>OY728160.1:394707345-395964429 GCA_963277665.1 Viscum album | reverse complement strand
GGAGAATTCAAGGTCCAATAATAATCTAGAGAAGAAGGAATTAAATAATGTTTAAGTTTTATTATGTAAAAAAAAATTTATGCATAATTTTCTAAAGAAACTAAAGCTTTGGATCCTGGATTCGTAAAACTATTATGTTGTTTTTCTTTAAAATAATGTAATAGTCATATAAGAAAAATCAGGGTTTCTATAGTTGGTATCAGAGCACAGCTTAGTTAACATGGGAATTAGGATTAGCGAACATTAGTAAAAACCCTTAGTATGAGACTAAGTATATTTAAGCACCTAAGAATCTTTGTTTTAGAAAATTATAAACATAGGGATCCTACAAGATATTCCTTAAGATTTAATTTCATAGAAGAATAAATTATTTATTCATGAATTTTTTACTTATGTTTTTTAAAACCTTTTATATTTTAGAAAATTGTGGGAACCAGGAGAAACTATACCAACAAACCATATGAGGGAAAATTTAGTGATTTCTCGAATGACATCCCTAATGCCTTGGGAGGTGGAGTTCAAAATTTCATGGCGATGCTTACCCAGTTGTCTCAAGTTATGAATAATAACCTAAATAATGTGAAACTTACTCCTTCACCTAAGAGGGAGCAGCTGCATATCAATTCCTTTATATAACAATGACCACCAATGTTTAGTGGATATTTTTATCTACTAGTCATGAAAAAGTGGGTCAATCTCAATAGAGAATATATTTTTTGTACTTCACTATTATTAGATAAAGAATTTTACACTTTCCATTTATCATCTAGATAGAGAGGCTGAACAATGGTAGGTGTTTATTAAGAACACCAATATAAAGGAAAAAATTGAAGAGATGGAGTGGTAAGACTTTAAGATAATGTTTCTTAACAAGCATTTCAAATGAACTCTTCATATGGATATGGTGATAGAATTCATAGAGTTGAATAAAAATGAATGAGAATCTATCATGGCCTATGAAGAAAATTTCACAAGTCTAGAAAGGTATGGTTCATGTTTTATTATCAACAATGATAAAAAAAATTGATAGATTATTCAGTGGTTTAAAACCAAACCTTTGGAAGTCTCTAAAAATTAAAGACTTTGGGAGTTATTAAGAATTTTTTCAATGTTATCTCAAAGTGTAGATGGAGTTTGGATAATGTTCCCATGGATATGGTGGTAATAAATGGAAAATTTAGTTTTAATCCAAAGGATCTAATGAGAAAGGTGTAAAGAAAAATCAACCACCCACATGTAAAAAATGTGGTATGAATCATCATCGGAACTATCTCAAAAGGGATGGGGAAATGATATAAATTTGGGAGATAAGTCCACCAAGCTCATGAATATTGAATAGACATAAATAATATGGTTGATACAATAGAGGAAAGGAGAGCACGACCCATGGTCCAATGCTACAACTGTAGGGAGCAAGAGAACTATGAAAGCCAGTACACTAAACCTCAAGTCCTCAAGGGTAATAGGTGTCATCAGCCACCAAATCCAAAGGAACAAGGGAAGTATTATTCCATAACTACTACTGAAGTTGAGAAAGAAAATTATGTTGTACAAGGTACACTTCATATTCACTCAAGAGTGGAAAAAGTCTTATTTGATTCTGGTTCTACAAACTCCTTTATATATTGCAATTTTTCTATAACTATTGAATCTAATCCTCAAAACCTTGAAGTAGATATATCCATAAAAACACCAAGTGGTGCGATCATTTAAACCCAAGTGTTGGAATATTCTCAAGTTGGCGTATGTGGGAATATTCTCCCAGAGAATCTCATGATACTTCCCTTGGTATAATTTGATGTTATAATGGGGATAGATTGGATCTTTTTATATAGATCACACATCAACTGTCTAGAAAAATAAATATAATTTCATAGTCCAAACTATCCCATGATCCTCTACAAATGCAATGAAGATCATGAATCTCCTTTAGAAAATACTTCAACGATGTGGGTAATGATTCCCTATAAAGAAGTATACCTCCCTAAAATGGTTGATTCAAAGGAAGGTATCAACCTAAGGGAAATTCCCATCATGAGAGAATACAATGATGTATTCCTTCAAGAGTTACCCATATTTCCCCTAGATCATGAGGTATATTTCTCAATAGAACTCATACCCAAAGATACTCTTATCTCAAAGTGTCCCTATAGGATGGTTCTTATTGAAATGGAGGAGTTAAAGAAGCAGATGCAAGATCTTTTGGATAGAGGGTTCATATACCCTAGTGCATCACCTTTGGGTTCCCTAGTACTCTTTGTCAAAATGAAGGATGGATCAATTTAGATGTGCATCGATTATTAGGAACTCAAAAATATCACCTTAAAGAACAAGTATCATCTTCCAAGGCTTAACAACTTGTTTTATCAATTATGAGGAGCTCAGACTTATCAAAAATAGATCTTTGTTTTGGATATCATCAACTAAAGGTCAAAAAGGAAGAGATTTAGAAATCTACCTTCTGTACAAGGTATGGTAACTATGAGTTTCTAGTGATTCCCTTTGTACTTAATAATTCCCCTCCAATATTTATAGATTTTTTGAATAAAGTCTTTAAATATTACCTTGAAAAAATTATGGTAGTGTCTATCAATGAGGTTCTTATCTACTCCAAGAGAAAGGAGGAACATGAAGAACATCTAAGGATTGTGTTGGAGACATTAAGGAAGGAGAATATATACACCAAATTTAGCAAGCATGACTTTTGGATGCAGCAAGTAACATTCTTGGGATACATGATGGAAAGTGAGGGAATTTCTGTGGACCCCTAACAAATAAAGGCAATAGAGGAATGGCACATACCCCCTAGTGTCATAGAAATCCATAGTTTTATTTTCTTATCAGGGTACTATCGATATTTTTTGAAAAATTTCCCATGATTTCCAGGCCCACTAACTAAGTTAACAAGAAAAGAGGTAAAGTATGTCTGTATGGAAGAATGTGAGGAAATATTCAAGGAGCTAAATAAGAGGTTGATCACTGCACCTATACTCACATTACCAAAAAGTAGATAAATCATTGTGATATACAGTGATGCTTCAAAGTAAGTCTTGGGTTGTGTACTCATTGAAAATGATAATGTGATAGCCTACACCTCATAGTAGTTGAATATCCATGAGTAGAACTACCTAACACATGATCTAAAGCTAAAAATTCTGATTTTTTCCTTTAAAATCTAGAGGCACTACCTCTATGGTGAGAAGTGTGACATATATACCAATCATAAGAGCCTAAATTATATATTCACACAAAAAGAGATCAACATGAAACAAATGAGATGGTTAGATCTAATAAAAGACTATAATTTCTCAATTCACTATTATCTTGGTAAGTCGAACAAGGTATCTAATGCTCTTAGTATAAAATAACTTGCTACTCTATTTATATTGGGTATTGAGAAATGTTGGGTCGGAGAAAACGAGGAAAAGATGGCAAGAGGGGGGGTGAATTGCCTTTTAAAAAAAGATGAACAAATTAAAATCAAAGTTGAAAGAGCAGCGGAAATAAAGAGGCAAGACACACAAAATTGATAACGGAGTTCGGCCAAAAACCCGGCCTACGTCTCCGCTCCCAACTCAACCGTTGAGAGATTCCTACCGCTTGCTTTTCAATGGTTTTAGCAAGAAACCCACTAGGCTTTGAGGTAGCACTAGGACCTATTACAGCTTGCTTTTATTGGTTTAGCAAGAACCCACTTGCTTTCAATGGAATAGCAAGAACCCACTAGCCTTTTTAACGGGTGAAGGCTAGCTCACCGGAAACTCAAGCCCTTTAAAAGGAAAGGCTTGAAGAAACCTCTTCACACCTTAGTGGTGATGTGAAACCCAAAAGAAAGGGGGATGAGAAAAGGTGTTGGGGTTTGTAGGCACAAACCCAAAATTAAAGCTCAAAATAAATATACAATAAAAACCGTATTTTGAGAAGCCTTGGGCGCCTTTGAATGGATGGAGATGTTGAAGGCTGCTTCCAAGCTTCTTTGGAAGAGCTCCTTGGATGTGGAAGTTGTTGGAGCAATTAAGGTTCCTTTGAAGGAAGTCGCCGGAGGTACGCCAAATGATGAACAACGTGTCCGTGGGCTTCCGTATAGTTCTGGTTGGTGTCCGGGGCTTCCTTAGCCTTTATTTATAGGCATGGAACCCTTGGGGAGTCTTCGGAGCCGTTGGAGAAGTCCTCGGAGCCGTTGGAGGCCAAAAGAAGGTTGACTGGTCAAAGCCAACGGCTAGTTTGACTGGGCTACCGGCTGGCCAGTACAGTCCCACCGGCTGGCCGGTGCCTTGAAAGTTTGAGAGAGCTTCTGCCCAGGAGCCACCGGCTGGCCGGTGGTGAGGCCACCGGTTGGCCGGTGGCAAGACAGTAGCTTGCCATTCTGTGCAGGTGCCACCGGCTGACCGGTGCTGAGGCCACCGGCTGGCCGGTGCTGAGGCAGTAGCTCATCCTGTTCTGTCTGGATGCCACCGGCTGGCCGGTGCTTGGCCACTGGTTGGCCGGTGGACTGAATTTCAGTCCACTTGATGTTCTTTCTTGGGCCAATCCTTTGACAATCAATTTCCTATCAACAAAAACACTTAAAACACAATTAGATAAACATGAAAGTGATTGTGATCATGAAAATTAAACCACGAGGGGATACGAGAGGTACAACAATCTCCCCCTATTTTGATGATCACAATTACCGAAACAATCAAAGTAAAATACTTGAAATTAAAGACATTCTTAAAGGATAATTTAAAAATAAATCAAAGCATGATGAAAAGGATTCTCCCCCAATCAATCAAGAAATTTCTCCCCCTTTTTGATTATCAAAATAGCGTGGGGCATAAAACTTGATTGAGGGAAAGGGTTTGAAAAACTAGATGGAGATTTTAAACCAATTGAAATTTTTGAAATTTTGAATTGAAAGTTTTGAATCAAAAAATGAATAACAGTTTGAATTGAAAGTTTTGAAAAGAAAATTGAAATGAAAAGTTTGAATTGAAAATTTTGAAACCAAGTGTTGAAATTGAAAGTTGGAATCGAAAGTTTTGAAATTGAAATCAAAAGGACTTAAACGATCCTAACTCCCCCTAAATAAAAACAATAAATCATCGGGGAAACGTAACTATTTTTGGCCCGGAGAGACTCGCCAAAAAGGATTTTTCAATCCAAACTTGTCTCATGGCGGGTCTTCTCCTATAAAATTCGTCGGAATAGAAAATAGACTTGGGTTGGCCGTACCGGGCATTTTTGCAGTCACACTCATAAATGAGGTGCCTGGTTTTTTTACAATAATTGCAAAACTTAAATTGGGAGCTCCCCCTTACAAAAACAGTGGGTGCATGGGAGGAGGAAGCTTGGTTGGTGTAGCTAAGTCCATGTGTGGTTCTAGAAACACGTTGAGAACCAAGGAGTTTTGACAAATTTTGTTCACCTTGGGTGAACTTGGCTAAGGATTCTCTAAGGTCCTTGATGGTTGATTCCAAAGAATCAACATTGGGGAAATTTTGGATTTTTAGGGAGAGTTCCTCCTTCTCTTTGAGAAGTTGGTCTTTTTCGGAGGAAAGCTTTTTGAAATTCTTTTTCAAAGCGACAAATTTTGATGAAAGCTCATGAAAACCATTTTCTAATTGATCTCTAACGTGTTGGAGTTCTTCATATGACAAATGATTGAAAGAATTTGAAGAACTAGAAGACGAGGAAGAAGAGTCGGAAGATGATACCTCATGATTTGCCATTAGGCATTTTTTACCTTGGTCGCTCGAGGAGAAGGAGGACAAGGAGGAGCTATCACTCCAAGATGCCTTTGAAGCCTTCTTCTTTCCCTTCTTTTTCTTGGCCCTTTTCTTGTGAGATGGGAAAACGGGCTTGATCTTTTCATCGGGTTCTTGCTTTTGATCGGATTCTTGCTTTGGAGCCTCGCTAGTACCTTCATAGGTTAGTTCTAAAAATTTCCAAAGATCGTAAGAAGTAGTGCAAGAAGAAATGAAATTAAATATATTTCGGTCTAGCCCACAATGTAGAGCATTAAGGGCTTTGCCATCAAGCTCGAAATTCTTAATATCTATGGTGGTCCACTTAGACTCATCGGAAGAAGAGAGGGTAAAACCATGCATAACAATTCTAAAAATAGGATAGCTAATGCTTTTAAGAAATTTGGTCATGCGGGTTTTCCAAAAACTATAATCGGTTCCATCAAAGAATGGAGCACGATCCAAAGAAAAGCCTTCGAGGGCGTAAGAGGTTGAAGCGGTAGAAGCCATCAAAAAGGATCTTTAATTTGAAACCGGTTAGGGAATTATTCAAATACTCCCTTTGATACCAATTGTTGGGTCAGAGAAAACTAGGAAAAGATGGCAAGAGGGGGGGTGAATTGCCTTTTAAAAAAAGATGAACAAATTAAAATCAAAGTTGAAAGAGCAGCGGAAATAAAGAGGCAAGACACACAAAATTGATAACGGAGTTCGGCCAAAAACCCGGCCTACGTCTCCACTCCCAACTCAACCGTTGAGAGATTCCTACCGCTTGCTTTTCAATGGTTTTAGCAAGAAACCCACTAGGCTTTGAGGTAGCACTAGGACCTATTACAGCTTGCTTTTATTGGTTTAGCAAGAACCCACTTGCTTTCAATGGAATAGCAAGAACCCACTAGCCTTTTTAACGGGTGAAGGCTAGCTCACCGGAAACTCAAGCCCTTTAAAAGGAAAGGCTTGAAGAAACCTCTTCACACCTTAGTGGTGATGTGAAACCCAAAATAAAGGGGGATGAGAAAAGGTGTTGGGGTTTGTAGGCACAAACCCAAAATTAAAGCTCAAAATAAATATACAATAAAAACCGTATTTTGAGAAGCCTTGGGCGCCTTTGAATGGATGGAGATGTTGAAGGCCGCTTCCAAGCTTCTTTGGAAGAGCTCCTTGGATGTGGAAGTTGTTGGAGCAATTAAGGTTCCTTTGAAGGAAGTCGCCGGAGGTACGCCAAATGATGAACAACGTGTCCGTGGGCTTCCGTATAGTTCCGGTTGGTGTCTGGGGATTCCTTGGCCTTTATTTATAGGCATGGAACCCTTGGGGATTCTTCGGAGCCGTTGGAGAAGTCCTCGGAGCCGTTGGAGGCCAAAAGAAGGTTGACTGGTCAAAGCCAACGGCTAGTTTGACTGGGCTACCGGCTGGCCGGTACAGTCCCACCGGCTGGCCGGTGCCTTGAAAGTTTGAGAGAGCTTCTGCCCAGGAGCCACCGGCTGGCCGGTGGTGAGGCCACCGGTTGGCCGGTGGCAAGACAGTAGCTTGTCATTCTGTGCAGGTGCCACCGGCTGACCGGTGCTGAGGCCACCGGCTGGCCGGTGCTGAGGCAGTAGCTCATCCTGTTCTGTCTGGATGCCACCGGCTGGCCGGTGCTTGGCCACCGGTTGGCCGGTGGACTGAATTTCAGTCCACTTGATGTTATTTCTTGGGCCAATCCTTTGACAATCAATTTCCTATCAACAAAAACACTTAAAACACAATTAGATAAACATGAAAGTGATTGTGATCATGAAAATTAAACCACGAGGGGATACGAGAGGTACAACAAGAAATACCCTATCTTCTTGGAAATACAAATGATGTATTTGGGAATCATAATGGAAAATAATACATCCTAAATTTCTCAAATGATTGCCTAACCATCTATCCAATAGAAGATTAAGGAGGAATAAAGGGATGATATAGAGTTAAAAAACAAGGTGAATGCGGTAAAGAAAGGGAATCTGTAAGAGTTCCATATCAATTCTGATGGTGTGATTTGGTTTGGAATGAGGTTTTGTGTGCCTTCATCACCTGGGATAAAGAAGGAGCTATTAGATAATGCACATAGCTCAAATTTCTCTATCTATAATGGGATTACCAAGATGTACCACAATTTTCAATAACACTTAATTTGGGATAACATGAATAAGAAGATTGTGCAGTATATCTCAAGGTGCTTGACATGTTAGAAAGTTAAATATGAGCAACATAGATCCAAAGGGATGATGCAACCATTTCCTATACCCATGTGGAAATGGGATAATTTCACCATAGAATTAGTTACTGGTCTCTCAAATATATCCAAAGGAAATAATGTGATATGGGTTATGGTCGAACTAATCACCAAGACTTCCCACTTTATCGTTATTTAGGAAGATCTCTCACTTAAAAAAACTTTCTAAAATATATGTGAAGGAAGTGGTGAGACTGCATGGGGCACCACTCTCGATTATCTCTAATTTTGATCCTAGGTTCACATATAAATTCTAAAGGAGTATTTAACATGATTTGAGTACTTGATTGAATTTTATCATGGCCTATCACCGCCAAAATGATGTCCAATATGATAGGACTATTCAGACACTTGAAGATATGCTCAGATCCTACTCAGTGGAATTCAAGGGTGGATGGGATTAGCATATCCCATTGGTTGAGTTATCATACATTAATAGCTTCCACTAAAGTATTCATATGGATCCATATGAAGCTCTATATGGAAAGAGATATAAAACTCTAACCTATTGGGATGAAGTTGGCAAAAGAAATCCACTGGGACCCGATCTTGTGAAAGAGATGTCAGAGAAGGTTCAAGCTATAAAACAACATATCAAAGATGCTCAGAGTCAGAAAAAGACCTATGATGACAACCATTGAAGGTACTTGGAGTTAGACATTGGATATAAAATCTTCCTTTGAATATCACCATGGAAGAGAGTCATGCGGTTTGGAAATAAAGGGAATCGTAGCCCAAGGTACATTGACCCCTTTGAGATCCTTGTTCATATAGAAGTCATGGCCTATTAGCTTTCATTTCCAATGAATATGAATCAAGTTCATGATGTGTTTCATGTATCACTCATTAGTAAGTACATGTTGTATCCCTCACATGTACTAAACTCAGAAGTGGTACAGTTGTAATATGATCTCTCTTATTAGGAGTAGTCGGTAATGATTCTGAACCAGAGAGATAAGGTTTTATGAAACAAGAAAACCCACCTTGTTAAATTGTTGAGGACGAACTATAAGTATGATGAAGTAACTTGGGAACCATAGGAGGCGATAAAGGAGAAGTACCCTCACCTATTTGTGTGAAATGAAATTTAGAAGGATAAATTTCAAAAGGGGGGGAAATGTAACGACCCAAACTTTTATCAATGGAATTTATACCTTCTTATAGTAATCTTAGATTGTATAAATCACATAGAGTCCATAATAAAAATATTATAAATGAATAATTAATGAAATAAGAAGTATTTCTAGAATCTATAGAACCTTTACCAGTGAAATAGTAACTTGACCATAGAAATAGTAATATAACCCTTATGAATAGTAAACAGGTCAAATAAATAGTAACCTCACCGATTAAAGTATAAATAAAATTTATGCATCTTATATATGAAATTATTATATAATTATAACATATTATAAGTAAATAAATGTTTTAAAATTTATTTATTAAGTGTTGGTATTTTTGTAAGTCATAAATATTTAACTATAATTTTATGATTAATTTAATAATTTAAAAGAAAAATTATTTTCATAAAATATACTCATAAATAAATATTATTTTGTGTTATTATTATAATATAATTTTATGAGACATTAAGTAATTTTTCATAGTGTTATAAAATCAGTTGTAATTTTAAAATATTCATTTTTCGAGTAAATAGTGATTTTAATTGAAAATTAAATTTCTCATATTTAGAAAATTATTTTCATAAAATGGAGTTCATTTTTGAATTCTAAACATCAAATAATGGTTAGAGTTATTTTTTTGTATTTTTCTAAAATACTTGAATTTTTATGAATAGTAAAATATGATAATTTATGATAAAAGTTAAATACATGAATTATAGAGTCATAGATGATGTATGGATGATGTAAGCCCAAAATATAAAACAATACTTCATTATTTTAATATATTTATTTATAATTATAAATCTACTCATAGTATTGAGCCAAAATAACAAACTAATGGTTAAAATATTGAGAAAACACCCCTCTCCTCCACTATAAATACCACCCCTCACCACCTCTTTTCCTCACACATTCCCAACATAGATACTTGTCTAAATTCTTCCCAATACTCTTTCCAATCCCCTCCCCCACATCCAGGATCCTTGGGTCTCACAAAAATACAAAAACCTTTTCCCTAATAAGGTTCTCAAGGAGGAGAAATTCAAGAGGTAAATTCCTCTTTCTTTTCTTTTAATTTCTTTTCAAGTTATATTTTTTTCTTATTATCTCCTCACATCCCATCATCAAAATGTAATTATAACTCTAATAAATTAAATATAATTTAATTTTATCATGTTAATGTAATATCCATCATTAAAATCCTCCCTCTCTATTTTTTATTCTAAAAATGAAATTGTCTCCCGTGATATGTCAATTTACCGACATCGTGAGAGATGCACTTTCATTTTCCTTTAATGACTTAAAAGATGTTAATAAAACCATTACAATGGTTGAAATATATTTTAAAATTTATGTAACAACTTTATTTATGTTCTGGAACTAACATATACTAAATTATAGAACAAAACGAGTTCGTTATGATCGAAAAACTGGCAAAATTAACCTAAAACAATCATCATTAACTTTTATCTAATTATTCATACTCATACCATATAACCAACTTATTTATAAGATAATTTAATCTTCTGTAAATTCATTAAAAACATATTATCTCACTTTTGGAAAATTATACCCATTTTATATGAACTTGCATACTCATATACAAGTGAACTGATCATGAAAACTAAGAAAATAAACACTCTCGAACGATTAAATTAAACTCTATAAATCATCAAAAAATCCATAAATGAACTTAATAAAAACATATTTAATCAAATTAATGTATAAAATGTTTTTTATTTTCTAATTAATTAATATAATGTGATTATATAGGATATTAAAGTGAAGAAAGCATTCATACATAAGGTTAGGTGAATTCTCGAACCCAACTCTCTTTCTTTGGGTTTTTCCTCTTTCACCCCATTTTCAGTATGGATATTACTTTAATGTTCCTTAAATAAAATTTCTTTATTATTATTTTATATTTTATGGTATATACATGTTTTTTCACACCCCGAACTTTATTTCATTTTTATTTATTTATTTCTTGGCTTCGGGTTCTCGCGCCAAGGTCCGGGCTAGATCCAGGATTAAATTTTTTTTTTGTCGTTTAATACTTTTAGCGGGTTTTGAGCCCGTGCGCGGTCACCACACAGTAGGTGGTAGCTACACGATTGTCACAGGTGCTTGTGTGGGTGCCCAATCGGACTGCGTTGAGGCGCGCAATTTGCGTGAGCGTTTTTTTAGGTCGTGCGATGAGCGCACGGGTACCCGGTTTCCAAATTTTGGTAATTAATTGGATTATGTTTAAAAAAAAGGGTTGTTAAAAGTAATAATATTATGTTATTGTTACTATTATTGTAATTATTATTATTCTTTATATTATTGGTATTATTATTATTATTTGTTTTATTATTATAACTATTGTTATTTTACAATAATTGAAAAAAAATGCTAACCCTAGTTCTACCCACATCTGGCGCCTCTTTTTCCTCTCCCCCTACACGCGGCGCTCCCCCTCTGCGCGATCCACACACCCCAGCCTCGCCACACTTTCCCAGGATCCCACCCGGCCGACCTTGCCCTCCTGAACCGCCACCTACCTTCCGCCCCTCTCAGTTTCCCACCACCGAGCCTCCCTTGGCGCAGCGACACCGCACTTCGCCCCTACCGTGCTCGCCTCTAGCTCTCGGCCAGGACGCCTCCAGCCTCCTTCCACGCCACCTGCCTGCCGACCACACCCTTATCCCCCTGCCGCGCTCGCCTCCAGCTCTGTGCCAGGCCGCCTTCGGCCTCCTTCCGCACCATCTACCCGCCGACCAGACCCTTAGCCCCCTGCTGCGCTCGCCTCTAGCTCCCGACCAGGCTTCCTTCAGCCCTTGTTCCCCCCCCCCTTCACTGACGCCCCCTCAGCGCACCCTGGCTGGCACTCCTAGTCGACAGCTGCCTCACCCCCTGTCTCCCATCCGCCTCCTACCCACACCCTCCGATGCACCCTCGACTCGCCATCCCGCCTTTCCAACACCCCCTTTTGGCCGACCTTCTCTCGTCACACAACCTCCCCCATTCGGTTAAGTTCCTTATCCTTCTTTTGAGTTTTTTCCCTTCCGACGGGCATATGATTCATTTGGGGTCATTTTTTAATCACTACTTTGTTTGAATTCTTGTTTAGGGTCTATTTTCAGTTCACATGTGGTGCGTTTTAGGTGCGATTAGAGATTCACACAATTTTTGGGAGTTCCTCCTTCTAAGGTAGGTGGTTCCACGCTTAACCGTTATCTAATGAATTATTTCTCTTCTTAAATTAATTTGGCTTTTTTATTCATTGGTTTGTTTAGTGAGAATCTAGTTTTTAATTGAATTTGATACGTTTACATGATATATGTGTTTTTTTTGGAACAACAATGCTGAATTGTCTATTTACATAGCACAAACCTTGCAGTTTGTGTTTTGGTTTAGCGTCGATGTGCGGAGAGTCATAAAATATGTTTTGAACAGGTTTTGGTGTGTTCGACTTGTTTCACACCCTTGAAATTAATTTTTAATTAGTTAATAATGTTATTTAACCTGTTTAAATGATTTATCAAGACTTTAATGTGATGCAGATTCGGGTGTGAAATAGTTCTTGGTGTACGTTTGGTTTCAAAAGGGGGATTTTATGTGTATCTTGGTGTGAAGTCTTTTTGGTTTTTCTTGAAATGATTTAATAAATATTTTAGTAATTTATTGAATTATTTAGATGGCGCGAAAGTGGTTTTTTAAAGTGTTGAATATGAATTTGTTTTTAAAGTAGTGTGTTTATATAAAATAAGACATGTTCTTGGTGCAAACCCTTTTTGCGTCACTTAGTGGTGTTTCATAAATGGTGCAAGAAGTCCATTAAATATTGTAGATGGCGCGAGTTGTGTTTTGAAGTTATGTCGAGCTGGTCCTTTTTCGCGGGTTGTTGTTTGGTGTGTTCTAAGTCAGTGGCTATGTGTTCTTAGTTATCATTCGTTTGTTGCAGCGTGTCAGCGAGAAAGACCCGCGGTACTTCGGTCGTCGGCTTGCGCATGTTTGTGCATCTGTGTGAGGCGTGACGTGCCATTATGTTTGGACAGCGAGCCGAGGTAGGTACCCCACTGCACTTACCTTTAGATTTAGAATTTATTAATTTCTTGATTTTTTATTAATTTTAATAAATTGAAAATAATATAATATAATTAATTTTTATATGATTATTTTGTGAGAAAAGAGCCATTTATTTTATACCGGACACTTGAAAAATTTTCTTGATGAGCGGACACCTAGTATTGAAATAATGCCCATTTGGTCTTTAAACATAATTCACAGAATTTCAAATGTACTTATAGTTTTAAAGATAAGTGATTTCTTCTGAACAAGTGTTTTGAGTTTTCTTGAGACATGAGGTTTTGTTTTAAAATTTGTGAAGGCCCGTTTGTCACTTTAATAGAATAAATAATTTTGGAAAACCCATTCAGGGGTGATCTTTTGTGATCATTGATTGCGTGAGCTGTATGTGATGTTTGTGCATCGTGACTAATTGATTTACATTGTGGACGCACCCCTTTTTATTGTATGTGTTGACATGGGAACTTGGAATATTGAGTGAATTTTCTGAGAACGATTGCTGCACTTGTTTAGAATACGCACTGGATAGTGGCCCCATAGTAGGGGAATACTGAGTTATTGCTGCTATGGGGATTGGGCCCCTCGGTTAGGCCATGCAGGTCTATGTCGGGTAGTAGTATGGGCGTTATGACGTCATCGAGTTAGGGCATGCCTTCAAGATGAGTCAGATGTATAGTATGTTCTGGATTGTTCACAATCTCCTAGGTTCGACCCATGTTTCTTTTAGTGTTTATTTGTGTGTGGCGGATGATTGAGAGGTCTAGTTCGGTTGTTGACCCATGTGTGTCACTTTTACCATTGCCCTTAGTGTGTGTTGTGTGTGATTCTCCTTTTGACTAACAACTAAAGTTTGGATTTCTAAATTTTTCGCAAAATGTTTTAAAAATGCAATGCACCTGTTTCTTTAAACATTAAACTTGTTCTAAATTAAAAAGGGCAATGGACTGTTACTTGTTTTAGAAATGAATGTGTGTGGAAACCATATTTTATATGATTTAGTTCAAAACTGGAATTGATAAATTCTTTATTTATTGGTATGTGAATTGGGAATAGAATTAGTCGGGCCTACCTACTGAGTTTTAATACTCACACCTATAGTGTTTTCTTGTTTATAGTTCTGTTGCAGGTTCCAGATTCAGTTGTTCGCTTGAGCGACGTTGGTTGTGGTATTGGAAGGTGACCCAAGGGGTCACGTGGAGTTTTAGTCATGGTTAGGTTAGTGGCGTTGTTGGTTGCTCTTTTTTTCATTTTTTCCATTTATTTCCACTTCTTAATTTATTTTTATTTTGGGCCAAATCATTCCCACCTGTTTACTTTTGATGCCCGGCACTAGTTGCTAGCCCGTGGGGATCGGGAACGCCCTTCGGGCCATGTCACGGGCCGGCTCGGGTGACCGTTTCAGGGTCGACCCGGGTTGGTTCGTGAAAAAATGGTATCAGAGGCAGGTTCTTGTTATTTGGGGTGTCTGGTAGATGGATATTAGGTGTGTCAAGACTCGAGAGGTAGGTACGATAAGGACGTCATGCACCCTCACCCGTTCCGCACCTCGAGTCGCCAGGGATAGTCCAGGAATTGAGTCTTTGTTTCGTTCTCATTTGTTTTGGATTGAGGGATGACAACGGAGGTAAACCAATGTTACATCATGATCTCACATGGAGTAGTGACCCATGTGGAGTCCGGGTACATGGTTTTAATTCCTCCAAGTTGTTGATGCTTACTTGGGGCATGACCCACTACCATGTCTCCAGGTTAAGTTTGACCTCTAGTCCCTCACTCCGGTGGTTTGATGTAAGTTGAGTTTCATTTTCGTTCTGGGTGGTGTAAGTGCGTTTTTTGGAAATGAAAATGGGTTTTTGAAAATGGGACTGATTTCTTTTAAATGACTTTAAATTTATGAAATGGGTTTTAAAACTGAAAGCCTTTGGTTTGGAAAACCGTTGTTTGTATGGAAAGTGTTTGAGAATGGTTTGGGGTGAAACCTCAGGTACTCCTTATGAACGTTTGAACGTGTGAGAGGATGCGTGGAAAGTGCATGTTGGTGTGTATGAATGAAAGTGGATGAAGACATGTGCAACAGTTCATGGGATTACCTGGGCGTATTTGAAATTAAAGTCTTGACCCTATTTTCTAAATTGGTTTTTAAAGAGGAAAATAATTTTTGAAATTGATTATGGTTTGAAAAGTGTATTTGGTATTTGGTAGAGTGGTCTTGAAAGAAAGCGGTTTTGAAATCAAAAGAGAAAAAAAAAGTGGTCTTGGAATCTAAAATGAAACAGGAACTTTGGACAAGGAATTTTGGGTTGTGTTTTCGGTTGTTTTTTTCTTTTGAGCTGTTTGTCTTGGATGAAGACGCTTTCTTTGATGTTTCTTCGATTGATATTGGTTTCAGCTTGGTGTTATATATCTTGTTCAGAAATGCCGCCCAAAAAGGTCCACAGAATTTTGATGAGTCATGCCTAGTTTTTGGTTTTCTCGGACATTGTCTGTCCTTCATGGTGATTGGAGTCTGTTAGAGATAGTGGAGTGGCTTGAAGAGGTCGAGCGCATCTTCAGGGTATTGGGAACTCCCAAAACTGTTAGAGTGCATGTTGTCATGGGTTTGTTCAAAGGTCCAACTCTGGACGAGTAAGAGTTGTTCACCCCACCATTACTGCAAGTTGGGATGATGTGGTGGGTCTTCAAAGCCGTCTCCGTTCAATGGTTTATACTTGTGGAGGTGAATACGAAGAAAATGGAAGAGCTCATGCGTGTTCAACATGGCCAGCAGATGGTGAAAGCGTATTTTGACCATTTCAAGGATCTTGTGTCTATTTTTTCAGGGGAAGTGTCGTAGGACTGGATGAAGACTTCTCCCTTCCTCAGGGGTCTTTGTCCAGTGATCAAGGAGCGAGTCCTCCCTTTTTGGGAGCATCACTTTTGAGAAGTTGGTGAATAAGGTGTTCTTAGATGAGTTGGTCTCTAGGGTGCAAACGGTTGGCGATCCACCATATCCAGTTGCTCGTGAAGGTCCATCATCTGACGAGCAGAGTGTGTTAGGTAAATTTGTTTCTAAAGAGTTCCTTGCAGTGACTCTAACTTCCAGTTCGTCGGACCATCTAATGGTGTACCGCCAGTATGGACGTTTAGGGCATACAAGCCATCATGTCACACCCCACTGAGGACGCGCCATCATGGTAGTTGTCGGGATCATCTGAAGAAGTTTTGCAGGAAACGTCGCACGAAGAGGACGCTGTGATCGGAGGATGACAATGTCTGACTGTGAGGCAGGAGATGCTTCAGCTATCAAAGCCCCAGCCACAAGTTTCGGGGTGAAGCTCACGCACAGTCAGGAGTTCATGTGGGTGTGAAGCCTTGGTTCAGGTTTTGTGTTTCATGTTGGCAGTAGAACATTTAAAGTCTTTTCATCCCTTCTTTTTCTGCTATTAACGTTTTGATGTTGTTGAAAGTTCATTGTTTCGCTGTGGAGTTATGATGAACATGCTCTATTGTAATCTAAACAGTTTGGTTGTCGGGTTAGGGTTTTCTGTATTGTGTGTTTTTCTTAAGAGAGTGAGTGACCCTTGTATGGGTCAATCTTGGTTTAGAAGTGTGCGTTTGGAGATGTAAGTGCCTGGGGAGGAGTCCAGGCTTGCGATTATGCTCAAGTTTACTGTTTGGGTTAAGTTCTGTTTGGAGGTTTTTCTCTAGTGTTTGGACTTTCTTTGGTCTGAGTCGAGAGTTCCAACTTTTGGCGAAGGTGTTGTTCCGCTCGTGCTATAGGGGTTAGTCTGGATCGGTTGGGAGTTCCCGCGTCGACCCCCTTCCCAGGGTGGTATGTCGGGTGTCAAAATTTGCGCATTAGTTGAGCTCTTGTGGTGGGGGAACCCTCTCGTGTTCTCCTGTTCTCTCGTATTGTGGTTTCTTTTGGTCTCAGTCAGGCATGGACTCCTGTTTTGTCTATTTTTGGCCGGGTGACTTTCTGGGGGCAGAAAGTGTCTGTGGTGGGGAGAATTGTCACACCCCGACCTTTATTTCATTTTTATTTATTTAATTATTGGCTTCGGGTTCTCACGCCAAGGTCCGGTCTAGATCCTGGATTATTATTATTTTTTTCTTTTAATACTTTTAGCAGGTTTCGAGCCCGTGCGTTGTCACTGCACGGTAGGTGGTAGCTACACAATTTCCACAGGTGTTTGTGCGGGTGCCCAATCGGACTGGGTTGAGGCGCGCAATTTGCGTGAGCGTTTTTTTAGGTCGTGCGATGAGCGCACGGGTACCCGGTTTCCAAAATTTGGTAATTAATTGGATTATGTTTAAAAAAAGGGTTGTTAAAAATAATAATATTATGTTATTGTTATTATTATTGTAATTATTATTTTTCTTTATATTATTGGTATTATTATTATTATTAGTTTTATTATTATAACTATTGTTATTTTATAATAATTGAAAAAAAATGATAACCCTAGTTCTACCCACATCCGACGCCTCTTTTTCCTCTCCCCTACCCGCGGCGCTCCCCCTCTGCGCGATCCACACACCCCATCCTCACCACACTTGCCCAAGATCCCACCCGGCCGACCTTTCCCTCCTGAACCACCACCTACCTTCCGCCCCTCCCGGTTTCCCACTGCTGAGCCTCCCCGGGCGCAGCGACGCCGCACTTCGCCCCTGCCGCGCTCGCCTCTAGCTCCCGACTAGGCCGCCTCTGGCCTCCTTCTGCGCCACCTGCCCTCCGACCAGACCCTTAGCCCCCTACCGCGCTTGCCTCCAGCTCCCGATCAGGCCACCTCCAGCCTCCTTTCACGCCATCTTCATGCCGACCAGACCCTTATCCCCATGCCGCGCTCACCTCCAGCTCCCGACCAGGCTGCCTTCGGCCCTCGTTCTACACCCCCCTTCACCGACGCCCCCTCAGCGCACCCTGGCCGGCACTCCTAGCCGATAACCGCCTCACCCCTGGCTCTCGCCCGCCTCCTACCCACACCCTCTGGTGCACCCTCGCCTCACTAGCCCGCCTTGCCGACACCCCCTTCTGGCCGACCTTCTCTCCTTCACACAACCTCCCCCATTCGGTTAAGTTCCTTATCCTTCTTTTGAGTTTTTTTCCTTCCGACGGGCATATGATTCGTTTGGGGTCATTATTTAATCACTAATTTGTTTGAATTCTTGTTTAGGGTCTATTTTCAGTTCACATGTGGTGCATTTTAGGTGCGATTGTAGATTCGCACAATTTTTGGGAGTTCCTCCTTCCGAGGTAGGTGGTTTCGCGCTTAACAGTTATCTGATGAATTATTTCTCTTCTTAAATTAATTTGGATTTTTTATTCATTGGTTTGTTTAGTGAGAATCTAGTTTTTAATTGAAGTTGATACGTTTACATGATATATGTGTTTTTTTTTGGGAACAACAATGTTGAATTGTTTATTTACATAGCACAAACCTTGCAGTTTGTGTTTTGGTTTAGCGTCAATGTGCGGAGAGTCATAAAATATGTTTTGAACAGGTTTTGGTGTGTTCACCTTGTTGCAAACCCTTGAAATTAATTTTTAATTAGTTAATAATGTTCTTTAACCTGTTTAAATGATTTATCAAGCCTTTCATGTGATGCAGATTCAGGTGTAAAATATTTCTTGGTGTACGTTTGGTTTCAAAAGGGGGATTTTATGTGTATCTTGGTGTGAAGTCTTTTTGGTTTTTCTTGAAATGATTTAATAAATAGTTTAGTGATTTATTGAATTATTTGGATGGCGTGAAAGTGGTTTTTTTTTAAGTTTTGAACATCCGTTTGTTTTTAAAGTAGTGTGTTTATATAAAATAAGACATGTTCTTGGTGCAAACCCTTTTTGCGTCACTTAGTGGTGTTTCATAAATGGTGCAAGCAGTCCATTAAATATTGTAGACGGCGCGATTTGTGTTTTGAAGTTATGTCGAGCTGGTCCTTTTGCGTGGGTTGTTGTTTGGTGTGTACTAAGTCAGTGGTTATGTGTTCTTAGTTATTGTGTGTTTGTTGCAGCGTGTCGGCGAGAAAGACCCGTGGTACTTCGGTCGTCAGCTTGTGCATGTTTGTGCATCTGTGCGAGGCGTGACGTGCCATTATGTTTGGACAGTGAGCCGAGGTAAGTCCTCCACTGCACTTACCTTTAGATTTAGAATTTATTAATTTCTTGATGTTTTATTAATTTTAATAAATTGGAAATAATATAATATAATTAATTTTTATATGATTATTTTGTGCAAAAAGAGCCGTTTATTTTATACCGGACACTTGAAACATTTTCTTGACGAGCGGACACCCAGTATTAAAATAATTCCCTTTTGGACTTTAAACATAATTCACGGAATTTAAAATGTACTTATAGTTTTAAAGATAAGTGATTTCTTCTGAACAAGTGTTTTGAGTTTTCTTGAGAAATGAGTTTTTGTTTTAAAATTTGTGAAGGCCCATTTGGCACTTTAATAGAATAAATTATTTTGGAACACTCATTCAGGGGTGATATTTTGTGTGCGTTGATTGCATGAGCTGTATGTGATGTTTGTGCATCGTGACTGATTGATTTACATTGTGGACGCACCCATTTTTATTGTATGCGTTGACATGGGAACCTGGCATATTGAGTGAATTTTCTGAGAACGATTGCTGCACTAGTTTAGAATACGCCCTGGCTAGTGGCCCCATAGTAGGGGAATACTGAGTTATTGCTGCTATGGGGATTGGACCCCTCGGTTAGGCCATGCAGGGCTATGCTGGGTAGTAGTATGGGAGTTATGACATCATCGAGTTAGGGCATGCCTTCAGGATGAGTCAGATTTATAGTATGTTCTGGATTGTTCATGATCTCCTAGGTTCGACCCATGTTTCTTTTAGTGTTTATTTGTGTGTGGCAGATGATTGAGAGGTCTAGTTCGGTTGCTAACCCATGTGTGCCACTTTTACCATTGCCCTTAGTGTGTGTTGTGTGTGATTCTCATTTTGACTAACAACTAAAGTTTGGATTTCTAAATTGTTCGCAAAATGTTTTAAATATGCAATGCATCTGTTTCTTTTAACATTCAACTTGTTCTAAATTAAAAAGGGCAATGGACTGTTACTTGTTTTAGAAATGAAAGTGTGTGGAAACCATATTTTATATAATTTATTTCAAACCTAGAATTGATAAATTCTTTATTTATTGGTATGTGCATTGGGAATAGAATTAGTCGGGCCTACCTACTAAGTTTTAATACTCACACCTATAGTGTTTTCTTGTTTTTAGTTTTTTTGCAGGTTCCAGATTCAGTTGTTCGCTTGAGTGACGTTGGTTGTGGTATTGGAAGGTGACCCAAGGGGTCATGTGGAGTTTTAGTCATGGTTAGGTTAGTGGTGTTGTTGGTTGCTCTTTTTTTCATTTGTTCCATTTATTTCCGCTTCTGAATTTATTTTTCTTTTGGGCCAAATTGTTCCCACCTGTTTACTTTTGATGCCCGGCACTAGTTGTCAGCCCATGGGGATCAGGAACGCCCTTCGGGCCATGTTGCGGGCCGGCTCGGGTGACCGGTTCAGGGTCGACCCTGGTTGGTTCGTGACATGTTTTCTACTTGATTTTATGACAAACAAAATGTTTTCCAAAAGAACTATTATTTCAAAAAAACAGACCTTTTACTTCTCTTGAGATTGTTTCTTCTTCACTCAAGATTAATGATTCTTATACCAAAAATATTATTCCCTTTTTAATTCAAAAAATTTATTCATGAATGTATTCCTTATTAAATGAAACTCATTCCTTTCCATGTGTTATTTTATGTTCAATATTTATATACGTTCTATATGGCATGCATGATAATGTAAATGTTATGATGTGATGGGTGTGCCTGAAATTATATAGTGCAATGTAAATGTTATGATGTGATGGGTGCACCTGGGATTATATAGAACTCCAATTAATTTAGTAATGTGATTTATCTCAAGATAAAGTGAATTATGTGTGAACATGATTCTATCTTTGTTCACAACTATGTGTGGTAGTTGACCACTAAGACATGATGTTTCATTTTTATGAATTTCCAAATTATATGCCTTTATCTAATTATTCCTCTATTGATTATGATGATTATCATATGATTATGTTTTGGTGATGATGATTATTCTCACCAATGTTATATTGTTTCATGTTCTTATCTATCCTCTTAATAGGCTTTTAGATCACCCCTTTCTTTGATGTATATCCTCAGGTGAATACTTGTACTGAGGAGAATTCAAGGTCCAATAAGAAGCTATAGAATAAGTAATTAAATAATGTTTAAGTTTTATTATGTAAATTTTTTGTATAAGAATAAATTTTACAAGACACTAAACCTTTGGATCCTGGGTTTTTAAAACTATTATGTTGTTTTTCTTTAAAATAATGTAATAGTCATGTAATAAAAACCATGGTTTCTATACATGAAACTTATTTTCTTTATACAATGTATCAATTATTCACTAATATATAACTCTATGCCCATATGAGTCAAGATCATTGCGATTAATAAGAGTTAAATAAGAAGTTACTCATGAAAAAATATCATCAATTTTTATACTCTTCAACACTTAATCAAGATATTACTCCCACATAATTGATATTCAAATACTCTTCCAATTTTATAAAACATAATCATATAATTGGTCCCCCTTCGTTAATAGTAAATAGCACTCACAACCTTATCTATTTTCATATAAAATGTAAACCAAATAGTTTATATACAAATTCTCCCCCTTTTTCAATAAACCCAAATATAACTTCTCTAAAAGATTACAAATGAGGATTATAAATCTAAAAAATTAATTCAAGAGAGTTATCATATCTTGCTACAAATATAAAATCCCTTAGGGAGTGGGGGTCCCTTATTTAAATTATCTAGTTTTATGGATATGGTTTGACTCGAAGAGTCAGTCTATTCCTCTCAAAATCTAACTTGGTTAGTGTCTTTATTATGATATCTACAACTTGATCTTCTGATAACATTTATTCCAATTTCATTAGACCTTGTTCAACTTTATCCTTGATTAAATGATACTTTATCTCGATGTTCTTTGTCCTTGAGTGGTGAACAAGGTTTTTGCTAAGTCTTATAGCACTCAAGTAATAACATTTGATTTTAATAGGAGATTAAACATCAACTATAACATCCTCAAATTTCTACTTCATCCATAAAAATCGAGTGCAAACTTTAGTGTCTTTAATATACTCAGCTTCCATATTAATCAATGAAATGTATTACTACTTCTTGCTCAACCAATAAATACAAAGTACTCCAAGATAAAAAAACACCGCCTAATTTCAACTTGTGATCATACACTAAACTAGAACAAGCTATATAAATGTATACTAACAACATTTTTTGTTATAGTTTGTGATAAAAAATCCTAAACTCTGTTTTCTTATTGATATAACAAATAATTATTTTCTCTGTTAGAATGTGTCTTTACATGGGATATCTTTGATGCCATATAGATTTACTTGTGGAAAACACAATGTATGTTCATGTCATTGTTATGTACAATAATATTACATTGAATTTCCTATGTTCCATTATATAGATATTTTTTCCATCATAATATCTTGAAATATTTATCCAATTAGATATCGATGTTGTCATTGAGTTGGAATCCTAAATTAAAAACCTCTTAATAATTTCTTTGGAATATTTTTATTTATAAATAAATTTCCATAGCCTTCCTTTAGTCACCTATAGATCAAGAAAAAATTTTAACTCCCCAATAATAGACATCTAAAATTTTAACCTCATATATTCTATAAATAAATTTCATTTTGCTTCATATTATCCTCTAAAAATTATTTCATCCACATAAATGAGAACCAAAATTCTTCAATCATTCTATTTCTGGATGTAGATATTGTGATCAACTCCACCTCGCTGGAATCCAAGCTTTCTCAAGTATTGATCAAGTATAGAATACCAAGCTCTTAGTTCTTGATTTGACCCATAAAAAACCTTATTCAACTGTTATACTTTAATCTTATATTCATCCAAAATAAATATATTTTTATTTTCAATGTATACTTCCTCTTAAATTAATTCATTAATTAATTATGATTTGAAATCAATTTGGTACACCTTGAACTTCCTTGGCACCAAAATTTCCTAGGAAATTTGAATTATTTCTAATCAGAAGATGGGGGGAAATGTGTCATCAATATCAATCCTTTTAATATGGAAATACTCTTTGCACACTAGTCATGATTTTTTTCATGTTACTTTTCTATCTTCATTGAGTTTTTTCTAGAACACCCACTAGGTTATGATTACATTCTTATCTTCCAGCCATGAAAAAATTTCCCATGTTTCATTCTTATCAATTGGGTCAAGATATTCATGCATTTATTTGATCCAATTTTTATATTTAGTATACTATTAAAAACATTTAGGATATACTTGATATTACAAAGAAGTTTTTTATAGAGTCTTCATCCTCCGTGTTTTCATCAGATTTGTCTGGTCACCAATGCTATTTTGTTCATTTATTTCATCCCTATTACTATCTCTCATTATATCTACTATACCTACAATATTTTTATCATAATTAGTGTATTTTTTTAAGTCTTATACAACCCTATGTTCATTACCTGAGCTTATTTTTATATAATCTCTCTCCTCTAATATTTCCTCACTATTTTATTATGAGATCTGCTCACTGGGTTTTTTAATCTACTGATTTTATACTACCATTACATATTCACCTTCAATTAGTTTCCCAATAATTTTTTTATCATCTACACACCATGATTTTGGATGATTACCCAAGGAAAATACATTTATCCTCGTATGATTCAAACTCTTGTTCTTCTCTTTGTTAAGAATAAAGCATTTACTTCCAGAAATTTGAAAGTACTTAAGTGTTGGATTCTTCCAATACCAAAATCCTTGGGGTGTATTCTATTCATTTAGACATATTAAATATATATTGGATATATAAATTGAATTAAGAACTAATTCCTTCCAATATTTCTCTGATAGATCCTTCTCTATGAGAGGGTTATGAGACATATTATTAACAATCAAGTTCCTCGTCTTAATAGCTATATTTTTTTGAGGATTCCTCACCAATAAAACTTTATGCTTTATCCCATGTATCTCAATATATTTTTACACCTAATTATTGTTTAATTCTATATCATTATCATTCTATAAATTTTGAATTTTTTTCCTGATCATCTTCTCTACCAATATTCGATATCGAGTAATGCATTTTAACACTTCAAATTTTTTATTAATTTTCATCATCCATGCTATCCTGGTAGAATAATCAATAAATATAACATGATACCTTTTTCCATTAATGAATTTCGGTGATATTTTCCCATACACATAAATGTGCACCAACTCAAGCAATCTTATGGAATTTTTTTCCTTCATCTTATAAGTATTTCGAATAATTTTCCCTTTTTGACAAGTATTACATGTGTTAGTGTGATCACATGAGAGTTTAGAGATATAATAATCTACACCATTCTTTAATAATTATTCTAAGGAATTTTTCCTCATTTTTCCAAGACTTTTATTCCACGACTCATTTTATTATCCCTTAGATTAAAAACACATGTCTTCTTCTCCACTAATGAGGTAGATGTTACCCTTCATGCACTTCCATTGCATCATAACTATATCATCTTTTCCTTTAATGATGCAAGTATTATTTTTAAAGTTTACAGCATTCCCCAAGTCATGTAATTGTCTTATACTAAGAAAATTATGACCAAGTCCTTTAACTACTAGGATATTTATGCACCTTATGTCTATAACACTGATTTCGGATTTCCTGAAGCCAAATATTTGCAACTCTTCATCATTTTAGAATTAAATGATACCTTATTTGTCGTATTTGATTCCCATGAAAATATTTTGGTTTCTGATCATATGTGATATAACAGCCCATATTTATAATATATTCTATTTCATGATTTTTAACATAAATATCCATATAATATAATCCTAAAAAATTGAGGGGCTTGGTGTATTTTTAAATTATATAAATAAACCATTAACTTAAAATAAAAACAACATAATTATTTTAAAACTTCATATTTTTCTCCAAATTTCCTTTGAACTCTTAATACTACACAAGATAACCTGGGGAAAAATATAGGGAGATATATAAACACCAATAAGGTAATAATCAAAGTATATCATGATGATAAATCATTAATGTGAGTCAAGAGGCATATCATGATAACATAAAGGGGTAAGAATCATACATACTCACATTGAGTCATGGAATGAGAAAATGACATCATAAAATCATGGTATCATAGGAATGTGGAAAAACATAAAACATAACATCATAATCATAATTTGAGGTTAACAACAAAGAAATCATAAGAATAAGTAAATAATAACAACCAAGACATCATAATATAGTGGGATTAGTCTAACTATCCATGCACCATACAAGGTATCTCGTGATATGTAAACATTTACCAATTAAATGGATAATTATTAGTGTTCACCCTTAATATGTATAATTGTATGTGTACCACATTGATCATAAAATATAATTATATATTTCATCATTTTAATCCCATAATTAAGTAATGTGAGTTTAATATATGGAATTCTCCAATAAATAAAGGATAATTATATCTAGGTGAATACCCATGGATAAAAATAGGGTTGGTTATTCACAACACAAGGGTATAGCATGGAAAATCAAGGGATAGTTTTGGAATCTTAATGGGTGTACATAAAATTTCTTGGAAGGTATTAATGATAGAGAGTGATAGTGTCTCATTAATAGGGAATAATTTAGGCAATAAGGGATGATTATGAATATATGGAACTAAGATCATTTGGAAATAAAAATTCTTATAATAAAGGAAGAACTTGAATTGAAAAGAGCAGTGAGATAACCCTTATCTTTCTAGGGATATTCTTAAAGATTTTTGGGGACACCTTTAAACCTAATATCCCCTTATTGAGAATCTTTAAAGGGGTAATGAGAGAGGATTCACCATCAATGGATTTTGAGTGGAGAGTGAGGGTAGAATGGGTGGATATTTATGTATGAGGAGGGAGGAAAGAATCTTATCAAGTTAGAAGATCTAAGTCAGAATATTAGGACATATTGGGTGGTGAATTTATTGGTATTAAATTTGGGGAATGTCTCTACTTCTATGGAAACTTCACAATAATAGGAAGATGTCATCACAGTGAAAAATGATTCATATGATACACTAATGGTCTCAATCTCTATGATTTCTTCAATTGAACCCCCATTTTCTATTTTGAGTGAGTAATCCCTTAGAAAATGAAAATTTAACCTTGATATCAATGGTTATCTAGTGGGTTAACTCTTAGACTCAGGTGGCCATGCAGTATATTTATCAATTCTTGAGGAGATTGATTCTCTTCATTTTGATGATAACCATGTTATTGCAACATAACATTTAGAATGTTTGGTTCTATATTTTGGTGTTTTCTATGACCCCCTTTCTTAATAAGGCTTTAGGTTTGGACATGAACCTTATGTCTAGTGTTTCTCCTATTGTAACTTGAACTAATTTAGGTAGGAATCTATTCTTGGGAGGGACTCATTCAAGTATAGGCTGGCATGAGGTTGATCAACAGAATTTATTTCCTCTATCTCCCATAGAAATTATCATGGGAAGACTCTATCAATAATATAACCATAAGGGGAAGACCTCATTTATCAAATTTGAGGGATTCACTCTTTATCATTCAAATAAATCAATGTATTATAATAATTACTCAAGAATTCAATGATCTATTATTACAAGATTGATCGGCAAGGAACTTAGTGGACAAAGAATTCAAGTGATAGAACCTAAAACCTTAAAATATAAATTTTTACCCCAATTAGTTTCCTTAGTGCTATTATATTTGGAAATAAACATTCAACGTTCAATTTATTTTTAAGGTTTTGTAGAGTATAAGGCTTCTTAAGAGATTTATAAAAGGTTCTGCAAGAAATTCCCAAACAAGACTTTTTCTTGGATTTATAAACAAAAAAATTCATTTAACTAAAATTTTCAATGTCAAATGGATCATATTGAAATAATATTTTTAGGGATATGGTAAATTTCTAGAATATTTTGAATATCCCCTTTCTACAAACCCTTATTTGAATCTTAAAGACCTTTATTGGGAATTATGCTTAGACCCTGGCACTAATCATATTTAATTTGATGGTAAGATAAAGGGATCATAAATTATTATTATTTTATTTATCTGGGATATCTTTATGTATATTTTTTTTCTATTTATATGTTTCTTCTTATACTAATTTATTCATCCACCATAAGTGAGGTTTTTATGAATTTTCACTTTATGTTAATTTTTTTTGATTATTTTATTATTTAAACCAACCAATTATGAGTGGGATTAATTAAAATGAATTTTAAAGCTAATTAATGATAAAATTAGGATTAGTTGACCATTTAATCAGGCTAAAATTGAAAATATTCTTCCAAACACCTCATTTAATGATTAAATTTCAGAATAATTTTTATTAAATAAAAATCAAATTAAGGTTCCAAAATTTCATGAGTGGATTTATAAATTAAAATCGATATTTTTAAATTAATTATTATAATATTTAAATACATTTTTATTAAATAAAATATTTCAATAATTATTATGCAATGATTATGTCATAATGATATTATCAAAATCACAGTACCCATAAAATTGTAATTTTCACTTTTTCATCAAAAAAATAAAATATGTTAGAAAAATCCCAAAAATTCACTCTAAGATAATTTTGATATGTTAAGTAAAAAATTAAATTCATTTTCTTAAAAATAATTCTATATCTATGTGAAATTTAAAAAAAACTTATGTATTTCAAAATTGAGCATCTGGTGTGTAAAATTAAAAAACTCTACTTTTAGAAAATCTAATTTCATTATGATATAGGTGTGTATCCAAGTTACTATTGAATATTTATTATACACTATATTACTTTCAAATTATTATATGTATTTTTTGAAATTATTCATCTAATTTAGTAAAATTTAGTTTCTAAATATATAATTGAGAAAATGGTTTTAGCCTAACAACCTTTATATTTCAAAATTATAAGGCCATATAAATGACCATTTTACCATTCCAATAAATATATTATCAAGACTTAATAACCCTTTTGTGATGTTTATACACAAAGAATAATACATATTACATGATTTATTTTATTATAAAACATGTTACTTAAAAAAATGAATTAGAATTTTAAGGGAAAACATGAGTTCAAATATGAATATAAATTATAAATTCATGAAATAAAATGCATATATATAATTTAAGATCAAAATTCATAAAATATTGATTTGTTGGGAATTTGAGATTTTATATTCTACCCCCCCCCCCCAATAAATTTCACCTTCAAAATTTCATTTCATACACTAAGGTAAAAATAATTGAGGTTACTTTTGTTTCATTACTTATTTTAGTTCTCATGTTGCTTCCTCATACTTATGGTTTTTTCAAAGAACTTTGACCTAGTGAGTTGTCGTGTTTCATAAAAATTTGTCTCTATATTTCAAGGTATTCATTGGTTTCTTCTCATAAGAAATATCATTCTCCAACTATACCACTTTTGGACTCAATACATATGAGGGATCTAGTATGTACATTCTTGAGAGGTATATGTGGAATATGTCATATAATTGTGAAAAATTTGGTTGGAACACTAGTTGATAGTCCACAAATCCTATAAGATCAAGAATATAAAATGGAAAAATATACCTAGGACTTAGATTTCCAATCTTACCAAACCTCATGATTCTTTTCTAGGGATATATATAAATGAACAACTAATCTCCATCCTTGAAATCTAGGTCTCATTGATGGTTATCAGCATAACTCTATTTTTTGACTTTGTGTTGCTTTGATATATTTTTAAATGGCCTTGATCTTCTCATTATTTTATTCTACCAATTTATATACCAATAGATTTTATTATAAAAATTAATTCCTATATATTGTATATCTATATTTCATTGCATATAGGGATTCATAAGTATTTATCTAAATGATTTAGTAAAATATATTTTGTATGAGAAATAAACTAAAGGAATATGTTGATTACAATCCCATTTTAAGTCCATTAAGAAATATCTTAACATATCCTAAAGTGTCTATATTTTTCATTTAGATTTTCCATCAGTCTGAGGGTGATAATTCATAAAAAAATTAATTCTATGTTTATATAAATTTGGAGAATTTTATAGAATTTTGAGGTGAATCGTGGATCTTGATCAGATATAATCGGTAGTAATGTTCCATTTAACCTCACCAATTCTCTAGTGTATATTATTAAAAGTTTATCTAGTGGTAATTCCTCCCAAGTGGAAATGGAATGAGTAATCTTTGTAAGATCCCATAACCCATATGGAATTGTTCCCTTTTGTTTTCTTTGGAAGACTTGTGATAAAATACATGGTGATGTTCTCCCATTTAAATAAAGGTATGGATATTAGTTGCATTATTTACTTGGTATTTTTCCTTTTGTGATTCACTTTTTGAAATAGCAAGAACCTTGATGTATATTCTACAATCTTCTTCTTCATATATTCCCACCAAAATTAATCTTGGAAATCATTATAAATTTTGTGCTCCTTGGGTGGATTGATAATGTTGATCTATGAGAATAAGTTATTAACTTCTTCTTTATATCGGTATCTAATGGTATGCATAGTCACATCCCAGATCTCATAACTCCATATTTATAAATATTAAACTCTGAGGCTCTCCACTTTCTCACTTTCTCCGGTATCTCTGCATCCTCACTTTGATTTTTTTTATCACCTCCATAATGGATGAATGATAAATAATTTGAGTGGGGTAGAATGTGGTTCATTTCTTTATGATTCCCATGTACATAATTTGAGTTTTTAATAATATTAGATCCTTCTCAATCCTCATCATGGATAAGGTTATAGGATCATTTCTACTTAGAGAATTCACCAAAAAAAAATTCTCCTTTCTAGGATGATGGTGGATTAAGAAATCGTAATCCTTTATTTGATATAAACATCTTCATCAGCACAAGTTGAGATATATTTTCAAGAATATATTCTTGAGGCTATTATTATTTTTATGTATGTCATGCTTTACTCTATAGAGATAATGCTTCCAAATCGTCAATGTGAAGATTACTGCAGCCAACTCCATATCATGTGTAGGATAATTCTTGTCATGCACCTTCAACTACCTTAAGGCATGTGTTATCACTTTATCATTACATGTGATTATACAACCCAAGAATTTATTTGATTCATCATTTTATATCATAAATCCTTCTCCACAAGTGGGTAGTTTGAGTAAAAGTGTTGTAGTTATCCTCTTATTTAACTCCTTAAATATTTCTTCACATTTATCAAACCAAGAAAACTTTACTCTCTTATGAATTAGCTTGGTCAGTGGGTTTTACAGTCATGAAAAGTTTCTCAAAAATAACTAATAGCACCCATCTAATCTAAGGAAACTAAGAATCTCAGTTATATTTTTTTTTTGGTTTATTCCTCAACTAAATTTGTCTTAAAAGGATCTATATATATCATCTATTTTATGGTAACATTCCCCAATAATGATACTTTATCTATCCAAAAATATAATTTACTATAATTTGAATATAATTTATCATTTATAAAAGTATTTGGAATAGTATTCAAATGCCTCTCATGTTTCTCCTTGATTTTAGAGCATATGAGAATATCATCTATAAATACAACCACAAATTTATTGAGGTAATATGTAAAGACTCTATTAACTATATCCATAAATATGTTTGGAGAATTAGTGAGTCCAAATGTAATCACAATAAACTCATAGTGTTCGTAACTTGTTTGAAATTAAGTCTTGGGAATGTCCCCCTTCTTCACCATTAATTGATGGTATCCTGACTGAAGTTCCACTTTAGAGAAGTATTGGGCCTTTCATAACTGATTAAACAAGGAATAAATCTATGGAAGTTGATACTTGTTATTTATCATGATCTTGTTGAGCTCATGATAATTAATGAATATACACATTAATCCATACTTATTTTTTGAGGAAGAGGACCATCTCACCCTGTAGTGAATCACTTGGGCATATAAAACACTTTTCTATATTATCTTAAATTTTATTCTTTAGTTCTTTCAGTTCCATGAAGAAAATTCTATAGGGATTCTTGGATATCAGTAGAGCTCCCAGTATAAGTTCAATTGAGAACTTAACTTATTGATTAGGAGGAAGACTGGGAAACTCTTTGGGAATATATCAGTATATTCTTTTATAATGGAAATTTCTCCTAGAGTGATCCTCTTATTTGTATCAATCATTTAAGAGAGATATGGTTTATCATAAGGTAATAATATCCATTCTTGAGAATAAGTTTCCAAATGAGATTTATCCTCCTCATTGGAGTGTTATCAATGTGAACCCTTAATATGTATAATTTTATGTGTTCCATATTGATCATATAACATAAGGATTTATTTCATCATTTTTATCCCATGATTAAGTAATGTGGGTTTCATACATGGAACTCCATAATAAATGAATGATATTTATATCTAATTGAATAACCTTGAATGAAAATAGGTTTGTGTATTCACAATACAATGCTATGGAATGGAAAATAAAGGGATAATTTTAGAAACATAACATGTGTATATAAAAGTTCATGGAATGGATTAATGAGAGAGAACGATAATATCTCATTATTAGGATATAATTTGGGTTGTAAGGGATCACTATGAATATATGTAAACATAATAATTTAGAAATCAAAAGGCTTATAAAAAGGAAGTGATTGAATTGAAAAGAGAAGGGAGAGAACCCTTACCTTGTTAGGGTAATTCTTAAAGCTTAAGAGGGACACCTTAGAACCTTAGAACCACCTTGTAGAGACTCTTGAGAGGGGGTGAGAGAGTATTTTTGGTAAATGGATTTGGAGTGAAGAGTGGGGGGGTAAAGGGTGGGTATTTATACTTGAGAAAGGAATTTTTAAGTGTTAAAAATATTGGTTATTTTATTATTTAATCCAAAAACATGTGGGTGGAGTAAATTACAATGAATTTTTTGGCTAATTAATGATAAAAGGAGTATTAGTTGGCCATTTAATCATACCAAAACTGAAAGGAATCTTCCAACCACATAAATTAATTCATGGAATATAAAATACTAAATATTCTTTATTACACTCACTAAATGAATTTTTTATTGAAGGGAATATTTCAAAAAAAATATGTAATTATTATATCATGGTGATATCATCAAAATTGTGGTACCTATAAAACTGTAATTTTCACTTTTTTCCAAAAAATAAATATTTTCAGAAAAATCCCAAAAATTTACTTTAATATAATTTTGATGTTTTGAGTCCAAAATTAAATTCTTTTATTCAAAATAATTATATATCAATTTGAAATTTAAAAATACTTTCAAATTTCAAAATTAAGCTTTCGGTGCATAAAATTTGAAAAAACTACTTTTAAAAAATATTATTTCATTATGATATGGGTGTGTATCCATGTAACTATTGAATTTTTGTTATAAATTATATTACTATCAAATGATTTTATACATTTGGAAAAATTATTCTTCTAATTAAGTGGAATTTATTTTCTAAATACGTAATCGAGAAAGTGGGTTTTACTGTAATGACCTTTATATTTTATAGTTACAAGGCTATCTCAATAAACATTTAAAAATTCTAAAAACTATATTATAAAAACTTAATAACCCTTTTGTGAGGATAATACACTAATAATAATAAATATTTCATGACTTCATTTTATAATAAAACATGTTACTTAAAAATTAGATTAAAATTTTAAGGGGAAACATACATTCAAATATGAATAGAAATTCTAAGTTCATGAAATAAAATACATATGTATAGTTTAAGAAAAAAATCAAAAAAACCATTATTTTAATCTAGGGTGTTGTATGTGAAGTGTATAAACTATCAACGATCTACAACCCAGCCCGATATGTCACTTTTAAATCAATCCCTATGACATTTTCCTTCTCAATTTTTTTCTTTCTTGATCCATGTTCACTAATTTTATTCTTTTAGTGGTGAGTAATATTGTTCCACCTCCATCTCTATTAGATCATCCTCATATTGTTGGGATATAAATTTATTTTGGGTTTTTAGTCCACTTGATGATACTTTAAGATTTTGAGATCTTCTCTTTTAGGTCGTTGTCAGCACAATTCTTTATACCCTTGATGAGAAATTTGATTTTTTGTATACAAAAACTTTACACTGATAACAATATATGTTAAAATAATATTGAGAATAATAATTTGTGATTGTATGTTTTTGTTTCTTTTGTGACCTAAAATTCCTTTTTACTAAAGAATACAAATATTTTTTATGACCCATCATCCCAAAATAATAACACTTGATTAATTGTGTATTATTGTATGCCCTTGTTGCCCAATTTATAACCTTTTTGGTATCTTATGAGTCAAGAAAATCAAACTTCCTCTAATTTGTGGGTAATCATGGTTTCGTATCAACTTCTAGTAATTTTTTCTTATGAACAAGACCCTTGATAGATTTGACTTTATTTTTTAAATGTTTCACTTGTGGTAAAATAACTAATTTTTATATTATCTCCCCCATTCCTATATAGATTCTTTAGATGTCCATACACTAAAACTTCCCAATGTAATTTTGGGACTTATAAGTCTCTCTTGATCATAAATATTTCATCATATCTTCATGACTTTAGCTTTAAGCTCCTTGGTATTTTTTATGTATAATTTTACTGAATCATCTAAGTTTTTAATACTATGGTCCTGATCTTCAATATTTATCTTGATATCAACTTTCTTATCTGAGTTTATAGAATTTCCATATTTGAGTCTTTAAATTTCATCATTCAACTCATATTTTTCTTATTCATGTTACTATTTATACATTTTGGAATCTCATAGAACCCTATTAGATTTATTTATTTTATCCCTCAAAACATAAATTTCATTCATAGTAGCTTTTAGTTCAACCATGAGATCTACTATTACTTAAACTGCAGTGCTTTAATCATCATTTTCCTCTAATTTTTGTTTTTCTATGAGAGCAATATTAACTTCCTCACTAAGTTCTTTATAGCCCTCAACTTATTGAAATTTCATCTCCACCAAACCGATATCTTCATGTAAAAGAAATTTATTACATTTTAAGAATTTATACATTGAAAACCTATTGAATTTTTTATCCTTAAATGATTTCATTATTAGATATTTTCCTTCATCTTCATCTTATAACTTCTTTGGATATCTTATCACAAGATTCCCATCTTTTCCACATTAAAAGAAAGAAGGTAGAAGATTGCATTTAAATATTATTTTACCTCATTTTAGGTTTGAGGAAAGGAAATAAAACACTGCATTAATTTCCCTATCTTCAATTTCATCCTCTGAAACAAGTTTATTCATAGCCTTGAATGTCACCTCCTAAGAATTATCCATATTCAAGGACTCATTTTCATTGTTACTCATCTCATAAGCAATGAGAGTGTTGTGAAGACTATTCAACATCACCTCCCTTAGGCATTTATTTTTTATCATTAATACCTTCATGTTGAAATATAGTGGAAATATTCCTAGTATCCTCTTCATGATTTTTAGATAATTAAGGTTTTATTCAAGTCTATGCATATCCTCTATAATATTGTTAACCTTATTAAAAAATTCATCGATGGGATCATTTGGGTGTATCTTCAAATCCTAGTACTTGTTCCAAATCACTTGAAATTTCACTTCATGTACCTTGTATTTTACATCATATATATTGAAAAACTTTTACCACGTGGCTTGTGAGGATTTACAAGACATCACTTTCATGTATATAGCATTGGTTAATTCTCCTCCCAATGCATTGATTCATTCGGTGTCAGCATCAATCTCCCTTTTATCCCCTTTTGATAATTTTCTACTCTCTATGTTCTTCATGATCCCATATATGAAATTCATGTAGACATAAATTCCAAAATATCATAAATATTTTTTCATCTGATTCTTCCATAATTGAAAATTACTTTCATCAAAGATCAGAATCCCCTTGTGGTTGATGACTATTATCATCACTTTAGAAAGATAAAAAAATTCCAAAAACCTTTAGATTTGATATTACTTGTTGGTTAGAATCCAAGTAAATACCCTAAGAGGGGGGTGAATCCATGTGTTTTGACCTTTTCAAAATGAGCCTCACTAATGATCTAGTTACAGTATTTGTTAAGAACACTCTCTCTATCATTACGAATTTAAAGCGATAAAACAAACATAAAGGGGAACGAGTCGTTTTACTTAGTTCAACTAAACTAGGATAATCCAAGGTGCATGCAACGATGATGTGTTATTTCACCTGAAAATAAAACTTCCTTTATTTTTTAATATAGAGTAGTCGCAATAACCCTTTATGTTTAAAACCTTCATAGAAAATAGAGAACTAAATTATCTCAAACACTTAGAGATCTCACTAATTCCCAAAGTATAAATTCTCTAAATCTAAATGATTCAAGAATGAAATTAAACTATCAATGGTGTATCGATCTACTCCACCTTTAACAAAGTGATTAACCCCCCTAAACCTCTAGTGAGATAACCTTTTAGATCTTCTTTAAAATTTTCCAGTTCAAACCTAGAATTACTCTATTGTTCTCATATCACTATTTTCCCTATAATTTTTTTGTATTTAATTTTATAATGTTATTCCTTATTTCCAAAACTAAAATCATCATTTAATCATGTCCTACCATCATGGGTGAGGATGACACTTTGTTCATGAAATATATGTGATCATACCAAGTGTCCCAAATTATTTTAGTGTGGTTAAACGAACATAGTGAACTTCAATAAACACTCCAAAAATGGATCCATGATATCCACATTCAAATTCAATTTGTCTCTCTGATTTCCTCTAAGCTTCAGTACATAATGGTGTGGTCAAATTTGAAATTCCCATTTTGGGATTCATCTCACCCACATTATCGAAACTCAACATAATTATATCATGTCTTGTGGTTATTTTGAACCATGAATATAACCACATCAATACCAATCATGACAGTGTAGTGATATCCATGGAATCGTTCTTATCTATATAAAATTCCATTTAAAACACTTAGATCCATGATCACTAGCCCATTTTCTCTTCAACTCTAAAGTCCCAATGCTCAACATACCTTGGGCCATTGTGCAGGCACTCTCCAACATCTCATTTTAGTTACTCTCACATGAGTCCACCATGTCAACCAAAATGATCATTTTGAGCCTACCCATTTCACCCATGGATCTTGAAATCCAAAATTAATCTACACCATAGTGTGACCTCTATCATATCCCAATTTCCTTTACCAAACCCTATAATTTGGGGGATATTTTTTATCCCTCAAATATCTTATGTATCTAAAAAAACTTTACATACTCTATGACTACCATATTTATTTCTCTTCTCAGAATATGAAATTCCTAAATATGAGTAAGGGACTTTGAAATTTTTCCATTGAAACCCTTCGACCGCAGGTTCCATAATTCTTGAGTTGGGCCTCTCTATTATGAACATGTACTTTATAATCTCAAAACACCATGTGCCATGGAATGAAACCAATATACTACTCATTTTGAAACTACCATAGCATGTCTCTTTATGCCATCACATGGTATGACCTTATCCTTTTTCCCAAATTCCTAAAGTCTACTTCAGTTCATCTATTATTATTTTAAAACTCTCTTAGCCTCTTTTATGACTATGTAGGCTCATTTGAAAGTATTCTAAAATCCATGTCAAAAAACACAACCCTGAAAATTCACCAGAGAGTTTTTGATAACTTCTTCATTAGGTAAATCTTAACTGTTTACCCAAATAAAACCAAATCGTGATGATTTCACAGTCACATAGTAAATAAGTAATAGGAAGTTTGAATCCTTTACCTTAACCATATATTCAATGATTGTGGTATAATAACAAGAAGTAAATGATGATTATCTACCACCAAACTCATGTAATTTTTTCACAAAACCTATATGCAATAATCTCTTATAAATACCATGTCCATTCATCACTAAAAAAATCACTACCACTGATACACAACTATAATAAGGAATAAGAGAATAATGAAGTTAAGGGAGGGTATAATGTGCATTAGATCAAAAATAATCAACCACATAAATTCATTGATCAAGAGACACCAAATAAATTCCAAAGATAACCCAATATGAGACACAAAATTACTAGGGTTTGAAGAAATTTAGATGAATTTAAGTGAATTTTATAGGGTAATCAAATTTATATTAAAATTTTTCAAACATTATATCATGACATGATGGGTGTCTTCATGGTGAAATGATGGTATGATCCAAGAATCGTGTCAGTGGCTTCCTAATTCTTATGGATCAAAATCATTTATAATTAAATATAAACAATAAGGATCACAGTGAAGTAGGTACTTCTATGTAGTAATTCTTGAAGACCTGGAATCATTGTGAAAACCTAGGTCTCCCTCACTTGAGACTAATATACCCTAGACCAAAACTATAGTGAAATGAGGATTATTATGGTGAAACAAAACTAACCAAAGAGACACTTAATAATCACAACCAAACCTCCATAGTGACATGTGAGACTTTATACTACATTAAAAGACACCACAGTGCAATGGATAAACCTATTTCATAAAAATTCATGATAAAAATTCATGACCTGAGATCTGTACCTCAACACACCACATCACACCACAATATCACTAATCATATCCCAGTACACTAGGTAATAACATCCCTTATCTCTTATCCAGAAAAATTGGTTGAAACTCCACCCTTCAAAGCATGATATTATATTCTAGATAAATTTTCACTTAAAAATTCACCTTTATTCCACCAGATTTCTCTAAACTTCTTCTTAACATCCCCAACATCTCAAAACACAAAGTAAAGAGCTAGTATAAATATAATCTCCTACATTACATACCTCTCAAATGATTCTCATCCTTAGAGATCAAAACCAAACCTATAAGACAAAAAGGAAACCTCAAAAATGTAAACACCCCACTGGAATACCTCTCAAACAAGAAATTTCCATTACTAAGGAATAACATAGCTCATAAGATAAAACAAATTCAATCATGCCATCGTAGAAAAAATCATCTCAACATCACAATAAAACAAGGTTTTAAAATAGTTCAGGGTAACAAGGACACATTTTCGAATCATGTTCCCACATACACTCTTCCAAGACAACATGCCACCACAAGACATGAAACAAAGGAATGACATACCCATGAAATACCCTCTCCTAGAAATTCTAAATATTAACTGATTTCTAAATTTACATCACACCCTCCTCAAAATATGAATCTCCATAATCAATAACATGAGATTTATCATGAAGATACCAACAATGTTGAGACACATGAAATACATCATGAATTAAATACATATTTTAAGAGAGAGATAAATTATATGCCACCTCACCAACATACTCGAATACCTCAAAAGGTCCAATAAATCAAGGAGAAATCCTACTAACTTAACTGAACCTTAACATCCCATGGTAAGAAGAATATTTCAAGAACATATGATCCCTAACCTCAAGATTCATATATCTCATCCTCTAATTAGTATATAACTTTTGATAGACTTGATCCTCTTTAATCTAATCATGAATCAGACAAACTAGTCATGTCATGATTTTCATTAAATATGATCCAAGAATAATTGACTCTCTAACATTAGGATAGAATAAAAAACATCTACAATTTTATCCATACAATGCCTCAGACTGATTCATTCTAATGGAATAGTGATAACTATTGTTATGGGAAAACTCAACCAAGGGTTGGTGCTCCACACATGAACCTCCAAAATAAAAACATAAACATGAAACATTTCTTCTAGTTTCTAGATCATCTACTTTATCTGATAATATATAATAGGATGTAGAGTATTATTAAGTCATAATTGTGTTTCACAGGAAATTTGTAGACCCCTTCACACTCATAAAGTAAAATGTGGATCGTGATCATGGATTATCATCCTTGAGACCCCATGAAGCCAAAAAAAATATCCTTCATATACAAATTTGACAAAGAATCCACTATAATCAACTCCCTGGTCACCAAGAAATGATATTATTTCATAAATGAATCCACAATCACCCAGATAGAATCACATCCTCCCTGAGGTCAAGGTAAACTAAACATGAAATCCATTAATATTTCCTTAGATTTTCATTAATTAACATCCAATGACTACAAAAAACCACCAAGAACATGATTATTTCTTTAAAACTTTGAAAAACCATACAATGGGGAACAAAATTAGCCAATTAATTCTTAATCCATGGATACCAGAACTGACTAATCAAAGTATGATACATCTTGGATATACCATGGTGCACTACTAATAGTGAGTTCTAAAACTTATAGAGAACCACCTCACACGTTTTTGATAGAATAAACAACCTCCCTTGAAACATCACCCAGTTTTGATCATCCTCTATCCATCCCTCAAGATCATCTTCATAGATGATACAATTATACCAAACCTCTACCTCAAGATATCTCAGTAGATAATCCTACACTTGTATCATCAAGTATGACTACACTATCATTTTATACGGTCAAACTCTACCACTTAATTTTTTCATATCAAGATGCAAATTTAAAAGCTTATTTATCACCATAAATTCATCACTAGAATCATGGATTTCATCACCCAGAGACTTATTGCTTGGTGCATTATCTACCCCATTACCTTTCATAAGCGTATAGGATATCTCAAAGTTATAATCCTATAATAACTCCAACATCCTCCACTGAATCTGATTTAAATAACATTGAGAGGAGATATATCTCAAACTATTATAATCTATAAAGACCACAAATCACTCATCGATGATGTAATGTTTCCAAAGATTTAGATCAAACATTATCACTTTTATGTCAAGATCATGTGTGGAATAGTTATGTTCATAAAGATATAACTACTAAGACCCACATGAGATCACCACACTCTATTGCATCAAAACACACCCCTAAAAATTATAAGCATTATAGTAGACCTAAAACGTGATCTCTTCCTTAAGGAACCGAATAATAGAAGTTGAGTTATGGGATTGGTTTTATTTTAAATTATATGGAGTGGATTGATGGTTCTATCTTGTGTTCCTAAGACTTGAAAAGTTAATAACTCCCATCTGTGTGTTTTATATCCATGTTTCTAGTAATTAACTCATGACCTATTGGAGGTGTAATTCAGGGGTTACACTTAGATTTTATGTCATACTAAGAGGGGTTCATGTAGGATGGGTTGTGAGATCAAGTCCATCCAATAGACATGGAATGAATCAATATAGTATACCCAACACATATATTCTCGATTATTCTTATAGACTAACCAATCTAAATCAATATATCATATGTAAATAATCTAATTATATGAGAACATCACATGTATCTTATCTAATTATGGTCATGAATTTTCCTTAGTCTTATATATTTGAGTGCCTAAATGTCATACCTAGCATATAGGAGGAGAAATTATACCTTGGTTAAAAAAAACCCACTACATGATTTGTAACATGAAAAACTACATTGTGATTAAAAAATTCTCAAGTTTGGATTAATAAAGGTATAAAAGTATGAAGTCCCTCGTGAAAAATACTTTATCAACCTCAGGTAATGGAGATTAATATAAAACATGAACCCAAAACTATATCAATGACCATATATATGACATTCCATGTGATATAATTTTGAGAATCAATCCAGATAACATGTCTCACTTGTAATCCCATAAGTATGATCTATATCTCATATGAGTCCCTACTCACACTAATATTAACATATCATCATAAACCATAATACTCCCTGATGAACATTAATTAGGGAAAACTCATATTCATAATTTTATGGGGTTTATCATTCCACACTCACATAAAATATGATACATGCATGAATTAATGATAAATAGAAATTTTATTTATTATAAAATTATGATACTTTATATTAAAATATATATAAAACCAGTCTCACATGTATCTGATACCTCTAGACTTGCATGAATTTCATGTTTTTTGATTCGATAATGGATTTTTCAACACATTTACTACGTTATCATATGTATCCACCCAATAGATCCTAAAATTTCCCCTATTAATGATTTCTTTAATGATATTGTACTTATTAAAAATGTTTTTGGACCTCTGGTGATATCAGGAATCCTTGAACTGATAAATATATCAATTATTTTCACAACAGATCTTTATTTCTCTTGTTATGTTAGGAACCACCCAAACCTCAACGATGAATATTTTTATCCAACCATATTCCTTTATATCATATAATTTAGCAATTTAATTTTTTTATATTGTTGAATATTCCATCATAGTTTTCTTGGAACTTTTCCAGCTAATAGCTCCACCAATGGGGAAAAACAAAAAACAAGATAGATATATTGAATCATCCTTATTTATTTTGAATCTAACATCAATTTAACCCATTATATTGAGATTTTAATCACCTCTAAGTACTGATAACAAATCCTAGTTATTTTAAAGTTGTTATAAATGATATTTTTTATAATCTGGTGACTTTCACCATGATTAGACTAGTATCTACATACACAAATCATGTGAGATATTAGGTTGAGTTTATAACATGATATACATGATGAAACCTATTATTAGAGAATAAGGAATCTCATCCATATGTCTCCTTTATAACTCATTAAAATTACATTGAGCCTTTGCAATACTTGAACCATAAAACACTAGTAATGATCCCTCTATAGAACTCCCTCGGATAAACTACTTTAGCACTTTACCAATATATGTGTCTCAAATAAACATAAAACCTATTTGAACCATCTATATAGATATTCATACCTATTATGTGGGTTTCTTTAAACATGTATTTCATTGAGAATAATTTTCCTAATCATGCATTTATAAAATGTTAGGATATCATTTTTGATGAATAGTATGTCATCAACATGAAATGCCAAAAATACATCAGAACTCCCACTATCCTATTGTATACAAAAGATATATATATGTTATTGATGAAAACAAAATATTTTATTACAATATCAAAATCAAATGTTTTAACTTTGAGAAGATTTATTTAATCCATAAGTGGGTTATTGCAACTAGCATTCCCTAACAGCATCATTTAGATCCTCAAAACCTTCAAGTTATATCATATACATGTTCTTAGTATAATTTATGTTAAGGGGGTTAACTTTGACATATATTTAATATATATCATAATCATATAGATTTATTATGGAAAAAATATCCTAATGGACTTTATCATCGCAACTGGTGAAAAGGCATCTTTATAGTCAATACCATGAATATTTTTTATACCTACTTACCACTAAGATGGATTTATAGGTCAAAACCCTTTTATCCATTTTAGTTTTCTTATACAAACCCCACTTTCACCCTATGGGTATCACCCCTTCATTTGCATCCACCAAGTTCCAAACTTGGTTTGTATACATGAAGTCCATTTTTTATATGACCTGACCAAATGAGGTCCTACCTAGGCTGGTGGATTGACCATGTTTTCCACCCCAATCCCATCTCCAATAAGCCAAGGTTTGGTGACTAGAACCTAGAATACATAACATACATGGGATTACTTAACCTAATGAAAACTTATAACATCCACACATCTCTAATAATGCCATATAAAAAATACCCACATGATATAGGATAAAATAACCAAAAAGGAATAAATTATATATATATAACACCACCAATAATCCACATATGATATAGATACAATATATGGAATAGGAAATCAGTAAACATAAAATAACCAAGAATGTAATAGTCACCCTAAAAAAGGTAAGGATACCTCCCTAACACCAAGATCTTTGACATGAAAATCTATAGAAAATACCATAATCAAACATCAAAAATTGCCTAATTTTTTGTAACACCCTGGTATTTTAAAAAAACTATGTTCGATAGTGTATACAACATGAAACACCAATCCTAAACAAACCATGAAATATTATTATTTAAATATGACTGTTATAACCTAGCCATTAAATTGGGGGGAAATATGATTGAATAATTTATGGAATATATATAAATATCATACTCAATATAAATGTATTGATAAATTCTTATTAAATAAGAACTCAATTTTTAGTGAAAAAAATTTATTATTCAAAAAAAATTCCTTCAAAAATTAATTTTATTGATTTTTGTGCCAACGAGCCCATACTCAAGTGGTAAGGGCTCCTTCTTGGCATCCAAGAGACCCAGGTTCAAAACCGGGTGGAGGCAAATTTTCAGGGGTACTGTAGAAATTACTATAGTAGTTATTGTGGCAGTTATTGTAGCAGTTATTTTTTGGTACTGTAGAAGCTAGAACTATTCACCTGATTTGGGACTTAAGGCCACATAGACCATGGAGTAGCCCAGTTCACACAGAACAGGACCTAGAAGAGGATCATAGTAGCAAGAGTGGCAGCCACTAGAAGCAGAGCTAACCAAATTAGAAGAATGAGAGGATATGGCAGCCTCCATTGGGACCAAGCACTGTGCATCTTTGTAAAGAGCAATGCTAGACAATCACCAATACAAGGTGGGGAGCTAGGTGATCAATGACGTAGAAGATGGGGAGGGGCAGTTCTAGTGGATTGGGCCTATGGGTCTTCTTATAGGCATGGTATGCCTCTGGGCCTTCGGGTCATATATTTCAGGTTAGTTAGACCTTGTGCCTTGGGCCTATGGTTTATGCTCGGGTTCCCCTTCAACCCTTAAAATGGGGATTATTCATAATAAAATAAAAAATAAGGCATTCGAGCCATTCGGGCTAATTTTATTGCTTTTTGTGAGAAAATATTATAATTAATATCTGTAAATTTTAGAAAATGAATTTGATTAAATGAAATTATTTTTTAAAATCATAATATAAAAATAAACTTAGGTTTAATTTTTTTTATTTTTCTGAAATGAGTGATTTTTTAGTGAATAGTGAAAATTATTGATTTTTCAAATATTTTCATTTCTTTTCATTAAATAAATTAATTTAAAAGTACCATTATATTTTGAATTATTTTATAAATTAAAATATGAACCATTTTATTTATAATAAACTAATTAATTTCATTTGAATCAATAATTTTTATGATTTTGGTATAAGTTTATTTTTATGCTTAAAAACACAGTTATTTGCAAACTGTTTTTAAGTGCATAAAGTTTATCCATTTTAATTAAATAAAATAAACCCTATTAAGGGAATATTTCAATGAAATTTATATATTATATGTCTATTTATATTAATTTAAATTCATATAATGATTATTTATAATCATAGATTTAATATAAGATCATATATTGCTTGGAAAATGCATTTCCTAAAAAACAAATTTTCATCACATTTTGCAGGTTTAATTTTAAATTAAATTCTGAAACTTATGTAGATTTAATTTTATAAAATGGATTAAAAATTTTCAATAATAATATTTAATATTATTTAATAATTTTAACTTATTTTTGTTCGTATTGAATAGTAAAAGCCTTGAAAATTAATTATCGCGGTTAAGGTTAAAATAGGGTTTTGTGTTTAGTTGCATTTGTGTTAAAATTAATTTTCCACACATATAGGATTATTATTTTAAAAAAATTTATTTAATTTTTAGAATCATTGGTCCCAAATTATATAATATGTTTTATTTTAATTTTAGTCTTAAAGGATAAATTACCTAGGTAAAAAAACTAGTTATCGTTGCGAAAATTAAAACCATAAAAGTGAGTGACCATAAAGGTAAAGGGAATAACATGTTCAAAAAATGTTTATTTTTTAATTTTTTATGTTCTTATAAACTTTATATTATCTTGAATACATTATTTATCAATTTTTTAGACACTTGGATTGAGAGTGACTTTCCGTTATTGAATAGTTTTGGGTATTTACAAAAATATTACTCCTTCTCACTTATAAAAGGGAACCTCCTCTTTTTTTTTCTTCACACTTAAATAAAGAATTTTTGTTCAGAAAATACCTTAAATATACCTTAATTAATACAATTACAATGTTATATAGTCTTTATTTATTATAAAACCCTCATTTTAAGGATTTTGGTGCAAACCTAAAGATATTTTCTGAAGAAGAGGTGTCGTTCTTAACCGATAGTTTTTTTTATTTATTCTTTCACCTCATTAAAATATTATTCAATAATACTGATATAAAAACATCATTATATACCTTATAATTATATTTTATTATGTTAATGTGATAACCTACATTAATCTCCCCTTTTATTTATTATGAAATGAAACCATTATTCGTGTGCACAGTGGACTACCACCTCACGAACTAATGTAATTAAATTTCCATCATTGCCTCTAACAGATGTTTAGAATTATGGATTTAAGTTATATATATTATATTCATGAAATATTTATCATTTTGAAAAATTAATATATAATATATTTTCATACCTTTCCATTCACTAAAAAATGAGAACATTGTTTGTACGTACGTGTGGACTACCACCTCCATGAAATGATGTGACTCGTTTTTCATCACCATATCACATGGATGGTATATATGAGTGTATTTAAATAAATACTATTTTATTTATGATATAATTATAATTATTAAAATATAAAATAATACTTACCTTGTCTAAATCATGAATTTTGAAAAATGGAAACATTATGCATGCGTATGTACGACCTTTCATCTTCATGATTGTAACATAGTTCATTTTTCATAACCATATTTCATGGTTGGTTTTAAAATTATAATTGATTTATAAAAAATATAATTGTTTCATCATTATTATTATTATTTATATGGTGGAATAATGAATTCTTTCACCATGGTCAACCTACTGAAGTCATTTTGGACATATAAACAGGATATCATCAAAACGTCTGATATGAACTTAATTTCTTAAGTAAATAAATATAAATGGTAATAAATAAAATAAAATAAATAATAAAATTGAAAAAAAAAATTAATCAATTAAATAATTTACATAATTTTATTATTCAGGAAGATAAATTATGTACTTGATGAGTTGAACTCAAGGTAAGGAATTTCATCTCCATTTTCCTTTATTGAGGCATATTTTAATGTTATGCACCTAATTTCTTTCATATAGTGTATATGATTAAAATTTTACATATTATAACATTAATCCTTCATAATTAATGGTATTTTAATTAAAAAATAATTTTACTTCATTTAATGCGATTTGATTCAAAAGTTACCAAAGCAGTAAAGGATTTATGTTACAATCTCCTTTATTTTTTAAGAGTGTGTATGTTCAAGGTTCCTTTGGGAAAAATCATATATAATAATTTTCTTTAACCACGTCTATTTTATTATAATTCTTTCATGAATTTTTTTTACATGTTTGGTTTCCATTTCCTCCCTTATTTAACAAAGAAACATTAAGAAAGTTTTTTGTAAGTAATATCGATCTAATATATTCTTTTAGATCTTGAATCTTTCTCTTCCATATCTATATTTTCCTTAAAATGTTTGAAATAATGTTTTAACTATTATCCAATGATTTATTAAATAAATTTTTACCCGTGTTTTACTTTTTTAAAAAAAATTAAAAGGCCTCTTTCTATCATTTTCTGAATAAGGTACTTTTTGACTTTTTTTAAAAAAGTGTGAAAGGAATGTTTTATTTTAACTTATACAGAATGAACATAATTTCTCATTGTCGTGAACACTAAATATTTTAAAATTAATTTATAATTTACCAAGGTTATTTTCAAATAAAAATTTTACTATAATATTTTGGAAATTTTTTTATTTTAAATAAGTGATTTCAAAGTGAAAAAAGTATTTTACTCAATAAATATTCCATGTGATCTTTTAAAGACATTATCATAAAAAATTAAAACCTTTTATGTTATATATTAATTTTTAATTCTATATAAATGTGTCTTAAATATATACATATCTCATTATTCTTTCCTTTTATGTGGTAATACATGCCTTAATTTCATTTATTAAATACCTTATTTATAAAATATCATTTAATTATGACATGCGGTAAGATTATGAAACCCATTTAATTCCATGGGAAATTATTATTTTTATACCTTACAATTGATTTCATTTTTTTGGAACACATAATAATGTACATGTTATGATGGGTACACCTAGATTTCGATCCAATGCATTGGGTAATGTTTTTTGTCTCATGAGACGTTATGTATGGGATTAGGGAGTAAAACTAATCCATTATGGGACTCTTCCACCCTGTGATTTTGTCTTGGAATATATCATTAACTTATGATTATGTCATGTTATATGTTTCTTCTACATTTCCTATGTGGCCTTCATCTTATGATACCATGTTTGTTATGTTATTCTCCAATGTGATTACCCATGAGACTTATATTTTATGATATCATGTTATACCTTTGACTCACACGTTATGTTTAATTATTATATTTATTGACTTACTAGTATTTTTAGCTCACCCCTTTATTTTATATATTCCCCAGTTTATCCTATGCAGTTTTAGGAGCTCATAGATATTTAAGATCTCACTAAAGTGAATAAAAATTAATATGTTATGTTTTAGTTTCTTTTTATGTTTTATATACCTACTCTTCCAAATACACTAGAAATCATGATCATTGGTTTGTAATTAATGAATTTTGATGTTAAAAATCATGTAATAATATGTGTAAAAGTCTTGAGTCGCTATATATTACAACTCCATGTCTTCCAAGATCACTGCCAAACTGTTCACCATCTTCACATACATAACAAGTGTGGGTTAGAAAGCTCATGTAGGGGTGAGTATAAAAATACCCAATAGGAATCCCAAAAAAAATAAAGGATTAACAACCACCCAGATCAACTAGGTGTACAAGATGGGTGGGATAGAAATAGATGAGGTGGAGTTAAAACTTCACTCAAAAATTATACCAAGGCCATCTCTCACAAGGGAAGAGAATCCCAACTTCCACTCACTACATTATAATGAGTTTCCCATAACTAGATTTCATGCCTATAAGAAAATAATAGCACCTTCCAACTCAATGATAATGCATGGGAATAAAATATTCTATCCATGTTCCTTAACCCTAACCATAAAAATTCACATCACTCCTAGGGTACCTGATAGAGAAAAACCCATGCACATAAGTTCACTGGCCTATAACAAATGACATCCTTAGCAGGACCAACTCTCATCTAAAAAGGTAATTTGGAGTATTATCCAATGAAATGTTATTCCTATAACAACATCTAATGAAAATAGAACCCATAATTAAACCTTGACTCAAAACTCTTAGATCAAATGTTGGAATATAGTGGAGTACCCATACCTTTCCAAGTGTTATACCTAGGATTAGGCGGTACTAACCCCATGAATAGGAGGCTCATAACACCTAAGTTACCTAAATTCATAAGTTTCAGATAACTTTTATGTAATCATAGTGGGGGGCTCTCCTTACTAAAGTAAACATGATGATTTAGGGGGTACCAAACCCTATGGATGAAGGACCCACTCCCTATCTCATAGGGGGATACCAACTTCATCTATCATATGAGAGAACCTGCATCTCATCAAGGATGTCTTGATTAAAGGATTACCCAGCTTTAAAAACACATCTTCCTCTAACTCAAAGTCACTAAAATTATAATTATGTGAAATTAAAATTCCAATAATACCTCTAGGTGTAGGCTCTCCTACTCTTGAAAAAATCCCATGGTCATGATGAATAAGAGTAACTCCTTAGCCTTCTATAGCCTAAGTCAGAATTTAAGACTAAAACATGATAAGAGTAAACAACCAATACTCCCAAAATTCCTTCTCAAATGTTACATGTATAAAATTTAATCAAGTGTTTAAGAAAATAAAATAATACACATAAATTATATGTCAGCCTTCAAGTCCCCTCCGGATTATTTTTTGCTATAAGGGAACCCCAAAGTAATTTTCTATGGGTTTCTACATATGTGACTCTTTCAAAAACCATTGATGGATTCTCATTTTTCAATGAACTCGTAAAGAGTATAAATATATGATTCTTGGAGGAAAACTGGTCTCTATAATACTTGTATGGGACACATGTCCTATCATCAATTTACCATTAGGGGATGTCAAACCCCACACCCACTTTAACTACCTTGTCCAAACCCAGTCAACATCACTGTGAATATGAGATAATTTATCAACCAAAAACACCTCATGAATTTTATTTGATAGTAAAGAGGACCCCTCCATTGTAAACTATGTGGAAAAATTCTCAGAATAGACTATTCTCATAATAGATTATTCTCTAGTCTGATTCTAACACTTGAGTGATAAAATATGAAAAAATAAAAGGAAAAGTACACAGTATGTACTCATTCAGACATGATGTGTGAGTCTTGGGTAATATTTGGGTGTGTACTACCAAATTCTAGATATTTCATCTCAATATGCAAGGAATTTAATCCATGTAACATGATGTTTTCATCCTAATAGTTTTCTTATCATGTACTTTATAACCCATCTTGTGTGAATCAACCTACACAGTGTGTCCTCCTTCTGAAAATGGCATGTGAAACTCAAGTGTTGGTAGGCATGTACTATCGAGACCCAATTCATGTCGTTAGGTCATTCATGGTGTGTTTCCCCAATTGGAAAAAAACATCCCAAGTCATGTGACCTAGTTAATAATGATGTGTATTTTAAAACAACACACCATATGATATGTAACTTCTCTGTGTAAACCCTAGTCATAATTAATATAGGTAATGACATATAAATAAAGGTTACACATCATGTGATACTTAAACCCTTTTGAAAACCCCAATCATCAGGCATATCATGATACAGTGTGTGATATATAACTACATACCGTGTGATTATGTTATCTTATTTGGATATAATTTATTTATTATTTCCTTCATCATCACTGTTATTTTTTCCACATCTCATGCCTACTATTTTCATCGGTTCGTCTCCATGCACAATCCAAATCCATCTACCTTCCATCATTCATTCTCCCAAGTCAATGCTCAAAGTTATTCCTTTCCACTCGATACTCTCAACAATCAACCACCCAAACTCATAGATCTTCCCTAATCCCACTCTCGTTGTGAAAAAAACCTATAATATTGATGATGATTCTAAAACCTCAAATTTGGAACAATGATTTAAAAATTATAGAATGCCAAATAACCATTAAATTAGTTTCTACGAACTGATAATCTTCACACCATATCCTTTTAGTGAATTTCCATATGAAAAACTCACATCACAGTCCTAAAATAGAAACAATCAAAGTGAAAGAAGCACTCGCACATAGAATACAAGGAATTTAAATAGTTCAAAATAATTCATACTCTATGGAAAACACTATAACTTAAATAGAAGAGACAAAAAATTAAAAACTACTCACTGATTTATAAGAATCCAAAATTGGTACACTACTTAGGAGAAACAAAACAATAAATTACAATCACTCTAAAGTATAAGCTAATAGAATCTTATCACATTGAAACTACATGTACATTGCAAGTCAGCCTGCCTAACTATTTATTTATAATATCCATGATATTCATTCGGTTCTATTGGTTCCACCACAATATGATTTTCACAAATTATCTTTTCTTGATCATATCTTATTTTATCTTCTTGATGAATGCACTAACTCTACCTTTGCAATTGGTAAATAGTACACATGTCTGTAACTCATACTCTTATATACAAACATTCAAAAGTTTTCATCATTGTTAGTTCTATAATTTAGTTTCACTCTACCACTCCAAATAGTTATACATTATACTTATGTAAGTTTCTCCTTTATGAAAATTACAACAATAATCCAGAAAATGGATTCTCACACCAAGCCTAACAATCTCCCACTTGAGAATCAATTTCAAGGATTTTACACCAAGTCCACCAAGTCACATGACATAATGTTATAAAAAAACATATCTTATTTAGTTCAACTCTTCCACTCTATTCCATTTTCTAGGATCTCATGACTACCAAGTCATCCAAGTTACACTAAATCATAACACCACTCCATAATTCCCCAAACTATGAATTTACTTAGTATGTACTTCAGATTTTAATTCCCATTCACCTTCTATAGTTTTAGCATTCCATTATTCATAATATTTTATATGAATTGGTACTTCATACTAATGTGTTTAATTTATTACTAAAACAAAAAATTTGTGGCTAATTTAATTGAACATTAATTTTTATCGAACAATATTATAATTTCATACCTTCTTATAATTTTTTCTAATATAAACTTCAACAAAAGCAACTCATTCCCTTCAACCACACAAAATCATTCCCTAATTCTTGATATCCATCTCATGGAACTTCCTCTATAAGTAAGCACATATCCAGTGGTTATCTTCCTTGAGTGTGTATCTTCTATAAAGTAAACATATGTAAACCCTCATAACAAATCATCTATTCTGAAATAGAGTATCAAATCTTTCACTCCTTTGAGATAATGAAGAATAAACTTCAAAACCTCTCAAGCCTCTTTCCCTAGATTTTCCATGAATATTTTAACTACACCAACTAAATTTATGATATCAGGCCTTTTATAAACCATGGAATACATCATACTTCCCATAGATGATATATATATAACCTTCACCATGTACATAGCCACCTTATCCATTTTAGGAATATTATCCTTGTAAATTTTGAAATGTTTGGTAAGGGGTGGTAATAGATTTTAACTCACACATTATAAATCTTTATTTCACCTTCTAGATGTACTTTTACTAAGTTAGGAATAATGTTTTGATCTTTAAGTCTCTTTTAATCCCCATCCCTAACATCCTTTGTATAGAACCAAGATCCTTCATCAAGAATATTTTATAAAAATAAAACTTTAAATATTTCATCCTTTCTGTCATAGGTTCGACTAAGATCATTTTATCCACATAAACAATTATAATGATGAAATTCTCATCATTATACACCTTATGGTAACATTAATGATCTACATTACATTGGAAAAACTCATGTTATTTTATAAAGGGATTGAACTTCTAGTTCCACTATATTGGTTCCTAATTAATCCCATACAAACTCTGTTTGAGCCAACACACTAGAAAATAAATTCTATTTCACATAAAACCTTTCATCTTATCCATAATGATCTCTTCCTCTAAATAATCAGGAAGGAAGAAATTCTTGACATCAATTTGTTCAATAAACAAACCTTCAATGGAACTAGGCTGAGCACCATCTGAATTTTTATGTGATTTTCAGAATGAGAGAAAATATCATCAAATAAACTACTTTTAATTGTTAAAATACCTTTATAACCAATTATTCCTTTAACTATTGCCTACCATATATGTTGGCACCGGAGAACTCGTCCCCAAAAATTTTCCAAATGCTTCCATACATGATCCAAGATCGTAGTCCATTTCTCAAGATTTGATTTGGTAGGTCGTAGGGCCCGAACGGAGTTACGTATTAGGATTTATGGACATTTGAAGTTGCGCTGGAAAACTGGTTTGGAAAGCCCATTTGTGAATCCCCCCTCTGTGATCACGGAGCGCCGCCGTGAAGCAAAGAGGCGGGATACTCCAAGAACCCGGATGACGTTCGCGACATGCCGCGAAGACCCTCCGCGAAGCATAGGAGGCAGTAACTCTCTGCGAATGCACTAACGTTCGCGAACCCGCCGTGAAGCAGAGGAGGCGGTACCGCTCCGCGAATCCGGTTGACGTTCAAGACCCACCGCGAAGCAACCGAATTCCCCCTTCGCACCGCGTGAGCTTTGCTTCGCGGGGCCCCTTGCCTATAAATACCCATCTTGACCCCCTTCTCCAGACGGCCATTTTTCCGACCCTTGGGCGGCCGATCTTCCGGTCCGCAGAGCTCCGCTTTGCGGCTCTGCGAGGCCATGCACCGCGAGCAGCTTCCTTCGCGTTGCTGCTCCATGAGCCAATGCTCTGCGAGTCCATGCTCCGTGAGACCATGATCCGCAAGACCATGATCCGCGATTCCATGCTCCGCAATGATGCTCTGTGAGTCAATGCTCCGCGATGATGCTTCGTGAGTCTATGCTTCACGAGGCCATGATTCACGAGACCCCATGCTCCCTGAGCCCTTTGCTCCATGAAGCTACTTCACGAAGACCTATCCTTTTGTGAGGCTCTGACCTCCGAACCCACTGGTCCATACAGCGGGGGCGCATCCCCTGCACCCCCGCTTGGGGTCAGTGCCGCGCTGCGGTCCCGGCCCTTCGGTCTGATCCCTTAGCTACCGTCATAGACCCCCATGAAAAATGTAGAGTCGCACCGCGAACTTTTCGGGCCGGGATGTCGAGATTTTCCATTGCGCCCCTATGCACACCCACCTTCAACCTATGGAAAACCATGATTTTAGATGCTCCTCCACACACCATGAAACACCTTGAGTCAACATATTCCTCTTGGTTTCATTCCCGTGTCGTGAGTTGAGTTTCTCATCATCAATTCCCCGAGTACCTTGAGTCGAACCATTACTCAGGTAACTCTTCCAAACCCTATCACTTGGCTCCTACGCCAGGTGGAACCATAAAGGGCCGCCCTCGCGTAAGTCCCAACACCATCCATTACTAGGAACCTTATGCCCAAGAGTCCTATCTACAAGACTCTAAACTATAGTACACCCTATGTTCCTAACATAGGATGCCTCTTTCCCCCAGCAAGAGATGTCTTATGCTCCTATAAAGATATGCCAACAGTCCTATCTACATGACTATAAACTGTAGTAATCCCTATGTTCCAAACATAGGATGCCTATTGCTCCAAATAAGAGATGCCTTATGCTCCTAGCATGAGATGCCTAACAGTCCTACCTACATGACTATAAACTGTAGTAATCCCTATGTTCCAAACATAGGATGCCTCTTGCTCCAAATAAGAGATGTCTTATGCTCCTAGCATGAGATTCCAATAGTCCTACCTACATGAATATAAATTGTAGTAATCCCTATGTTCCAAACATAGGATGCCTCTTGATCTAAATAAGATATGCCTTATGCTCCTAGAATGAGATGCCTAACAGTCCTACCTACATGACTATAAACTGTAGTAATCCCTATGTTCCAAACATAGGATGCCTCTTGCCCCTAGAAAGAGATGCCTTATTCTCTTAGCATGAGATGCCAACAGTCCTATCTACATGACTATAAACTGTAGTGATCCCCATATTCCAAACATAGGATGCCTCTTTCTCCAAATAAGAGATTCCTTATACTCCATGCATGAGATGCCAATAGTCCTATCTACATGACTATAAACTGTAGTTTACCCTATGATCCAATCATAGGATGCCTCTTGTTCCAAATAAGAGATGCCTTATGCTCCAAGCATAAGACGCCTAATTCCATGGTTACAATGGCATAATTTTAACACCTCTTGGCATTATCCCTCTTGTGCGCTAGCACATAGGTGAAGACCTCATCCCACCAGTGAGTTAGGATGCCCTCATGGACAGACATGAAGAAGAAATTATGGGCATCTTCTTTGCGTAAGAACCATTCACTAGTGTCACTCCATAGCGGCACCAGGGTATCATCCTTGTGAAATCCCCATTCACCAGTGCCACTCCATAGCAGCACCCAGGCAGCATCTTTGCATAAGCCCCATTCCCCATTTCTTCTCCATAGCGGCACCCGGGAAGCTTCCTAGAGTAAGCCCCATTCAGAATTGTCGCTCCATAGCAACACCCGGGAAGCTTCCTTGCGTAAGCCCCATTCACCAGTGTCGCTCCATAGTGGCACCCAGGCAGCATCCTTGCGTAATCCCCATTCACCATTGTTGCTCAATAGCGGCACTTGGGCAGCATCCTTGCATAAGCCCCATTCACCTTTGTCGCTCCATAGCGGCACCTGGGCAGCTTCCTTGCATAATCCCCATCCACTATTGTGATCCTATGCAGTGGTAAGCTGTTGACATCCTCATCCAGCGGTAAGCCATTGCGACCCCATTTAGTGGTAAGTCATTCACATCCTTATCCAGCGGTAAGCCATTGCAACCCTATTTAGCGGTAAACCGTCATCAGAAGAACTACGTGGACTTTGATTCCCTGTCACGGGGATATGTAGGAAGCCTCTTCAAGGCTCAAGCCTGAAACTATCGTCATCCTTTTCCTTGGGCCTCCATCCTAGAGTAATTCCCAGCACCATGGACCGCCTAACGCATAATCCCATCTTCGTTTCCCACGGACGCATCCTTCGCAACGTGATCGCCAGGTCCATGCAACCTCTTGTTTCTCACACCGAGAATTACTCATGTGAGCTTAGAGTGAGCGCCGACCCTGAACCCCACCTTAAGCAAACTACAGGGACTTTGATCCATGTCAAGACATGGTACGTAGGAAGCCTCCACAAGGTTCAATCCCACCACTCGGTCATTTCTTCACGTCGAGTTCCACCCCTGTCCAGCATGACGTTAAACTGTTTGCCCCGTCCATCATGACGTTAAACTGTACACCGGAACTACGTGGTCTTTGATCCATGCTAAGGCATGGTACGTAGGAAGCCTCCATGAGGTTCAAGCCCACCGCCCTTCATTTATTCACGTCAGGGTTCACTCTCATCCCGCATGACGTTAAACTACATTTCGGCCCAGCAGTAAGCCGTTGTGACCATCCCAAATTACGAGGACTTTGATCCATGATAAGGCGTGGTACGTAGGAAGCCTCCATGAGGTTCAAGCCCACCACCATTAGACCCCACAGGTTCACTTTCACGTCAGTTTTCCGACAAAACCCAACCTTAACTACGTGGTCTTTGATCTGTGCTAAGGCGTGGTACGTAGGAAGCCTCCATGAGGTTCAAGCCCATCATCTGTTGGTCATTCCGACCTCCTTCACGTCAGTTCACCAACACTTGGGCAGCCTAGTGTGTAAGCCCCACACCATCTAGACTAAGGTCTCTTTTCTTTATCATCGGTTCGCCGACACCCACCATTTTCACCCGAAATATGAGGACTTTGATCCATGTCAAGGCATGGTACGTAGGAAGCCTCCATGAGGTTCAATCCCATCACCCAGTTATTCTGACCTCCTTCACGTTGGTTCGCTGACAATACCCATCGGACCAAGGTCCACATTCACGTTGGTTCACTAACGACACCCATCGGACCAAGGTCCACATTCATGTCGGTTCGCTGATGACACCCATCGGACCAAGGTCCACATTCATGTCGGTTCGCTGATGACACCCATCGGACCAAGGTCCACATTCACATCGGTTCGCTGACGACACCCATTATACCAAGGTCCACATTCACGTTGGTTCGTTGATGACACCCATCGGACCAAGGTCCACATTCACGTCAGTTCGCTGACGACACCCATCGGGCCAAGGTCCACCTTCATGTCAGTTCACTGGCACCATCTCGAACTACGCGGACTTTGATTCCCTACCACGGGGATACGTAGTAGGTCTCTTCGAGGATCAAGACCAACACTACCGTCAGCCTTGCAATGGTCCCATTTCATTCCCCCTCTAATTCATTCATCCATCCACCACCCATCCTAATTCTTACCCAGGCCGCCACATCTTGGTGGGATCATGCCATCCACCCTCCTCGCTGCTCCTAGCACCATGGGCCGCTTTCCACGCGTAAGCCCCAGCATGTCTCCGGGTCATTGTCCTCTGTGTACACCCCGATTCATCACCCCTATGAACTACGTGGGTTTTGATCCCTGTCCTCTACACAGGGTACATAGAAAACCTTCAAGAGGTTCAATCCCATCCAATGGTAATCCATGGTGTCCCCCATCCTGGTGCGCATTTCCCCTGATCTGCCCTCAGTGGTGTTTAGATCAGCCATTACGGTGTGACATCTCCCCTCTGATCCATCTATATGGGACATTCTGATCACCCTCATTCTGTCTCCGCAAGACGTTAAACTCATGGCCTACCTCGTGATAAACATGAGATGCCTGAGGAAACCCTCAGATGACACACCTTTGGAGTAACCATATCTACTAGACGTTAATCTTGCAGTATACCTCATGTTAAACATGGGAAGCTGAGGAAAACCTCAGATACAAGCCTATGTCATATGATTCCCCCGCATTCGACATGGGATGCCTCAACTTATACACCCTTGAGATGCCCTCTTGTGAGGAATAATGCAGTTTCCCTAATGACCACGCACCCAGAGATGCCCCCGACATGCCTGATGTTGTCATCTACTCCGACCGAAGGTTGCTACCATGTCAAGACCCCATGGAATGTCTTAACGGAAGTAGTGTAATTAACCAGTGTCCATGAAGATATGACACCAAGAACTAGATTCACGAACAACGTATTAAATCTATGAGGGAGACCCGGACTAGGTGACGAGTTCTGAGGAGGAATCCATAGAAGGAAGAACCGACATCCCATCATCCCGGTTTCGATCAAGGAGCAGACGTACCTGAACAAGGAGCGAATGCCACCCGCCTTTGGAAAGAGGGAATGTGGGGTAACAGCTACATGTCCTCCACAGACAGATGCGTGCACCCCAGCGAAAGTGTCGGAAACAATATACTTCCTAATTCATATGATAAACCCAATGTTTCTATAGTTTTATCTTTCCTAGAAGTAATTTCATTAGCTCCAACATATCAAATGCATATAAGTAATCCAACTGTTCCTCCATATCTAACACCTAATGTAATTATTCACTCGATCTTCTCACCTCACCCAAAATTTAGGGTTATTAAAAATAAATAAGTATTAGATAGTTTATTTCAAAATAAAACTATTTCATTGGTCTTATGACCCTGGTAAATGGCCTCAATTCCTAAGGTTTAGTGCATTTTAGACCCTGTGTTTCTAAAACGCAACCCCAAGCTTCTACAATCCTTGATCATTCTGGTATATTAAACCCGAGTAATTCTAGAAATTTATAAATGTATTTCATTATGAAACTTAGTTGTACATCTAAAACTTCTATGCTCCTTGAATATTCCAGAACAACTTGGCCTCTATTCAAATCAACCTCGACATGGGTTGGTTATTTTCTCCCAACTTTATCTTTATCCTAGTTATGATCCTTCCAAAGGATCTCTTCATCAAATAAAACATTCTAGACTCTAATAAAGATTCATTAATTATTATCCAAGAGCTGAAATCCCAAGTTTTCGTCATTATATACAATAAATAAACATGGAAGGGACTTAGATTTTAACTTATACCATTATCTGATAGTGACATGATCATACATGATACATCCAAAGAAATAGGTGAGACAAATTTATTGATCTTACAATACAATTTTCCTTTATAATTTTATGCCTAATTGGTTTATAAGGACTCTAGTTCATGAAATAATCCAGAAAGTTAATCACTTTGTCCTAAAAATCCATAGGAAAACCAAAAATTAACCTCATTCTCCTAGATCTATTATTGAAATTATTATTATTGATGTCCACCATAGTTTTTTTCTTAGGAGTCTTGGGTATAGTCTTCTTTATCTAGATTACATTAAACTAATAGAACATCCAAAACTCTTTTCCTCTATACTCACCGCCGCTATCAAATCGAAGTTATTTCAACTTCATTTAGGCTATGGCTTCCACCATGGCTCTCCATCTCATAAAATTTCTAAAAACCTCATACTTGTGTTTGATAAAGAACACACACACCTTCTATGTGGATTCATCGATGAAGGTAATGTAGTATAGTTTACCCCCATGATATCATACTGGTGGTGTTCCCTATATATATATATGAACCAACTCGAGCTTCTAGATCTTTGGTGCCTTGTCTAAAGGTGAAAAGTACTCCTTCTGTTGATTCTCAATTATGAAAATTTCATAAGTTACATACTTCACATGATTAAACTTCAGAAAACCCTTTACATCCAAGGTTCGTAAACCTTTCTCACCAATGTGACCAAGATGTTCATTCTAAAACTTCACTGTTCTTGAAGTTGTTTCTTCAACATGCTTTAAACATTAAAAATTCTTAGTCATGTGCAATGTTTTATCCCTAACACCATGGGACACAACCATGGAACCTTGTGTGATATTCCACACACCATATAAAATGAGAGTATAGTATCCCACATCATTGAGTTAGCCAACAAAAATAAAGTTTTTCTTTTATCCTAGGATGTGATGAATTCCTTGAAAATACCACAATAATATATTATTTATCTAAACATTCACATAATATTTTCTAAAAAACTCAAGAACTTTCTCATTTACATGGTAGATCTTGGAAAATATCCCAGATACATAATTCATCATTCACCATTTCTAAATCATTAAGTGAAATGAATCTCTAGAGTCAATAATCCATGACTTCATCAAATTTTCAACACATAAAATCAAAGTTTTATCCTCCACTTCAATTGAAAAGTTTTCATATAAAATGAAAGTATTCTTTCCAAAGTTAACACATCTTTCCTAATAATGTTTTTGTGTGTTTCCCTTATTTCCATGGTGTTAACATGTGGATTCAATAGGACCAGCTAATTTCTAATGGATCATTTCTATTATGTTTTCTCCCTTATTTTTATAACTTCTACAAGTGGAATATCCCCCACCTTCTATAATAAAATTAGTTTGGTAATGCCTAATAATTCCTTGTTGTAGATATCTTCATTAAGAATATGATCTTATATATCCTTGAACACCAAGTCATTCTTTCCACTAGAGTTTCCTATAGTAGTAACCATCACATCCCATGATTCCAAAAACGATGAAAGAAGGATAAATTCTCACACACCTCCAACTAAATTTACCCTAATAGGTTCCAATTGACTCTAGATCATTTTGAATTCATTCACATGATTATCTGCCAACCTTCCTTCTGGTATATTTATGTTAAAAATTCATCACATCAGAAACACTTTGTTCATTATAAAAGTATTCTCATACATGTTTTCAAGTGTAAACATAAATTAGGTAGTTTTATTCACCTCATATATATTGAAGGATGAATTCCAGAAAAAAAATCATCTGAATCACACCTAGTTCTCTCTAGTCGATATTTTCCCATTCTTCCTTTGAAATTATTTTTATCTTAACCCCCTTTAATGAATGTTACAAACCTCTATAGAGCATATAATCCTCTACTTGTACAATTTAAAATAAAAAATCTATTTTGTTGAAATTTTTTAGTTATACCTTTCCCTCTTCCAATTCCATACTTTTTAAATAAAAAATTATCACTAAATGGAAAGGTGTAAAGGAAAAAAATTGATTTCCAAAATTCACTATTTGAGCTCAACACCAAAACCCAATCAACTCTGATGCTACTTGTTTTATTAAAAATATGCTTCTAGAGCCTTAAATTTGTAATAAGTATTTGGAATTTTAGGACCATAAAGACACTATAATATCAGTTTATATAAAATTATAAGCCTCAAACCCTATCCACCCAATGATTTTTCATAGGAAAAACTTATAGAACACTCCCAAAATGAAAACAAAAAAAATAGAAGAACCACTTTCACACTGAACACCAGGAATTGACATGGTACAAAACAAGTCCTACTCCATGGTAAACATTGAAACTTTAATAGAATATATAATAATATAAAACTACTCATTGAGTTAAATTTTACACCTTCATTCCAATATTGTTTTATATTTTATATTATTTTAGGGTAATTTATGTTTTTGAGAGTTTCGGGATTGAGTTTTGATTTTTTTAGAAATTTTACTCAATTGAAAAATTAGTGTGCACCGATTAGGAGAAACCATGTGATAAATAATATTCAAGGAATTTCATGGTTCATTTTTTCCTTAAATTATTTAGTATGCATGGGTATTATATAGTTGGGTCCAAACCATGAAAAATCTAGTGGAAAATATGTGTGTTCTTTTAGGATTAGAGTGTTTGTGCATGGATTGTACATGGTTAGAAGAAACCATGTGAGTGACTATGTGAAAATGTTATAGTTCTTAATAGTGGGGTTTTACATGGTTGGTTCATGTTTTGGTAAAACGTGTGGTTGGACTATGTGAGTGTGTTATGCATATACAATGTGAGGTACATGATTGATGTACGATTTACCAAACCATACATCCAAACCATGTGATCTTTCCAATTTTAGTAAAATGTTAGATTACATGTTTAGCCACTCTATGATTTTAAGTAATTTTGTCATCTTTTATTCCCCTCTGAGTTTAGAAAAACCTAGTGTGCATAAAGGTATCTTCTCCCTTCCTCTCTTCTCTGGATTTTTGGTCTTTATCCCATAATTCCAAGTGTCTCCTTCAATATAATTTATCTTCCACTCTTGTATCTTCATTTTTATCAAATTTCTACATGTATTTGTCTCCTACACCAAACCCTAAGGGGGTGTTAATTGATAATAGGGTTTCAGGTGTGTTTTAATTCAAGTTTTGGGTTTCTACGGATCATAGAGTAAGTTTTATTACTTGGTTGGTCCTTTGCATTCAAATTTGACATATTGAATATTAATTTCTTCTTAGAAAAATTAGGGGTTTTTAATTTTATTTAAACAATATTTCATTTAATTATTGATGGTTTTAATTACTTTTTTATTAGATTATGCTTATATGTGATAGTTTCTTTAGATTTTGTAAATTATCTAAAGATTTTATAACTTATCATAAAAGTATTTCATGGTTTTTTTCAAGTTTTATAGAGTTCTTATTAGAATAAAAAGTGTTTTCAAATATTATTAAGATTCTTTTTTAAGTTTAATTTGTTCATTAAAGGGTTTTTACCTTGTTTGGGTCATGAAAAATGGAAAGGCATGGTTTATATAGAGTTTTTTGAAAAGAGGTAAATGGTTAGATTTCCTAAATGGTTTTTAATGAAATTGATTTTGATTCTTAAATACATTTAAAATAAATGAGGTGTTAATTTTAAATAGTTTTATATATTTTTTGTCATGATTTGGTTTTAAGGGTTGTTTGAAATGATATTTCAAATGGTATAAATGGCTTGGCATCCCAAGTTGGTCTTGAATGTAAGTCATGTTTGGAAAATTTAAAGAAGTTGTTTTTAAAACATGTGAGACCCTCTATTGAGCCCCAGGTTTATCTTGATTAATATAAATTTTGGACCCCAAGGGGTATGTTGTTCCTTAATATATTTATTGAATATTATGCAGGTGAAAAAGTAGTCATTTCATGTGAGGGTGTTGAATATGATATATGGGTTTTGTTTTGTTTTTTTTATGGATCATGTGATGATTATTCCCTACTTTTATTCTCACCTCCACCTTGATATATCATGGGAGTCTTGGGAATTTAGCATATAACATGGATGAATTAAATCTCTAGTGTAAATTTTTCACTGACTAAGTAGTGTTGCCTTGTTATTTAGCATGAGTTCTAATAGGATAGATTATGTGGCTCATGGTAGCTAGAGTTATCTCAGGATAAATTTTATATCCTTGATAGTTCTGAAAGACTACCATGACATTGATGTATTCTTTAGTATCATCCTAGATATCTCGTTGCTAGTTTAGTTCAGTATTTCTTGAGTCCTAGGGATATTCCCATGATTCCATGTTCTATTAAGGATTACCTAGGATATCCTATTATATGACTTGTTTGTATTCTCTAAATTTTTATTAGTTTACATGGAACCATTACTTTGGTTGTTTATTTTTTTTATACCTTATTGACACCTTGGTTCATGTTTTCAGTACCCTCCATTTCATCTATGGTTGTTGTTTTCTTTTAAATCAATTTATAAAATTATTTTAAAAGATATTTAAAAAGAAAAGTGATTTTAATTTCCTATATTGACATTTTTTAAATGATTTTGTAAAGAGAAAAGAATTTTGAGCTTGTTCCCCATCAATTTATGAAAGGATCCTACTTATATGATTTTAAAACGTATTTTAATAATAAGGTTTTATTTATACCCTTGATTACTCTAAAAAGGGGTATGTTTTTGTAAAAGTGATTATGGAATGTTATTTGGTTTCTTTCTACTTGTTACAAAAAACCTGAGATCAACAAGTGACAAATAGTTCACAGAAGAAAAGTAAAAGGGAGAAAAAAAACAAAAAAAGAAAAAGAATATGAACATAGTGATTTATGTGTTTAGGTAATAGTCCCTATATCCATGAAGAGGTATAATCACTTCACTATGTTTTGGATAAAGATTATAAGGTGAATTTTTAGAGTACATAAATACCTAGCTCAAATGAGCTCTTAAAGTAATGTAGTGAATAGTAACTCACATTACTATAGTACCTACATAGTAAGCCCATTGTTTCATTGTGCTACTACCACCCAAGTTCAAGTCTATATAGTATCAGTGGTAGTAATTCCACAGATCTTTAGTACCATTGTTATATACTATCATAGTAAGTCTGCACGACTATAGTTCTCTATCAGTGTCACTAATTATCTCTATTATTGTTCGGATAGAGTTTCTATAGTGGTCAAAATTTGGGTTATGGGCCTTTTACCCCCATACCCCTAAAAAATGGCATTTTTCCCCTACAACACCTAATAACCTCACCATAGAGATCAAATTGTGGGATTTGTGGTTTAGTGTACAGTCTTGGCCCAACTTCATCCAAAAGGATCGGGTTATACCATTCCAACACTACTCACATGATAAAAAACAATTTTATATTTATAATTAAAACTAGTATTGATTAAATATATTTTGAATGAAAATTTCACAAAATCTTTTGTGAAATTCGATTGGGAAATTTTAGCTCACACCATGCATACACCATTGGGTGTATACGTATCCCATGATTTCTTTCAGGTGCATAGTCTCTAGTCACTTGTGGTGTTATGATTAGGTTATCCGTTGTTCGGTAGAGTTGTGATTTGGTGAGTGAAATTGGGTCACAAGGAGATGGTTGGTGGTAGTTTTTGTTTTTATATTTCTTTTAAGATGGTTTTGTATCATCAAGTTTAACCAGATACTTTCCTTATTTTCTAATTCCATTGTGTTAGTACTTGTTGAGCATGTGGTTTTTAATTATTTTGATTTTTGGATTATGTATATTTTATGTTTTGTTATCATTTATGAGTTATATTAATATTTTTTTCTTTATCATTATTCTATATTCCTTATTTATATCGAAATTGTTTATTCTTATGCATGGGAATCCAATATATAAATGGGTCATGCCAGATTCTTGGTAATTTCCCCTATTTCTTTATATTATTTTATAAGGTATAAATTATTCCCAAGTGTGTGATCTTGATACTCAATCACTAGTTTCTAGCCCATGGGGATCAAAAATGATCTTCAGGTCTAGTGGTGGATCGATTTGGGAACTAGGTTAGGGTATCTCGAGTCAGTTCATTACAAATTGTATCCGATCCTAGGATTTCCAAAGGACTGGGTTATTGAGGATCCCTATTATTATTTGGGAAATTAGGTAGTATAGATATTGGGATGTTAGGACTCAATAGGTAGGTGTGGAGAGATCCCAGTTAGTTATCACTCACCTTTATCATTGAATTACCATGGGTAGTTGGGATTTTAATCTTAAATTCAAATTCATTTTTGATTTTTCATGGAATATTTTGATATGAGATGATGGTATTTTGATCCCCATTAAGTATGCCCATGATTTTTAGAGTATCTCTAAGCTTTGGGGTAAAAATTAATAAATAACTAAAGTCACGTGATTATATCACATGGTTTGTAAAACTGTATGGAGCCCATGTGGATGGCTCTACAATCCATTGTAGAGGTTGATTCATAGTTGGTGAACCATTAGTCAAACCATGAATTGTTTTGATTAATCCATAGATATATTGTTTTGGATTCCTTTCTTTATTAATTAACTCTAATAGTGTCTACCATTGGAATGAGGTCAATTTAGGGATTTTTATAGTGAATTTATGTTGTTGGATGATGTTTTAGATTGATTTTTATGCCTTTTTTGTTTGTCCATGTTCTTTCAAAATTTGGTTTTGTGATTTAGAAAAATAATATTTTTATATAAAAGTATGTTCTATGGACTGTATTGGTCTTTTTTAAACTAGGTGTTATGGTTTATTAATAATATATTTTTTATCATAATGGAATGTTTCTGACATGGTTAGTTTCATTATAAAATTTGGGAAAGGTGTTTTAAATAAAAGTATAACTAATTTAAATGTTCTAAAATTTAAGTGAGATTTGTAAATAGTTTTGGTTTTTATTATGGTACTCATGGAACATTTTGGAAAATAAAAAATAAAACTTTTGAAGTTCAAATGGGTTTTTGTTTTAAAGAAGTTGAACATTTCAAACCATGTTTGTGCTTTTGTTGAAATGAGTTTTTATACTCTTTTGAAATGTAATGATTTTAAGAAAAGTGATTTTTGTTAATTATATTAGAGAAGTGAAATTTTTTCAAGTAAGGTTAGATTATTTTAAAAGTTTTTATGCCTTAAAAAATTGATACTCTTTATAAAAAGGTTGTGGTTTAAAGAAAATTAAAGTTTTAAATTTTTTGTTGTATGTTTTTCCTTAGTAGGCTTGTGTTTTTAAATTTGTCCCTTGTTGTTCCTTCAGACAGTTTAATTTGGTTTTTAAAATTTGAATAGGATAGATTCATGTTTCATATTTCTTTTTTGTTCCTCCCATAAAAGTATTTAGAGAACATATAAATTCAATTTTTAAAGATCATTCATATAGTGAATATTCTTATTGTTTAGATCTAACTCTTCTGGTTGTTGACTCTTCTCAAACTGTGAAGGGAGTGGTGGATCAAGAATCTTCATTGTTCTATAAATTATTGAGTTAATTTTCACTTATTTACATGATTATCAAGGTCCACTTGAGGTAGTTAGGCAGTTAGGTTGTTTATATAAATCCTATAATTTCAATTACCTAAAGTAGTATTGGGTTATTGGTTATTTTAAGATTAGTAGTCATGGATTTTAGAACGGATTGAGGTTCTTGAGGTTATTTTTACTATATGTGTTCATTGTTGTTTTCTTGGTTCGGATTTTTGAGGTGTTGATTATGTTGGTGGTGTTTATGCCTTGGTTCTTGATCTTTTCCTTTGAGCATTTTGTGATACCCATGCTATGGATGGGTTCTGGTTGTTTGGACATGGGTAATCCTTGGGGCATGTTTTGAGTAACTAGGATGGACATGGAACCAGTTGAGATTATACATTGTCTAGTGTTGGTTTTGATATTATTGAGTCCACCATGAGATGGTGTTCTAGGTATGAGGTCCTAGATATCCCCTTTCACTATGTGTTGTGACCTAAGGTTAAATATGATGTTGTTTCTTATTGAGGAAAGTTTTCATTTGAGTTATATATTCCATTTTGGTGTTATGGGGTGTAATTTATTTAGATGGATTTATTTTGTAATCATTTGTATTTTACTTGGTTTTGGGGTCTTTTGAATGGATTTTGGGTTGTGTTTCCCTTATGAAATTTGAACCTATTTCTTGGCAGTTGATTGAGGTCAGAGGAATTTTGTACTTTACAATTTTGATTTGGGATATTATAGTTTTATTGGTGATTATCTATTTAAATAATAGGTTTCCCATCACTTCCACTGCTTTAGAGGAATTATAAATATTGGGGAGACCTATAACTGGTCTCTATATTCTTAGAGATCTGTGTTTTGTGGTTTTGAGTTAGTTTATGCTTGTAGATGTTTGTTGATGTTTGAGGATTGGGTCCATGGTTTTTAGGGGTTATGTGTTTATCTAGTAATCCATTCTCTCTAGACCAAATTAATTTTTCCCAACCCCTCCCACCACTTATGTAGATGTTGAGGTTTTCGATTATCCTTTTCTTTTAATTTTTTCAATGACTTTATAGGAGAGTAAAGTGGTTTGGTGGGGATAATTGTGAGACCATCATGTCAATATTGATTTATATTTTATATTATTTGGGATTAATTTAGGTTTTTGAAAGTTTCAAGCTTGATTTTTTAATTTTCTAGAAATTTTCATCTATTTAATGTTTAGTGTGAATGGTTTAGGGGAAACCATATGATGAATCATACATTGATACTTTATCGGTTCATTTTATTCTTGTACGGTTTTAATATTCATGGGTAGCACATGGTTAGGCCCAAACTATGCAAAATTCATAATAAATTGTACAAGTTATTTTAGTCATGGAATTTTGGTTCATAGATTGTGCATGGTTACAAGAAAACATGAATATGAATGTGTGCTAGTAATGAAGTTATCATCAGTGGGGTTTTGAAAATTTGGTGCATGATTTGGTAAATTGGGTAGTTAAATCATACGAGTGAGCTAGTTGTGTCTAGTGTGAGCTTCATAGTTAGCAAACAGTTTACAAAACCATTCATCCAAATCATTTGACCTTCCCAATTTTAGTAAGAATTAAAATTACAAGATTTTCCTCCATGATTTTAAGTTACTTGTCCTTCTTTTCTTCCCCTCTTAGTTTTTCTAAAGCTAGGGAATGTGAAGGGAGCTCATCCCTTCCTCTCTCCTCTTGATTTTTGTTCTTTCTCCCTCAATTCCAAGTGGTTCCTTTAATATAATGTCTCCTCCTCTATTTTCTCTTCCCTTGTATCTCATTTCTCCTTATCTTGGTATCCTCTCAAAAACCCAAAGGGGGTATTGGTATAGAATAGGGTTTCAGGGTGGGTTTTAATTTGATTTTTTGGTGTCTAGGGCTTATAGAGGATTTGTTCTTTCTTAGTTAAACCTTATCCTTTTAAGGATACTTGTTGTGGCTTGATTTATACTGATAAAAAGTGGTTGTTTTTTTGCATTAACTTTAATCATGATGTCATTTAATGTTTTATGGTGTTTAATTATATGTTTATTAAATTAATCTTATATTTGATAGTTTATTTAGATTTGATAAATTTTTTAAGGGATTTATCAATTAGAATAAAGTTTTTTCATGGTTTTTTTTCAAGTGTTGTAGTGTGATAATTTGAATTCCATTTGTTTTGAATAACTCCTAAGAGGCTTATTAAAATTTAATTTGATTATTAAAGGTGTTTAACCCTATTTGATTCATGAAAAGGGGAAATGCATGTTTTAAATTGAATTTTTTGAAAATTGAGAAATGGTTTGATTTCCAAAATGGTTTTGAATGAAAGTGATCTTGATTTCTAAATGGATTTAAATAAAGTGGGGTTCATATTTTAAATGGTTTTATATATGATTATTTATGATTTGGTTTCAAGGGATGATTTTAAATGAGATTTTTAATGGTGTAAAATGGATTGTAATCCCAAGCCATTTTTTAATGTAAGGATTTTTTAGAACCTTTAAAGAAGTTGATTTTAAAACATGTGAGACCCTAGATTGATACCCTTATTTATGTTGATTGATATAAATCGTGTACCATAAGGGGGATGTTGTTCCTTCATATATATTTTTATACTTATTCATAGGGTTTACTTCATGAGAGGTTGTTGGAGGTGAGATGTGGGATTTATTTATTTTGTTATAGATCATGTGATAATTATACCTTACTTGTCTACTCACATCCACCTTGGAATATCATGGGATTCCTTGGAAGTTAGTTTATAACCTAGATGAGTGCATGACCTAGTGTTGACTATGCATTGACTATGAAGTTTTTCCTAGTTTTATATGATGAGTTCTAACAAGGTGGATTATGTGGCATGTTGTATATTGAGTGATCCCTGGATGGATTTTATAATTGGACTAGTTTTGCAGGATTATCAAGGCTTTGAGGGATTCTTTAGTATTTTCCTAGGGTTCCAGTCTCTAGTTCAGGCTCGTATTACTTGATCCCTAGGGAGTTTCCAATGATGCCTTTTTTATTAAGGATTACTAAGGGGATCCTATTATACATCGTGTTTGTATCCCCAAACTTTTGATTGGTTTTAATATTTACATTAATTATATTATTTATTTTTTATGCCTTGTTGACACCTTGGTGTTTGTTTGTGGTTATTTCTATTCCAACAATGGTTGTAGTTTTCATTAAAATTGATTTATTAAATGGTTTTAAAAGTGATTCAAAAAATAAAGTGATGTGTATTTCATATAGAGGAGTTTCATAAATGAATTTGGAAAGAGAAAATGGTTTTGATCTTGTTTTCCATGAATTTATGAAAGGACCCTCCTTTTTTGGTTTAAAAAGTATTTCAATAAGAAGGATTTAGTTCTTCACTTTATCATTTTACTTTCCTGATAAAAACTTATTTTCTATTTATAATTCAAACTAACATTAATGAAATGGATTTTGAAAGTAAATTACACAAACTCTTTGGTGAAATATTACTTGGTGTATTTGGATTGCACACTATTTGGTATATAAAACTCTCATGTTTTATTTCAAGTGACCAAGATCTGATCACTTATCGGGTTATGTTTAAGTTATCTATTATTGGGTAGTGTTATGATATATTAAGTGACCATGGGTTACAAAGATATGGTTGATTTAAGTTTCTATTTTTGGTTTTCTTTTGGGATGGTTTTATATTAGTAAATTTGGCATGATGTGTTCCTTATTTTCTTCTTCTATTGTATATAAAATTATTGAGCATGTTGTGTGTAATTATTGTGACATTTGAATTATGTGAAGTTTATGTTTTGTTGTTGTTTATGAGTTTCCTTATTATTGTTTTTGTGTATCTCTCTATTTTATGTCATAATTATATTGAAACTGATTATTATTATGCATGGGAATTTGATATACGGATGGGTCATTTTGGATTCTATGTAGTTTCCATTGCTTAGTTATATTGTTGTACGAGGGTGAAATCATTCCCAAGAATGTTCTCTTAAAACCCAAGAACTTGTTTGTTACCCATCTAAGCCTAGTGTTGAATCAAGTTAGGTACCAGGTTAGGGTAGCCTAGGTCAGTTTGTTATATTACAAACATCTAAAATTGGTATTCTACTCATGAGAAATGGAAATAGACTTTACAGTCACTCCAAATCATAAGATAATAGAATCTTAGCGCAACGTGATAACATGTATAGTGAAAGTGACCCCATCTGACTATTTATATTTGATATCAATAGTAGTCAGTCGGTTCTATTAGTTCCACCACCATCTGATCTTCATAGGAGACTCTTGCTTAATCATGGATGGTGGTAACTACTTATTTAATGCACCAACTTCACCTTTGCTTATGATGAACATTTCATGTGTATGGAACTTATCCTCCTATATCTACACTTCTAAAAATTTTCATTGATACTAGTACTAAACTATAGTCTCACTCCATCACTCTATTTAGTTATACATCATACTTACACAAAATTTTCCCATTTATATAATTTACAACACTTATCTAAAAAACATCTCACACCAAGACTACCAACTCCCAAACTTCTCCATCACATGCTGATTTCTTCACCTTCTTCATATCACCCACTATTGGCCAATTCTAGGGTCAACAACCCATTTTTCATTTTTATTTACTATGAGGAAGGATAGAGATGATAAAGGGGGGGAAAGAGAGGGAGTTGTCTGATAGCCATATATTTTTGACCACTTTCACAAATTTCATTCATCCCACATCAGTTGATGGTGAAACACTACACTGAATGCACAGTCTAAAATGAGATAGGGAAGGAATGGTTTTTAGTGGAAATCTAACCACTCTATCCCAAATTAATAAACTTATTCTGTGGGTATAGTCCAAAAATTTCATATTTTAATGATCTTAAATTGTGTCTCTTATATTTCTAATGAATTATGTTTTTTATGATAGTGAATTATTTTTATGGGAAAAAATAAGAAAATTGTCTAAGTGTGGAAGGTACTATAAATTATGAAAAGTGAATGAAAAAATACGGACTACCAACCACATGAAGAGACCTTGGAAGAAAAATTAAATTCATCTAAGTGTTGGATCTACCATGAGAAAGAGTTGATCAAATTCAAGTTATTCCAAGAAACCGCATGACCATTGATATGACTATGAAGAAATATCTTTAAGTGTTATGGATACTATATAAAGTGTTTCAATTGGTCACACATTAAACTTTAAAGAGATTTCATATTTAATTTCCAAGTGGTTGTATGAAGGAAATAAAGCAATCATGTGCTGAAGGATAAAGTGACCACAAGACTAAATCCAATTGATCACATGACAATATTGAGCTATATAAATATTATATATGGGTGAATCTATTTCAAGGTAACTCTACATAAATTGTGAGTGACAAAGCTATGATGAATAAAGATCAAAATCCCATCAAATAATTTTGGAATTTAATGACACTTTTTAGAGAAGTTAAGATATTTTGGTCTAATAATGATCATTAATGAATGGGTAATTTTTAGAGAAGGATCTTAAAATACAAAGAATCCTTCCTTGTGTAAGGTGTTGGTGTGATGGTTCTTTACTCTATAATTTTTAATTCACCTATGATACTCTATTTTCTAGAAAAAATTGTAAAAACTCAGAATAATGATGAACTTATGGAAATATTCATTACAAATCCTATGGAATAATTAGATAAAGAGGATAAAATTACTAATAAAATAAAATTCAATTAGATATTGAGAAGTATAAAAATTCATGTGATTTCTTTTATCTCTTTGTTTCTTTTACATTTATAGTTGTGCTTATTTTTATTGTACATTTATTAAGAATTTCTCATGTAGTTTACTAAGGATTACTTGGATATCTTTCTTATATTTTTCCTTACATCTATTATCCTATGTATAACTGTACAAGAGGCTTTGGGATATCCCGAACTTCCTTTTGAGAAGTTTTTTTCTAAAACCCTTATCCAAGTTATAGATTTTTTTATTAGGTTTTAATAAACATGCTTGGTTTTGGATTGATATCGAGTAAAGAGGAATCATCTCCATCTTAGAGCTAACCACTCATTTAATTCCATTATGTGTACTATTTTACTTTACCTACTTATTTTTAACTTCACAAAAAAATAATTTTTTAACTATTTATTTTCATTGAGTATTTTTTAAACTGAGTTTAGAATAATATAATCTAATAGTTTACATTTAAAAGTGATGTATATATTTTGTTTGATATAAGTAGAATATTTTCAAAGATAAAATAATGTCATTTTTTAACTAAGATTTGATCATGCCTTTGGAAAATTATTTTAAAGTATCAAATTATAAATACCTACTATATTTTTAAAATGGGATAGTATTTTAAATTTAGGGTATTTAAATTTATAATCTTAAAAAATAGAAATTTTTATTGGAATCTCAATTAACCCCCCTCTTGATCATTCCTCTCAGACCAATATTTTCTATCAAAGCATAAAATCATGCATTTTTAGGATCTCTATTTATAATATATTCATTTTATTTTTAATTTGATCAAGTCTTTATAGAAATATCTCTTATTTATATTTAATTAATACTATTTTATCATGGATTATAAAATCGAATTTTATGCTACTAGTTAACCTACTTATTTTAATTAACCAAATTGTTCCCAATGGAAACTTAAAATGAACAATTCCAAAAAGAGGATTCAGAGCAAGGAGAATTCACCAGAGAAAATATAATGGATTTGGAAGAATGAGAGGGTATGGAATTTTTCATCGGTATCAGGCTTGTGCACCTCTGCATAGGACAACTATCTAAACAATCATGAAAAGGTGAAGAGTTGATCATGATATAGACGATGGGGAGGGGCAGTTTCAAGTAGTCATAGTCTATAATGAATTACTTTAATACATTTGGGTCCTATAATGTCACAAAGCCGACGATCCATGTAAGGGTTCCCCTTCAACCCTTAAAAGGGGTATTATGAAAAATGAATAAAAAAATGAAGACCTTCGGGATATTCAGGAAGGAAAAACAAAAAAGTTATTAAACTATTGAGATGCTAAACCGATAGGTGGGGAATCACTATTGTGTCTATTAGAGAATCATGTTACATCAAAAAGCTACTGGTCAAAGAAATTATTGTAAATATGATGATGTACAAAGAGGAATTAAAGGAATGCAATGAAAATGTTGAAATTAAGAAGAATATTGTAGTCCAAAATACATCTAAGTTTAAATTCAAATAGGTAATCAAATATGATTAAAGTGAACATGAATTTGATTATGATAGTGGTGAGCATATGGATCATCTATCCAAGAAATTCAAAAAATTCTGCAAAAATAAAAAAAAATGAAATTCAAATTATAAATGAAAGTATTTCAAGAGAGGAAATTTAAAAAGGGATGGGAATAAAAATGACTCCTTTGGTGAAATAACTTACTATGAATGCAAGAGTAAAGGACATATTATAATCAATTATCATAACTTGAAGTCTAAGAATAAGTATGATGATAAAGAGAATAAATCAAATAAATAAATAAAGGAAACTTAGCGTGAATTTGATGATAGCTCTAATAATTCTAATTCATCTTGGAAATATGAAAGTGAGAAAACAAATTTGGGTTTTATAGCCACTACATCTGAGGTACATAATACAACTTTTATTTCTAAATTTTCTAATAATTAAATTGTAAATAAGACTTAAATGTATTAATAATATCTATTTTAATAATTCTATATGATTAAAGACATCATGAATGAACTCAAATATAACTATAAGAATTTTAAAAGGGTACATGCTTTATCTTCCAAAACAAATAATTAGATTTCTATTGAAAAAGAAAAGAATGTAATCCTATTAAAAGAAATTACACTTTTGAAATTGGAAAATGAGTAACTGAAAAAATATTTAGAAAAAATTAGAAATGGTACTAAAACTTTAAATATGATTTTGGGAAGTTAAAAACCACCAAAAATTAATACTGTAATTCGATATACATCTGGATAGCAAAGGAATCTATATAAAATCTATTTTATTCCAAGTTCAAAGAAGACAACATCAATTTTTAAAACTAAAGGGAATTATAACTATGAAAATAATTTTCATTATTTTGTACCTAAGAAAAAAATATCTAAATTTTTAATTTTGTAGTTAACAAGTCTGTAAAACAAATGTGGATTCCAAAATCTTTAATTTTTATTCTTTATAGACCCAAGAAAATATAGGTAGCAAGATCATTTTTTATTTGATTTTTTATATGTAAAGTGCATAAAGATATCTAGAAAAAGTTTGTATTATCTGTATAGTTTATGTTCTAGAAAAATAACTATATAATACTCAATTTTCAAGAGTTTAATAAAATTGGATATAGGACATGTCACTTTTGATGACAATGAAAAAGGAAAAATAATCATTCTAAGAAAAATTGGTAACTCTAAAACTATTATTCTTTCTAAAGTTTTATTTGTAAATGGATTTAAATATTATTTGATTAGTATATTTCAATTGTGCAATGATAACCATCATGTTAAATTTGATAATAATGATTTAAAGATTTATGACCAAATTTTTTTTAGTGTTTACTACCTTAATAAATGATAATGTTTATACTCTTAATTTAGATTCATTATTTTTTCAAAAAAAAATTAATTAAGTGGATTTCATAAATAATATTGGATATGGAATAATAAACTAATCCACTGTAATGTACACTCTCTTATGAAGTTAAATAGAAAATTATTAGTTAAGGATCTACACAAACTATAATTCCCAAAAGACAAAGTGTGTAATCCCTATAAAAATGGAAACCAAAAAAAAATATTTCAAAAAAAGAAATAGGGGTTAGCCTCTCAACCACTGTAATTGGTTCAAATATATTTTTTTAAATCTTAAAGATTTTCTAGTCTAGGTGTAAAACATTATACTTATGTGATTGTTGATCATTATTCATGATACACATGGTTATTTATCCTATCTCACAAAAGTGAAGATCCTTTCCATTTTTTTAAATAGAAAAAATATATAGAGAAAATTAGTGGACTTACTATTAAGAACATGAGAAGTGATAATGACAGTGAATTTTAGAATAAATACATTTAATCTTTATGTTCATAACATGTCTATAATCACAATTTATCTTCACCTCGAACACCTCAAAAAAATTAGGTTTGTTGAAAGGAGAAACAAAACTCTTCAATAAATTACTTAGACTATGCTCATTGAATATGGATTACCTATCTATCTTTAAGATGAATCTATGAGCATGAATTGTTATGTAATTAATAGGGTTCTATTAAAACTAATCCTAAAGAATACTCCTTATGAATTATATAATAGTATAAAACCAAAGGTGGATTACTTTATAGTTTTTAGATGTGAAGTATTTATTCTAAATACTAAATATAAACTAGAAAAAATTTCACAAAAGATTTATAATGGAATTTTATTAGGTTATTCAACCACCAATAAAGTACATAGAGTCTTTAACAAACAATCTAATATTGTGGAAGAATCTATACATGACACTTTTGATGAGACAGATCCACATGAAATCAAACCTACTGTAGAAAACCTTGAGGATAATATATCAAATTTCAATATCAATAACACATCCAAGACCTTTTACCATATTGATGATTTATTTGATAAATCTCTTATAAGAAACCATCATGACCAACCTGGTCATGAGGAAGACTTATAAGAATCAAGTACTTCAATTCCTAAAACTATTAGGACCCTTAGATATCATCATTTAGGTGTTCTTATAGGTGATATGGATATAGGAACTCAAACCAAAGCTTCTCTAAGAGACCAGGTTAAACATAAAGCCTTCCTATCTCAGTTAGAACCTAAGAACATTATTGAATCATATTAATTATAAAAAATGGGTCTTGTATATTAAATAATAATTAAATCACTTTGAAATAAATAAAGTTTGGAAATTATTTTGGATACTTAAAGACTACCTAACTATTGACAGTAAATGGGTATATAGAAAAAAGGTTGATGATTATGGCGCTATAATAAGAAATAAAGCTAGATTGGTTGTACAAGGATATAGTCAAGAGGATGTTATTGATTATGAAGAAACATTTTCACTCATATCTAGACTTGAATCCATTATAATAAAGCTTTCTTATGTAGCTCATATTAATTTCAAACTATACCAAATGGATGTCAAGATTGAATTATTAAATTGATATATTATTGAGTTTTTTTTTTGAAAACCTAATATATTTTAAAAACCTCATTTACCAAATCATGTGTTTAAACTTTAAAAATAATTTATGGTTTAAAATATGATCCTATAACTTCATATGATAGGCTCATATCATTTCTTATTTCAAATTTATTTTCAAAAGGTATATTTTTTCCTACTTTATTTAACAAAATAATTTAAAAATATGTTTTCTTTATAAAAAAATATATTTATGGAATTGTCTTTAATTTATCTAAGAACTCTTTGTGTGTTGAATTTTATAAACTTTTGAAAAATTAATTTTAAATTATTTTAATGGGAGAATTAAAATTCTTCCTTGGTTTTCACATTTTTTGTAAAAAGGGTCGATTTTTTTTAAATTAAAGTAGGTATACAAAATATATTTTTAAAAAATATTTTGGATTTCACAAAATATGATTCTCATGAATAACTAAAAGGATATAAACAAATATAGAACATCATGGAAAGAAACAGCACCATCATGATAATTACAGCGTCAATCACAAAGTGGTTAAACCCAAAATAAAAACAAGATAGGATTAATATAATTCTTCATGTCATTAACCATCACCACCATCCCAACTTGAAAAGAAATTGAAAACATCCAAGAGAATTTAATGAACTATGTGATGCCCTTCCCTTTACCTATGTCCCAAAAAAATAGATCTACAAATTATCAAAGAAAAAATTATGGTGTGGTCATAAATCCTAGTAGGATTCCACCAAAGAATTTATACAATTTCTAACACTAAGAAAAAAATTAATCTAGCTTTAAAACAAAACTAGTTTATAAATAAATTCTAAAATAAAACCATTTTGTAAAACATCCCATGGTTTTCATAGAAAAAATTCATATTCAAAAAACCAAGAATAAGAAAAGTGTGTGGTTGATAATAAGAAGGAAATAGAATTAACTGAGGAAAATCAAAAGGTAAATAGGTGAGAAATAAATATGTTATAATACCAAAATGTATAAAATAAATCAAAAATTAGGCTCTTGACTATGGAAATACATAGTCAGTAATGTGAAGGAACATTATGTCTTTATAATGTGAATCCTACTAATATCGAGTCTCACCATAGTCTATCGATATCACAAATATAACCCCTAGTGGCTCCACACTCACTAAGGTTTTCATATGTATATAACCTAATTCACCTAAGGTTCCCAATGTTATATATTTGTCAAATCATTTTAAATAACCATGCTTACATTTATAAAACATTTTTACAATGAAACATCAATACTTCCATGCTTGAAACCCCATTTTATAATCAAATTCTTCATTGAGTAATTTCATCAAAAACAAGAAATGTAGAAATATATTTTTAAATAAAATCCCATTTAAAACCCCCTTTTATTCCAAGGGGAAATCAATAAATTGATTTATTAAATCAAAAAAAAAATTATCAATAAAATTGATTGTTTTATGAATTATCACCAATGTATAGAGTCACCTACCTCAAAAAAGATCAATGATCACTCACCATGGAATCCACTGATGGAGAGTCCAGACTTAGAATGATCAAGAAGGATCCTAGAATAACAATTTAACAATTCAATATATAGACACAAAAAATACATGAGGATACTCCACTCTAAAATAAATAGATAAGGATCCATGGAAAATTTAAAATTATACTCATTGTAAGAGAAACGATGCATCAACCAGAGCTTCGATCTATGAAGAAACAAGTTTTAGAGAGACAATTTTGTCCCAAAAGGGTATCTAAGGTGATTATGGTCAAATGAGATTTTAGGGAGGTTTTTTAGATTTAAAATTGGTATTAAAATAAATAAAGTTATGATACTTCCTTTTCCATCTTCACCCCAACCAGTGTAACTGGATAGCCTATGGCTCCTAGAATAATTTTTGGGTGCATGGAAGTCCCAACAACTAGCTGATAGGATAGGAAGAATACAAGTCCCACTAGCTGGTGGGATCACACTAGTTGAACGATAGAGTTATTTTAGGAACTCCCTATTTCCATTTTTCTAAAGGATGGTTGGTGTCCCTCACTAGCTAACTGATAGACCTCTTATAGCTTTTCTAGATACAGGACTAAGTCCGTCCCTGAAATAAACTTCTCAACTACTTCCTGACCCCTCAAAAAAGAATCAAAACCACCTTGTTGACCCCTAAAAAGGATCTAATAAGAAGTAAAAAACCAAGATTCAACAATAATGACCAGAAATATATGAGATGAAAAATAAAAGACCAAGAAAACCAAGGGTAATACCCGAAATCTAGTTTCGATTGTTAACAATTATCCCCGTCATAAAAACTTTCTACCCCCATAAAGCGCTCAAGATTATGGACTCACAAAGGAAGAATACCACTTCTACCTAACCAATGATTACCACTCTCACATATCATAGTTATCCTATCTTCACTTCCATATTAAATGGAATAAAGGAATTTTTTTAACACATAGTACATAATATTAAAGATCCACAATATGAACCGGTCATTCAAATATAGATACATTGGGCTCAAGTTCAACATCCTCCCATTAAATAACATAGGAAGGGTAAGGTTGGTACCTACTCAACTGGGAAACATGAAACAAATAATGAATCTATGTCAACATATATGGAAATTACAATTGATAAGACACCTTTTTGAGGTGTTCAATGCTCTTAAAATAGCTAAAACCCCTTAGTGTCAACTTACCTCGCTTACCCAATTGATGATGTCATTAAGTAAGGTGAAACTTTGAGAAAAACCTAATCACCAACCTAAAACTCTAGCAGGCAATGAAGATGGTCCACATAGGATTTTTGATGATTCTGAGTAGTTATTAACCTTTTACAAATTAAATTTTCCTTTTTTATTATCTCTTGAGCAAGACTTGGTCCAACCAAGGACTGCTCTCCCATATCCACCTAGCATAAGGGAGATCTATATGGATGCACATAAAATGTTTTGAAGGGTTATATTTTAATTAAATCCTGATAAGTATTATTATAGGAAAATATGACCAAAGGTAGATGATTTTCCCATGAACCACTAAAATCAAGCATGAATTACCATAGCATATCCTCAATAATCTTAATAGATCTCTCAATTTTCCCATCCATCTAAGGGTGGTATGTCCTGCTTAACTTTAGTTGGGTACCCATCCTCCAAGATAATATTTTTATTTTCAAGAAAAATCACTTTTATGGGTTAAGTGATAACCCTTACAAAAATCACATCTTATTTAGACACCAACATCCCACAACAAAATTCCACTACAACAGCATCAAAAATAGAAACTAGCTAAAATAAATGGTTCAAAAACCATAAAAATAAACAAAGCAATGAAAATTCAAATTTTATAAGACATGAAAACCCTATGCCCATGGTCCGTGTGCACCACCACCAATCACCACATCCATTTTAATACACCACCAAACCAATCCTACATAGGATGCACCTCGTAAAACATTGTCAACCGCTCGAATAGCACATCCAAAAGCCTCCTTGAAGCCACCATACCAGACCAATTAGGAAAGGACTGATGGAAAATGGATCCATAGGATAGTTAGAGCAGATTTGAGCCTCAATAGTAAGTAATGACCTGATCTAGGACCACCGAAACCCATCCAATGCGAGGACCATCAACCTACCTTCTTAACTCCCTGATTGAACCACTGGATGAAGTGGACCTCAAGGAAAACCGAAACCCCCCATTACATTAGATAAACAACAACAACCACCAATATACGAAGCAAACGCCTTTAAGAGAAAATCAATCTAAATCCAGCATTAGAAAGACCAATTGTGAGATTCACCTCTTGGGAAACCAATGATACCTCAACCAGCACCTCCCAAACCATCCCGAAATACCAATAGTCTGGACCAACAAGATAAAAATATGGAACCAGATGATAAGAGGAGAGGAAGAGGAACCAATGGATTTACCAAGGAGACGTGACGGTGCAATAAAGTCCAAGAGGGGAGAGAAAGGGATGAAAACCCACCAGACCGAGAGGAAGAATAGACACTCGATGAGTTGAGAAGTGGCGAACCCTTTAGACACCAAGATAAGAGGAAGACCGAAACCAAATGAATCCAAAGTAGAAGATCCTAAAATACAATAGAGTCAAACCAAGTCTAGATGACTGAATCACAACGAACACACCCCGGGAGAGGAACCATAGGAAAGAAAATCCATAAGACCAACAGGGAAAGTATGAAACAAATAAAAATTAAGGAAAAATATTAAGAATATAGATCAAATCAATGATAGAGATCCACCAATAAGATTTATCTCCATGAAAAAAATAGGGGATAAACCCTAGCGAAGGGCCGAATCATGGGGACCAGGTGAGTATGGTACCATAGTTGTGTACCCATCACCTCTTGAAAAATTTTCTAAAACCTAGATGTAAACCATGGGTCCCTGTAAAAAATAATTATAGAGATAAATCCAAGAATATTCACAACCTATTAGATGTGCAAGTGCTTTAGTGGTTCCATATTTGTTATCTCCTTGATGAGGAGGAATAAATGATCACTAAAATTGTATTCTTCCAACTACGAGTCCAAGGGAAAACAATGACAAGGTATATAGATATATCATCCCACTTATATACCAAAATGATCAATGGATACAAAAAAACTAGAAGGTCTCTCGTGTTCTATCTTAATTTAATGACAATTAAGGCATCATGACACAAATTATGCAATCGACTGCCTCATACCCAACCATTAATATTAACGTATTAGATCATGATACATATTAACAGTACCATGGTGTATGGACCAACTATACTCATGTACACTATCCATAAAATATTACCTTATAGATATAGGAACGACCAACCTACATCATAAACACAAAGCACCAATGAGAGACTGAGACCAATAACCTGAGGTCTCCTCATAATTAAGGATTCTATTAAAGCATTGAAAATTGTTGTTTGTCACCTGGTTGATCTAAATCAGATCATAAAATGAATATTCAGATTTCATAGAAGCTAAGATCACCTACCCTCCATCCTATTCAACTCCTAATATCATCTTAGTAAACATACTCATCATAGACCACTCCTCCAGTGATTCTTTCAAGCCTTGGATCTGTAATTTCCCACTCAATACATCAGCAACAACATTCCTTTTTCCCATTGTATAAGAAATATAAAAATAAAATATCTGAATATGCATAACCCAAAATACATATCATAAGTTTATATCCCTTTGAGTAGAAATATACTTCAGTATTTTATGATTTGAATATACCATAAAACACTCACCAAAGAGATAGTGGCGCTAAGTTTTTGAGAGCATGCATCATGGCTGCCAACTCAAGTCCATGGGCAGGGTAATTCTTCTCATGATGGAATAATTAGAGAGATCCATATGCTAGAACCTACTTCCCCAATATCAAGACACACCCCAATATTATACTTGAGGCATCACAGAAAACATCATATCCTGAACTCGGTTCTGGGAGAATTAGAATTAGAGCTAAATTGAACCTTATTTTCAGTTCCTTAAAAGGTTTATGGGATTTATCATTCCACTAAAACTGAACACCCTTACAGGTTAATTCTATCATTGCAGATGAAATCTTAGATGAATCCTGAAAAAGACTCCTGTAATACCCAGCTAACCTAAGAAGCTCCAAATTTCAAACACATTTTTGGGTTTCTTCCATGACCTTAATACCTGAATAATTTTAGGATCCACTGAGATTCCTGATGTGAGATGGAATTTTTTACATTTATGGTTTGTTTTTAATTGATAATACCCTAATTATAATTCAATTCTTGGGTAAATAGTCATTTTTTTACTATATAAAATTGAAACTTAATTGGTAATTGGATTTAAATATGGTGTTTATTGATATAGTCATCTTTTGATATAAATTATGAATCCATTATGAATTATAAATTGAATTTTAATTGTATAAAAATACTATAATAAGAAAAAAATGTGAATCCTTTTGTTCTATAGGTTGGAAAATTACAAAGGCCAAAAGTGACCATGCCATACATGCTCACTATGATAAATGTGGGTATTGACCATGTGTTACACCCTATATTCCTAACCTATTATGTTATGATAAGTATAGAGACCGTGCCTTTAAGTTACCATGAGAATTGATAATGGTCACATTCCCACCTTACCAAACCCCATTCTTAGGGTAGGTATACCTACTATGAGCACCATCAGCTAACTTTTCAAGCTCAAAAATTCTACAAAGGTACAAATAGATGACCGCATAAATAAAACTTATTGACCATGCAACCCCTTACATGGTAGGAATACCTATCATAATCTCTCTCTTTTTACACCATCTCATGGTCTGCATACTTATCATGTCTGTCGTGGAAGGAATGCTTACTGGGTGAATTTCCCACCTCTTCATACTATACCCCTACCTATCAAGCTACCAAATAGCTATCAAAAAACCCATAGCCTCCATTTTCCTTGAAGAACAAGAACCCTATTGACTGAAGATTAAATATTATCCATAGGTTGGGAACTTCTCCGGATGTTTCCACCACCACTCATCTACCACCGACTTGAGGAAATGCAGGGTGCCACTTACCCTATCGGCACCACCTTCTATTACCACCCATGAATATGGGATGATGATGGAGTGAAGTCATATCGCTTGGAAAATTACAGTCATTCTCTAATCCAATATGAGCTTTGTATTGAGTAAGGTTGAGATCCAGCCAAATGTTCCATGAGTGAAGTCACCCTACCTGAATAGACTTTGAGGGAGTTTTGGCATTCCACTCATTTTCAAAGGATAACACTACCTATCAACACTAGAGTTGCGTGATGAAGGACTAAGCTTCTCATGATAATCTGTAAGAAATAAGAGAGAGACACCAAAATAAAATCCACACTATTTAAAGATTTTGAGGATATTCTTCACCATTAAATGGAACTACTAGAGAGTGTAAGTTTTTAACTAGAGATAAGAAAAAAAATCCATCCTGTTAAGAAATACAGTGCCAATAATAAGAGATGGTTGGCATTTTCTGCCAATGATGGTAAATCTGAGTTGCAGATACTATAAATATATAATGAATTATGGGTAAAAAACAATAATTCCTAGGTGTTAAACAATTAAAAAGGCCCATAAATTAAATACCAAACCCATTTTCCCTTCAAACATAATGGAGACACCCACTTTTATGTGAATCACTATAACACTCCACCATTAAAAGGACACCGAGATGGATCATGGGAGGAGTACTTATTCCTTATAAAAATTCATCTAGGCCCTTCATTCTAGATTTTTGTCAACCATATAGAAGAAATAAACCTTATCCAAGTTATAAGTATACATTACAGAATTCTATAAAGAAATATGTTCCCCTCACATCAAGGGAAGCATGATCAAATAGACAAGAATTTGTCTATAAAATGAATTCACTAGAACAGAAGAACTAACTATTGAAGGCTACCCTCACTAACCACTGTTTGTGACTCTTGTGTTATTTTCACTCCCTTTTGTAAAAAATCTAATGATGGAACACTAGTACATTTTTGGTTTTGCTAAATATAATCACCTAATTTCCCATCTATTGATGAATTCTTGTCATTTAATATACTAACTCTTTTTTGAATCTTAATGGTTTTAATCATTATATGTTTCTTATGGTTTTAGCTTTTAATTTATTCTGTTTATTATCATCATTTCACACACAATCCACTTAGATTTAATTCACTACATGAAATATAAATTAGTGGGGGAATTTAAGGGTGAATGGGTTTATCCACTCACTAGGCTAGGAAAAGATATGAAATATAGTGATCATTGTATTTCACTATCTGAACTAAAATATCTAGATAAAAGTAATCAATGGGATTCAATTAATGATAGGATGAATAGTAAAAAATTGAATAATGATTTAATAGGATGATTATGGAATGATACAAAGATGTACCACTTCTTCTTAAATTGAATTTAACACCAACCAATTTCACTTAATGTTTCTTTCAAATTGAACTAACAAAACAAGATTTTAAAACACACACTACATTGTCTTCTCTGGAGACAATCCATGTCCCATTTTTACAACATTTTTCTTAAGTTAAAAAATTATTTTGTTGAGTGATCCACAATATATGTGCATAAAACCTAGCACTACTTTCAAGGAATGTATTTTTTTAATTTCATTTAAAAAAATTAAAATGACCATATCTAGTTCTTCCAACCTCACTAGTTTTGATCTGAAGGTTGAAAGAACTGTACTGGAAAGACTAAGAACTCTAAAGAACAAAAAATAAGAGGAAATAGAGTTTTTCACTATTCTATTGGCTAATTCTCCCTCCCTAGTTCCTTCCTCCTCAAAACATACAATATGAAGTTAAAAATTGGAAGGTAATCTAGCTCAATTTAATAGGAACTTGAGAGAAATGTATGCACAAAATTTCAATATTAACAACCAAAAATTTCAATTAAATGATCAAAAAGACTATGAACTCAAAAATTTAATGATAGGAATACTAAATTAGTTTAATAGACTATATATTTAAGACCCCAATATTCACTTAACAGCATTTAAAGAAGTTTGTAATGGATTCAGAACTAGAGGAGTCACTGAGACTCAAATCAAATGGAAGGATTTCCAATTCTCACTTAAAGGGGCATCCAAGGAGTGGCTATATAATTTTTAGCCTAGAGAATCCATATCATGGGAGGATCTATAGAATAGATTCCTATATAAATTCTTTATTGCTTTAAAGAGTGGTCAACTTCGAAAGAAAATTTATTAATCAAACAGAAAATTAGAGAAAATATCTATGAGTTTGGGGAGAGATTCAAGAAACTAACCACATCCTTCCCACAAAATCCTTATAAAGAAAATCAATTCTTGGTATTTTCTACAAAGGATTGATGGAAAATGACCAGAACCTACTTGATGATTCTTCAGGAGAATCAGTGATTGATAAGTCACCAATTAAAGTAAGAGAACTCATTGAGAGGATCTCACAAAAATTCCTATCAATTTTGTATGATAATTACAACTAGAGGATTACATGAGGTAAAAAGTTACAAATCACATTTGTTATAAAATAAAATTAAAGAACTAAATTTCCTTATGAGATAATTAGTTGTGAACAAAGTCCAAGAATCATCACCCAAAACACCCCTAAGGGTTTTCCAGTTGTGCTATTTCTAAGAGAATTTCACTAATGGATTCCCTCAAGTTCAAGAAACTTAAATTTTTCATACAATGTTCTAGAGAAAATTCCAGAACCAACTAAGTGGTAAAAAAGTATTTAGATAATTTCCCACCAACTAGTTTTGAGCTGGGGGCCAATAGACTCAAAGACCACCATTTCAACAGGATTCTCAATAACCTTTTCAACCCCCTCTATTCCAGAGATAGAATTTCCAACCCTCTAGAAGCTAATATCAAGGAAAACCACAAGAAACTTCCATGAAATACAAGTTGATATAGGTAATAGAATCTCAAAAATAGTCAATAAACCACTCGCACCACTCATAGATAAGATTTTAAGGAATTAAAAGGAAAATTAGGCTAGCTCATGACCACTCTAAATAATATGGAAAATCAAGGCTTAAGTAATCTTCCAACTCATAAAATTACAAACCCTAAGGGAAATGTTAGTGTTATTACATTAAGGAGTATAAAATAAGCAGAATATAGTAAAGGATCGCCCTAGGAAATTGAAGCTGGAAGTGAATAATGGAAAGAATCATAAGAATATACCCAAGAAAATGAACCTAATAAGGAGGTAGTTAAGGAACCATCAAAAGAAAAAATAAAAACCAAGTAATATCCCCAACAACCACCACCTCTCATCCCTATAATAATGTAATAAACTAGAAAAACCATGGAAGACTCACTGCAATAAGAGATGTTGGAAGTCTTTAAGAAGGCAGAGATTAATATCCACCCTACTATAATCCATTCACAAGATTCCAAGGTATGAAAAAATAATTAAATACATGTGCACTAGTGGAAGTATATTTTGAGTTTATTAAACTATATGAATACAAAAAACCATTTATCTATACCATTTGTACACCAAATTATAGAGATACAATCTAAGAAAGGAAATTACTATTTCCTTGATGGTTTTTCTAGATATTTTCAAGTTCCAATAGCTCCCTATGACCAATACAAGACCACCTTCACATGTCCCTTGATTAAATTTTCCAAAAAAGGATGTATTAAAGTCTCTGCAATTCCATATGTACCTTTCAATGTTTCATGGTAATTATTTTATTAAACCAGATTGAGATATGCTTAGAGGTATTCCTTAATGACTTTAATATTCATGGTACTAGATTTAAAAACTAATTTTAGAGTCTAGAAAAGGTTTTACAAAGTTTTATTAATAAAAACTTGGTTTTTAATTTTGAAAAATGTCACTTTATGGTGGAAAAAGGAAAAGTTTTAGGTCATGTAATTTCTAAGGATAGAATTGAAGTTGATAAGTCCAAAGTTGATGTAATGTCTACACTACCCTACCCCACCACTTCTAGGCACATTAGATCATTTCTAGGACATGTTAGATTTTATATAAGGTTTTTTAGGAAGTTTAGAAAAATTTATTTGAACCTAATTAATCTTCTCAAGAAAGAAACTAAATTTTTATTTGATGATACATGCAGGACATCTTTTGAAAAATTGAAATAATGCTACACAATTTACCCCATCATATTCCTACCAAATTAGAGTCGACCCTTTGATATTTTTTGTGATGATTCCAAAAAAATTGTAGGGGTTGTGATTTCCCAAAATATTGATAGATTTACACAAGTGATAGCCTACACTTTAAAAACCCTGGACATTGTTTAGATTAACTACACAACAATAGAGAAGGAGTTTTTTTCTATTGTTGTATCTTTAGAAAAAAATCATTTTTATCTCTTAGGAATTAAAGTAATTATTTATTCTAATAATGCAGTATTAGGATATTTGATCGAGAATACTAATGAAAATCCCATACTAGTGATATGGATGTTGCTGCTATAAGAATTTGACTTGGTGATTAAGGACAAGAAGGGATGTAAAAATATAGTAGTTGGTTACATGAGTTAGATACCTCACACTACTAAGGTAGAACCTATCCCAAAGACTGGTTTGGATGATTCATTCCTTATTGAGTAACTATAGAGCCTAACCTAAGTGCCTTGGTATGCTGACATGGTAAATTTTCTGGTCATAATAAAGGTACCCTCCTTCTTCTCTAAGCATAAAACTGCTAAATTGAAATTTGAATCAAAACACTATGTTAGGTAAGACCCTTATTTATGGAAAAATTTTAATTAACAAGTCATTATAAGGTGAATTCCCAAGGAAGAAATAAATTTTTTGCTTTATTTTTATCATACACTTGCATGTGGAGACTATTTTGGACATTAAATAACCTTTAGAAAAAATTTTAAATTTGTATTATTTTGGCCCTCAATCTTTAAATAAATCACTTTATTCTTGTTAAAAATTCCAAAAAACCCAATTTACTAGAGTAATTTTCAAAAGATAACAAATTCTCCAAAAAACTTTTATTTTTTATGAGGTATTTAATGTATGGTAAATTGATTCCATGGGACCATTTCCTATTTCATATGGATTTTACTATGTCTTTTTGGTAGTAGATTGTGTTTAAGTGGATTGAGGTCAAAGACAACCAGATGGATGACTCAAAAACTATGAAAAATTTTCTAAAATCAAATATTTTTTTAGGTTTAGAATACCCTGAGCTTTAATCAATAAACAAGGAACCCACTTTTGCAACAATAAACTGGAGTCCCTTATGAGTAAATATGGAGTGTGTTATAAAACCTCCACTCCCTACTACTCATGGAAAAATGTACTGGCTAAGTTTTCTAATAGAGAATTAAAAATAATTTTGAAGAAAATAGTGTATCCCAACCACATGGATTTGAGTAGGAAAATAGTAGATGCACTATAAGCATACAAAACTACCTATAATACCCAATAAGGTATGTCCCCCAACCTAATTGTTTATGTTAAACATTTCCACTTGTTTGTTAAGAAACATCACAAAGCCTATTAGGATATCAAAAGAGTAAACATGGATTTTATCAAGGTTGGATAATAGAGGAAAATAAAAATTATAGAGCTTGAGGAGTTTATGGGAGAGTCATATGAGAACTCACTACTTTATAAAGAGGAAACCTGTAATGACTCGCTAATTATCATTATCTTAAGAGCACAACAAGTCATTACTTGGCCTTAGGTGACATCCCCAAGACACCAAAGGCTAGAAATAAATTTTTAAGGGTTTAAATAAAAGTGGGGGATGATTTAACCTTTAATAATAAAACTATTAACCAATAAAACCATAACCTAACAAGTCACTATATGATGCATGAATAAAATAAATACATTTAAACTACTTTATTCATATCAAAACCACTCAAAAGTATGCAATAGTGGAAGACTCAAAAAATATCCAAGTAAACAGTGTAAACCAACCAAATACTCCAAGAATATCATAAGACTCCAAGATCCATGTGCCCCATGCTCCAAGATCACCAAATAGCCTGAGCATTATGAAGTGGTTCTAAAAACGTATGAAATGTTACCTTTTCCCCTATCCCGGAAGATATCATATGAAAAACCACCAAAGTTACAAAGATGAGGTGAGTATAAAACTTATTAGGATATCTCAAATGACTTCCATTCTCATTCCACTAGGATAAAATAGTTAGAAACATTATTATAAAATAGTTCATACAGAACAATTTTCCAAAATAGTTTATAACTAAAAATAAAATAAGTTCAAAAACTATTTGCAACAAAAGTATACAAGTGAAATTAAAACCAATTTTCCAGAAATATAAAATTTCATAAAAATAATAACAAAGCTTAAAAAACATTTTTCAATATTCTTTTTGGCATACCTGAACCATTCCACACACCCATGCAACTAACCATGCATGCTACGTTATGACAGTTCCATACTCATGAGCGGTTTCTCGTCGATCTACCAAGTCGTCACAATGTAATTGTATCCCATATACCATTAAACATTTGTAACAAATCACAAGGTCATATTTCAACTAATCCTTAAATATTCAACATTAACACGCACACCACATATGCCTAAAGATCATGCTAAAACAACCCTTTCAATAAAATCATCTTTTTATTAAAAACTGTTTTTCATTAAAACCATTACAATGAAAAATAATTTCAATAAAATGTATTTTTATAGAAACCCCCAACCCAATAAAAACATTTAAAAGTTCCATAAAATCCACCATTTAATATCACCATTTTAAATTCAATAAACTAAAACAATTTTCACAACAATTTATCAAGATTTCACAAATCTACCACAAACAATAAATCATCACTAAAGAGATTTATTCCATGTATCAAACCAAGATTTAACAGTAAATATCATCTAATTTACTAAATTTGAAACTAATAAAATCAATTATATCAATATTATATGATATTTAAGTAACCTACATCAAAGTTTTTGATGAAAATCAACAATGGATAAAGAACGCACAAGAAGTCGGGTTGATTCTCCAAGAACAGCCTTAGATCTCTTCTCCTAGAAAGATAATGACTCAATATTGAATTAATTGGAATCCAAAAACGTATATATACCCATTATAGGTGTATATATGAGAAATAAATGGGATCGAAGAAGTATATATAAGCAGATCTAAGAAAATGTAACAAAACGGGAAAGAATGGTGACATACCTCAAGAATCCGATCAAGAGTCCAAGAAATGAACTAGATCTCCTATGATATCAAAAAAACACCATATATTGATTTATTTGATTTTAAAAATCTTATATCTACCTACATCATGTGTATATCTAATAAAACAATAATAGAGAAGAAGGAGGTCTAAGAAAACGAGACAAAAACTATGAAGATCGGGCACTTACCGCAAGAATCGTGATTAAAATCCCCAAGGGAGGGCTCTAGGTTGGCTCCAAATTGTGTAGTAAAGGTTCTACAACCTTATAAGGAGAGAAATATATAATTAGGGGCGTTTTAAGACAAAACAAAATAATTAGAGAAAAAATGAGCAAGTTCCTATAAAATAGGATCTAGTTTTGACCTCTGTGCACGGTTTGACCGCACAGTTTGGGTCAACCTTGCACAGATCGTGTGACCTTAATTTTGGTCCCCAAACTCCTTCCAAGTCCCCCAAACTCTCCCATACTTCACCCATACCCTTTTTATGGAAACACCCTTTTTTAGGGAAACGCCCCTTTTTTTATGGAAACACCCATTTTTTATGGAAACACCCCTTTTATGGAAATACCCTCTTTATAAAAACACCCTCTTTTATGGAAACACCCTCCTTTATAGAAACACCCTCTTTTATGGAAACACCCTATTTTATAGAAAAAACCTATTTTATTCATCAAATCCATTCAAATCCACACCATTTCAATAAAACTCCCTTTTTACATAAAAACATGAGGAAAGGGTTACATACCCATAACTAGGGGTACTACATTCTCTCATACATTGGTCTTTCCATCCTCAGAAAGTAGAAAACCATTGCTTCCTAGAAAGAGTTTTGTCCACTGCTCTTTCATTTCCTTTTCATGTTCCCAGGCCTCTTCCTAAATCTGACTATGTTTCCATAAAACTTACACTAGGCTGAAGCTTTTCCCATGAAAGACTTTCATTTTCCTATCCAAAATCCACACTAGGATGTGTACCAATAAAGCATCTGGCTCTAGTTATAAATGATATCATCTGATTACATGGTCAGGATCAAGCTGATACTTCTTCAACTAAGATATGTGGAACACATTGTGTACTGAAATGAACCATGGTGGTAGTGCCAATTGGTATGCCACCTCTCCAACCTATTCTAGTATCTCAAAGGGACATATGTATCAAGGAGATAACTTTCCCTACTTCCCAAAATAATGATGTTTGGGCCTGGGATAAATCCTTAAGAACATGTGATCACCCACTACAAAGGATAATGGTCGTCGATGATGGTATGTATAAGATTTCTGATAACTCCGAGTCATCTCCATTGTCTTTCTAATCAAATTAATCTTCCCCGTTGTTTCTTGGAAAATACTGGAGGGGCCACTAAGGAAGTTTCACATGTGTCCACCCAACAGAGTAGATACTAACAAGGACACCCATATAATTCTTCAAACAGGGTCATATGTATTGAGGATTGATAGTTATTATTATATGATAACTCCACTAAGTGTAGATACTCCTACCATGAGCCACTGAAATCCATTACACAAGCTTGCATCATGTCTTCCAATATTTGTATCATCCGGTCAGATTGGTCGTCTGTATGAGGATGGTATATTGTACTCATAGTCAACAAAGTTCCAAGGTATTTCTGTAAGGATTTCTAGAAGAGATATGTGAATCTAGGATCTCTGACTAACACGATTGAAACTAGTACGCCAAGTCTCTTTACTACTTCTTGGATATAGAATTTGGATAGATCCTCCACTGTATGAGTCTCACGAATAGGGATGAAATGGGATGACTTGGTAAGTTGATCCACTATCACCCATATGGAATTGTGTTTTTGAACCATTATTGGGAGGCCTATAATAAAATCCATATCTATCTACTCCCATTTCCACACTGGAATAGGAAAAGATGGCAACATACCTATTGGTCTCTGATGCTCTTCCTTAACCTGCTAACAAGTTAAGAACTTTGAAACAAACTCAGTTGCTTTCCTTTTTATGTTGCTCCACCAAAATTATGCCTTCAACACCTTATACATCTTCTATATACCCAAATGTAAATCCCATATAGAATGGTGATAAGCATGAAGAAGTTGTTATTGACAAGATATATGTACAACCATCTGATCATTAAACCATAGCACTGCATTCCCATAAAGTTTTCATCCCTTAATGGTCTCCCCACCATTGAGTTTTGAACTCATAACTAGGCATTCTGCATCATACCTTTGTGCCTCTTTAACCATCTTTACCAAATCAGTAACTAGCATAGCTGAAAAGAAAACCACAACATCACCTTGTTCTTCACATTCCACATGCATGTCGGCTATGACCGACATCAAATACCATTCATCTGAAGCCTTTTTTTCCAACTGAGTATATGAATTTCTTATTAATGCATCTGCCATTGAATTCCCTTTTCTCGATGTATACATCAATTCAAAGTCAAACATCTGGAGATACTCCATTCATCTCCTTTTCCTTATATTTAAATATCATTGTGAGAAAATGTGTTTAAAACTCTTATGATCTATGAACACAGTGAATTTATCACCAGAGAGATAATGGAGCCAAGTCTTCAGGGCATGGACGAATGCAGCTAGCTCCAAATCATGTGTTGGGTAATTCTTCTCATGCACTCTCAACTACCTTGAACCATAAGCCACAACATGGTCTCCTTGCATGAGAACGCAGCCCAACCCTAATCCCAAATCATCATAGTACACTGCATAACTGTGTCCTGGTTCTGGAAAAATTAGTATAGTTGTCAATGTAAGGAAAACTTTAAACTCTTGGAAAGATTTTTGGAATTCCTCTATACATTGGAATGGATCATTCTTCTTTGTCAGAGCTATCATTGGCGAGTCTAGTCGTGGGAAGTTATTCACAAATCATTGGTAGTATCCATCTAGACTAAGAAAACTTTATATCTCAAAGACATTATTTGGTGGTTTCCATGAGATAATAGCTTCTATCTTTTTAGGGTCCACTGAAACACCTTTTTCATAAATCATATGGTCAAGAAATCATACCACTTGTATCCAAAAATCAAACTTTGACGGTTTGGAATAAAAATGATGATCTCTCAAGATTCCCAACATTGTTTCCAAGTGTTTCTCATGTTCATCCCTTTTCTTTGAATACACCAAGATGTCGCTGACAAACACAACAACAAAAAATTACAAATATCACTAAAATATCTAATTCATCAACACCATGAATTCCAATGGTGCATTTGTTAGAACAAAATGCATGACTACATATTTGTAGTGGTCATATCTACTTTTGAAAGTTGTCTTTGGAATATATTCCTTTAAAACAGTAATTAATGATACCCTGATTGTAATTCAATCTTTGAGAACCACTGATCTCCCCTAAATTGATCAAACATATCATCAATGTATGGTAATGGATAGTGAATATTTATCATAACTTGGTTAAGATTACGATAATAAATGCACATCTGAATAGTTCCATCTACATTCTTCATAAAAAAGACCAGTACTACCCATGGAGACGTACTTGGATGAATGAAACATTTTCTTTCCAGATCCTCCAACTTCACTTTCATTTCCCTTAACTCTATTGGTTCCATCCTATAATACAGAAAGAAAATAGTAGTGGTCTCCGGGAGGAGATCAATCGTAAACTTCACTTCCCTTATAGGTGGTAACTCTAAGAAGTTCTTGGGAAATACATATATAAATTAATCCACAACTACTGTAAAATTTACATTCTCGATCTCTTCCATGGATACCAAAGTCAACACCTCCAACTGGTAAGATATCATTCCCACCATTGATACCAACAAGATCGTTTCACCTTTCTTTACAACCCTCTCTCCTCTGAATAGATGTTCGATGTCGTCCTCATTTGTGAAACTGGTCGTTCTACTATAATATTTAATGTGAGCCTTGAATGTTGTCAACCAATCCATACCCAGGATTACATCATAGACATCTATATCCAACACTGAGAAGTCCCACTTCAGTTCAGCTCCATAAATAGTTATAGAACAAGCTCTACACACAAAGGCTCAACATTATCTTTCACTGAGAGTAGTTTGGAGTTTTATCATAGAAGGAATTATTTCAATTTTTAAGCATAGTAGGTCAACAAAATGATAATAAATGAAGGAATGTGATGAAACAATATCAAATAGCATTTTCATAAGGGTAGAATTCAAAATAATCTTACCACTCACTGTATATGGCCCAGCCTAATCATCCACAATCATCTTCTCAGCTCCATACAATTGATTTGTTATTGTACTCTGCTCCTTGTTTCTTTATTGATATTGTACATGATGAGGAGTCATGGTATTATAAGAATCACCATGGATATATTTACTCTGCTGACAAGACTAATTCTACTGGCCTTGTCCAATCGAATCATATGATGCTTGTAATGCCTGAGAAGTGTCTCGAGCACCTGAATTTGGAGTATTATGACAAAAGCACTTAAGATGTCCCATATTGTTGAAATTATGGAATTCTCTTGTTTTTTTTGTACAATATCTCTTGATGTGGTCAAAGGAACCACATTGGTAATATCTTGCTTGGCTCTTTGGTCATGGAGGAAGATTTACTGATCTGGCCATCTGATTCTGATTCCCACTCCCACATTGGAAATAGTTGTCTCTATTTTTCTTACTCCTAGCTTGGAGTTTCCACCATTTCTGGTATGGATCATCATACTTCATACTCCCATAGCTTCTAATATGTCTCACTCATACATTGATTCTCTGTTCACCATATCTATATAATCAGTAATACAAATCACCATAATCTTCAATCGAATATCCTGTCTTAGCCCTGATTTGAAGATGTGTTCCTTTAGGGATGCACTTGCTGCAACTTCTAGTGTAAAGCACCCTAAATTCAGAAATTTAGATGCATATTTGGTGACAGATAGGTTCTCCTACTTTAAGCTAAATAAGTTCATTATCTTATGGTTCTTGAATGTATGAGGATAAAAATTTTATTAAATAATTCCTCAAAATCCTCCCAAGTAAGGCCTTGATTTTCTTTAGCATGTAGTGTTAGTTCCTACCACTGACATGCAAGATCCTTGAGAATATATGTGTCCATCTTGACTTTGAGCTCCATCGGTGTGCCAATGAATTCAAAGATACAATTCATCATGTTCAGCCACACCTCTGCCTTTTCTGGTTCAGAATCACCTCAAGAGATTAGTGGATTCTTCTTAATGAATTAGATGGAATGATCTACATGCCTTGGATCATCCCTTTGGTTCCCCGTTTCCATGGCTTGAAATGCTTGGATGATACTTTGAACCAGTTCTTGGTTCACATGTGGCTCAGGTGCAACCACATTCTCTGCAGCTTCCTATGGTTGGTTCCTACGACACCTACTGGGTGCCATTTTTTAAATGAACAACAAACTTTATAAGTCTCACAATCTAGCAATTTATGTCTTAGAATTTCAAATTCTATCACATAACTATCACAACATTATTTTCCAAAATCAAATTTTTCCATGTTCAATCATTTTTTAAAAACAATTCTTGCTTTTGAAAATCAACCCATTTTCAAAATACAATAATCATTCCCTTTTTCAAATTATTTCATTTGAAAACAAATTCAGAATTTTTCAAAAAAAACACATTTTCACAAAATCATAAATCATTACTTCAAAATAAATATGAAATCCTATTGGGAATTCATTACTCTACAATTCATTTCATGCTCGTCTCATTGGCTAAACTCGTGACAGTGAGATTTCCAAATCCTATAAGTGTCTCCAAAACACTTATGTACCCAACTCCTTGGTAACTTGAAGTTCAACATAAAAGGGTTAGCTATGTCCTTTTATGCTATAAATTTCAATTTTCAACAATCCTACACCTTTATAAGATTCCAACCCAAGGAATAGACATGAATTAATTTCAAATCCAAGACCAAGAACACCGATGACTACTTGTTAGGCGAGGACCAAATAAGCTAATACCATTTGTAATGACCCACTAATTCTCATTGGATTGAGAGTATAATAAGTCATTACCTATCCTTAAGCAACATCTCCAAGATTCCAAAAACTGGTAATATATTACGAAGGATTTAAATGAAAGTGGGGGATGATTTAACCTTTAATAATAAAACTATTAACCATGAAAACCATAATTGAACAACTCACTATATGATGCATGAATAAAAGTAAGACATCTCAACTACTTTATTCATATCAAAACCACTACAAAGTATGAAATAGAGTAAGACTCAACAAATATAAAAGTAAATAGCGTAAACCAAAAAAATACTCCAAGAATACCAAAATACTCTAATCTTCATGTACCCCATGCTCCAAGATCACCAAATAGACCTAGCGTCACGAAGTGGTGCTAAAAACGTGTGAAATGTTACCTTTACCCCTATCACAGAAGATAGCATCTACAAAATAACCAAAGTTCCAAAGAATAGGTGAGTAAAAAAATCATTAGGATATCACCAATGACTTATCTATTCACACCACTAGGATAGAATATTTAGAAAAATTATTATAAAATAGTTCATACAAAACAATTTTCCAAAGTATTTTATAACTAAATATAAACAAGTTCCAAAACTGTTTGCAAAAAAATGTATAAGAGAAATTAAAACCAATTTTACAGGAAGATAAAATTTCCTAAAAATAATAAAAATTATTCAAAATTATTTTTCAATATCATTTTTGGCATACCTGAAACATTTCACACACTCATGCAACCAACCATGCATGCTATGTTATGATAGTTCCATACTCATGAACAGTTTCTCATCGATCTACTAAGTCATCACAAGGTAATTGTATCCCATGTGAAATTAACCAATTGGAACCGAGAACAAGGTAATATTTCAACCAATCCCCATATATTAAACATTAACACACACACCACATATTCCCAAAGATCACGCTAAAACAACCCTTTCAATAAAATTACCTTTTTATTGAAAACCGTTTTTCATTAAAACCATTACAATGAAAGATCATTTCAATAAAAGATATTTTTATTGAAAACCACCACCCAATAAAACCATTTAAAATTTCCATAAAACCCACCATTTAAAATCACCATTTTAAATTCAAGAAACTAAAACAATTTTCACAATAATTTATCAAGATTTCACAAATCTACCAAAAATGATAAATCACCACTAAAGAGATTTATCCCATGTATAAAACCAATATTTAACAATAAATATTATCCAATTTAATAAATTTAAAACTAATACAATAAATTCTATAAAGAAGATATGATAGTGAATCCACCTACCTTGAAGGTTTTGATGAAACTCGACAACGGACAAAGAACACACAAGAAGTCGGGTCGATTCTCCAAGAACGGCCTTAGATCTATTCTACTAGAAAGATCAAGACTCAATATTGATTTTTTTGGCATCAAATAACTTATATCTACCTATGTATATATGAGAAATAAAGTGGATCATATAATTAGATCTAAGTAGATCTAAGAAAACGTGACAAAATGGGAAAGAACGGTGACATACCTCAAGAATCGGATCAAGATTCCAAGAAATGACTTAGATCTCCTACACTATCAAGAAAAACACCAGATATTGATTTATTTTATGTTAAAAAATTTATATATACCCAAATTAGGTGTATATATTAGAAGAAAATAAGATAGAAGAAGGAGTTCTTAGAAAATGAGACAAAAACTATGAAGATCGGGCACTTACCACGAGAATTGGGATTGAAATCACCAAGGGAGGGCTCCAGGTTAGCTCCAAATTATGTGGGAAAGGTTCTAAAACATTTTGGGGAGAGAAATCTAGAATTAGGGGCGTTTTTAATCCAAAAATAAATAATTAGAGAAAAAAACAAGTAAGTTTCTATAAAATAGAATCTAGTTTTGACCTCTGTGCACGGTTTGACTGCGTAGTTTGGGACAACCATGCATAGATCGTGCGACCTTACTTTTTGTACCAAAATTCCTTCCAAGTCCCCCAAAATCTCCCATCATTAAACCTTACCCTTTTTATAGAAACACCCCTTTTTTTATGGAAACATTCCTTTTTTTATGGAAACACCCCTTTTTTATGGAAACACCCTATTTTATGGAAACACACTATTTTATGGAAACACCCTCTTTTATGGAAACACTTTCTTTTATAGAAACACCATATTTTATGTAACCACACTATTTTATGAAAATACCCTCTTTTATTCATTAAACCCATTCAAATATACACTATTTCAATAAAATTCCCTTTTTACATAAAAAAACATGAGGAAATGGTTACGTACATGAAATCAGGGGTACTACAAAACCAAATCTTCCCATAAAAATTTGATCTAGAAAATAGAATTTCATAATGGATTCAAAGTACTCATATTTTCTTCAAGGATTAAACTTTTCCCTATTAAACTTCATTCCAAATATACTAGGCCATACATAGTAACTAATACCTTTACTTTTGGTGCAATTGATATTGAAAGAGAATGTTTGAAACAGCCTTTCAAGGTGAACGACCAACAAATAAAGAAGTAATAGGAGGACTTTTATAAATAACCTATATAGGATTACAGTCTCCTCCCTACTGTTGATAATTAAATCACTTCCAGGTTGTCTCATTCCTTCATTTAGGTCCAGCTGCTTATTTTATATTGAACGATTTTTCTTGAAAAATGCATACTATAATTCAACTGGAAGAGTGTTTAAAAAAGTGTAGGGGAGGATATAAACCTATTTTATTAACTTTTAAATACTTATTTCTTATAATCTATAAATAAATAAATAAAAATTTCCTATAAGTATAGATATGTACATTGCTCATTTTTTATAGTTTTCTATTTTGTTTCCAAACATTTCTTAAACTTCATTGATGTACTACCTAGTTTGAAAATACTAATTCCAAAGTTGAGTAATTCATTTATTCTTAAATTATGATAATTATATGATTTTTGAGTGGTATTTTTCACTACTTTTATGGAAGTATTGTCTTAGAACTAGGAGATGGAGTGTGAGTGAAAATATTTTTGTGGAATAAATTTTATAACTTAAAGTCACTGTAATTTTGAACTTAATATAAGGTAACTTGACCTATGTGAGAAAAAACACCTTAGGGAGAAAAATTAAATGAAATTGATATAATTACATTAAACCTAGAATAAATATAGTAAAATGGTTTCCCATTCTTAATCTCTGATACAAGGGCACTGGGTGTATTTTTATAATTAAATAAAGCCAATTTCAATCTCAATAAGTGCTTTTCACAAAATTATGGCTGGGAAAAATTAAAAAGGCCCTTTTTGAAAATAAGTTTATTTAGGTTAGGGTAATATTGAACCCATAAATGGGTGTAAAATGACTTATAACGCATTCATTTAAGTTGTATAAATAAAGTATAAAATTAAACTTTGGTTTGAGGAAACTTATAAAAGAGGGATAAATAGAGGTTCTTTTGTTAAAATTTTGATTATACTTAAATCTAATTTAATCTATTTCTAAACTGAAACTTTGATTAAATTAAAGTTAGTTAGTGGTTTGATTCACATATAAGGAATGATAATTTTCACAGTAGATCAAGTCCCTGTTTATTTATTCTCTGGCTGGTAAATTTAGATATTGGCAGGATGACTTCCTTTTTATTTTAAAATAAATTTAAATTAAATGATAATATTACTCAGAATTATAATATTTTAAGTGTGAGTGAGTGATTTTATCTAGAATTTTTGAAATTTATTTTATTTTATTCATTGAAAATACCCCAATTATAATTCGATTTTGAGATAAATAATGATTTTCATTGACTATATTAAATTGAAAAAAAGTTGTAAATTGGATTTAAATATGGTGTTTATTGATATATTCATATTTTGATAGAAATTTATAATCCATGATTAATTATGAAGTTAATTTTAATTGTATAAAAATACTACACTATGAAAAAAAAGTAAATCCTTATGTTCTACAAGTTGAAAGATTGAAAAAGTCAGAAGCGATCATGAAATACATAGTCACTATGCTAACTATGGGTACTGAATGTGCACTACCACTACATTGAGAACCTACTATGACATGGTAGGTATGGTAATCGTGCCTTCAACTTACCATGATAACTACTCATGATCACTTTTTCGCATTATTGTACCCCATTCTTATGGTAGGTATACCTATCGTGAGCACCATCAACTGATCATGCGTGCTCAAAAATTATAAAAAGGTATAAATAGATGACCTTGTAAAGAAATATTATTAACCATTAAACCCATTTTATGGTAGTAATACCTACCTTAAGCTCTTTTTTAACACCATATCATAGTCAGCATACTTTTTGTGTCCTTCACAGTAAGAATGCTTACCATGAGCTTTTCCTACATCTGATTATCATACCCCTACCTCTCAAGGTATAATACAACCATCAACAGACCCCAAACCTCTACTTCCCTTTAAGAAAAATAACCATGTCGACTGAATCTCGAATATGATCTAGAGGTTCAGCACTGCTCCAGGTGTTTCCCCCACCACTCATTTTGACTACCTCGAGGAAAAGTAGGGTGTCACTTAACCTAATGGTGTTATCTTCTTATACCACCCATGGATTTGGGATGATATAGAGTGAAGTTTACTCACCAATATAATTATATTACTAATCTAATCCAATCTGAGCTCCACGTTGACTAAAGATGAGACCTAGTTGAATGCTCCATGAGTGAAGCCACTCTATCTACACAATCTCTGAGGGAGGTTTTTCTTTCCACTCAATTGTGAAGGAAATTGATTCCTTCAAACACTAGAATTGTGAAATTAAGGACCAAGATCCCATGATAATATAAATAAAACAAGTGAGTGATGTTGAACTAAAATCTACACTATTTTAATATTCTTAGAGTCTCCCTTTAACATTAAATAGAACTACTGATGGGTATAATTTTTTAACCTAAGGTAACCAAGAAAATTCATCCTATTAAGAAATGTAGTGCTAATGACAAGAGAAAGTTTTCATTTTCTATCCAATGATAGGAAATATGATTTGTAAATATTGGAAGTGTATAACATCTCATAGGTAAAAAACAATAATGCCCAGGAACTAAACAAATAAGGAGGCCATAAATTAAATCCCAAGACCATTTTTTCCTTCGAACATAATAGAGACACTCAATGTGTTTTGAAGTATTGGAACACTCCACTGTCAAAAGGAAACTAGTTTGGATCATGGGAGGACCACTGATGAATTACAAAAAGTCATCCAGACCCTTTATTTTGGACATGTTTCAACCATCCAATAGAAATTAAACTTAATCCTCACAGAAAAAAAATCTAAATTCTATAAAGAAACATGTGCCCCTAACATGGAGGTAATAATGCTCATATATCCAATAATTCATCTATAAAATGAATTCATTAGAATGGAATAACTGACTCTTGAAGGCTTCCCTCACTCACCACCAGCTATGACTCTTGTGTTATTTTCATTCCCTTTTATAAAAACTCTAATGATGGAAAAATAGGCCATTTGTGGTTTCTATAAGAAGAATCCCCTAATTTCCCCCTTTTTGATGAATTCTGATAATTCAATGTACTAAATCCTCTATATATATTAATGGTTTTAATCATTATAGTTTTCTTATGGTTTTAGATTTTGATTTCTTCTACTTATTATCAACATTTCACTTACAAGCCACTTGGATTTAATTTACTACATGTGATAGAAAGTATTGGGGAATTCAAGGGTGAATGGAGGTATCCAATCACCATGATAGAAAAAGGTAATACAGTGATCATTTTATTTTCTTATCTAAATAGAAATATCCAAATAAAAGTAATCAATGGGATTCAATTTATGAGAGGATGAATAGTAACAAATTGAATAATGGTTCAAAAGGATAATGAGGGAATGATCCAAGGGTGGACCATTGATTATTAAATTAAATTTAAAACCTACCAATTTCACTTAATATTTCTTTAAAATAGATCCCAAAAAAATATTTCAAAACACACACACAACATTGTCTTCTTTGAAGATAATTTGAGTCCCATTTTTACTAAATTTTTCTCAGGTTCAAAAATCATTTTTTTATCACCCCACAATAGGCGCACATCAAAACCAGATTTGTTTGTAGGGAATCCAGTGTTTTGTTTTAATTTTTTTTAAATGTTTTCAAATTACAAGATCTTGTTCTTACAGCCTCACTGGTTTTAATTTGGGGGTTAAAAGAACTATATTGGAAAGAATCATAACTCTACAGAACATAGAACAAGATGAAAGATATTTTTCACCATTACATTAGTTGGTTATCCCTCATTAGTTTCTTCCTAATCAAAAGCTATAATAGGAATTAAAAAATGAAATGTAATCTATCTCATGTTAATAGGATTTTGAAAGAAATTTATGCACCTAGTTTCAATATTAACAACCCATAATTACAATTAAATTATCAAGAATACTATGAAATCAAAACTGTAATGATAGGAATACTACGTTAGTTTCATGGAATGTTTGGTGAAGACCCCAATAGTAACTTAAGAGAATTTAAACAAGATTGTAATGGATTCAGAACCAGAGTAGTCACTGAAACTCAAATCAGCTTTAAGGATTTTCCCTTCTCACTTAAAGGGGTAGAAAAGGAGTGGATCTACAATCTGAAGCCTAGAGAAGTAACCTCATGAGAGGATATACAGAATAACTTCCTATAGAAATTATTTCCTACTTCAAAGAGTTCTCAAATTCAAAAGGAAATTTATGGAATCAAATAGGAAACTGAAGAAACTATCTATATGTTATGGGAGAGATTCAAGAAACTAACCACATTATTCCCACACCAGTTGTATGAATAACATCACTTCTTGGTATTTTTCTACCAAATATTGATGGAAAATGACCAGAACCTACTTGATTTTTCTTCAAGATTACGACTAATTGATAATTATCCATTTTAAAATAAGAAAAATCATTGGAAGGATCTCACAAAAATTCCCAGTAATTTGGTATGGGAACTACAACCAGAGAAGTACATAAGGTAAAATGTTCTAACTCACCTTTTTTAGAAAATAAAATTAAATAACTAACTTCCCTTATGATATAATTAGTTTTGAACAAATTCTAGGAATCATCACCCACCACACCCCCAAGGGTCTTCCTTCTATTCTATTCATAAGATCATTTCACTAACAGATTCCCTCAAGCTCAAGGAACTAAAAGTTTTGATGCAATGTTTCAGAGAAAATTATAGAACCAACCAAGTGGAAACCAAATATTTAGAGAATTTTTCAACAACTAGTTGGGATTAGGGATCCAACATACTCATATACCACCATTTCAATAGTCTTCTTAACAACCCTTTCAACCCCCTCCATTCCGAATATATAATTTCCAACCCTCAACAAAATACCGACAAGGAAAACCATAATAACCTTCCATGAAGTACATGTTGATATAGGTAATAAAATATCAAAATATTCAATAAACCACTCTCACCACTCATGGATCAGAGTTAAAGGAATTAAATGGATAATTTTGACATCTCATGACCACCCTCAATAATATGGTAAATCAAACCTCAAGTAAGCTTCCTACTCAAAAAATTCCAAACACTAAGGAAAATGTCAATAATATTACATTAAGGAGTGGAAAATAACTAGAATATAGTAAAGGATTACCTTAGGAAATTGAAACTAGAATTTAATACTATCAAGAATCTGAAGAATATGCCTAAGAAAAGGAACCTAAGAAGGTGGTAGTGAAGGAACCATCAAAAGAAAAAAAGAAAAACCATGTAATATCCACAAAACCCCCCACCTATCTTCCCTTTAAGAATGCAGGAACCTAGAAAACCCATGGAAGAGTTACTATAATAAGATATGTTGGAAGTATTCAAGAAGTTGTAGATCAATATACCCCTTTTATAAGTCATTCACCAGATTCCAAGGTATGAAAAATTTATTAAAGACATGTGAACTGGTATGAGGATATTTTGAAGAAATGAATAGGTGAAGTTTGGTAAGAATGTTTTTCCCCTTGTTATCCCTCAAATACCTCCAAAAATTCTAAGATTCGGTTACTTTTTCTATTCCCTACACAATTGGTAAGATCACTTTTTTCAATGCACTATGTGACTTGGGAGCTTCAATTAATTTAATTCCTTATTCTATTTATTCTTCTTTATATATGGGAGAACTTAAACTCACCCATGTGGTTGTAAAGCTTCCCAATAGATCCACTACCTACATGGTATGTGTCTTTGAATATATCCTTGTAAGTGTACAAGGGTATCCATTCCCTACTAATTTTTACATCCTAAACATAGAGGAAGACAAAGGTAAGAATATTTCCCCCACCATCTTGGGTAGTCCCTTTCTCAAAATGGATAATACAATAATAAAATTTAATTAACTCTTTCCATGAATTTCTTGAAGAAATAGTGTGTTTTAATATACTAGATTCAATGAAACACCCACATGAGAAACATTCTATTTTCACATTAAAACATTTTGAACTCCCATATTTCAATAGGGATGGAATTGAAATGTTCAATGATATAATTATACTAGGAGAATAATTGAAAACACCCAACCTAATAGAAAAATATAATTTTAAAAATAAAATAAATATGGAGATAATTTCAAATGTTAATCAAGTTGAAGAAATTAATGAAAGTTGTTTAAATCTAAAACTAACATTTCTACCTTACATGAATAGGTAGCCAGCATGGAGAACAATAAAATTAAAACATACCTAGAAAATACCACTAAGTTAGAATTGAAACTACTAACCTCAAATTTAAAATATTCCTTTTTAAAGTAAATCATAATTTCTAATAAATTAGAGCCTAGATAATAAAACCAAATGATTAGGACCCTTAAAAATAATCTTAGGTCCATAGGGTAGATTTTTGGATGAATTCTAGGAATTATCCCTACCACCCACATGCACATAATTTTATTATAATATGGATCCAAGTTAGTGAGACAACCCTAGATAAGGATCAACCCAACCCTCCTGGAGGTATAAAAAAGGTAAGTAGAAATACTTTTAAAAAATGAAATAATATATCCCATCTCAGATTCCTAATGGGTGAGTCCCATTTAAATTTTCTCAAAGAAATTTTTTACACAATTATGAATAATTAAAATAATGAATTAATACCCACTAGAATCAAAAATAGTTTGAGAGTTTTTATTGACAATAGGATATTAAAACATGTGTCTAGAAAAGACTATTTCCCCATACCCTTTGTAAACCAAATTCTAGAGAGACTAGTTGGGAAAGGACATTATTATTCAATTGTTGGTTTTTTTGGATATTTTCAAGTTCCAATAGCTCTATGTGACCAATACAAGACCACATTCCCATTTATATTTGGTAAATTTTCCTACCGAATGATACCTTTTAGTATATGAAATTCCCTAGGTACCTTTCAATGCTTCATGGTAAGTATTTGTTTAGACCTAATTGAGATATTCTTAGAGTTATTCCTTGATTAATTCACTTTATATGGGACTAGATTTTAAAACTATATATAGAGTCTAAAAAAGGTTTTACAATTATGTATTAAGAAATACTTGGTTTTGAATTTTGAAAATTTTCATTTTATAGTGTAAAAAAAATTATGCCATTTAATTTCTAAGTATAGAATTGAAGTTGATAAATCCAAAGTTGATTTAATTTATATACTAACCCACCTCACCACTATCATACACATTAGATCATTTCTAGGCCACATTTGATTTTATATAAGGTTTTTTAGGGACTTTTTCAAAATTTATTTTCCCCTAACTAACCTAATCTAGAAAGAAAATGAATTTTTAATTGATGATTCATGAAAGAAAACCTTTTAAAAATAAAATAATGCTTGACCAATACCCCCATCATCATCCTACCAAACTAAAATTATACCTTTGAGATTTTTTTGATGCTTCCAATAGATTTTTAGGGATTTTCTTTCCCAAAAAGTTTGATATAAATCTACAAGTGATAGCCTACACTTCAAAAACCCTAGCACTGCTCAGATTAACTACACAAAAACATAGAAGGTATTTTTGTCTATTATTGTATATTTAAAAAAACATTATTATATCCTAGAAAGTAAAGTGATTATTTATTCTAATCCTGTATCCTTGATATATTTGATCAAGAAGAATACTTCAAATCCTAGACTAGTGAGATGGATATTGTTTCTATGAGAGTTTGACTTAGAGATCAAGAATAAGAAGGTTTGTGAAAATACAATGGATAACCACAAGATACAGTTTCTTCATACTATTGAGGTAGAACCAATCCTAAAGACTAGTCTAGATGATCCACTCCCTGGTGAGAAACTATACAACCTAATCCAAGTTCCTTGGTACACTAACATAGTAAATTTTCTAGTCACAAAAAGGCACCTTCATTCTTATCTAAGCACCAAACTGTAAAATTCAAATTTGAATCAAAACTTTATGTTTAGGAAGACCCTTATTTATGAAAAAAATGTAATTAACAAGTCATTAGAAGGTTCATTCCTAAGGAATAAATATTTTTTTTCTTTCTTTTTGTCATACACTTTCATGTAGAGGACATTTTGGACCTCAAATAATCACTATAAAAATTTTGTAAGATGGATTGTTTTAGCCCTAAATATTTAAAAAGAAACATGTTTTTTGTAAAAAAACGCCCAAAATTCCTTTTTACTTGTGGAATTTACAGAAAACAAGAAATGACTTTAAAACCTTTGATTTTTTTTTGAGATATTCGACATATAGGGAATTGACTTCATGGGAACATTTCCTGTGTCATTTTTATTTTCCTATATCTTGTTAGTAGTATACTATGTGTCTAAGTGTATTGAGGCTAAAGCCACATGGAATGATGACACAAAAAAATGACTAGATTTATAAAATCAAATTTTTTATAGGTTTGGAATAACAAAGCCTTTAATCAGTGACCAAAGAAATCACTTCTAAAATAAGAACATGGAGACCCTAATGAGGAAATATGGAGTGTACCATAAAACCTCCACTACCTACCACCCATAGAAAAAATTTACTGGTTGAGTTTTCTAATAGATAAGTCAAAATAATTTTGGAGAAACCAATTCAACTCAATTGTAAGAACTAGAGTAAGAAAATAGAATGTGTGCTATGGGTATAAAAAATTGCCTACAAGACCTCAATAGGTATTCCCCCTACCAAATTGTTTGTGGTAAACATTTTCACTTGCCTTTTGATTTATAGAAAAATTCCTATTGGGATATAAAAAGAGTAAACCTGGATTTTCTAAAGGATGAAGAACCAAGGAAAATACAAATTATGGAGCTTGAGGATTTGAGGAGAGAGGAATAGGAGAACTCACTACTATATAAGGATAAAACCAAATCTTACCATAAAAAATTGATCCAGAAAAGAGAATTTAAATCTAGAGACAAATTACTACTATTTTCTTCAAGGCTGAAACTTTTCCCTAGGAATCTTTTTTTTCAAATGGAGTGGGTTATACATAGTAACAAATATCTTTCCTTTTGGTGCAGTTGATATTGAAGGATAAGGTTCAAAATAGTCTTTTATGGTGAAAAACCAAAAACTGAAGAAATGCCAGGAGGAATTTTAGAAAGAACATATGGAGGATTCTAGACTCCTTACTAATGATAAATAAAGCACTATCTTTCCTTCATTTGTTTTAGAAGCTTATTTTATATTGAACTATTTTCCTTGAACAAAGGAATATTGGAATTCAACTGGAAGAGTGTTTGAACCAAGTGTGGGGGGAGATAAACCTATTTGAGTAAATTTTAAATAATTATTTCTTAGAATCTTTAAATAAATAAAACATTTTTCATATAAGTGCAATTTTGTATATTGCTTATTTTGTACAGTTTTCATTTTTTTTCATACATTTCTTGAACTTCATTGATGTCCTACCTAGTTTAAAAATACTAATTCTAGAGGTGAGTGATTCATTGATTCTAAAATTGTGAGACCTAGATGACTTTTGAGTGAAATTTTTCACTAATTTTATGGAATTATAGTATTAGAACTATGATATGAAGTGAAAGTAAAAATATTTTTGTGGAATAAATTTTATAACTTAAATTCACTAGAATTTTGAAACTAATCTAAGGAAACTTGACCTTTGTGGGATATAACACCTTAGGTATTCTATTTAAATAAAAATTATTTAATCCCTTTTAACCTAGAATTAAAATGGGAAATTGGGATACCATGGTGAATCTTTTAGACTAGGGTACTGGGTGCGTTTTTATAATTAAATAAAATAAATTTCAATCTCAATAAGTGGTTTGCACAAAATTATAAATGGGAAAACATTAAAAAGGGACATGTCAAAATGATTTCATTTAGTTGAGGGGAATAATGAACCCATAAAGGGTGGTAATTAAAATATGACACATTCATTTACATTTTATCAATAAAGTAGAAAATCAAACTTTGGTTTGAGGAAACTTGGGAAAGAGGGATAAATGGAGGTGATTTTTGTTAAAATTTTGATTCCACTTAAATATAATTTGATCCACTCATAAACTGAAACATTGATTAAATTAAATCGATGCATTAGTTTGATTCACATATAAGGCATGGTGATTTTTACAATGGATTAAGTATCTATTTATTTCTTATCTAGCTGGTAAATTTAGATATAGGTAGGATTAATTTACTTTTATTTCTCTTTTTGAATAAAATTCAATTCAATTATGATATTTCTTGGGATTTCAATACTTTATGTGTGGGGGAGTGATGTGAGATGGAATTTTTGACATTTATGGTTTGTTATTCATTGAAAATACCCCAATTATAATTCAATTTCCAGGTAAACAGTGATTTTTGTTGACTATATGAAATTGAAAATAATTTATAAATTGTCTTTAAATAAAGTGTTTATTGATATATTCCTATTTTGATATAAATTTTGAATCCATGTTGAATTATAAAGTAAATTTTAATTATAGAAAAATATTGAACTAAGAAAAAATGTGAATCCTTTTGTTCTACACATTGAAAATTTTAAAAGGTTAGAAGTGACCTTTCCATAAATGGTCACTATGGTAACTATGGGTACTAACCAGGTGCTACACCCTATATTGAGAACCTGTTGTGGCATGGTAGGTATGGTGAATGTTCCTTCAACTTACCATGAGAACTTCTCATGGTCACTTGCCTACCTTACCGCACCCCATTATCATAGTAGGTATAACAACTGTGAGCACCATCAACTGACCGTACATGCTCAAAAATTATGTAAAGTCAAAAATAGCTGACCACGTAAAGAAAACTTATTAATAATTCAAACCCTTTCACATTATGAATACCTATAATAATCTATTTCTTTTAAAACCATATCATGGTCAACATACTTGTTGTGTATTTCACAGTAAGCATGCTAACCATGAGCATTTCCCACCACTTTTTACCATACCCCTGCCTCTCAAGATGCCATATGGAAATCAATATCCCCAACCCTCTACTTACCCTGAAGAACAAGAGCCCTATCGACTGAAGCTTTAAGATGATCCAGAGGCTGGGATCCACTCTAGATATTTCCACCACCACTCATTTTCCACCACCTTGAAGAAAATTAAGGTTCTAAATACTCTGTTGATGCCACCTTCTACTACCACCCATGGATTTGGGATGATGATTGAGTGAATCCACATCACAAGAAGAGTTATAGTAGTAATTTGATCCAATCCAATCTCTGTATTGACTAAGGATGAGATCCAGCCGAATGAACCACAAGTGAAGTCACCCTACTTGCATAGTCTTTGAGGGAGGTTTGGAATTCCAATCAGTTGTGAAGGAGATCACTATCTTCTGACACCAGAGTCACATGATGAAGTACCAAGATCCCACGAGAATATAAAGGAAATAATGGAGTGGCATCGAACTAAAATCCACACTATCCAAATATTTTGATAATATCCCTTTCCCATTAAATAGAACCATTGGAGGGTGTAAGTTTTGAACATAAGGTAAGAAAGAAAATCCATCCTTCTAAGAAATGAAGTGACACTAAAAATATATGGTTGTAATTCACTAGACATTGATGGGAAATCCGAGTTGCATATACTGGAAGTGTGTGACATCTTGCAGGTAAAAATAATAATTCCCAAGCACTAAACAAATAACAAGGCCCATGAATTAAATCCCAATCCCATTTTTTCCTTAGAATATAATGGATACACCCATTTTACTACAAAGAATCAGAACACTCCACCATTAAAAGAAAACTGGGTTGGATCATGGGAGGAGAATCAATTCCTTACAAAAATTCATCCATACCCTTCATTTTGGATGTGTTTCAACCATCCATCATAAATTAAACATGCTCCCTACTAAAAAAAGACATTCCTGAATTCTATGAATAAACATGCACCCCTCACATAGAGGGAAGCATGCTTGGATAGATAATAATTTTTCTTTAAAATGAATTCACTATAATGGAATATATGAATCTTGAAGGCTACCCTCACTCACTATCAGTCGTGACTCTTGTTTTATTTTCATTCCCTTTTGTAAAAACTATAATTATGGAACACTAGGCCATTTGTATATTTTACAAGGAGAATCCCCACCCCATTGATTAATTATGATTATTTAATGTACCAACTCCTCTTTGGATATTAATGGTTTTAATCATTAGATTTTTCTTCTAGTTTTAGATTTTAATTTATTCTACTTATTATCAGAATTTCACACAAAATACACTTGTATTTAATTCACTACATGAAATAGAATGTATTGGGGGAATTCAAGGTTGGATGGAGGTATCCACTCATCAAGCTAGGAAAATTTAGGAATATAATGATCATTTTATTTCCCTATATAAACCTAAATATCCTGATAAAATTAATTAATAGGATTCAATTTATGAGAGGGTTAATAGTTACCAATTGAATAATGATTCAATAGAAGAATGAGGGAATGATTCAAGGAATGAACATTACTTCTTAAATTGACTTTAAAACCAACCAATTTTACCAATTGGTTATTTAACATTTAACCCACAAAACAATATTTAAAAACACACATTTGAAGACAATATGAGTCCCATTTTTACCTTTTTCCTTGGTTTTATTTTGTTGAGTGCCCCATGAATGGCGCACATCAAACCCAACACCATTTCAAAGTATTCTAGTGTTTTGTTTTGATTATTTTTAGAAATGTTTTAATATGACTAGACCTAGTTCTTACAACCTCATGAGTTTTGATATAGAGGATGAAAAAACTATACTGACAAGACTCATAACTCTAAATAACATATAATAAGAGGAAAGAGAGTTTTTCACCATTCCATTGGCTGATTCTCCCTCCTCAATTTCATCCTCCTCAAAAACTACAATAGTAAGTGAAATAAATGGAAGGTAATCTAGCTAAAGTTAATAGGAATTTAAGATAAATGTACACACTCAATTTCAATATTAGAAACCAATAATTACAATTAAATGATCGATAAGACTATGAACTCAAAACTAGAATGATAGGAATATTGCCTAAGTTTCATAGACTATTTGGTGAAGGCCCAAATAAGCACTTAAGAGCATTTAAAGAAGTTTATAATGGATTCATAACTACAGGATTCACTAAGACTCAAATCATCTGGAAAGATTTCCCCTTATCACTTGAACGAGCATCGAAGTAGTGGATATACAATCTAAATCCTATAGAAGTCGCTTCATGGTAGGAGTTATAGAAGACCTTCTTCCAAAAATTATTTCCTTCTTTATAGAGTGCTCAACTTTGAAAGGAAATTTATGGAATCAAAAAGAAAACTAGATAAACTCTCTATGATTTCTAGGAGAGATTCAAGAGACTAAGTACATCCTTCCCACACCATCCAAATGAAGAACATCACTTCTTGTTATTTTTCTACCAAGGGTTAATAGAAAGTGAATGGAACCTACTTGATGCATATTTAGTAGGATCACTAGTTGATAAGTCACCATTTGAAGTAAGAGAAATCATTCATAGGATCTCACAAAATTCCCAGCAATTTGGTATGAGAACTAAAACCAAAGGTGTACATGAGGTAAAAAATTTCAACTAACCTTTGTTAGAAAATAAAATTTAAGAACTAACATCCCTTGTGAGATAATTATTTATGAAAAAAGTCCAAAAATTGTCACCCACCACACCCCCAAGGGTCTTCCAGCTGTGTTATTCCCAGGATCATTTCACTAATGGATTCCCTCAAGTTTGAGGAATTGAAATTTGTGATCCATAGGTAATTCCATAACCAACCAAGTGGAAACCAAGAATTTAGTGAATTTCCCACAAACAAATTTGGAGTTGGAATATAACTGAATCAAAGACTATCATTTTCATAGGTTTTTCAACAACCTTTTCAACCCCCTAAATTCTTGAGATAGAATTTCCAACCCTATACATGCTACCATCAAGGATAACCATGATAACCTTCCACGAAGGACATGCTAAGATAGGTAATAGAATCTCAAAATTTTTAATATGACACTCTCACCCCTCATGGATAATATTTGAAGGAATTAAAAGGAAAATTAAGCCAGCTTATAACCACCCTCAATAATATGGTAAATCAAGGATCAGGTAATCTTACTAATCAGAAAATTAAAAAAAACTAAGGAAAATGTAAGTACAATAACATTAAGGAGTGTAGAATAACTGGAAGACAGTGAAGGATCGCCCTAGGAAATTGAAGTTAGAAGTAAATAGCAGCAGGCATATGAAGAATATGCCTAAGAAAAAAACCCAGGGAGGAGGCAATGAAGACACCATAAAAAGACAAAATAAAAACCATATAAGATCCAAAAAAAACCCTCACCTCCCTTTTTTGTAAGAATTAAACAACCTAGAAAAACCAAGGAATAGTCATTACAATAAGATATGTTGGAAGTCTTCAAGAAGTCGGGTTCAATATCCCCTATTAGAATTCATTTGATTGATTCCAAGGTATGAAAAATTCATTAAATACATGTTCAATAGTAGAAGAATATTGTAAGTATATGAAGATTTAAGGTTAGTTAAGAATGTTTTTCCCTTATTACCCCTAAAATTCCCCCAAAAATTTCAAGATCCGGGTACTTTTTTTATTCCTTTCAAAATTAGTAATCTCACTTTTTCCAATGCACTGTATGACTTGGGAGCTTGAATTAATATAATGCATTATTCCATTTATTATTTTCTATATATGGGAGAACTTAAACCCACATGTATGGTTGTACATATTGATAATATATCCACTACCTACCTAGTAAGTGTCCTTAAAGACGTCATAGTAAGTGTACAAGGGTACCCATTCCCTGCTGATTTTTACATCCTGCACATGGAAGAAGAAAAAGGTAATAATCTTTCCCCCATCATACTAGGTAGAACATTTCTCAAAATGGATAATACAATCATGAACATTAATTAAGGAACAATTTCCAAGACTATTGGTGAAGAAATGGTGCATTTTAACATACTAGATTCAATGAAACACATACACGAAGAACATTCTATTATCACATTAAAACATTTTGAACTCCCTTGTTCCTATAGAGAGGAAATTGAAATGTTTGATGACAAAATTATACTAGAAGAAGAAATGGAAACACAAAAAATTCTAGGCAAATATGTTTTTGAAAATGAACTAAATATAGAAATAGTTTCAAATGTTAATCAAGTTTATGAAATTAATGAAAGTTAATTTGAAAAGTTGCTTAATTTTGACACTAACATTTCTACCTTACATGAATAGGTATCCAACATGGAGAAAAATGAAATGAAAACATCTCTATAAAACCAACCTAAATTATAATTAAAACTACTAACATTAAATTTAAAACATTCCTTTTAAATCTAGTCATAATTTTGAATAACATATAGTCTATCTAAGAAGAGGAATCTTAAAAGTAATGATAGGGCCATAGGTTGGATATTGGGACAGATTCCAGGAATTATCCCTACCACCTGAACCTAAATAATTTTATTAGAAGGTGGATCTAATTAAGTGATACAACCCCGGATAAGGCTCAGTCCAACCCTCTTGGAGGTATAAAAAAGGTAAGTGGAAATACTTTTAAAATATAAAATAATCTATCCCATATCAGACTCCCAATGGGTGAGTCCCATTAAAATTGTCCCAAATAAAAATGATTACACAATTGTGAATAATGAAAAAAATGGATTAGTACCCTCCAAAATCCAGAATAGTTGGAGAGTTTGTATTTACTATAGAAGATTAAACCATGTGACGAAAAAAGAATATTTCACCACACCCTTTATAGACAAAATGTAACGCCCCGACCCCAGTTACCTAGAGTCGGTGCATTATTACATAACATTGGCATGATCACAAGAAAGATCAAATCTCGAAAGACCGATTGGTTTAGTAGCCTTGGAAACACTATATATATTCATAAGTCTTACATTACATCATAAAGTGAAAAACTACTACAACAACATATTGTCTCCATATTCCACACTCATATCCCCACATAATATCCCTGCAGGTCATTCATAATTTACTTCCTCACTTCCTGGGAAAAATAAAACATAGAAAAGGGGTGATCTCAAATGCCCAGTAAGGATAACAATATAGCGGAAACGTTCATAAATAATAATAAACATTTAAGGCAATGTATAACTAAAATAAAAGCCTTTTAAACTTGAACTTAAACATAGTATGGAAAAAGCAAAATGAAATAATTCCATTTACTTATTCACATGGATATTCTACTAATCGAATAATCACATGCAATATCAATAACCACTTTCATAATGATGGAATGCATAATGCCAGACTATCATAACCACATAGCCAAGGCCTCGTGCCAAGACTACAAATAAGATTTTGCGAAGGCCTTGTGCCAAGACACTAGTTTGTCTCATGAGACCTACCGATGCATCGAGGAGCTATAGCAGGCTCCACCCATCACATATTAAGTCCAATGCATTCCCATATGAAAAGTTTAAAAATAACATAAACATTCGTATTAAAACCAGCATACGAAATGTCAATACTTTCACCATAAACTATGAACGGTATAAAAATAGCACATCCACAGTCAAACATATCACAAAACCTTAAATACAATATAGAAGTTTTGTATCACAATAAATCAACTTCAAATAAGCGTAAAATCCATCAAAGGATGTTGACATAGATGAAATCAAAAATCTTTTTAGAGAAATATCTCTTTCTATTTTGAAATCATTTAAGAGTCATATATTTATGAAATAAAACATTTTCTTTGAAAATATTCTTATAAGCTTGTAAGGGAAGCTTCAACAATTTTATAACGGTGGAAAATAGTCGCACCTGCTGTATAAGTTAAAAAAACATTCTTACCTTAATTTTGTCGAAAAGGTTAAAAAGCACCTTGTTTGGAAAACGACGGAAAGATTCCTTTATAAACCTCTTATAAAAAGTCAAAAAAGGGTATAAATGAATTTAACCCATATTCTAGTAAATAGTAAAAATGTTTTCAAATTCATTTTTAAGAAACATGGATGTGGATGATAAAGAGATCCCAGTAGATTATTACGTATAAACAACCTCGGATAATGAAGAGATTGTGAAATAACCCTTATCTTGTACTTTTCCTTGGTTGGGGTAGGTTAACCTCCTGTATAATAGTTAAATAATTGTTATTAAATTATACAAGAATCATATACATTCATATGATATCATATATGATCTTTTAACATTGCTTTGTTAATAATATCTTAGTATTATCGTCGTTTCGGGTGTTAACTTACTCGTTTTCTTTTATATGTTTTGTTACATAATCCATGTTTGTCATGGATAGGTTGTATATTATTCATATAAAGAATTATATCAAGTCCTTAAACATTATTTTTAAATCATCAAATGATAATTATACTTGAATGGATACGATGGAGAATGAATCTCATCGCGTTCGTGGAGACGGTAGTCTGTACGTACGCACGAGCGACAATATCATTCTTTTGATATTAAAATAATATATAAATGGATGGTATATCATATATACAGAATCATTAACATGTTATATTTATTATTTACATGAGTTACACATCATTATTATACCCATCCAAAGAACAATATATTGAATAACAATTACACCACGACGTGGAGACGGTAAGCCGTACGTACGCACGTATGGTGACATGTTATTCAAAGGGTGGATAGAATACTAAATATGGTTGTACCATATTTATAATAACATCACAGTATATATATGATACTGGAGTTATTATTTTATAATGGTAATAACAAATGAAGAATAAGTGGAAGAAGAAAGGAACTTGGAAAAGGGTGGTGATATCATTACCTCTTCTTCGGGTTCTTCCTTTTGATTTGATCAAAAGGGATCCTTAGGTTGGATTTCTGATCAAACTAAGGCCTCTAGGTTGTAGTGAGGGAATTTGGGAGAGTATTTGGTCAGATTTTGGCCGAACCAAAAGGCTTTGAAGGTGTGAAGAAATGAGAAGGAGGAGTGCCCTTTTATAAGATGGGTGAGGGGCACCTTTGGAAAAGCTAGAAATATTAATTTATAATAAATTCATATTCGGTTTATAATGGCTTAAAAGTTGATTATTTAAATGTTAAGGTGGGGATAGGTCGAAAACCATTCAACCAATAGAATTTATATAGGTTTGGGTTACTATATTAACCTTATCTTTAAGTATTAACTCTTAGTTAATTAGTTTGACATTTACCATGTCACTTTGTATTTTTATATTATATAGTAATAAACATACTATATACATCCAAGAGACCCCCAAGTGGTCCATTAATGATACCACTATCATGATATAAGTCTCTTGGCCGAACCTTAGATTTTTAGGAATTTAATATCAATTAATAATATAATATTTGTTTTAAAAACTTTTTTATGTCAATTTTGACACTATTCAATAGTTGATTTTTGTGAAACTCATAACAGAATAATTACTTCGAAAAAAGTTAATTAAATCAATCCTAATATGTCATATTATCCTATAAAATTATTGTAATTCATTAAAAGTCTCAAATTATATTTATTTGGGTATTTATAATATCAATTATTTTAAATTTTCACTATTATGGTAATTACTGCATCATCATTGTGTCATAAATAAATTAAATTATGTAATATTTAAAAATTATAAATAAAATATCATTAATTAGGAAATATTTTTATCTTTATAATTAATATTTATAGTCGAAAATCCAACATATATAACCCTATGTAAAAATTGTTTTGCTAAAAGATATATGCTTGTGTCATTTTTGTATTCATTTTAACTTAATTAAAATAAAGTGTCCCTATCACCTACAAGTGGCTCCATGGGGTCCCAAAATCGACTCAATGATTCCTATGGTCAAACATTTATCAACTAATAATGCTAGGACATGTTTTAGGGTAATTTAGTATTATTATAATATTATTTTTTAACCCTTATTTACCGGATTTACCCTTAACCATGGTAAATAAAATATTTACTGAAGTAATTATTCAAAATGTCTAAAAATAAAAGTTACCTATTTACAAAATTTGATCATCCTGATTCCAAATATGGAATCCATTTTTCCAAATTCAAAACACAGAAGTGGCAGAAATTAATTTAAAATTAATTCCCGTTGTTAAAACAAAAAGTGTGTTTTTAAGAGATAATAACTATCAAAAGATTGACACTTGTTTATGTCCGGTTTAATTGTAAAATTATGTCCAATGACCAAAATTATATTAAATGGTAAAAATATATTCTAAATATACTTTAAAACCACTCAAATTCATAATTTATCACTATTAATTATTTTGATTAAAAAATTTGTTTTTAATTAAAATTTAGTAATTTTCACTATTCATCAAAATATTAAAGTTATCCGAAAAGTACCAAAATTTCACCTTAGGCTAAATTCGATATTCCGAATCCAAAAATGAAGTCCATTTTAAAAAATAAAATATATATAATTTCAAAAAGTAGGTATTACTATTCATAACGGCTAGTTTGATTGGTTATGGTGTGTTAGAACTCGGTGTTGCGTACAACACACGCTATCACATTATTCAAAGAGAAGCGTACCGTGGAAGCTTGGGGTGTTACATTCTCCCCTACTTTAAATAATTTCGTCCTCGAAATTTCTAGAATATTATCGCATGAAAAGACTCGGGTGGTTCTTCATCATAAGTTCCTCGGGTTCCCACGTTGCCTCTTCCATCTTATGGTTTCTCCACAAAACTTTTACCAGACGCGTCGTCCGGTTTCTCAGTACTTGTTCTCTCGTATCAAGAATCCTGACGGGTTCTTCACAATAAGACAGATCGGGTTCCAGTTCTAACTCCTCATAGGTGAGTACATGCATTGGGTCAGGCATGTATTTCCTCAACAGAGATACGTGGAACACATCATGAACTTTGGAGAGACTTGGCGGCATTGCCAATCGGTAAGCTACAGCCCCAATTCGTTCTAGAATTTAGAAAGGTCCGATGTACCTGGGACTCAATTTAACTTTCTTACCAAAACGAATGACTCCCTTCCATGGAGATACCTTCAGGAAAACATGATCACCAACTTGAAATTCCAAATCCTTCCTTCGATTATCGGCATAGCTCTTCTGCCTACTTTGAGCTGCTTTGATGTGATTTTGGATTACCTTCACCTTTTCTATCGTTTCCTCCACCAGTTATAAACCTACAAGTTTTCTTTCACCAACGTCATCCCAACAGGTTGGTGTGCGACATCTCTTTCCGTATAACGCTTCATATGGTGCCATCTGAATACTCTAATGGAAGCTATTATTATAGGAAAATTCTACCAGAGGTAAATACTGATCCCACGTACCCTGAAAGTCAAGTGAGCAGGATCTCAACATGTCTTCTAAGGTTTGAATAGTCCGTTCTGATTGTCCGTCTGTCTGAGGGTGGTAGGCAGTGCTCAAATAAAGTTCAGTATCCAGGGATTTCTGAAGACTCTTCCAGAATCTTGAATTAAAACGGGGATCACGATCAGAAACAATCGATAGGGGTACTCCATGAAGTCTCACAACTTCATTAATATATATTCTTGCTAGACATTCTAGTGGTAGATCTTCTCTTATAGCAAGAAAATGTGCTGACTTGGTAAGACGATCAACAATAACCCATATTGCATTGTTCCTTATAGGAGTCTTTGGTATCCCCATGACAAAGTCCATCGTAATATTGTCCCATTTCCACTCCGGTATGGGAATAGGTTGCATGACTCCTCCAGGGTGTTGCCTTCCAGCTTTCACTTGTTGACAAACCATACATCTTGACACAAAATCATCAATCTCCCTCTTCATATTGTCCCACCAAAAATGTTCCTTCAAATCCCTATACATTTTGGTGCTCCCAGGGTGTATAGAGAAATTGGAAATATGAACATCATCCAACAATTCCCTTTTTATATCAGGTATATCGGGAACACAAATCCTCTTCCCGAATTTCAAAATTCCATTTTCATACACAAAATCTCTCAATCTCCCATCATTCACAGCTTTAATATTCTTTTGAAATTCTCCATCATTAGTTTGAGAACTCTTAATCCTTTCTAGTAAAGATGGTTTGGCAACCATTTGAAAAATCATTGATTTTTCTCCTTCCCTGGTTATTCCCATGTCCATCTTCACTAGATCCATGAAAATTGGATCCCTTTCAATTCTCATATTGTTCAAAACTCCATGATCTTTTCTTCTCAAAGCATCTCCCACCCTGTTTGCCTTCCCCGGGTGGTAGTGTATCGTGCAATCATAATCCTTGAGTAATTCAAGCCATATCCTTTGTCTCATGTTGAGTTCTTTTTGTGAGAAAATATACTTCAAACTATTGTGATCAGTATAAATCTCACATTTTTCACCATAGAGGTAGTGCCTCCATATATTCAAAGCAAAGATCACAGCTGCTACCTCGAGATAATGAGTAGGATAGTTTTTTTCATGAATTTTCAACTGTCGTGATGCATAGGTAATAACCCTATCATTCTGCATAAGGACACAACCAAGTCCTTTATTCGATGCATCACTATAAATAACGAACCCATCATTCCCCAATGGTAGAGTCAATATAGGAGCATTGACTAATCTTTTCTTCAGTTCTTCGAAACATTATTTACACTCTTTTGTCCAAACAAATTTAACCCCTTTACGTGTGAGCTTCGTTAATGGGTTAGCCAATCGGGCAAAATTCTGGATGAAACGTCGATAATAACCTGCTAAACCAATAAAACTACATACCTCAGTTATACTCGTCGGTGCTGGCCATTCTTGGATTGCCTTGGTCTTAGAAGGATCAAAAGAGATTCCATCTTTAGAGACAATATGGCCAAGAAAAGAAATCTCCTGAAGCCAGAATTCACACTTGCTAAACTTCCCATATAATTCATGTCTTCTCAGAGTCTTCAAGATAATGCGCAAGTGATTTTCATGATCTTCGTAGCTTTTTGAGTATACCAAGATATCATCAATAAATACCACCACAAATTCATCGAGATATTCCTTGAAAACTCTATTCATCATATCCATGAATATAGAGGGTGTATTAGTCAATCCAAAAGGCATTAATGTAAACTCATAATGCCCGTACCTGGTTCGAAATGCTGTCTTCGGAATGTCTTCCTTCTTCACACACAACTGATGGTATCCAGATCGAAGGTCAATCTTTGAAAATTATTGAGCTCCATGCAGTTGGTCAAATAAATCATCAATGCGAGGTAGGGGATACTTGTTCTTTATCGTTATATCATTGATCTCTCTGTAGTCAATACATAACCTCATAGATCCATCTTTCTTTTTAACAAAAAGAACAGGGGCTCCCCATGGAGAAACACTAGGGAGAATAAATCCTTTATTACTCAATTCCTCTAGTTGTTTCTTTAGTTCGACTAATTCTACAGTGTCCATTCTATAAGGGTTCTTCGATATAGTCCTTGATCCAGGAATTAAATCAATGGAAAACTCAACTTCTCGTTCTGGAGGATGTCCAGGTAAATCTTCCGGAAATACATCTACAAATTCTTTCACAATAGGTACATCCTCTATTTGAACATTTCTTTCCTCACCCACAGTTATTTCATTCTCTTCCTCCCCAATAATTGAATTTAGTTGAGCTATTGGGGGTGGATCTAGATAAGAATTAGGTGGTGAAGATTCTGCTCTAAAGATAAGGTGTTCCTTATCATCATCATCAAGAATCGTAACCTCTTTCTTCTTACAATAAATCTTCGCATCATAGTCAGAAAGTCAGTCCATACTGAGGATTATATCAAACTCAATCATAGGTATGACGACGAGATCAGCAGATAAAGAACATTTATGTGCTCTAATGGGGACTGATTCACAAAACTTTGTTGCAATGATACTTCCCTAAGGAGTTTTAACTGACAACTCCCTTGTTAAATCAAATTGGAAATATCTAATTTTCTTAGCAAACTGGGAAGATATGAAACAATGCGATGATCTAGAATCAAATAATGCATTTTCTAAACTTGAGGAAACCATTAAATTACCTGCCACCACGTCTTTCGAAGCTTCTACCTCAGCAGTAGTGATAGCATAAGCTTGGCCTTGATCCCTTGGACTTTTCTGAGGTAAGTTCTCCTGATGCTTAGGACATTCATTTGCATAATGCCCCATCTCCCTACAATTGTAGCACTGAACATTGGTAGCTTCCTTCTTCCCCTTGCAATCATGAGCTTGGTGGCCTTTTTCACCACACTTATAACAGACTCTTGTTCCCTTCAAGCAAGTACCGGGGTGTTTCTTACCACATTTACCACAGGATGGATATTCAACCTTTCCCTTATTCCCCTTATTTCCATTCCCAGATTGATCAGCAGGTCTCTTCTTATCTTTCTTTGCTTTAAAGTCATAAGACTTAGAGAATTCCTTTTCGGTCTTGATAGCACATGAGACAATGTCTTCGTACGATGAAAAGGATTGTGAGACTAATGCTCGACGGAGAAATGGTTTTAACCCATCAAATAAACGATCAATCTTACTTCTTGGGTTATGTATATAATCTCCAGAATACCTTGCTAACCTTGTAAATTTATCCCCATACTTTACGACATTCTCATCCTCCTTCTGTCTCAGACTCAGAAATTGCCTTTCCATATATGCTCGATGGTCGCGAGGAAAGTATTTTTCTAAAAACAGATCTTTGAACTCCCTACATTCCATATTTGATACTTCATCATATTCCTTCGTGTTTTGAATAAATGACCACCATTGATCAGCATCTCCAGTGAGGCGGTAAACTACCATGATAACTTTTTCCCTTTCACTACTCCCCAAAGCCTGAAATATTTTCTCTAGGTAATTTATCCATTGCTCAACTACTAAGGGATTTGTACTCCCATTGAATGTTTGTGGTTGTTGCCTCATGAATCGATCTAACATTGATCCTCTACGGTGTGGATTAGGGTGCTCCATATGGGTAAGGTTATTATTCATAACCTGAGTGAGTTGTCCCAGTATGGTGATTAGCTGATCGGCACCAGTTGCATCACCATCTACACTATAATTATCTTGAGCAGGAGGTCAATCCCTATATGGAGTGTGTGCATTGATACGGTTTCCATTTCTTCCACTAGGTGCCATTTCTAAACAATGGCATAAACTAGATCAATTTATGAATCAAAATACATAATTCCATACTTATAAAACACTTAACATAAATTGAAATATTTATGGATATAATCCATAATCATAAAAATGTTTTATTTGAGTAAGTATATACACATAAACCCTTCATAATGATTTGTAAAGAAAATGAGAGTTATCCTAATCATATCCCATGGGAGTGTCGTAACCAAGAGTGCAGCAAGGCCCGTTGTCGTGAACCAGTTCCCGTTTGATTCTAGCTCAAAGCGGTGTTTTTGGGTTTTACCCCTAGGTACATCTGTGCCAGAGCCGCCTCTACCTGCTCGTATCCAGACAGGGATGTATTAATCGGAAAACTCACAAAATCTCTACAATACCAAAATTCTAGTAAGTTCTTCTATACTAATCCTCAAAGTTCATCTTAGGTCGACGTGCTCTAATAAGAGTTTATCTAAATCTAGCTTCCAAGGTTTGTACTAAACTTCCTCTGATACCAACTGTAACGCCCCAACCCCAATTACCTAGAGTCGGTGCATTATTACATAACATTGGCATGATCACAAGAAAGATCAAATCTCGAAAGACCGATTGGTTTAGTAGCCTTGGAAACACTAGATATATTCATAAGTCTTACATTACATCATAAAGTGAAAAACTACTACAACAACATATTGTCTCCATATTCCACACTCATATCCCCACATAATATCCCTGCAGGTCATTCATAATTTACTTCCTCACTTCCTGGGAAAAATAAAACACAGAAAAGGGGTGAGCTCAAATGCCCAGTAAGGATAACAATATAGCGGAAACATTCATAAATAAGAATAAACATTTAAGGCAATGTATAACTAAAACAAAATCCTTTTAAACTTGAACTTCAACATAGTATGGCAAAAGTAAAATGAAATAATGTCATTTACTTATTCACATGGATATTCTACTAATCGAATAATCACATGCAATATCAATAACCACTTTCATAATGATGGAATGCATAATGCCAGACTATTATAATCACATAGCCAAGGCCTCGTGCCAAGACTACAAATAAGATTTTTCCAAGGCCTTGTGCCAAGACACTAGTTTGTCTCATGAGACCTACCGATGCATCGAGGAGATATAGTGGGCTCCACACGTCACATATTAAGTCCAATGCATTCCCATATGAAAAGGTTTAAACATAACATAAACATTCGTATTAAAACCAGTATACGAAATGTCAATACTTTCACCATAAACTATGAATGGTATAAAAATAGCACATCCACAGTCAAACATATCACAAAACCTTCAATACAATATAGAAGTTTTGTATCATAATAAATCAACTTCAAATAAGCATAAAATCCATCAAAGGATGTTGACATAGATGAAATCAAAACTCTTTTGAGAGAAATATCTATTTCTATTTTGAAATCATTTAAGAGTCATATATTTATGAAATAAAACATTTTCTTTGAAAATATTATTATAAGCTTGTAAGGGAAGCTTCGATGATTTTATAACGGCAGAAAATAGTCACACCCACCGTATAAGTTAAAAAAACATTCTTACCTTAATTTTGTCGAAAAGGTTAAAAAGAACCTTGTTTGGAAAATGACGGAAATATTCCTTTATAAACCTCTTATAAAAAGTCAAACAAGGGTATAAATTACTTTAACCCATATTCTAGTAAATAGTAAAAAAAAATTGAAATTCATTTTTAAGAAACATGGATGTGGATGATAAAGAGATCCCAGTAGATTATTAAGTATAAACAACCTCGGATAATGAAGAGATTGTGAAATAACCCTTACCTTGTACTTTTACTTGGTTGGGGTAGGTTAACCTCCTATATAATAGTGAAATAATTTTTATTAATTTATACAAGAATCCTATACATTCATATGATATCATATATGATCTTTTAACATTGCTTTGTTAATAATATCTTAGTATTATCGTCATTTCGGGTGTTAACTTACTCGTTTTCTTTTATATGTTTTGTTACATAAGCCATGTTTGTCATGGATAGGTTGTATATTATTCATATATATAATGATATCAAGTCCTTAAACATTATTTTTAAATCATCAAATGATAATTATACTTGAATGGATACGATGGAGAATGAATCTCATCGCGTTCATGGAGACGGTAGTCCGTACGTACGCACAAGCGACAATATCTTTCTTTTGATATTAAAATAATATATAAATGGATGTTATATCATATATACAGAATCATTAACATTTTATATTTATTATTTAAATGAGTTACACATCATTATTATACCCATCCAAATAATAATATATTGAATAACAATTACACCACGGTGTGGAGACGGTAAGTCGTACGTACGCACGTATGATGACATGTTATTCAAAGGGTGGATATAATACTGAATATGGTTGTACCATATTTATAATAACATCACAGTATATATATGATACTGGAGTTATTATTTTAGAATGGTAATAACAAAGGAATAAGAAGTGGAAGAAGAAAGGAACTTGGAAAAGGGTGGTGAAATCATTACCTCTTCTTCGGGTTCTTCCTTTTGATTTGATCAAAAAGGCTCCTTAGGTTGGCTTTCTGATCAAACTAAGGCCTCTAGGTTGTATTGAGGGAAGTTGGGAGAGTATTTGGGTAGAGTTTGGACGAACCAAAAGGCTTTTAAGGTGTGAATAAATGAGAACGAGTAGTGCCTTTTTATAAGAGGGGTGAGGGGCACCTTTGGAAAAGCTAGAAATATTAATTTATAATAAATTCATTTTCAGCTTCTAATGGCTCCAAAGTTGATTATTTAAATTTTAATGTGGGGATAGGTCGAAAACCATTAAACCAATATAATTTAGATAGGTTTGGGTTACTATATTAACCTTATCTTTAAGTATTAACTCTTAGTTAATTAGTTTTACATTTACCATGTCACTTTGTATTTTTATATTATATAGTTAATAAACTTACTATATACATCCAAGAGACCCCCAAGTGATCCATTAATGATACCAATATCATGATATAAGTCTCTTGGCAGAACCTTATATTTTTAGGAATTTAATATCAATTAATAATATAATATTTGTTTTAAAAACTCTTTTATGTCAATTTTGAAACTATTCAATAGTTGATTTTTTTGAAACTCATAACAGATTGATTACTTCGAAAAAAGTTAATTAAATCAATAATAATATGTCATATTATCCTAGAAAATTATTTTAATTCATTAAAAGTCTTAAATTATATTTATTTGGGTATTTATAATATCAATTATTTTAAATTTTCACTATTATGGTAATTACTGCATCATCATTGTGTCATAAATAAATTAAATTATGTAATATCTAAAAAATATAAATAAAATATAATTATGTAGGAAATATTTTTATATTTCTAATGAATATTTATAGTATATAATACAACAAATATAACCCTATGTAAAAATTGTTTTTCTAAAATATATATGCTTGTGTCATTTTTGTATTCATTTTAACTTAATTAAAATAAAGTATCCCTATCACCTACAAGTGGCTCCATGGGGTCCCAAAATCGACCCAATGATACCTATGGTCGAACATGTATTAAAAAATAAGTCTAGGACACGTTTTAGGGTAATTTAGTATTATTATAATATTATTTTTTAACCCTTATTTACCGGATTTACCCTTAACCATGGTAAATAAAATATTTACCGAAGTAATTATTCAAAATGTCTAAAAATAAAAGTTACCTATTTATAAAATTTGAACATCCTGATTTCAAATATGGAATCCATTTTTTCAAATTCAAAACACATAAGTGGCAGAAATTAATTTAAAATTAATTCCCGTTGTTAAAACAAAAAGCGTGTTTTTAAGAGATAATAACTATCAAAAGATTGACACTTGTTTATGTCCGGTTTAATTGTAAAATTATGTCCAATGACCAAAATTATATTAAATGGTAAAAATATATTCTAAATATACTTTAAAACCACTCAAATTCATAATTTATCACTATTAATTATTTTGATTAAAAAAGTTGTTTTTAATTAAAATTTAGTAATTTTCACTATTCATCAAAATATTAAAGTTATCCGAAAAGTAACAAAATTTCACCTTAGGCTAAATTAGATATTCCGAATCCAAAAATTAATTCCATTTCAAAAAATAAAATATATATAATTTCAAAAGGTAGGTATTACTATTCATAACGGCTAGTTTGATTGGTTATGGTGTGTTAGAACTCGGTGTTGCGTACAACACACGCTATCACATTATTCAAAGAGAAGCGTACCGTGGAAGCTTGGGGTGTTACAAAAAATTCTAGAGATACTAGCTGGGAGAGGTCATTATTGTTTCCTTGATGGTTTTTCTAGATATTTTCAAGTTTCAATCACTCCTTGTGACCAATAAAATCCCACCTTCACATGTTCATTTGATACATTTTCCTACCGAATGATGCATTTCGATCTCTACAATTCCCCAAGTACCTTTCAATGCTACATGGTAAGTATCTTCTCATACTTTATTGAGATATTATTAGAGGTATTCCTTAATGACTTCACTATATATGGGAATAGAATTCAAAACTATTTGAATAGTCTAAAAAATTTTAAAAAATATATATTAAGAAATACTTGATTTTTAATTTTGAAAAATTCTATTTTATGGTGAAAAAGGGAAAAAATTTAGGCCATTTAATTTCTAAGTATGGAATGGAAGTTTATAAATACAAAGTTGATGTCATTTTATACTACGTTATCCCACTATTTTTAGGCACATTAGATCATTTCTAGTCCACGTTGGATTTTATAGAATGTTTATTATGGACTTAGAAAAAAAATCCCCTAACTAACCTACTCAATAAAGAAACTAAATTTTTATTTGATGATTCATGTAGGACAGATTTTGAAAAATTAAAATAATGCCTAACCATTTCCCCCATCATTTACCCACTAAACTAGAGTCATCCCTTGGATATTTTATGTGATGCTTAAAATAAAGATATAGGGGTTGTGCTTTCTCAAAAGATTGATATACTTCCACAAGTGATATCCTACACTTCACAAAATCTAGAGACTACTTAGATTAACTACATAAAAACAAAGGAGTTTTTTCTATTATTGTAGATTTAGAAAATAAATTCATTCTTATCTCTTAAGAAGTAAAGTAATTATTTATTCTATTCATACGGACTTAAGATATTTGATCAATAACACTAATTCAAATCCTAGTTTCGTGAGATGGATATTGTTTCTGCAAGAGTTTGACTTGGAGATCAAGGAAAAAATGGATATGAAAATACAGTGTCTGACCACATAATCCAGATTCCTCACACTATTGAGGTATAACCAATCCCAAAGACCATTTTGGATGATTCATTCCCCGGTGATAAACTATATAGCCTAACACAAGTGCCCTAGTATGCTGACGCAATAAATTTTATGGTTATAAAAAAGTACCTTCCTTATTCTTTAAGAATCAAACTCCTAAATTTAAATATAAATAAAAAATATATATTTGGGAAGATCCTTATTTATTAAAAAAAATTAATGAAAAATTCATTATAAGGTTCATTCCTTAGGAATAAATAAATTGTGTGCTTTATTTTTGTCATACACTTGCATGTGGAGGCCATTTTGGACCTCAAAGAACCACTATAAAACTTTTGTAAGTTGGACTATTTTGTCCCTAAATATTTAAAAATTCACATGATTTTTGTAAAAAAATCCCAAAATTCTAGTTTACTGGTGGGATTTCCAAAAGATATAAAATTCTCAAAAAACCTTTGATTTTTTTTTGAGATATTCGATGTTTGGGAAATTGACTACATGTACCCATTTCCTATGTCATTTGGATTTTCCTATGTTTTTTTGGTAGTAGAATATGTATCTAAGTATATTGATTCCAAAATCCTCTTGGGCTGATGACTCAAAAACTATGACTGAATTTCTAAAATAAAATATATTTTTTAGGTTTGGAATGCCTCGAGCTTTAATCAGTAACCAAGGAACCCACTTCTGTAACAAGAACATGGAGTCCCTCATGAAGAAATATGGAGTGCACCATAAAATCTCCACTACCTACAACCCATAGAAAAATGGAATGGATGAGGTTTCTAATAGAGAAGTCAAAAGAATTTTGGGAGAAAACAATTTTTCCCAAAAGTAAGGATTTGAGTAAGAAAATAGAAGATGTGTTATGGGAATAAAAAACTACCTACAAGACCCCATTAAGTATATCCCACTACTGAATTTTTTATGGTAAAAATTTCCACTTTCTTGTTGAGCTATTAAACAAGGCCTATTGGGTTATCAAAAGAGTAAACCTGGAGTTTAGCAAGGCTGGAGAATAGAGGAAACTACAAATTATAGATATTCAAGAGTTTAGGAGATAGAAATATGATAACTCAATATTGTAAAAGTAGAAAAACAAATCTATCCATGAAAAATTGATCCATAAAATGGAATTTCAAGATAGAGACAAAGTAAAACTACTTTCTTAGAGGATGGAACTTTTCTCTAGTAAGCTTCATTTAGAATGGACTGGTCCATACATAGTAACTAATATCTTTCCTTTTGGTGCAGTTTATATTAAAGGAGAAGGTTCAAAATAGCCTTTCAAGATAAAATTCCAACAAGTAAATAAGTTCCAAGAGGAATTTTGGAAAGAACATGTGGAGGAGTCCAAATACCTCACTACTACTAATAAATAAATCACTTAAAGGTTATATATTTTCATCAATTGGGTCTAGATACTTATTTTATATTGAACTATTTTTCTTGAATAAATTTATATTGGAATTCAACTTGAATATTGTTTGAAACAATGGTGGGGAAGGAGATAAACCTTTTTGAGTAACTTTTAAATAATTATTTCTTAGAATCTATAAATAAAAAATTTTTCATGTAAGTATGGTCTTTTAAATTATTACTTTTGTACCATTTTCTATTTTCTAAAACATTTTTTGAACTTAATTTATGTCTTTCCTAGTTTGAAAATACTAATTCCATATTTGAGTAATTCATTGATTCTGAAATTTTGAGACTTAGATTATTGCTTAGTGGAATTTTTCACTACTTCTATGGAAATATGGTCTTAAAACTAAGATACTGAGTGTGAGTGAAAATATTTTTATGGAGTCAATTTTATAACTTAAAGTCATTGGAATTTTGAACTTTATCTAAGGTAACTTGATCTCTGTGAGACATAAAACCTTAGGGATCCAACTTAAATGAAAATTATTTAATACCTTTAAACCTGGAATAAAAATTGGAAATCGTTATCTCACAATAAATCTCTAATACTGGGGCATTGGGTTCATTTTTTTAATTAAATAAATAAATTTTCAATCTCAATAAGTGTTATGTACAGTGATTTACACAAAATTAGGGATTGGGGAAATCAAAAGGGACTTGTAAAAAATGAGTTCATTTAATTGAGTATAATATTGAACCCATAAAGGGGGGTAATTGACTTATAACACATTCATTTAAGTTATATCAATAAAGTAGAAAATTAAACTTTGGTTTGAGGAAACTTAGGAAAGAGGGATAAATGGAGGTGCTTTTTGTTAAAATTTTGATTCCACTTAAATCAAATTTGATCCAATCCTGAACTAAAACATTTATTAAATTAAAGTTAGAAAATATTTTGATTCATGTATGAGTCATGATAATTTTCACAGTGGATCGAGTCTCTATTTATTTCTTCTCTATATAGTAAATTTAGATATAGGCAAGATAAATTTCTTTTTCTTTTTCTTTTTAAATAAATCAAAATTCAATGATAATATTTCTCAAGATTTCAATAGTTTAAGTGTGGTCGAGTGATGTTAGCTAGAATTTTAAACATTTATAGTATATTATTCATTGAAAATATTCTAATTATAATTCAATTCTCAGGTAAATAGTAATTTTCATTAACTATTTTAAATTGAAACTTAGTTGAAATTGGATTTCAATATGGTGTTTATTGATATATTCATATTTTGATATAAATTTTGAATCCATTCTAAATTATAAAGTGAATTTTAATTATAGAAAAATATTTCACTAAGTAAAAAATGTGAATCTGTTTGTTCTGCAACTTAAAAAATTATAAAGTTTGGAAGTGACCATTCCATACATGATCACTATGCTAACAGTGGGTACTGACCATGCACTACCCCTTGCATTGATAACCTACTGTGACATGGTAGGTATGGTGATTATGACTTCAACTTACTATGATCACTAATCATGTTCACTTTCCCACCTTAAAACACCCCATTTTCATGGTAGGTATACCTACCATGAGCACCATCAGTTGACTATTCATATTCAAAAATTACACAAAGGTAGAAACAACTAATTGCATGAAGAAAACTTATTGACTGTGTAATCTCTTTCATAGTAGGCATACCTACCATAAGCTATTTTTTAACATCATCTCATGGTTAGCATACTTACCATATCATTTATGGTAGGTATGCTTACCATGAAAATTTTACACCTATTCCTACTATACCCCTACCTCTTAAGCTACCATATGGCTATCAATAGACCCCAACCCTCCACTTCCCCTGAAGAGAAATAACCCTATCGACTGAAGCTTAAAGATGATCCATAGGCCAGGTGTTGCTCCAGATGTTGACACCACCACTCATCAGCCACTACCTCAAGGAAAAGCAGGGTTCCACTTACCCTATCATCACTACATTATGCTACCACCCATAGACTTTGGATGACGATGGAGTAAATCCACCTCTTCAGTAGAATTATAGTGGTACTCCAGTTAAATTTTGAGCTCTTCATTGACTAAGGTTGAGATCTATCCAAATTCTATACGAGTAAAGTCACCTTTCCTACACATCCTTTAAGGGAGTTTTGGAATTCCACTCTATTTTGAAGGTGATCGGTGACTACCAACACCAGAGACATGTGATGAAGAACCAAGATCCCATGTAAATCTAAAGGAAAGAAGGGAGTGGTGTCGAACTAAAATCCACACTATCTGAATATTTTGTGAATCACCCTTCACTATTAAATATAACCACTAGAGAGTGTAAGTTTCAAACCTAAGGTAAGAAAGAAAATCCATCTCGATAATAAATATAGTTCCATTGAAAAGAGATGGTTAGAATTTTTTTCTAGTGATGGGAAATCTGATTTGTAGATACTAGAAATGTATGACATATTTCAGGTAAAAATAATAATTCTTAGGAAATAAACAAATATTATTCCCATCAATTAAAGCCTAAGACCATTTTTTCCTTTGAATATAATGAAGGCACCCACTATGTTGCAAAGAATTGGAACACTCCACCATAAAAAGGACATTGGGATGGACTATGGGAGGAGCATCGATGCCTTATAAAATGACATCCATGCCCTTTATTCTAGATGTGTTTCAACCATTCAATATAAATTAAACCTTCTCCCTAATGAAAGCAATAATTCATAGATTCTATAAAGAAACATGTTCTCATCATGTGTAGAGAATCATTCTTGGATAGACACACATTTGTATATAAAATGAATTCACTAGAATGGAAAAATTAACTCTTGAAGGCTTCCTTCACTCACCACCAGTCATGACTCTTGTTTTATTTTCATTCTATTTTATAAAAACCCTAAGGATGGCACACTAGGATGTTTTTTTCACCAGGTATAATTCCCTCATTTCCCTATATTGATAATTTCTAATCATTTAATGTACTAACTCATCTATTGAACTTAATGGTTTTAATCATTAGATGTTTTTTCTGGTTTTAAATTTTAATTTCTTCTTCTTATTATCTACATTACACACATAAGACACTTGGATTTAATTCATTTCATGTGATATCAAGCAGTGGGGGAATTCAAGGATGAATGAAAGTATCCACTCACCAGGCTAAGAAAAATAGGAAATACAATGATCATTTTATTTCCCTATCTGAACCAAAATATCCTGATGCAATTAATCAATGTGATTCAATTTATGAGAGGATTAATGATAACCAAATGAATAATGATTCAAGAGGGGAATGGTGGAATGATCCAAGGTTAGACCACTATTTCTTAAATTTACTTTAAACCCATCCAATTTCACTTAATGTTTCTTTCAAATTGAACCAAAAAATAATATTTTAAATCATACACAACACTATCTTATTCAGATACAATCTGAGTCCCATTTTTACTATATTTTTCTTAGGTTCAAAAATATTTTTAATGAGCATCCTGTAATAGTCACACATCAATTCCATTTTAAAATATATCATGGCCCAGAAATTTCACTTATTGTATCCAAAATTAACCTTTAGAAATATTACCATACAATATTTTTTTTTTTAGTATTTCAAGGATGATATATAAATGATCTCTATGATCCTCCTCTGACTTAGATTATACCAATATATCATTCAAAAATAGAAATTAAAGAGTCCATGGAAATGATAAAAGATCATGTTCATTAATTCCATAAATACCTTAGGAGAATTCATGTGACCCAATGGCATAACTAGGAACTCAAAACATCCATTTGGGATCCTAAACATTATCTCAGGTATATCCTCTACTCAGACTCTTAACTTCTGGTACCCCTATCACAGATCAATTTTAGAAAACCATCAGGCTCCTCTTAGTTGATCAAAGAAATCATCAATCCTTATAAAGGGGTATTTATTCTTAATGGTCACCTGATTAATATTTTTTTAATCAACATAAAGATGTATGCTTCCATTTACCTTCTTGGAAAAGAGAATAATAAAAATCCAAGATGAAATGTTGGGATGAATAAATCCCTTAGCCTCTAGATCCTCAAGTAGAACTTTAAGCTCCTTTAAATCAATAGGTTTCATAAGTATGATGTAATAGAAATAGGCATCATCACAGGGAGTAGTTCAATAGTTAAATAAACTTCTCTCTAAGGTGGTAACCTAGAAAAAACATCAAGAAAGACCTTTGGGTATTCACTCACCACTATAGTAAGTGTAATTCTAAAATGAGGATCAATCACATCAAGAAACATATCCAACAATTTACATGAGATCAATCTATCATAAGAAACAACAAGCCACACTCTCCTTGATTTAGAATCCCACTCACTATGAAAAACTTGAGAGACACCATTGGAAGATAGAAACTAAACTCGATGATGATTATAGTCTATATGGTCCTTAATGTTGATCAAACAATCTATGACCATAATAAGGTCAAAGATATTAAGATTAAGAACCAATAAATTCCACACCACTTCAAAGTTGTCTATCTTCACCTAACATGGGGGACATTTAAAACCTTGTTTTGACCTCTTTTCCAAAGATGTGGAGAGATCCAACATGAACAGAATAATCTCAGAACATGATCCCAACACATAAATTAACTTTTATGATATAAAATAGTGAGTTTTACCAATATCAAACAAAGAAAAACCATAGAGGAGGAAATAAACATTGTACCTATAATAGTAGTTGGTCCTGCTTCTAATTCATCTGGTGCATACTCCACTACATAAAGATGTCTGGTCTCAACCCCTCCCTGAGATTTATTCATTTAATAAGAATTACCCCTAATGTGAGAAAGAGATCCACTACACTTTGATGCATAAGAACAAACCTTTGAGCCTTTGGTAAGTGTGAATCTAGCTCTACTACCTTGGGACATTTTCTCACAAAAATGATAAAGGTGAAAAAATTGTCTACAATGATGACATGACTTGGGTGCTTCTATATAGTTAGGTTTGGTATGACTAGGCCTTACACAGTTATAGAAAACTACTAATTTTTTTCATAAATAATCCCCTAAAATTTGTCCCAATTTAAACTGGTTACTCATACGTTTCATTTTCTAGACAGAAGACACACCCTGGCTACCTCCCGTAGCAACTCAAGATCCACCTAAACCCATTTTCCCAACTATGTTTACCTTATCTATAGACACTCTATCAAATACCTCAAAAAAAATTAGTAGGCATAATAGAATCAGAATCAATTGGATATCATCCCTCATACACATTTCAAACCTACTAGTTTAAAGGTAATCATTAGTAATAAACTCGGGTGCTAAGTAAACCAACTCGGAAAAACGGGTGGCCTATTCCAAAAACAAATGATCCCCTTACTCTAAGGTAAAAATTTATTGGGTATTCACCACTCATAATGTTTTAGGATAAAAATGATGCTTGAATATCTTCTTAAAATAACTCCAGGTAAGATCCTCATGTAACTTATCTTGCACGATAGAGTCCTACCATTTTCTTCCCAATCCTTCAAGCATGTAAGTTGAAAAATTGACCATATAGTCCTTTGAAGTTTTCAAGAAGTGGAAGATCCTCTCAATACACTCGATTCATTATTTATATTCTTGTGGTACCTTGTCTCCATGGAAGATAAGAAGATACTTCTTGGTAAATTTTGATCCATGGTCTACCACTCGTCCTTGGTTTCCAACACCCTCCTGAACCAGAGTCTGAATAGTGTAGATAACAGCCTCCACTAATAAAGGGTCTCCTGGAGGATTTACCTATGGAACTTGTCTCATAGTTTCCAGTCCTTAATTTTGAATATCCATTATATGATTAATTGTATAATAAACATAAAAATCAATAACTAATTAGTTTAATATAAATTTTTTGATTCAAAGACGAACTTCAAGAATCCACATTAAAACTCTTAAACAATAAAAAATTAAAGGTAACATGGGTTCAAAAAAAGATAAGACATTAAGAAAGAACAAGTTATCTAAATAGAATTCAAAGAAATTTCATCTAATAACCACAAAAACCAAGATCATTCTTTATAAAAATCTATGACCATCCATGGAAACTTTAGTTTAGACACAAAAGTGAGCTGGCCAGACACCCTTCTGCACTTACTACCCAAATTTCAATGGTCCTAAATCATGTCTACCATAGACCTAGAACTAAACCCAAGAAGTTTTATAACACTTTCGAATGGGTAATGGATCTTATACCATTTTTTAATGAACCAACCCATGTCATCAAGGTACCTTACCCAAAATGATCTACCATATGGTAGAGAACCAAACAAAAACCAAATATGAGTCTCATGGATAATTTAAATGAGATAAACAAACATAGTATGATGTGGAAGGAAATAACACCATACAACATCAATCCAAAAGTGGATAAACCCAAAATAAAAAGTAGAAAGGATCAACACTAAGTCTCTATGTGACCAACCATCACCAATATCCCAACTCACAAAGGAGGTAAATACATCCATGAGAATTTGATAAACTACATGTCACCCTTCCCTTCACTTGTTTCCTACAAAACCATATCTAAAAATTCCCAAAGGAAAATTTAGGTTGTGATCATTGTTGGATCGGATTACACAAAATATACACAAGAGGGGGGTGAATTGTGTCTTTTCAAAAATCTTTGCATGATTGTGTTGTGCCTTTTAACTTTAATCAGATAAAATGATGCATCAGAAATTTAAATAGTAGAAACACAAGATGTATAGTGGTTCGGGGAACAAAAATCCCCTAGTCCACTCCACAAACTTTAAAGTCGTATTTTAAAATCGACTTTAAATTCGGCTTGAAATCCGCCTAACAATTAGCTTGTTGACCATTGCATAAAAATATATTCTTTCAAACTTTTCGATGCCAAACGTAAGGTTGATGATGTGGCCTCTAAACGTAGGGTTGAAAACGTAAGGTTGAACATAAACGTAGGTTTCATGTTACTTTCTTCAAACATAAGATTGATCATAAACGTAGGTTTGATCATCCATACTTTTTCCTTCAACTTTCAAACGTACGGTAAAAGATCCATACTTTTACTTGATCCATACTTTTCCAATAACGTATGGTTGTTTACAAAACTAAGGTTGATGAACCATACTTTTGAGAAACAAACATAATGTTTAGTACTTACATACAGTTCTTCTTCCATACTTTGTTGATATCCCAAATGTAGGGTTCATTCCTAATGTAGGGTTCTTCTTCCATACTTTGTTGATAACGTATGGTTGATTAGCCATACTTTTTCCTTATCTCAAAAAGTATACACGCTTTTCATCCTGACGCTACGTTTATCCACGTAGGGTATGAACAGTGATTCCAGAATGCGCTAAAGCAGATTCCGAATAAGTAGCGCATGAACAGTGTTTCAAAAACATGCTAAATACGAATACTTTAATGATAAATTCCCATAATTTTAAGAGTAAAATAAAATGATAAATTTCTGAAAAATTATTAACAAATAAAATCATTAGAAAATAATTAAGGGTATTTGTGAGCATCAAAATTATCATAAAGAGACAGAGTATTATTTTCAATAATATCCCCCTTTAAATAACATTATTATGTATTATTGAAAACAATACTTTTCTCAACAATATCCCCCTTTTTGATGATCACAAAACCAATAAAATAATAAAACTAATTAAATGAAATTAACTTTCAAAATTAGTTACATAAAGTTTTAGAATTTTGAGAGAATAAAATAATATTTAATTTTAAAAAAATTACTTCAATAAATAAAAATTTCTCCCCCTTCATGAAAATAAAATAATTTTTCTTTAAAAATAAAAGTAAAGAATAAAATAAAAGTTTCTAGTTTTATCCAAATTTCTCCCTCTGAATAAAAAGTAAAAGAAAATTTCTCTTTATAATAAACGATTGTTAATAACTTAAAATAGTTTTCTGTATAAGTATAAATCTGTATAAATCCAAAACATTAAATATACAGGAAATCATTTAAATAAGGTTTTTAAAATAAAATGTTGTGTTTATCCAAATTTCTCCCCCTTTTTGTGATATCAAAAAGAATGATAAATCATGGATTTTAACACATTTAATGTTGCACTGAACTGTAGGTAAATGCTATTATTAATTATTTATCAATAATTAAATCTGGAGTACTGGAATATCAAAATAAAGACAGTAAAACCAATAGAAAGAAAGAAACAGATTTTCATTAAAAATCAAAAATAGATACAAGTATGATAAACACAGGAATCAAGGTTTGGGAAAGATAGTCAATAGGTTCTATCTCCTATGGATTGCAGACTTTATTTCTATAAATTATTCCCTGAGTTTATTCATCATCCCATCTCCAAGTTTGATAATGAGCTCTCTATTCTCCTGAGTCATATGAATATCCTCGATTAAATTGACCCTGAAAAACTTATGCATCCTTTCCTCTTTTTCTATAAACACTGACAGCTTCTCTGACATCTGATTTAAAAGTGTTCTGATTAGTGGCTCACTAGATGTTAGTTGATCCACTAAAAATTTCTGATTGTCCAGTAACACTGATAATGGATCACTGTTACATTGAAGATCTTGAAACCTGTCATTCATATTTCTCATCGCGGCTGTGATAGCTTGAAATATTCTGATTAAATCAAGTGAAGTACCTGATCCACTAATAGCACTATTTGCAACTGATGCAAATTGGTTCTCCATAAACAATTTTAGATCTGATAAATCTGTCTTCATAACCATTTCATATTTCAATTTTGTAACAGAATTTAGCATATCCTCTTTGCACATTTCAACTTCTTGCCTTGAGACTGTACTCTCCTTCAGCTTTTGAAATCTCAATTGTTCTAAGTATAAGGCATTTCTTAGAGTGATATTCTCAGATTCCAACTGAGACACATTTTTGTACAGTTCTTCAACTTCTTTCTTCCTTGAATCAGAGGCACCCTATGCTTGATTTGCATTCTCAGGATCTGAATGATGCAGCAGTACCAAAGGTAATGATTCAGCATCAGATTTTTCTCTCTTTGTCCTGAGTGGGTTTGTCCACAGATTTTTCCTCAGAGTCCTTTCCAGACTCTTCCATAGAAAAATCCTCTTGAAGTACCTCTGTTGGAGCATCAGGGAGATGTTCATCACAAACATCAGCATCTTTATCTTCCACTGGAATTTTGAGAACAATATTTTCAAGAGTTTCCTGAGGTCTGGCCACTTCCTCACCAGGTTGTGCCTCCTTATCTTGTTCCTGTTGAAGTTTAACTTCAAAATTAGCTACAATATGTTCTTGAGCCTCCCTTTGATATTATTCTTGTACTCCTAATCCCTCTACTAGTGTTGTCCTTTCACTAACTGCTTCCATGGTCTTATCAAAAGAAGTTTCTCTTACAAAAGTATAAGAAAATAAAGCTTATGTTGTTGCCAATGCAGGGGAATTAATTTCCTCATTAACAGGTCTAGTTATTCAAGATTGAAGTCCCTCCTGACTTCTTTATTCCTCAGCATCTTCCACTTCAAATTAGATCCTTCTTGCTACATTGCTGACTCTTGATTCAGCTTGTCCCTCCTTGGACTTAGCAGGTTGAGCCTAAGAACTCTCTGAGTCATCCTCAGCTCCTACTGGAAAAAGTTTTCCTTTAATGGTGCTCCAGAAATAGCCAATTTTTCTTAGAGTTCCAGCATTGAATACATTGCTGTGATGATAGTGTACTCGGGCATCCACTAATCTCACCATGTCCTTTTTAAGCAACAGCTTGGAAATAAATCGACCGAAAGGGTAAAAGTTCATCCGGGCATCACTTTGACAACAGTAATTGAGGTACCTTACCATGTACCTTGGGAAGTTTAATTTGATATCACTTAACAGAAGATACATTATGTATATATCAGGGTACAAAATCTTTTCCATTTCTTCCATTCTGTGATCTATTCCAGTCAGAACAAATTTGACCAAAATTTTCTGATCAGGCTTCAAATCCTTGATAAACATTTTCTTTATAGTCTTAGTACCAAAAAGAAATGACATTATTTCCTCAGATTTATGCACAGAATCTCCAATATTTTTCAAATCGAAATGAAAAACTCCCTCATGAGGGCAGTTGAAAATCTGACCAATTTCTACTGACGAGATTGAGAAATCCCTATCCTCTATTTTAGCAATCATACTGTCCTCAGTATCTCCCAAACTAAAATCTATAGATTTGAAGAAGTATCTAATTTCTACCTCATACAGAAATTCTGTATTTTCACTGTTGAACATTTGTTCAAGGTTCTGAAATGACCGCTCTTGTTTCAATAGTAGATTTGTCTAAAATAACCAGTCGAGATCTATTACCTTGCCCTGTAATATTTTTCTTCCTTCGGAGCGTTGTCTCTTGGCATTGCTTGTCTTGGCTTCACTGGCTCTTTTAGTCCTTACCATCTCTGCAAGAATCTCTGAAGGTTTGAAGGTTAGGGTTTCAGAGGTTCTAAGATTAGGGTTCATGAGCAGAGGTGCGGTTTGTGGGTTCGAAAAGGTTTCAATAGAAATGAAACAGTTTAGAAGTCGACAGGGTTTCTGACAACCTTGATTCCCGTGTTTTTAATAATCATTACATATATTTAAAAATAAATAAAATAGATTACGTGGATAAAAGAAACTTATTCTATTTGAAAAATAAAAATAGCAAAATTATTTTAAGCAGAATTAAAATAAAGAACTAGAATTGTAAAATAAAATTTTATTTAAAATCAAATAAACCTAGATCCTCCTTAATAAAATCAAACCTTGCAGTGGGAAGTGGTTTAGTAAAAATATCAGCTAAATGAATTTCTGTATTTATAAATTCTAAAAATATATCCTTTTTAATAACATGATCTCTTAAAAAGTGATGCCTTATATCAATGTGCTTAGTTCTAGAATGACTAATAGGATTTTTTGAAATATTAATTTCACTTGTATTATCACATAAAATAGGTGTATTATTAAAATTCAATCCAAAGTCCATAAGAGTGTTTTTCATCTGCAACACTTGTACACAGCAACTGCCAGCAGAAACATATTTTGCCTCAGCTGTTGACAGGGCAACTGAATGTTGTTTCTTACTTGACCATGAAACTAAAGATTTTCCTAAAAAGTGACAAGTTCTTTAAGTTCTTTTCCTATATAATCTAAAACTCCCAAAGTCTGCATCTGAATATGAAATCAAATTTAAATCAGAAGTATTAGGATAAATAAGAGATTGAAAGGCATTTCCTTTTAAATATCTAAAAATTATTTTAACAGCAGTTAGATGAGATTCTTTAGGATTTGATTGAAATCTTGTACAAAGACATATTGAATACATTATATCTAGCCTACTAGCAGTAAGATATAATAAACTACCAATCATACCTTTATATAACTTGTTGTCAACTGATTTTCTAGTTTCATCCATATCAAGTTTTATATTAGTACACATAGAAGTTGTATATGTCTTAATGTTTTCAAGTCCAAATTTCTTCAACAAATCAGTAATGTATTTTCTTTGATTCATAACATTTCCAAAATCTTTTTGATAAATTTGAAGTCCTAAAAAGAAATTTAGTTCTCCCATCATACTCATTTAAAATTATTTTTGCATTAACTTTGAAAACTCATAACAAAGGGTTTTATTAGTTGATCCAAAAATTACATCATCAACATAAATTTGAACTGATAAAATATTATAATTCACAGTTTTCTTAAACAGTGTTGGGTTTTCCATTCCAATAGTAAAATCATTTTTCAAAAGAAAAGAAGTTAATATTTCATACCAAGCTCTAGGTGCTTGTTTAAGGCCATAAAGATCTTTAGTAAGTTTAAAAACAGAATTAGGTTTTTGAGAGTTTTCAAAACCAAGAGGTTGCTCAACATAAACTTCCTCCATTAAATAACCATTTAAAAAGGCAGATTTAACATCCATCTGAAATAATTTAAAATTCATATAAGATGCATAGGCTAAAAGGATTCTAATGGCTTCCAGTCTAGCTACAGGTGCAAAGGTCTCATCATAATCTATACCTTCTTCCTGATTATATCCTTTAGATACTAATCTTGCTTTATTACTATTGATTGTGCCTTGGTTATCCTGTTTATTTCTAAAGAACCATTTGGTTACTATTACTGGATAATTCTTAGGTCTTTCCACTAATTCCCAAACTTCATTTCTTTTAAACTGGTTTAATTCATCTTGCATTGCTATTACCCAGCTTTCATCATCTAAAGCTTCTTCTATAGTCTTGGGTTCTTGTTGGGATAGGAAGGCAGAGAATTCCACTAGGTTTCCTAAGTTTCTTCTAGTTTGAATACCAGTTTCTAAGTCACCTATCACAGTTTCTAAAGGGTGATTCTTTAGGGTTCTAGACTATCTAGGCAAAACATTTAAAGGTTCTTCAGTATCATGTTCCTCTGAACTGGACTGAATTTCTTTTATATCATTTTCAAAATCATTCTTTAAGTTCTTAAGTCTCATGTTATCATTAGAGTCAGGTTCATCCAGTTGATCTTTCCTTTTCTCAAAGGGATCAGATTCATCAAATTTCACATGAACTAATTCTTCAACAATCCTTGAATTTTTATTATAGACTCTATAAGCTTTGGAGGTAGCATAATATCCTAAGAAAATTCCTTCATCAGATTTTGGATCGAACTTACCAAGATTATCCTTGGTGTTTAAGATATAAACCTTGCATCCAAAAACTTTAAAGTAATTTACTTTAGGTTTTCTGTTATTCCATAATTCATAGGGTGTCTTTTTTAAAATAGGTCTAATTAAAAATCTATTCATTATATAGCAGGTTGTTCTTACAGCTTCTGCCCAAAAGTAGGTAGGAAGGCTGTATTCATTTAGCATAGTCATAGCCATTTCCTGAATAGTCCAATTTCTTCTTTCTACAATCCCATTCTGTTGAGGTGTTCTTGGTGCAGAGAAGGTATGTTTAATACCCATGTTTGATCAAAAGGAATTAAATTCCTGATTCTCAAATTCTCCACCATGATCACTTCTCAATGAGATTATATTAAAACCTTCTTCATTTTGAACAGATTTGCAGAAACTTTCAAATAAAGTAAAAGCTTCATTTTTAAATTTCAAAAAGAAAATCCAAGTAAATCTAGAATAATCATCAACTAATATATAAACATATAATTTACCAGCTAAGCTTGCTACTCTGGAAGGTCCAAACAAATCCATATGGATAAGTTCTAGAGGTTTAGTTATAGGAACTTTATTAACAGATTTGAATGATGATGTGTGTTGCTTTCCAAGTTGGCATGCATCACATAATCTGTCACTTTCAAATTTGAGACTAAGAAAATCAGAAACTAGATGTTTCTTTGATAATTTATGTAAAAAATATACATTGCAATGTCCAAGTATCCTATGACAGATCCAGGATTCACTTACTTTAGCAGTCAAGAAGTTTACTTGTTGTTTACACAAGGAATTTTAATCCAAAGTATAGACATTATCAGTTCTTGGTGCCTTAAATTTAAATAGTTTATCTTTAGAAACAGTACAGCAATTGTTAGTAAAATCAAAAGTATACCCATCATCAAAAAGTTGAGAGATACTTATCAGGTTGTATTTTAATCATAATACATAAAGTACTTTGTTGATTGAGACTATTTTTGGATCTCCAATAGTTCCAATGCCAATGATTTTTCCTTTGTCATTGTCACTAAATGTGACAAGTCCTCCTTCCTTTTGAGTGAGTGAAGAAAAATTCAATGAGTTTCCACTCATATGTCTTGAGTAGCCATTGTCCATGTACCATATATCTTTTCTACTCTGGTGGCCTGCTACCTGCAAAGACATTAAAACAAATTGCTTTGGTACCCATATTCTGTTGGGTCCAGGGGTGTTAGCTCGCAATGATCTGGGTATCCAGATTTTCTTTGTTCTTTTAAAATCAGCTAAATCATATAAGTCTTTTGAAACATAGGCTTTCTTAATACCACAAATTTGAGGTTGTCTTAAGAAACAGTTTTTATCTATATGTCCCTTTGTCCCACAAAAGTTACAATTAACCCTTTTAGAGATAGGAACAAAATAATTTTTATATAGATTAGGTTTTTCTCCTTTACTACCAATTCCAAATATCTCCTTTTTAATGATAGTTTTTTAAATAATTTCATTTAATGAATTATCTCCTTTTGTAAAAACCAATGCATCCTGTTTGTAAGATTCTACTTCATCCTGGAGTTTTTTTATTCTTGATTCAAAATTAATATAGTTAGTGTTAATAGAATTTTATTTATCAGTTAATTCCTTATATTGTTTCAGCATTGTATCTCTTTCATCAGAAACAGCCTTATGAACATTATTTAAAGACTTATGCTTCTTAAATAGAGAGTCATATTTTTCTTCAAGCATATTGCAATAGGCTGCAAGTTTTTCAATTGTGTAGCTTGATTCAGAATTTGATTCATTATTTGAGTCAGAGGAGTAATATGAGTGTACCTCATCAGTTTCTTCCATGAAACACATGTTTGATTTTAGATTGACTTCTTCTTTCTCTGAGCTTGATTCAGGAGAGATACTGGAGTCTTCAGATACACTCCAAGTGGATTTCATAGCTTTCTTGTCTTTCTTCTCATAGTCATTTCTTTTTAAGAATTTCTTCTTCTTTGCATCTTTCAATTGTGGGAAATCTGGTCTGATATGCCTCCATCTTCTTGCATTCATAGCATCTTACTTCCTTATCATCTCTCTTAAAGGATTTTTTGAAGCCTCTTTTCTTGCTGTAGAATTTTCTAAATTTTCTGGCTAGCTAAGCTAGTTCTTCATCTAAGTTTGATGAGTCAAAGCTCTCTGATTTATCTTTTACTTCTTTGTTATTCATCTTTATATTCTTTTGTTGTGAAGTTACCTTCAAGGCGGTATCTTCTCTTTTGATAAGAACTTTATGTTCATTAGCTTCATCTTCCATCTCATCTTCATACATCATTAATATTCCAATCAGTTCTATCATGGTTAAGTCTTTGACAGGTGTCGACTGTCTGATTGCTGCAGAGATTCCATTCCATTTTGTAGGCAGTACTCTCAATACTTTTAAAGCTTGATCATCTTGCTTAATGGGATCTCCCAAGGCAGTTATGTTATTGAAAATCTCTTTCAATATTCCATTCATTTGAGTAATAATATCACCTTCAACCATTCTGAATGTATCAAATTTAATCTTAGCAGTTTCATATCTCATTTCCCTGATATTGTTAGTTCCTTCATAAGCAACAGCAATAGTTTTCCACATTTCATATGTTGTTGGGCATTGAGATACTCTGTTAAACTCTTCAGGTCCTAGACCACATATAATTGCATTCATTGCCTTCGAATTCATATCATATTCTTCTTCAGTAGATGCACTCCATGTTTTAGGTTTTTTTGGTATTTAATATGGAGTTAGAATCTTAGAATAGACTCTGTATCCAAGATTTTTTAGATAGATGATCATTCGATACTTCTAGAATCCATAGTTTTCTCTATTGAAGTACGGTGCTCTGACCATAGACATTCCCTCTCTTGTATCAATCATCTTGCTCTGTGTATAATCACTTTCATCTTGTTAAAGATTTGTCAGAAAGCTTAACCTATGATACCAATTGTTGGATCGGATTACACCAAATATACACAAGAGGGTGGGTGAATTGTGTCTTTTCAAAAATATGTGTGTGATTGTGTTTTGCCTTTTAACTTTAATCAGATAAAATGATGCAACGGAAATTTAAATATCAGAAACACAAGATGTATAGTGGTTCGGGGAATAGAAATCCCCTAGTCCACTCCACCAACACTCTACTCCATGAGCTTGGTGATTTTCTCTATCTGGTTTTCACTATCTGGTCCTCATTTCAACAGGTCGGTTCACAACTGAGTACAGGCAGTTGACACCTTTACAATCCAAGACAAAAAACAAATCCTTCTGGTTCAAACACAAACCTAATCATCTTAGTATGAGAATTTGGTTACTCAAGATAAAAATAATTTTAGAAAGAACTTTTCTAGTTGATCTTCACAATTGCAACAGAATGCAATTGACAGCAGATGGATTGTCGTCTCTAAAAATATTGATTTTCAAGTCGAAGTAGTTTTGAGTCGATCCGGTTGTAGTAGATATAGAGATATAATTCAAAACTTCAGCAGTACTAGATCCACAGTAAATATTTTATGTAGAACAAGTGAATCTTCTATCGAGTTCCTTCTTCTTAAATAAACAGAGCTTTGACACTCATTTTGAATCAGCAGATCGGTGTGATTTTTTGCAGTCTCTATTTTCCACCTTTTTTGAATAATAGATTGATCACCACTCTTATTTTTCTGGTGTTTCAGAGAAAACATATATAATAAATCATAGCATATTCCCTGCACATTTAGATCCATAAAATTCACCTTTTGATTTGCGATATTCAAAATTTTGAATTTATAGAGCAGTCGTAAATTCCCTGAAGACGCGACATAAAAATATCCTTTTAATTAGATCTTTAATCCATTGATAAAACGGATTTGAATTGGTTAAAGTCATATTTTAAAATCGACTTTAAATCTGGCTTGAAATCCGCCTAACAATCAGCTTGCGGACCGTTGCATAAAAATATCATCTTTCAAACTTTCCGACACAAAACGTAAGGTTGATGACGTGGCCTCCAAACGTAGGGTTGACAACGTAAGGTTGAACATAAACTTAGGGTTCATGTTACATTCTTCAAATGTAAGATTGATCATAAACGTAGGGTTGATCATCCATACTTTTTTCTTCAACTTTCAAACATACGGTAAAAGATCCATACTTTTACTTGATCCATTCCTTTCCAAGAATGTATAGTTGTTTACAAAAGTAAGGTTGATGAACCATACTTTTGAGAAACAAACGTAACGTTTAGTACTTACGTACAGTTCTCCTTCCATACTTTGTTGATATCCCAAACGTAGGGTTCCTTCCTAACGTAGGGTTCTTCTTCCATACTTTGTTGATAACGTATGGTTGATTAACCATACTTTTTCCTTATCTCAAAAAGTATACACACTTTTCATCCTTACGCTACGTTTATCCACGTAGGGTATGAACAGTGATTCCAGAACGCGTTAAAGCAGATTCCGAATAAGTAGCGCATGAACAGTGTTTCCAGAACGTGCTAAATACGAATACTTTAATGATAAATTCCAGTAATTTCAAGAATAAAATAAAATGATAAATTCCTGAAAAATTATTAACAAATAAAATCATTATAAAATAATTAAGGGTATTTGTGAGCATCAAAATTATCATAAAGAGACAGAGTATTATTTTCAATAATCTCCCCCTTTAAATAACATTATTATGTATTGTTGAAAACAATACTTTTCTCAACAATCATAAATCCTGGTAGGATTAAACTAAAGAATCTATAAAAATTATGACACTAAGAAAACCTTTAACTCAATCTTTAAAATAGAACCATTTTATAAATAAATTTCTAAATAAAACCATTTTATAAAACATCATTTGGTTTTCATAAAAACATTTCATAGTCACAAAACCAAGAATATAAAAAATACATGGATTATAATAAGAATTCACAAATGGAATTATCCAATGAAAACCAAAAATTAAACATGTGTGAAATAAATAGATAATAATACAAATATGTATAAAATCAATCCCAAATTGGGCTCTAGATTATGAGAATACATGCTCAGACATATGAAGTAACACTAATATGGAATAACATGAATCCTACTAATATCGAGTCCCGCTACAGTCTATCAATATAACAAAGATATCCCTTAGTGTTTCCACACTCACTAAGGTTTGTATATGTCCCTAACCTGACACACCCAAGGTTCCTAATTTTCTATGTTTTTTAAAACATTTTAAATAACCATGATCACATTTATAAAACATTTTCACAGTTAAGCATCACCAGTTTTTTACTTGAAACCCCATTTTAGAATCAAATTCATTATTGAGGAATTTCATCAAATATAAGAGATGAAAAAATATGTTTTTAAAAGAAAATTCACTTTAAACCCCCATTTTATTCAGATGGAAAATCAATCAATTGATTTTTTAAACTAAACCAAATGAATTATCAAAAACATTTAGTATTTCATGAATTAACACCATTGTATAGAGTCACTTACCTCAAAATTGATCAATGATCACTCACTATGGAATTCATTGATGGATATTAGAGGATTATAATGATCAAGAACGGATACTAGGATCACAATTTAGTAAGTTAAGATCTATACCCATTAAATACATGAGGATCCACTGCTCTTTAAGGAGACAAGGTAGGAAAGAAGGATCCATGAACAAATTGATATTATACTCACTGTAAGAGAAACAACACATCAACTAATGCTTTGATCTATTAATAAACAAGTTTGAGAGAGACAAATTAATCCAAAAAGGGTATCCAAGGTTATTAGGGTAAAATTATATTCAAGGGAGGTTTTTTAGATTTAAAATGGGGATTAAAGAAACAAAGTTATGATACTTCCCTTTCCATCCTTACCCCAATCGGCGTCATCAGCTAGTCTCTGGACATCACCAGCTAGATAGTGTCATCTGGTAGAATTATTGGGCACCTAGAAGTCCTACTGACTAGCCAGTGGAGTTCCTATAGGAACTCCCTACTTCCAGTCATCCATCAGCTAGCCAGTGGACCTCCTATTGCTTTTCTAGCTACAGAACCAACTCCAACCCCAAGTTAAACTCCTTATCCATCTCCCATCCCCTAAAAAAATATTCAAAACCACCTTCCTAACCCATAAAAAGTCTCTAAAACTAATTAACGTCCAAGATTCATCATGAATAACCATATATTAATGGGATGAATAAGAAAAACCTAATAAAATCAAGGGTCTTACATAAAAGTTGGTGTCGGGTGTTATGAGGTCAATTATAGAATACAATTGATCTGGTTTTAGTTCATTTCCAATAATCTATCACTTTTACTAAAATTCAATAATTAATTAATATAAAAACTTTACAACTCTTTTTGAATCCATCTAAAATCTTTTAGATGTCATTTATTAAACTCTTCTTATTTTGGAAAAAACTCTTTGTCTAAAATTTGATCCTTATTATAAGGCCTAATTATGTGACCCTATGGGACTTTGTATCATTGAAAATAAATATGAATTATATAATTTATAGATGTAAGTAAAGAGAAACCTCTAAAAAATAGAATTGCTACTGAAGCTACAAATGGGTCTAGTGTGATCTTGATCAAACACACTAATATCTCCATGTGAATATGGCCACAATAAGATGTATCATACATAATATATGTGAAATTATATAATCTTTTTTTCTATAACATTGAGTGACCAATAGACATGGAACATTTCAAACTAGTATAGGTTAACTCATACATTCATTATTCTCTAAATAAACTGACCATATTGAATGAATGCATCACATGTCATTCATCTAAGTAGCTAAGAACATCACATTTCACTCAACTAAGCACAAACATGAATTTCCTCAGTATAATTTAATCAAGGAACCATATGTCTTGTATCATCTTATGAGTGTAAAAATATCATCTTGGTTGAGCTCCAACTAAAGACGTGATCAATAACATACCCAACCACCCCCTAATTAGTAAATCCTAGAGGATTGTGTAAGAAAGTTATAAAAGCATGGAGGTTCTCATGCTAGGTATCTCTCAAAAATCAGGTAATAAGGATTCATAATAATCATGTACCACTATCTATATCAATGACTATATGACATTCCATGTGATATACTTTTGCAGGTCAATCCAGATTATAGGTCTCAACTTATTATCTCATGAGTCTATTCTTCATATCATATACAAATCTTTGTATTGTATACAAGATTATAATCATTTTAATTTTAACATATCATCACAACCCATAATAATATATGATGGTAATGATTAGGGAAAACTCAATGGTGTACTTATAGGGAATATTATCATTCCATTGTTTATGAAATATATAAATGTGGCACACATGAATGAATGATAAATATAGAATGTATTTATTATAAAACCATGATACATTTTAAAACCATTACATTCAATATATCATGTATTTAATACCAGTATATTCAACATGACCCTTATGCTTTTACTGTGATAATGGTTTTGTCAAAGGATCTGCTACATTTTCATTCATAGTCACCCAACAGATATTTACATTTCCCCTCTCAAAGATCTATTGAATAAGATAGTATTTGAAAAGGATGTTTTTGGTCCTTTGGTGAGACCAAAATTCCTTATACTGAGTAATATATCCATTTTTATCATAGTAAATCTTGATTTATCCCTTAATTCTAGTAACCACACCAATTTTAGTGATGAACTTCTTAATCTAAGCAGCTTCCTTCACAACATCTGATACAGTGATGTACTCTATCTCTATTTTCGAGTCTGTTATGGTGTCTTGTTTGGAACTTTTCCAATTGATAGCTCCACTATTTAGGTAAAACATGAAACCATATTGATATTTCATGTCATCCTTGTCTGATTGTAAAATAGAATAAGTGTAAACCCTTATAATGAGATCATCCTCACCCTTAATGACCAAGAACATGTCTTTACTTCTTCTTAAGTACTTAAGAATATTATTGAAAATAATCTAGTGAATATCACTAGGATTTTATTATTATCTAATTATTATGATAAAATTATTAGTGACATTATGTTGATTTCACAACATGTCATAAATGATTGATCTTGTGACAGATTTATAAGTAATCTTATCCATCCTTTATAACATTTTAAAAGGATTTTAAATCTTCCTAATATTCATGCCATGCAACACTAGTAAAGATACCTTCTTAGAGTTCTTTATACTAAATCGCTTTATCAATTTACTAATATATGTGTTTTAAATAAATATAAGAAACCACTTTCATATATCTCTATAGATCTTCATACCTAGTACGTTGTCTTCTTCACCCATTTCTTTTATCAAAAATAATTTTCCAAACCACATATTTAAAGAATATAAATTAAGGACATCATTTATGATAAGAATTATGTCAACCATATACAATATCATAAATACCAAAACACTCCCACTTATCCACTTGTATACACAATAATTTTCTGTGTTTTTAATGAAACCAAACTCTTTTATCACATTATTATACTAGTTGTTCTAACTTCAAGAATCTTGCTTTAATCCATGAATTGGACATTGTAACTTGCAAACCTTAGCATATTCATTTGGTAATTTAAAACCTATATGTTGTATTATATACACATAATTTACTAAATTAATATTAATTAAATAATATTTTACATCGATTTGATATATATCGTAATCATAATGATCTGTTATGGATAGCAATAAATGAATGAGATTTATCATCACAACTGGTGAAAGGATTTCTTTATAGACGATACCATGAATTTTTCATAACATTGTTCCGCTAGGTTATCTTTATAGTTAGATAATCTACCATACATTTTAGTTTTATTTTGGAGTCCCCACTTTCACCCTATGGGTATTACCCCTTTAGGTGTATCCACCAAGTTCCAAACTTGGTTTGTGTGCATGGATTTTGTCTTAGATTTCATGGAATTTAGCTATTTATCATAATCATAACTCTTAATTGACTCTCAATAGGTAGTGGTTTCATCATCTATGAACATAACCTCATCATCATTTACCATATGAAAACCATATCTCTTAGGATCTTGGTGAATATTATAAGACCTTTGAAGTTTTTTTTAACATGATTCAGTCCTTATTTTACAACTCTTTATGAAACCAACTCAATCTCTATCTCAGGAAAACTTCATTTTTTTTTGAAATTGTTTGAGTTTAAATTTCCTCTCATTGAATTATCAAATAATATATTCATTATCAAGGAATATAGAAAATCTATCCATAAACACTTTATTATTGGTAATACTGTAGAAATAATATCCCTTGGTTTCATTGGGATAACTAATAAATAAGAATTTATCTAACTTAGGGTCAAGTTTATCAGAAGATAAATATCACATGTAACCAAAAATATTCATAAAATACATATTGAGATGTTTCCCAATCCATATATCATATAGTGTCTTCATGTATTCTTTAGATAGAATGAAGTTATGTAGAAATATAGTAGTTTCAATAGAATATCCCCATAATGAAATAGGAAGGTCATGCCGACTCATCATCAATTGAACCATGTCTCAAAAGGTATGATTCCTACTCTCAGGCACACCATTACACTACAATGTTCTGGGAGGAGTGATTTATTAAAAAAATCACAATATATCAAATGATCAGTGAGTTACTGGATTAAGTATTCACTACCCCGATCTAATTGGATGATATTAATAATTTTTCTCAGCTGATTTTATAATTCATTATAAAACACTTTGATCTTTTCAAATATTTCAAACTTTTGTCTCATAATAAGCACATAACCCTAAATACTAAAGTCATTAGTAAAAGTTAAAAAATAATTATAACCACCACTTTATTGAATACTCTTTAGTCTATATATATCTATATGCATTATGTCCAGTGGTCCACTAGTCATTTCACCTTGTCCACTAAAAGGTGATTCGGTCATCTTTCCTAATAAAAAAAATTTCATGTGCCAAATGATTCATAATTAAATGATTTTAATAATTTATCTCTATGGAGTCTTCCTAGGATTCCTATGGCCACTTCCCACAGGTGTTCATGGTTATAGTCCCTCCTTAACACACCTATTGCCAAATTCAGGCTCGACTGTGGTCGTAGGTGTCTTGCGGAGGGCCTATGGCCACAACCACCCATGGATAGTGGTTGTAGGTGTTTTCAATAATAATAATTACATATAAATATATATATATATACCTTTATATCAACCAGGGTAAGTGATAAATTCATAGAATTATTATTGATTAGGTACTAGGATTGAAACCCAATATAGCCTTTTTCTTAAAAGGTTATGACACGGTCAATATTTATTGTGGTTGTAGGGTCGTCATATTAGGGTCATGCATCATGTGACCTACAACTACTCCCTATGGACACAGCCACCAACTATGGTCATGGTATGAACCCCTATCACACCACCAACATTATCTATGACCACATGGGTTGGGGACATATCTTATAGACATGGTCTCAAGGCCTATTGCCACGGTCTCTGACTATGTAAATAAGAACTACTTCCAGAAGTGGAATAAAAACCCCATATTTTCTAAACTAAAAAGTATACACCTGGATCAGTAAAGAATCACTAATAGGGGTGGTGAATCAGTGATCCAATTTATTTATAATTTTTCTTGATGAAATAACCCTTATCACTAGTTAGAGTGAATCTTTATCACTATCTAACACACACACATTTTCTTAATTTGTACAAAAGTAATTTTAAAGTATAAGATCTAAATTTAATTTTTCAAATTTGAATTTAAACCTGCAACTTACATCAAAAAAATAAACTACTTCAACTTCATTTTGGGCCTTTGTATCTTATAAGATCAATTAGACATTGTTTATACTTCCAAAATGACATCATAGATCGAGTTAGTGATCCATTTAAGTTGTACAAGAATCACATCATCAAAAATTATTTCAACTAAACCAAAACTCTTAACATGGATTGAACCATGACCTAGTTCAAAAAAGATTGTCATTTTTTCCTCTAAAATTCCTTACACCACGAGTTTAGTCCTCCTGGGTCAGGTTGTTTTTTTAGAAACCATTACCTATCAACCATGGCTTGTTAGACCACGAGTGTGGTCATTCTCCTTTGGATGTTTTGACATGTTGTGTTATCTTTATACCACATTTACCTTTAGAAACCTCCATATTCATAGTGGGATTTCCTGTTTCACATAGGTAGATTGGAAGATCACCATGGGGACCACCACATCCATTTTGGCCTTCATGGTTTTACACAGCCACACCGAAAAATCACCATTAGAACCAGAATGACCATTCTTTCCTTGGAAATTTCATATAGGCACACCACCAATGCACCATGACTATAAAAATTCCCTAGCATGGTTATGCCCTTACCTTTTTTGGACCTACTTATCGTCAACATGTCCTCCAACTTGGGAATGGCCTTCTTGGATTGGTCCTCCTTTCTTCCAAGAACATTCATCACTTCAAGAACCTTCTATCAACCATCTAGGTTACTTCCAACTTCATAAAGGCCTGAATCATGATAAAATTCATCATGATATATAACTTTGAAGATCCTTTCACATGTAATTATCTGATTTAACTTTGAATATGATTTATGTATTGATAAAAAACCCAAAAACTCAATCATATTCTATTCACTAATTATTCAACCTTACTAAACACAACAACCATATCAACACCTATTGGTCTAAAAAATATCCCCATTTGTATTTTTTTTGTCAACAAATGAACATAAATCACTAAAAAACTCTAAAAACTTAGCAAATAATTATCATCCAATAATTCTAAGCCTATATGAGTGAACTTAGTGTGGAAAATAATAGCATTGAATAGATGATACCATGTTGTCTATAAGATAGTGATCTATATTAATCTTCCTTAAAAAACTTCACAAACTTCAATCAAAACATAATTAATATTTCAAACCTAAAAAGTTTTGCAACCACTTACAAAAAAACCATTAAAATAGTTCACACATACTGAAATCATAACTTACCCCTTTTAATAAATATCTCTAAATATATGATTACTTTTAAGAAATAATCCCCCCAAAATTAATATATATCAATGGATACTCCCCATACATTATATACATCCCCATTGATAAAAAATAGGAAGATAAACATAAAGTAAATATTTTTTTCAATTTTTCTCACCCTTTAACAATAATATCCAAAGAAAATATAAGAAGGGGATGACAAGACCATACCTATAACATCCCAGCCCAAGTGCCACACACCAATTCCCTGAACCGGTTGTATAAACTATTTTTTTATTCGTTGTCAGAGTAATACACTAGTGGAAAATAATGAAACAATATCTAAATAAAATATAACCAGGAACAAAATAGTACCAAGATCACAAGATGACCAAAACTAGAGATACAATATCAAAAGTAGACTTTAAATATGTCATGATAATGTACATTCCAAGTGTCAAATCCAACTCAAAAGTAAAGAGACTGACAATTCTTGAATGGGTCCTAAACCATGTCTGGTTCCCTCATCCATGATCCATCCCTAATTCAGCCATCTAACACTGGTTCTTTTCCCTTAACCAATCTTACAACCATAAAATCTATTCGGGTGTCGATCAGAAAGTCCAAGTAGGGTGTGAGTACAACTTAGTAGGCCACCACTAAAGGTGTCTAAAACAATATCCATCCAATAATAGTGTATGCAGTTGTATAAAGAATAAAATACAAGCAATAAAGTAAACAGTTTACATTTATTCATTTACTTTTTATTTTACCACATATCACTCAGGTTTCTAAGGACAACCAAAATCAAATCATATACCAAGAAGTCATTGTTACCATTCATAATTCATAATTCATAATTGAATGACCATGTCACCATTCATAATACTTGTCTGAATGTCCATATTACCATTCACTATTTAATAATACATAATTGAATGAGAATATTATCATTCATAATACTTGGATGAATGTCCATGTTACCATTCACTATTTAATAATACATAATTTAATGAACATGTAACCTTTCATAATACTTAAAAATCAAATAACCATGTTACCATTCATCAATGAATAATTAATTTAACAATTAATTATCCACACCAATGCCATTACTAATTCAAAAATTAGTTAAACACAATAATTCCATTAGTTAACTCAAAAATTAAATAATCACATCAATAACATTAATTAATTGAACAATTAATTAATCACATAAATTTCCTATAATTAATTCAAAAATTAACTAATCAAATCAATAACATCAATGAATTTGGAAATTAATTAATCACATAAATTCCTCTAGTGAATTCAATGATTAACTAAACAAATCAATTACTCTAGTTAATTCAATAATTAACTAATCACATCAAAAGTATTAATTAATTTTACAATTAATTCATCACATAAAATACATTAATTAATTCAAAAATTAATCAATCACTTCAATTATATTATTCAATTCATCAATTAACTAATCACACCAATTTCATTACTAATTCAAAAATTATTTTATTACATAAATACCCTTAATTAATTCCCCGATTAATTATGTATATCCTATTAATTAATTCATCAATTAATTAATCAATATCTACAACTCAAAATCCTATAATTAATTTCAAAATTAATTATATCATTCTCAATATCAATATTTCATAATTAATTACACAATTAATTATCTCAATTATAAAATATCAATATATCATAATTAATTCATCAATTAATTATCTCAATTTAATAACCTCAATATCTCAAAATTAATTCACCAATTAATTATCTAATTCACTCAATTACATCTACACAGGAATACCCATTAATTAATCGAACTCATTCAATTGCATCAATGAAAAAATCCCCATTAATTAATTTACTAATTAATTAATCATATTGAAATTTTCAATATCTCATAATTAATTTAACATTTAATTATCTAAATTAATAACATCAATATCCCATAATTAATTCCACCAATAATTATCTAAATTCAAGATATCATCATCTCATAATTAACTCCACCATTAATTATCTCAATTCAAGATATCATTATCCCATAATTAATTCCACCATTAATTATCTAAATTCAAGATATAATCATCCCATAATTAACTCCACCATTAATTATCTCAATTCAGGATATCATTATCCCATAATTAACTCCACCATTAATTATCTCAATTCAACATATCATTATCACATAATTAACTCCACTATTAATTATCTCAATTCAAGATATCGTTATCCCATAATTAACTCCACCATTAATTATCTCAATTCAATTTATCATTATCCCATAATTAACTCCATCATTAATTATCTCAATTCAAGATATCATTATCACATAATTAACTCCACCATTAATTATCTCAATTAAATATATCATTATCCCATAATTAACTCCACTATTAATTATCTCAATTCAAGATATCATTATCCCATAATTAACTCCACCATTAATTATCTCAATTCAAGATATCATTATACCGTAATTAATCCCACTATTAATTATCTCAATTCAAGATATCATTATCCCATAATTAACTCCACCATTAATTATCTCAATTCAATATATCATTATCCCATAATTAATTCCACATTTAATTATATCAATTCAATATATCATTATCCCATAATTAACTCCAGCATTAATTATCTCAAATAACAATATCAATATCACATAATTAATTCTACAATTAATTATCCCCAATTAATAATATCAATATCACATAATTAATTCTACAATTAATTATTACCATTTTATGATATCAATATCCTACAATTAATTATACAATTAACTGTTCTCAAAACCCACAATTTTATAATTCCATCATTAATTAATTTACCAAAATTAATTAATTAATCAATAACTTAAAGAACTTCAATTTCTAAAGAACTATAGAAATTATAAAATTTTTATACACATAATCCAAATCACAACTATGGGAATTTAATATTATACAACCTACCTCAATTCATCAATGAACAATTGCCCAATATAAAATCCAAAAAAAATGAGCAGCACAATGACATAGAATGAGATCTGTATCTTAAAACCAAAATCAAGAATTAAGAAAAACATGATATTATAATTCTAGATCTAGATCAAGAATCTTATATCTAGATATCACCAAATAGATTTAGATCTAACAAAAATATAGGATTACTTTGATAAAAGAAATAAAGAAGGATAGGAGAATAATGAGAGAGTAATTGAGATAGGATTCACTTACCAGGAGAGGAGCGAACCTTCGACCTGGGATTTGAATCATGAATAACAGAGGTTTGGAGGGTTTGGAATTTTTTTAGAGATATCCAAAATTGTAAAAGACCTCTTAGGGTCAAATGGGGGTTAAAATGGTTGAGTTTAGGGTGTTCAGGGATTTTAAAATTAAAAATCAGGTGACATTTAAAAGTTCACATGGTTTGTTGGGTAGAGGTGCACAGTTTTCCCTAACCATGCACCCTAACCATGTGCCAGTTATTATGGGGGAGTATGGTTACTCCTAAGAGGGTGCACGGTTTGGTATTACCAAGTACCAACCATGAACAACCCCTTTTTCTTCCACTTTTTCAAATTTTCACCCAAAAACATCCCAAAGTAAAACCCAAATGAACAGTACTTAATACAAGGCAAAAGAATACCTATAATTAAGACCTAGTCTTCTCCTAAAAACATCCAGATCTTAAAATCTCCCAACCTTATAATATCTCTCTCTCAAGCTGCACTCGCAAGCTTCCCTAAGATTCTGATCTAAAAAGATCAATCCACAGAGCCCGTGTATCTTCTTCTATTTCTCATGTTTCCTCCTGCACGCGCCCATGTTTTCAAAATACACAAACTATCGGTATAGTATTTCCCCGCAACACTTTATCACTGGGATCCAACACATGTATTGGATAATCTTCAAAGGATGCATTGGTCTTGAGCTTAACTTTCACAACATACTCGACGCATTTCCCAACTCACTTTTCCCAACAACCGCAAGAAAACATCCAACATTGGCACTTAGCCTTGCCATCAAAAACTTCTTGGAAAGGATATACATCCACCACCTCAAAGGATCACTAGGACTTCCTCTGAGGAATTTAAACATACACCTTATAGGTTCCTCATTGGCATTCCAATGTCGCTGTTTTCAACCCATGATCTTTCTCTATACACCTACTTTTGAAACATCTCTCCCCACCTTTGGAGCTTTGTTATTGCTTCTTTTTCAAGCAACTCAACCACCATGTCCCATGGCCCATGGTATTCATCGACCACCAATCCCTCCTAAGAACCACATCCAAAAAAAATGTTGATGAAATACCTCACACCATCCAACTCAACATGTATACTGCTAAATAATCACAACCTCTAAGGTTCCCCATATCCCACCAAAACACATTCAGGTAGCTATGAATAAAGCCAAAGCTTTCTCAGCATACCTAGAATGATTTCAAGGTATGGGACATGATCGTCACTAATTAAAAGTGTGATAATAATTATTCTATGAATACAAGAACAAATCCTTCATTACTAATATTACCTCCCACTATAGAAACACCTTAACCTATCAAAATTCTCAAGCTTCCCTGCCTACCAACATCTCCCCACATTGATCCAAAACCAGACAGTCCCTCACACAACCTGCAACTGAGTTCTAAAACTCATGTATTCTCACTACCCAAACCACCCACATCAAGGGAAAAATAAACAACACAAAGGATTCCTAATTCACAACATTAACATAGTTAACAATAGGTATTTATAAAAAACCATAACAGGTCTTTCCCCCTTTTTCATGCCACACAGTCAAAACTGAGGCACCATATCTACCCTTAACCATCCTACATCTAAGTCCTGGTTAATAAGGGTAAACACATTCTCATTATTCAAGTTCCTTATTTAGACACCCATTTATTATCATATTTCATCATTTTAAAATTTTTCTCAATTTCATGTTAGGAACCATTTTCATTTAAATTTCACAAGCAAGGTTAAATAGTTCAAGTTCAAAAACTTACCCATAACCCATTTTCTCATTCATACATAAAATGATGCATGTCACAATAACCCTAAGTGCCTAGAATAATTCATATATCTCATCTCTCATTCCATATCAAGTTATGAGTCAAATATTAAAAAAATTCAACATTAATAATCACAAAACAAAACAAGTGCATCACCCAAGGTGAAATAATATTCAATTGTAATAGCAAATAATAATAAAAACAATCCCACCCTAGGTACTTGGGTTCTCCCTTGAACATGAGTTAGATACTCCCATGAATGATCTCATAACCAAGGTATAACTCTTCCTAGTCTTATATCTAACATTCCAAAATAGTAAGACAAAACGAAAATAAAATAAAACTACCTCTAATACCACTTGGTAACGTCCCGTCCTGGGTGCCACACACCAGTGCCCTGAACCGGTCAATCACAAGACATCAGGTGTGTCTCCTCATATGTTAGAGGCTACCGACTAGAAGCGGGGGTCTAATATTAGTCATGGGGAGACTATGCCCTCTTTTTTTCTTCTTTTTAAGATAAATACACCGGCAAAAAATAATGAAACAAAAACTGAATAACATATGACCTGAAACAGAACAGTACCAAGATCACAAGATGACCAAAACTGGAGATACAATGTCAAAGCTGAAGTTTAAATATGTCATGATAATGTTTGTTCCAAGTTTCAAATTCAACTCAAAAGTAAAGAGACTGAAAACTCCTAATTGGGTCCCGAACCATGCTCGGTTCTTTGATCTATGATTCATCCCTAATTTAGCCATCTAATACCAGGACTTTGCCCTTAACATGTCCTAAAACCATGAAATCTATTCAGGTACTGATCGGGTAGCCTGAGTAGGGTGTGAGTATAACTTAATAGGCCACCACCAATGGTTTCTAAAATAATATCTATTCAATAAAAATGTATGCAGATATATAAAGAAAAAATAAAAGCAATAAAGTAAAGAGTTTATATTTATTAATTTACTCTTTATTTAAACACATATCACTCGGGTTCCCGTGGACACCCGAACTCAAATCATATACCTAGATATCATTATTACTATTCATAATTTATAATTCATAATTGAATGACCATGTCACCATTCATAGTATATGGCTGAATGTCCATATTACCATTCACCATTTAATAATACATAATTTAATGAGCATGTTAACATTCATATTACTTGGTCAAATGTCCATGTTACCATTCACCACTTAATAATACATAATTTAATGAGCATGTTACCATTTATAATACTTCACAATCAAATGACCATGTTACCATTCATCAATGCATAATTATTTTAACAATTAATTATCCACACCAATTCCATTACTAATTCAATAATTAGTTAAACACAACAATTGTACTAGTTAACTCAGCAATTAATTAATCACATAAATAAAATTAATTAATTCAAAAATTAATTAATCACGTCAATTTCCTATAGTTAATTCAGCAATTAACTAATCAAATCAATAACATTAATTAATTTGAAAATTAATTAATCACATTAATTCCCCTAATTAATTCAATAATTAACTAAACACATCAATTACTCTAGTTAATTCAACAATTAAGTAATCACATAAATAGTATTAATTAATTAAATAATTAATTAATCACATCAAATACATTAATTAATTCAATAATTAATTTATCACTTCAATTCTATTATTCAATTCAACAATTAACTAATCACACCAATTTCATTACTAATTCAAAAATTAGTTTATCACATAAATCCCCTTAATTAATTCCCTAATTAATTAATTACATCAATCCTATTAATTAATTCATAAATTAATTAATAATTATCTACAACTCAAAATCCTATAATTAATTCCACAATTAATTATCTCATTCACAATATAAATATTTCATAATTAATTCCACAAAAAAAATTATCTCACTTCTCAAATTTCAATATATCATAATTAATTCATCAATTAATTATCTCAATTAAATAACCTCAATATCTCATAATTAATTATATAATTCACTAAATCGCATCTACACATCAATCTCAAATAATTAATTCACCAATTAATTAATCCAACTCATTCAATTACATTAACATAATAATCCCCATTAATTAATTAATCATACTTACAATTTCAATATCTCATAATTAATTTCATAATTAATTATCTCAATTAATAATATCAATATCCCATAATTAATTCCACCATTAATGATCTCAATTCAAGATATTATTATCCCATAATTAACTCCACCATAAATTATGTCAATTCATGATATCATTATCCCATAATTAATTCCACCATTAATTATCTCAATTAAATATATAATTATCCCATAATTAACTCCACCATTAATTATATAAATTCAAGATATCATTATCTCATAATTAACTATGTCATTAATTATCTCAATTCGAGATATCGTTATCCTATAATTATCTCTGTCGTTAATTATCTCAATTTAAGATATCATTTTCTCATAATTAACTCCACCATTAATTCTCTCAATTATATATATCATTATCCCATAATTAACTCCACCATTAATTATCTTAATTCAAGATATCATTATGCCATAATTAACTCCACCATTAATTATCTCAATTCAAGATATCATTATCTCATAATTAACTCCACTATTAATTATCTCAATTCAAGATATTATTATCCCATAATTAATTCCACCATTAATTATCTCAATTCAATATATCATTATCCCATAATTAACTCCACCATTAATTATATCAATTCAAGATATCATTATCCTATAATTAACTCCACCATTAATTATCTTAATTCAAGATATCATTATCCTATAATTAACTCCACTGTTAATTATCTCAAATAATTATATCAATATCACATAATTAATTCTACAATTAATTATACCCAATTAATAATATCAATATCACATATTTAATTCTAAAATTAATTATCCCTAATTTATGATATCAATATCCTGCAATTAATTCTAAAATTAATTGAACTCAAAACCACACAATTTCACAATTCTGTCATTAATTAATTCACCCAAATTAATTAATTAATAAAGAAATTCAAGAAATTTAATTTCTAAAGAAATCTTGAAAATATAAAATTTGTGTGCACCTAATCAAAAACATGAATATGGGAATTGAAGATTATACCACCTACCTCAATTTGTTTCCCAATAGAAAATCCTCAAAAATTGAGCAGCATAACGATGTAGAATGAGATATGTTTCTTAAAACCCTAAATCAAGATTAAAGAAAGTCAAGATCTTATAAATCTAGATCAAGATCTAGAATCTTAGATCTATATCTACCCAAGTACATTTGGATCTAACAAAATAGAGGATTACTTCACTGAAAGAAATATAGAAGAATGGGATAAAAACGAGAGAAGAACCAAGATTGGATTCACTTATCGGGAGAGGAGCGGGCCTTTGATCTGGGATTTGAATCACAAAGAACATAGGTTGGGAGGGATTAGAATTCATCTAGAGAGATCCAAAATGTGAAATACCTCCTAGGGTCAAATGGGGGTCAAATTGGTGAGTTTAGGGGGTTCAGGGGATTTTAAAATTAAAAATTGGGTGACATTTAAAATTGTGCATGGTTTGTTAGGTAGGGGAACACGGTTTTCCCTAACCGTGCACCATAACTGTGCACCAATTATTATGGGGGTGCATGGTTACTCCTAAGAGGGAACACAGTTTGGGAAAACCATGCAGAGCCCCTTCTTCTTCCACTTTTTCAAATTTTCACTCAAACACACCCCAAAGTAAAACCCAAATGAAAATTACTTAATACAAGTAAAAATAATACCTATAATCAAGCCCAAGACTTATCTAAAAAAGTTAAAGACCTTACAATACCTTCTCCATATAATTAATGATTTTGAACACCTAACTTCAACCTGAGATTCTAGTATACTTATTTTGATGGTTTCTTGGTGAACACATCTATAATATTTTCCTTTGTAGGAAAAAAATCCAAATTTATCTCATTATACCTTATCCACTAGCTATTTAATGAATTTATATTTAATATTAATTTTCTTGGATCTTGAATGATAAACTGGATTCTTTGAAAGATTAATAGCACTTTGATTATCACTTCTCAATAGTAGTGTTAAATTCACTTTAACTTTTAAATATTATAATTGAGTCTTCATCCACATAAGTTGTCTTAGGGCATGGGTGGAAGCCACATATTCAACTTTGATAGTTCTCAAGGTGACTGAATCTAATAAACACATATTTATCTAAAAAATATTTCTCCAATAGATATAGACTTCCTATAATCAACACTCTCTGGCCAATCTGCATTTGAATAACCAAACAAATCAACATTCCATTTTCTGTAATATTTCAATCCATAGTTTTATATGCATTTGATATATCTAAGTATTATTTTTTCATCCATGAAATGAGAAACTTTTGTTGAAATTTGGTGTCAATCACAAAGTGTAAAAACATACATAATATTTGGTCTTGAAATTTCAAGTATAGTAGACTACCAATTAGTATTTATAATTCCCTTGAATCCACATACTTACCTTTTTTATCTTTGGAAAATTTAGTTCCTACCAAAATTAGTGTAGAAATTGTATTGGAATCCTCCAGGAAAAAATTCTTCAATATCTCATCAGCATAATTATATTGAGATAGAAAAATATAATCTTTTACTTGAGAGATTTTTAATCTAAGAAAGTATAACATCTCACCAAGCATAAACATTTCAAAAATATTTTTCATTTCTTTAGAAAACTCTTCACAAAATGATTCATTATTTCCATAAAAAATAATATCGTCTATATAAATAGTAATAATGAGAAATACCTCCTTATCATCTTTAATATAGATACTATTTATAACTCTTCCTTTCCTGAATTTAAAATTTTTCTAGCATGTATCAAGCTTATAATACCAAGCTCTTTGGGATTACCTCAGCACATATAAATACTTTTTAAAACTAAAAGCACAATCTCTATCCTCAAACTTATTTACACCATTAATCTTGGCTCTTTTCTATAAAACAAAATTTTGGTAAAATCCTGACTCTTTCTTTTTCACATCCAACTTTTTTTATCCTTTTTATATTCACTATTTGTAGTAATTTTTTCATTAATGTATATGTAATTGGAATTTCAATGATCTGGAAAATCACTTGTTTTTTCTAAATACTTGGTCTCATTATTTTTATTCTTATTCTTAGACCCATAATAAGTTATATCAATATTTTTCTATTCATTTTTTATTGATATTTTTTAATTTCCATAAGCCTCATTTTTACATGAACTTCCCCAACTTCATTATTAGAGTTATGGAAATTCAATATATATTTTTCAAGTTATTTTTTCATACTCAAAATTTTTTGTTGTAAAATATTGAACTCATTCACTTTCTATTTCACTCCCTCTATCTTGAATTTTTAATTCTTATGTTCAATAATTAGTTTATTCAATTCATCAACTTCTTTCTATAACTTTTATTTTTCTTCAATATGAATTAATTCATTTCTTCTGTAAGGTTGATTTTCCTTATTCCTATTTTTTACCTCTTTTTTCACCTTATAGATCTTTAAGTGAAACTCCTTAATTTCTATTTTTAGCAAGAATTCCATATAATTTTATTCATTTTCCTAAACTTCACTATAACTTTCACTAGGAAATTCTTCTTCATTCACCCTAGTAATGAGAATGTTTTTATCTACATCTATAGACATCTCCATTTCCTCTTCTTCATCACTACTACCATTACTTTCATACTTAGATAAGAAAATTAACTTCCTATATTTTTAAAAATTATTTCTCTTACCTTTATTAGAAACCCATCATTTTTCAAACTTTGATGATTTCTTCTTAAATAGTCACCTTGGTGCTTCTTCTTTTTCATCCATGACTCTATCTTCTTTTAACTTGGGAAAAATTTTAATAAAATTTCCATTTACTCCACACCTAAATCATTTTAGGGTAATCTTAACTTTAAACCTTCCATCACCAATTCTCTATTTCTAGAGATTATAGAAATCATCTTATCAAACTTCTTATCAAAATTAGAATTGTAATCAAAACAAAATGATTCTTCTTTAATAAAAATATTCTTCTTTAACTTTTCTTTCTTTGTGGATTTAAAATAGATTTTTTTTCATACTTTAAATTCTTCTTGATAGCACTATATTTACTCATTTCATAATATATTAGAACATTATAAAAATCATCAAGAGAAATATCACTTTGATCTTTTCTTCCAAAGAAGAAAATTTAGAATTAAACTTATTTGTAAAGCTATGAAAAATATTTTCAACAATATCAGCATATTACAACTTCTTACCATAGCCTCTGGTTATGATCACCACTTCATTGACCCTTATAAATAAACTATTAATAGTTTTATAATCATGCATCCAAATATCTTCATACTTAAGTGTAACGACCCAATATTTTTTAAAGGAAATTCCTTCCTTATAAGTATGTCATAATCACATGAAATCACAACATAATTAACTAATAAGTGATATGTGACCCTTAAAACATAAGTTTGTCACTTCTGTGATGTGAATTTCAAAAATCCAACATACAGAGTTGCGATCAGTAAGTTATTTATAGTCCAATAAGAAAAATTTATTTTTGGTGAATAGTAACCTACCCTTATGAATAGTAACATACCCTTATGAATAGTGATATACCCTAATGAATAGTAACCATACTTATGATAGTATATAAATAATATTCAAGTGTAAGTATGACATATCTATGATTTAAAATAAGTAAACAAATGTTTTAAAACTCTTGTTGTTAGAATAAATTATGATTTAATTAAATATTAAATTAATAATATTTAGAAAATTATTTTTAAAAAATGGACTTCATTTTTGGATTCTACACGTCGAGAAATGGTTAGGGTAATTTTTTGGGATTTTTCTGAAATACTTGAATTTTTTATGAATAGTGACATACCATAAATTGCAAAATTAAGATAAATACAGTAATTATAGAGTCATGTGTGATTTTATGATGATGTAAGACCACTTGGTTTGGGATCACATGATAAAATTACTATTATTGGTCATGTAATACTCACTATTCCTTGTCTTGAAGAGAAATAATAAATTAATGGGTTTTATATTAAGAAATCTCCTCTCTCCTCCACTATAAAACCCCCTCTCACCCCCCCCCCTTCAATTCACTCCTCTCAAGCCTTGTGACTTCTCCAAATTCTGTCCAAATACCTTCCCAACCTCCTCCCCCACGTCTATCAAGCCTTGGTCTCATAAAAAGACCAAAACCTATCCTTAAGGAGGTTCTCAAGGAAGTTTGGTTCAAGAGGTAAATTCCTCTTTTCAATTCTTTGTCTTTCCTTTCAAGTTCACTTATTTTCTTTTTATATTACCTCTCCTTATCCAAATTTTGTGATGAATCCAGTACCTTATATGTACTGGAATATTTTCATGATATTGGAATAATTTATCATCCTCTCCCCCCTTTTTTACCTTCTTTTATACTAGTAGCAAGAACACCATCCGAGATGTGTCAATTTTACACATTCAAGGACGATGGACTTTCGATTTCTATTATCATTCTCAATTATGGTCATGAAACCATTCTTGTTATGGTTGAAACAGATTATTATATATAATATAACCTATTTAATATTTTTTTAATCCCTTCGTACAAATGGTATTAAGCTAAAATAAAAATGAGTTCGTTGTAATCAAAACCCACAAATTAACCGAAACAATTATCATTAAAGTTATATATAATAATTCATCCTCTTTCCATGTAACCAAGTTATATAAATGACCAATAACACCTATTTATGTTCATAAATAATATATAATTTTAATTCTAGAGATTTATATTCATTCCACATACTTAAAAACAAGTGAACCGAAGATGAAAATAAAGAAAACGAACACTCTGAAGCGACGGAATTCAATACAATAACTTATCAATAAGAACATAAATGAACTAACCAGAACTATTATAAACTAAATACATGTATAATAAGTTATTAAATAATTTATTAATAAGTATAATTTCATATTCCAGGAGCTTAAGTTCAATAGAGGAACATGTTTGGAGTTAAGGTAAGGGTTTTCCACCCGAACTTCCATTTTCTTTCGGGTTACTTTTATTGTCTAATTTCCTAGATTAAATTATTATGTATTGTTATTTACTACTCATAAATTATGTGTTAGTATTCTATATATATACACCAACCAGAATCCTTCCCTATTTTCTGGATAGTTACATGTTTTAAAAGAAGTTCTCAAAACTATTTCCAAAAATAAGAGCCTGATATAAGGGAATTTCTCAAATTCATATCTATTTTCAAGGGAAAGAAATAATCTATTTTTGGAAACCATTATCCTTCAAAAAAAACTCATTTTATCATGAAATACTATCTTACTTTACTTCTGGTTTTTATACAAAGATTTTTCCAAAATAACTCTTCTTTTCAAAATAAAAGAGTATTTATCACAAGAATTGTTTAATGATTTTAGAAGATTATTCTCATTTGATTCAACACTCTTGTTGATTATTATATATTTTTGGGGTTAATAATTTATGATTTCATATACCATATTTTATTTAATGGTTTATGACTAACTTTATTGTGGATGAACTATCCTAAAACCATTCACCATATTATTCCGAATGGTTAGTGTTTATGTTCAATAATTGGGGAAAGTTAGTTACATTTCATATGATAGTTTCAATATGAATGTATATATTGTTTATGTTTATCCACACTCATATGAGGAATGAATTGGACTTATCATGTGATGGGTGGATCCCGCTATATCCCCTCTACGCATCGGTAGGTCTCATGAGACAACTAGATGTGGAATTGGTCGAGGCCTTTCCCAATGTGATATGGATCTTGGCCGAGGGCATAAAACAATGTTTTAGAATGTCCAGCATATGAACTTCCCTCATTATGAAGCTATTAATTGAAATTTCATGTGGTTATTCGACTATTATAGTACTCATGATTATGTTTTACTATGGAATTATTTACTCATCTCATATCCCTGCCATAATGTGTTCAAGTTTATTATTAAAGACATGTGTTTTCAATTATTCACCATGTCTAATGTTTATATTATCTTCTGCTGTATTGCTTACTCTTACTGAGTGTTTGAGCTCACCCCTTTCTTATGTTTAATTTTCTCAGGAAATGAAGAAGTAATTTATGAATGACTTTCAGGCATAATATAGGAGACGTGATGTTTCTAGTGGAATAAATTAGTGTGGTTTTCCCTTTATGTTGTAATGTTAAACTTATGTATGTAACTTGTTTCCAATAATTATAAACTACTCGGTCCTTCAGGATTTGTATTCCTTGTATGTATTCCAACGTAATCAAATAAGGCGCCAGTTCCGGGCAACTGGTGTCGGGTCCTTACAGTTGGTATCAGAGGAAGTTTAGTAGAATACTTGGAAACTAGATTTAGAAAACGTACAATTAGGGAAGAGTACCTAAGTTAGTATTTGAGGATATACATACCATAACGTACTGGTATTTTAGTAAGGAATAGATTATGTGAATCTTTCAAGCAATACATCCCTGTCTAAATACGAGCAGGTAGAGGTGCTCTGGCGTAGATGTATCTAGGGGTAAAACCCAAAAACACCGCTTTGAGCTAGACTCGAATGGGAACTGGTGCACAACAATGGGTCTTGCTACACTCTTGGTTACGACACTATTTGGGGATATGCTTATGATAATTTACATTTTCTTTACAAGACATTATGAAGGATTGAAATGTAAAATATTCCTCAAAGAAATCATATTTGTGAATATGGGATTATCTATTCGTAGGATCTCAATTTTTTCTAAGTATTTTTTTAAGTTAAGATTATACATTATGATTCTTAACCTAATCTAGTGTATACCATTATCTAGAGATGGCGCCAAGTGGAAGGAATGGAAACCGTACGAACACACGTGTCCACTATAGGTATTTTCCTCTGATGCAAGATAATGATGTTGGATCTGGTGCTGTGAATGGTGTTGAGCAACTCATAACTATACTGGGAAAACTTACTCAGGTTATGAATAATAACCTTACCTGTATGGAGCATCCGGATCCACCACATGGAGAAGCTATGTTGTATCTCTTTATGCGACAAAAGCCTCCATTATTCAATGGGACTACAAACCCATTTGTAGCTGAGTAGTGGATAAGTTCCCTCGAGAAGATATTTCTTGCTTTGGGATGTTATTAAAGAGAGAAGGTTGTCATGGAAATATATCGTCTATCAGGAGATGCAGATCATTGGTGGTCATTAATCCAAAACACAAAGGAGGAAGAAGATATATAAGAGATGGAATGGAGGGATTTTAAGTAAATCTTCTTAGAAAAATATTTCCCTCATGAGTCGTGAGCAGATATGGAGAGACAATTCTTGAATCTGAGGCAGAAGGAGGATGAAAATGTTTCCAAGTATGATGCCAACTTCACAAGGTTAGAAAGACATGTTGTGGACTATATACGAAATCTAAGGAGAAAAATTAATCGATTATCTAATGGCCTAAATCCATTCCTCCAGCAGGCACTGGTCTCCCAAAGTTTTTCATCATATGAGAATATAGTTTCGTGTGCTATCAAGACAGAAAAATAATTCTCTAAGTCTTATGAATTTAAGGGAAGGCAAGAAAACAAGAGGGCTGCTGAAAACCCTGGGAAAGGAAATAAGGAAATGGGGAAGAAGGGAAGAGTTTAATTTCCACCATGTGACAATTGTGGAAGGAAACACCTTGGTGTATGCTTAAAAGGAAAAGGAGTATGCTACAAATGTGGTCAGAAAGGCCATCTTTCTGGTGATTGCAAAGGGAAGAAGGAATACAATGATGTTCAATGCTATAATTTTCAGAAGATGGGACACTATGCTAATGATTGTCCAAAGCGTCAAGGAAATATGCAATAGAAAAGGCCAAGGGATCAGGGACAATCTTATGAAATCACAACTGCAGAGGTTGAAGTTCCTAATGACGTGGTGGCAGGTACTTTAATCATTTCCTCAAATTTAGCCAATACTTTATTTTATTATGGATCATCTCATTCATTTATGTCTTCCCATTTTTTCAAGAAAATTCAATATGTCCAATTTAATTTAATAAAGTAGTTATCAGTCAAAACTCCTAGTGGATGTATCATTGCAACAAAGGCATGTCGATTAGTCCCCCTCCAGAAACCAAAATGTGCTCTAGTTACTAACCTTATCATCATACCAATGACTGAATTTGATATAATTATCAGTATGTATTGGCTGTCAAATTATGATGTGAAGATTTATTGTAAGAATAAGGAAGTTACAATTTTTAAAAATGGTGTATAATCCCTTGTCTTTAGGGTGGAAACTTCACCACCTGATTCTTATCTAGAACCACCCCCAATAGATCTACTAGATACAATACTTGCAGAGGAAGATAAAACAATATCTATGGGTGAGGAAAGAAATATTCAAATTGAGGATGTGCACATAGTGAAAGAGTACATTGATGTATTTCTAGAAGATTTACCTAGACATCCTCCAGAGCGGGAAGTTGATTTCTATATTGATTTAATTCCTGATGCAATACTTATATCAAAGACTCCCTATATAATGGCCACTATAGAATTAGTAGAGATAAAGAAACAACTAGAGTATTTGAGTGAAAAAGGATTTATTTGACCTAGTGTTTCTCCATGGGGAGCCCATGTCCTCTTTTTCAAGAAAAAATATGGATACATGAGACTTTGCATTGATTACAGGGAAATCAATGCTATTACAATAAAGAATAAGTATCATCTACCCTGGATTGATGATTTATTTGACCAACTTCATGGAGCTCAATAATTTTCAAAGATTGACCTTCGATCCATATATCATTAGTTGCATGTGAGGAAGGAAGATATTCATAAGACAGCATTTCGGACTAGGTATGGGCATTACGAGTTTACAGTGATGTCTTTTGGACTGAAAAATGCACCCTCCATTTTCATGGATTTAATGAATAGAGTTTTCGAGGAATATCTTGATAACTTTTTTGTGGTATTCATCGATGATATCCTCATATACTCAAAAATATATAAAGACCATGAGAATCACTTGTGGGTTATTCTAAGAAATCTTAGAAGAAATAAATTATATGGGAAGTTTAGCAAGTGCGAATTTTGGCTTCAATCAGTTTCTTTTCTGGGCCATATTGTCTCTAAGGATGGAATCCTAGTTAATCATGCGAAGACAAAGGCAATCCAAGATTGGCCCACGCCAACAAATATAACTGAGGTATGCAGTTTTATTGGATTAGCAGGTTAGTATCGGCGTTTTGTTTAGAATTTTGTCTAACTGGCTAACCTGCTAACCAATCTCACACGTAAAGGGGTTAAGTTTGTGTGGACAAAAGAATGTAAATAATGCTTCGATGAGTTGAAAAGAAGATTGGTCAACGCTCCAATTTTGACTCTTCCCTCTGGAAGTGATGGATTTGTAATATACAGCGATGCATCAAAGAATGGACTAGGTTGTGTCCTTATGCAAAACAATAAAGTTATTGCTAATGCATCAATACAATTGAAGTCTCATGAGAAAAATTATCCAACTCATGATCTTGAGTTAGCAGCTGTAATCTTTGCTCTGAAAATATGGAGGCATTATCTCTATGGTGAGAGATGTGAGATTTATACGTACCACAAGAGTTTGAAATATATTTTCACACAAAAATAACTCAACATGAGGCAAATAAGATGGCTCGAGTTACTCAAATATTATGATTTTTCAATACACTACCACCTAGGAAAGACGAATAAGGTGGAAGATGCATTAAGTAGGAAAGATCATGGAATTATGACTCAAATGAGGGTTGAAAGAGATCCTATGTTCCTGGATCTACTGAAGATGGATATGGAAATTGTTAAGGAATGGGAAACATCACTCCTCTTTCAAATGATTGATAAACCATCTTTACTAGAGAAGATAAAAATTTCTCAATCTGATGATGAGAATATGCACAAGAAAATTAATGCAGTTAAGGATGAGAGATTGGATGACTTCGTGTATAAAGAAGGAGTTCTGAAGTTTGGGAAGAGTTTATGCGTTCCATCAGTACCTGAGCTAAAAAGGGAACTATTAGAAGATTCTCATAGCTCAAATTTCTCTATACACCTGGGTAGCACCAAGATGTATAGAGATCTGAAGGAACATTTTTGGTGGGAAAACATAAAGAGGGAGATTGTTGATTATGTGCCGAGATGTTTAGTTTAGCAATAAGTGAAGGAAGGAAGACAACATCCTAGTGGAGTCATAATACCCCTTCCTATACCTATGTGGAAATGGGATGATATTACGATGGACTTTTTCATGGGGCTACCAAAGACTCCAAGAAAGAATGATTCGATATGGGTCATTGTTGACCGTCTTACAAAATCTTCACATTTTCTTACTATAAGGGAAGATTTACCACTTGAATGTTTATCAAGAATATATATTAATGAATTTGTAAGACTTCATGGTGTACCCTCATCAATTGATTTTGATCGTGATCCCTGTTTTACATCCTGATTCTGGAAGAGTCTTCAGAAGGCCCTAGATACTGATCTTCATTTGAGCACTACCTACCACTCACAAACTTATGTACAATCATAATGGACTATTCAAACATTGGAAGACATGTTGAGGTCTTGTTAACTTGATTTTCAAGTCATGTGGGATCATTATTTACCTCTATTAGAATTTTCCTACAACAATAGATTCCATTCAAGTATTCAGATGGCACCCTATGAAGCATTATATGGGAGGAGATGTCATACACCAACTTGCTGGGATGATGTTGGTGAAAGAAATCTCATGGGCCCAGAACTTGTTGAAGAAACAATGGAAAAGGTGAAGATTATCCAGAACCATATCAAAACAGATCAAAGTAGGCAAAAGAGCTATGCTGATAACCGAAGAAAGGATTTGGAATTTCAATAAGTTGATCATGTTTTCTTGAAGGTATCTCCAAGGAAGGGTATTATATGATTCGGTAAGAAGGGAAAATTAAGTCCCAGGTACATCGGACCTTTTGAAATTCTAGACCGAATTGGAGTTGTAGCTTACCGTTTGGCAATGCCACCAAGTCTCTCCAAGGTTCACAATGTGTTCCACGTGTCAATGTTAAGAAAGTAAATGTCAGACCCAACACATGTACTCACTTATGAAGAAGTAGAACTTTAGCCCGATATATCTTATTGTGAAGAGCCTATCAAGATTCTTGATACTAGAGAAAAAGTATTGATAAATCGGATGACTTGTCTAGTAAAGGTTTCATGGAGGAACCATAAGATGGAGGAAGTAACATGGGAGTCTGAGGAGCTTATATTAAAGAAATACCCAAAAAAAATTAGGTAATATATTGTGAATTTTGAGGATAAAATTTGTGTAAGGAGGGGAGAATGTAACGACCCAATATTTTTTAAAGGAAATTCATTTCTTATAAATATGTCATAATCACATGAAATCACAACATAATTAACTACTAAGTGCTATGTGACCCTTAAAACATAAGTTTGTCACTTCTATGATGTGAATTTCAAAAATCTGATATACACAGTTGCGATCAGTAAGTTATTTAGAGTTCAATGAAAAAATTTAATTTTTAGTGAATAGTAACCTACCCTTATGAATAGTAACATACCCTTATGAATAGTGATATACCCTAATGAATAGTAACCTTACTTATGATAGTATATAAATAATATTCAAGTGTAATGACGATATATCTATGCTTTAAAATAAGTAAACAAATGTTTTAAAACTCTTGTTTTTAGAATAAATTATGATTTAATTAAATATTAAATTAATAATATTTAGAAAATTATTTTTGAAAAATGGAATTCATTTTTGGATTCTACGCGTTGAAAAATGGTTGGGGTAAATTTTTGGGATTTTTCTGAAATACTAGAATTTTTTATGAATAGTGACATACCATAAATTGCAAAATTAAGATAAATACACTAATTATAGAGTCATGTGTGATGTTCTACTGATGTAATACCACTTGGTTCGGGATCACATGATAAAATTACTATTCTTGGTCATGGAATACTCACTATTCCTTGTATTGAGGAGAAATAATAAATTAATGAGTTTTATATTAAGAAATCCCCTCTCTCCTCCACTATAAAAACCCCATCTCACCCCCCCCCCCCCCCCCCTTCAATTCACTCCTCTAAAGCCTTGTGCCTTCTCCAAATTCTGTCCAAATACCTTCCCAACCTCCTCCCCCACTTCTAGAAAGCCTTGCTCTCATAAAAAGTCAAAACATCTCCTTAAGGAGGTTCTCAAGGAAGTTTGGTTCAAGAGGTAAATTACTCTTTTCAATTCTTTGTCTTTCCTTTCAAGTTCACTTGTTTTCTTTTTCTATTACCTCTCCTTATCTAAATTTTGTGATGAATCTAGTACCTTATATGTACTGGAATGTTTTCATGATAGTGGAATAATTTATCATCCTCTGCCCCCCTTTTTTACCTTCTTTTATACTAGTATCAAGAACACCATCCAAGATGTGTCAATTTTACACATTCAAGGATGATGGACTTTCGATTTCTATTATCATTATAAATTATGGTCATAAAACCATTCTTATTATGGTTTAACCAGATTATTATATATAATATAACCTATTTAATATTCTGTAATCCTTTCGTACAAATGGTATTAAGTTATAAAGAAAAATGAGTTCGTTGTAATCAAAACCCACAAATTAACCGAAACAATTATCATTAAATTTATATATAATAATTCATCATATTTCCATGTAACCAAGTTATATAAATGACCAATAACATCTATTTATGTTAATAAATAATATATAATTTCAATTCTATAGATTTACATCCATTCCACATACTTAAAAACAAGTGAACCGAAGATGAAAATAAAGAAAATGAACACTCTGAAGCGACGGAATTCAATACAATAACTTATCAATAAGAACATAAATGAACTAACCATAACTATGATAAAATAAATACATCTCTAATAAGTTCTTAAATAATTTATTAATAAGTATAATTTCATGTTCTAGGAGCTTAAGTTTGAGATAGGAACGCGTTTGGAGTTAAGGTAAGGGTTTTCCACCAGAACTTCCATTTTCATTCGGGTTACTTTTATTGTCTAATTTCCTCTATGAAATTATTATTTATTGTTATGTACTACTAATAAATTCTGTTTGAGTATTATATATATGTACACCAACCAGAATCATTCCCTATTTTTTGTATAGCTACATGTTTTAAAAGAAGTTCTCAAAACTGTTTCCAAAAATACGAGTCCGATACAAGGGAATTTGTCAAATTCATATCTATTTTCAAGGGCAAGATATAATCTATTTTTGGAAACCATTATCCTTCCAAAAACACTCATTTTATCATGTAATACTATCTTACTTTACTTATGGTTTTTATACAAATATTTTTCCAAAAGAACTCTTCATTTCAAAATAAAAGAGTATTTATCACAAGAATTGCTTAATGATTTTAGAAGATTATTCTAGTTTGATTCAATACTCTTGTTGATTCTTATGTATTTTTGTGGTTAATAATTTATGATGTCATATACCATATTTTATTTAATGTTTTATGACTAACTTTATTATGGATGAACTATCCTAAAACCATTCGCCATATTATTCTGAATAGTTAGTGTTTATGTTCAATAATTGGGGAAAGTTAGTTACATTTCATATGATAGTTTCAATATGAATGTATATGTTGTTTATGTTTATCCCCGATCATATGAGGAATGCATTGGACTTATCATGTAATGTTTGGGTCCCGTTATATCCCCTCGATGCATCGGTAGGTCTCATGAGACAACTAGACGTGGAATTGGCCGAGGCCTTTCCCAATGTGATATGGATTTTGGCCAAGGCCTTAATCATTAGACGTATTGGCCGAGGCCATGAAAAAATGTTTCAGAATGTCCAGCATATGAACTTCCCTCATTATAAAGCTATTAATTTAAAGTTCATGTGGTTATTTTACTAGTATAATACCCATGATTATGTTTTATTATGGCATTATTTACTCAGCTCATATCCCTGCCATAATGTGTTCAAGTTTATTATTAAAGGCATGTGTTTTCAATTATTCACCATGTCTAATGTTTATATTATCTTCTGTTGTATTTCTTACTCTTGTTGAGTGTTTGAGCTCACCCCTTTCTTATGTTTCATTTTCTCAGGACATGAAGAATTAATTTATGAATTACTTGCAAGCATAATCTAAGAGATGTGATGTTTCTAGTGGAATAAATTAGTGTGGTTTTTCCCTTCATGTTGTAATGTTAAACTTATGTATGTAACTTGTTTCCAATAATACTAAACTACTCAGTCCTTCAGGATTCGTATTCCTTGTTTGTATGCCAACGTAATCAAATAAGGCACCAGCTCCGAGCAACTGGGGTCGGGTCCTTACATTAAGTCTCAAAAACTAAAATTTATCTTGCTTTACTTTGGTCTTTCCTTCATAGATATTCTGAAGTTTATCCCAAATGTATTTATTAGTATTGAGTCCTTTGACTTTTAAAAATCACTTTATGAGAGGGGTGATATAATAACATTCTTTTCATGACCATCATTCTCCAAATTTCTCTTATTTAATGCCTTCATAGAAACACCTTCAGCCTGAATATCAAACATGTTAGTTATGACTTCCAATACATCATAACTGATAGATAATAAGTATGAAATCATCTTACTTTCCCATATGTGATATATTTTCCCATAAAATTTTGGAATCCCCCTGTCATTCACTAAATTATAATTTTACATGAAAAACACTAGAAATTTGGTGACAAACACTTTGAATAGAGAGAAACTCCTTCTCAAAATTTAAACAAAAATCATAAATGAAGGAAAACCTATCTTTTATACCACTTGAAAAGGTTCCTCATGAATTAGTTAAGAATCAATGATAGGGGTGAATAGAACTGGATCAGGGAATGAGCCTGATGAGCCCGTAAGGGGATCTCAGCGTTCTCCTCCCCTCGTCGCTGCCTCCTTCACCTAGGGTTGGCGCGGCACCTCTTTCATCATACTCGGTGGGTTTTGGGGTGGCGGATCCTCAGTTGCGATGGCGTCGGGCTTTGTGGACTCGGTCATCTCAACCTTTTGCACCGCTGCTTGCCTCACCTCTCCCAACTCCTTCTTCACTGGATAGGGTTTCTCAAGGCGGCGCGGTGCCGGTCCGTGGACGAGTTCCAGCTTCAGCGGCCTGAGAGTACCCCCCGTCTTCCTTGTGTTTGTTGGCTGATTCGTCGTGTTCTCCGCGTGCGACTGGGATGGTGGCGACAGGTTATGGTTGCAGCGGGTCCTTCATTTGATGTGCTGGTAATGTTTTTCGTTTTTCTGTTTTCTTGAAGTCGATTTTGGTTTGGGGTGCATATGGATTTGTGCGTCGGCTTTGATTCGTGTTCTGGCTGAAGTTTTGGTTCTGGTTGGATGTATGTGCTTCGGCTATTGCTTCACTTCTGGATTTTGGTTGTTTTGGATTTTGATTTGGATTGTCTAGTGGTCGTTTGATACTGGGATTTGGTCTTTATGCACTTTTGTTTCTGGTTGTTTTTCTGCTTTGTTGAGCTGCTGGTATTTGGGTGATTGGCTATGCAGTTTTCATTGATCAGTGAATGTGATGTAGTGTGGTGTTTGGATGAAGGTTTTATTGATCTATGAAATGATGTTGTTGTGATGGATTTGATGTTCTGGTGGTGTTTTTAGTGTGAGGGGATCTGAGTAACAGTTTTTCTAGATTTTGGATGCTTCTTCCAAACTTTCTACTAGGAATTTCTCCAGAAGAGGATTAGAGTATATGATTTCACCGTGTAGGACCTTTCAGATTTGGTCATTTGAGAGGGTATGGCTCTGCCATCGGTACCGGGCCCGTGCATTTGTACGGGACAGCTTGCTGAACTATCATGCATTGGTGGAGGTTTTTCATATTGATGATGATGTTGGGGAGGGGAATTTCTTAGTATTTTTGTCTTGGGATTTTACATTCATTTTATATTGATGGTTGTATGCCCATGAAGTCATGTAATGTTTTCCCCTTTCTTCCTTAAAAGGGGGTTTATCCAAAATCAATAGAAAATTTAAGCCTTCGGGTTATTCAGTCAATGATAGGGGTGAATAAATTATCCAATATATTTTAAAATTTCATTGATGAAACAACCTTCATCACTGTTTAAATTGAATCTTAATCATTGTCCAACACATACATAAAGGGTAAAAAAATTACAAGGCTCACCTCTCAAAATGAGAAGGCTAGTCCTCAACATGATCGTGATTTTAGCAAGATCATACGACCCACTAGTTTCAACATGTAGGTATATCTATTAGGGTTTATCCTTACACTCATGTTATAATAAGTCTTCGGACTATGATAGTGCTTCCTACACTATTATAATGATAAATAACTTGGTATCAACAAGAATAAAGACTTCCAAACATAACCTTCATTTATTTATGTATCTCTCCACTTTATCTTTTTTTTCAACCTATATAAGCTCAGGTATCACTACTACAAAACATACCTTTAACAGCGCTGGTCTTTATTAGCGCTAGAAAAAAGTGCTAATAAAGGGAACCATTATAGGTGCTAAAAAAGTGCTAATAAATTGTACCGTTTATCAAGGCTTTTTTTGCACTGATAAAGGGTTACTTTTATGAGTGCTTTATTTTTAGTGTTGATAAAGGGTACCATTTATTAGCACTTCATTTTTAGTGTTGATAAAGGTCCAAGTAAAATTAAATAATTAAATAAAAAAAATAAAAAATGAGTTTATAAAAAAAATTATTGAAAATTTTATTAATTAAATAATTATTGATAAAATTGAATAAATTGATTATACTATATATAAATTATAAATACTAATAAATAGTATTTAATAAATATATATATATATGAAAAATGAAAATTAAACAATTAAAAATTAAAAATAAGAAAATTAAAAAAAATATATTAAACATTTTATTAATTGGGTAATTATAAATAATGATAATAAATAGTTTATATTAAATATATAGATATATACAAATGTATATAAATATGATTTATATAATACCAAATTTTTATTCTTTTCATTAAATAGTCATATATTTAGTGAAATTGTTTATAATTAAAAATTAATATGAATTAAAAATACTGACTAATTTCATAGGTAATGGACATAATTGAATGTCATTTTATTTTTCAATTTAACATAGATCAAGCGTGTATTATATTTATTTCACATATACGTAATTAATGCATTTTTATATACAATGCACACACACAAAACTTATCCATTTTTTCAATACTGTTAGTGTGCATGTTTTTAGTTTATTCAATTTCAATCATTTTTAACATGCATGCACTTAAGATTAGATATTCATTAATAATGTCAAAAATATATTTGTAAAGAAATATTTATAAAAAAGTAAATTTATAAAAAAAATTATGGATAAATATATTTACTATATTTATACATTTATATATTTATAATTATAAATAAAAAAATAAAGTATTTATATAATTATTAATAGATAATTATATATGTTTAAATAATTATTATATTTATAATGAATATATTTAAATAATGAATATAGTTACTATATTTATATTTATATATATTTATTGAATATCTATATATATATAATTATATAAATATTATTTTTTAAAAATATCTATATAATTATAAAATTATAATAAATATATTTAAATAAATAATATATTTACTATATCTATATTTATATAAATTTATTATATATATATATATATATATTCACAAAAAAAATATAATTATGATTGTAAATCCTTTATCAGTGCTTAAGTAATAAGTGCTGATAAAAGGATTATTTATGAGCGCTTTTTTAGTGCTGAAAAATATAGAACTTTATATGCACTAAAAAAGAAATGATAAATAATCCTTTTATTAATGCTTGTTACTTAATCACTCATAAAAGTGTCTCGGTCTATTTAAAAAACTCTAACCAGTCGTGAACCCATCGCAATATCAGATTCTTTCCACGGAAGCCACCCACTACCAACTCTCCTCCTCAGTGAATCAAATCTCTAATCAAGTATTGAATCGATTATTAAACAAATTCAAGGCTCAAATTATTTAAGAGTAAAACAAATCCAAATCTCAACCATAAGTCTTTCTCTACTTTCTTTCGAATGTATGTCTTTCTCTACTTTCTCTTGTGGAACTCATGGTGTAAAACATCAATGGTTATGGCTGTGGTGGATGTTGTTTTACAACTGTGAGGGCGGTGAGTTATCCATTTTAGATATTTGGCTATGGAGATCGTCAATTTTAATGCTTGTAATTTTAGAGTGTGAAACACCAATACTGTGAGCCTTCACATCTTCACTCCCATGCCATATGAGCATCTCCTTCCTTCTCAATTGTAGGTGTGAATTTTTGAGATACTCTTTTATTTATGGGAAAGTGTGGATGAATCATGTTTTATTTTCATTGTATAAATAGTGTAATTGACCATATGGTAGAATTCTCATCCCATTTTACATCTTCTATATAATTTTTTATTAATTAATTTCCATGATGGTGGTTGGGTATCCTATAAGATTGCTTCCTGGCATATTAAACTGACTAGTTATTTTTGTATTTTTATAGTAGAGACTTTTTATGGGGAGTTATGTTTTATAGATCTATTAATTTTCTGATTCCAATTAGATTTATTAGTAAAGTAATGGTATTAAAATTAGAAAACGTGACCACACAAGAGTTGTTCCATCTCGGTAGAAACTAGTTTGTGTGGAATAAGGGTTGGTGTGTTTTTGTCCCTTATTTTAGATATATCTTGTTGATGTGTATTATTTATTTATTCCAAATTCTTTATGGACCTCCCTATAATCTCAAGGATATGGGTCAATGTGTATTAGATGGCCTCCCTTCCTTCATATGGGTAGATCTGATGTGATGACCACCCTAGAATCCTTGGTATGGGTAGGTGTGGTGATATTACATCCCAAGATTCTTGAGATGTTTTCAAATATTTTATATACCATTTATAGTAAATGTAATAATTCCTTAGGTTGTTACATCACTTGTTCCAAAAAATTGAATAAAGGTTATCAAATTCAATATATTAGAAATTAATTTTTAGGTATTCATCATTTTAGGTCTACATGTATTGGTTCCACCCCTAGTAATCTTTGATTACCATCCATGTATATGAAATAACTCTTTATTTATTAAAAAGTTTTATCAATACATTTTTATATCTTCTAGTTGATTGAATGAGAGTTTATTATTCTTGTTTATCATATTTGGGTTTCTTATTACTCCTTAATTTCCTATATTATATTTTAATTTTTTAGGTGATTTAAGAAAGGATTGATGTGTTTCAAACAATAGTTATTATTGTAATTTTTTCTTGAGACTCATCCCCCATCTATTTTATAGACAATGGTCATCCTCATCAACTTCATCTATCAAACAGTTATTATTCCAATTTTTTTCTTGAGACTCATCATCCATATATTTTATGTTTCTTGTACTACTATGATCATTAGTCATCCCATGGGTGACTACTGCTAAGATTATTTCAAGCAACATAGGTGAATGTCCATAATAGATTGAGGATGTATGTAAAATAATAAAATGAAATGATAAATGTATAGGATATGAGTTGATGAGGATGATAGTTGTCTATAACTATAACCTTTGAATGAATTCATAGGATAACACCTAACATAGTGGAGTAATTATTTTCTTAAATTTAATTACTCATTTTCTTCAAATAATACTGAAATTCTTTGAAACAATAAAATGTTGGGTTTCCCGTATTAGAATTTTCTATAACTTTCACCTTTGATAATGAATATATTATGTGTATTTATTTATTTATTATAAAAAATTACCATTTTATGAACCCAATAGTATGGATATGAATTGAAAATTGATTTAGGTTAATCGTTTGACAAAAGAGTATGAATATTGAGTTAAAGAGTTCTTCAATTTTGTAAGAGAGCATGCATACGACCCTTCTCAAATCCATTGTCCATGTTTACATTGTTGTTATTCAAGACAAATTAGTCTAAAATATTTGAAAGAAAATTTTATTTGTCATGGAATATATCAAAGCTATAAATGTTGTACTAAACATAGGGACAAACTGAATGTGAACATTGGTTGGGATGATATTGTGGTTTATGGATCATTTGATGTGAATACCAGTGTAAATGATGATGGAGATCACATGGAATAAATGAAAATGAAAATTTTATATGACCTTCATGATTTTCCAAAGTTTTTTGAGAAGTTAAATAGTTTTTCCAAGATACCATTGTATACTTATTGTACTAAATACACAACATTGTTAGCTGTATTGAAGTTATATAATTTGAAATCTGGTAGCAGATGGAGTGATTCCATCTTTACAGAACTACTTGGTTTTTTGAATGATATGATACCAGAATAAAATGAACTACCATGTCGAACATATGATACTAAATTAATTTTATGCTCAATGGGAATGATCTATAAAAAATACATGCTTTTCCAAATAATTTTATATTGTTTCGCAAGGATCATGAATCACTCATAAAATTCCCTAAGTGTGGTGCAGATCCATTAAGAAAAATGAATCAAGTCCTTCAAAATTTGTATTGCACTTTATATAATTCCAAAATTTAGAATATTTTATAGATTTCAGGAAACCACAAGACAATTGACATGGAATTTAGATACAATAATTAAATATGGTAAGCTATGTCATCTAATAGATTCTCCTTAGTGGAAGAAAATTGATTGTGAGTATCCTGAATTTGGAAATGAGCCAAGAAAATTCTTTCCTACATTATATATACATGGAATAAATACTTTTGGTTTATATAGTAGTACTTATGGTACATGGCCCATCATGTTGGTAAATTATAACTTTCTATCATGGTTATTCATGAAGCACAAATACATTATGTTGTCTCTGCTTATATCTGGACCAAATAAACTTGGTAATGATATTTATGTATATTTGGCTTCATTTATTGAAGATCTAAAATTGATATGGGATATAAGTGTTGTAATGTATGATTCTCATACAAGTGAAGAATTCACATTAAGTTCCATGTTGTATGGGATGATAAATGACTTCCCTGATTGTGGAAATTTATTAGGATATAGCATTAAAGGAATGTTGGGATGTCTCATTTGTGAAAAATTAACATACTTAGTTTAGTTGAAACATTCCTCAAAGACTATGTTCTTAGGACATCGGATATTTTTACCTCGATGACATAAATACCGATCTTGGATGACATCATTTAATGGAAATGTCAAACAAGGTACAACACCATCTCTAGTAACAGGTGATCAACTATACAATAAAGTAAAAGATATTGACACTATTTTTAATAAACCATTTTCAAAAAAATATAAAAATTTATGTTGGAATAAGATATAAATTGTCTTTGAATTACTGTATTGGAATTTTTGTGTGTCAGACATTTTATTAATGTCATGAATGTAGAAAAAAAATGTATTTGATAGTTTTATTGGCATGTTACCAAATGTTCCTAGAGAAAAGAAATATGGAATCAAGGTTAGGTTGGACTTGATTGAAATTTGTATAAGGGAAGATTTGGCACTAGTGAAGGGTAAAAGGTGGGATTTTCTTCCTCCAATAGATTACACTCTATCTAGACAGAAAAAATTGAAATTTTTCCTTTTAATTAATAGTGTTAAAGTTCCACAGGGGTATTCATAAAATATCAAGAATTTCATGTCAATGACTAATTTGAAGTTACAAGGACTAAAATCACATTACTTACATGTTTTGATACAAGATTTGATGCATGTTTCTTTTCGTTCCATTCTTCCTCAAAATGTACAGCATAAATTAACCTAACTCTTCTTCTTTTTCAAATCCATATGCAGTAAAGTTATAGACTTTCCAAAGTTTCCTGTCATAAATAAGGAGGTTTCAGTCATATTATGTTAATTAGAGATTTTCTTCCCACTATAATTCTTTGATATAATGGTCCACCTATTTGTTCACTTGGTTAGAGAGATTCAACTATGTGGTCCTATCCATTACAGATGGATGTACCTCATTGAATGGTATATGAATATTTTGAAAGGGTATGTCAAGAATCGAATTCATCCAAAAGGTTGTATTTCATAATGATATATTGTTGAAGAAACTATTGAATTCTATACTGATTACCTATCATATATTGATAGAATCGGTCTCCCGAAGTCTCGTCACAGTGAACGTCTTATGGATAAAGGGATTTTCAGAAGAGAAGTTGTTACAATTACCTTGATAGAGAAGGATCAAATTCACCTTAAAATTTTACATAATAGTGAAGATGTTGATCTATACATTGAATCTCAAAAATAAATTCTTAGATATTTTAATCCATCAAGGACTGAAGTATGGATATCAAATACACATAATCAACAGTTTATAGGATGGTTCTGTGATAAAATTTATAAGGAGTTATCTAAAAATATGAATTCAATAGTTGAATGACTTCAATGTATAGCCAAGGGACCGAATGAAAATTTTATATCTTACACTGTTTTTGTAATCAATGGTTATACATTCTATATAAAGAAATATTATGACTAAAGTACAATAAAAAATAATGGTGTTACACTTGTGGATGAAGTGATGCACATATCTGGTTCCAAGTATAGAAATCCAATTTATGAAAATATGTCATATTTTGGAATTATCAAATAGATATATGAGTTGAATTATACTACATTTTAAGTGCTAATTTTCTATTGAAAATGGGTTAAAAATGTCAGTGTTGTGAAAGTTGATGAAAAGGGTTTTGTGAAGGTTGATTTCAGTGTGGAAGATGAAAAGTAAGAGTCATTCATAATAGCATCATAAGCAGTGAAAGTATTTTATGTATTAGATAAAATAGAAAAGAATTGCTCGATTATCCTACTAGAAACTAAAACAAATGTCGGGTCAGATGAAAATTCAATTAAGGATGACCCTTTCATTGGGAGATCACAATTAGTTCATTTCGGTCCCAATGTAGATAATGTTTTGTACATTATAAGATACCACAAAAAGGGGATTTGAATTCTCAACAGAGGAACTAAATCCTTAAAACCTTTAAAAAAAGAAAGAGAGTTCAATGATAAAGTAAAAGTGGTTTTTAATATACTATGTTTTTCCTCATAATATTATATGTTCTCTACTACATTAACATAATCTAAATTAAATGTTTGACTACTCATGCAGATAATGTATTATGCACATAATGATGTTTCAAATCCCTCAGAAGAACAAACTATAATGAAGGAAACCCTTTAGAAATATGTAAAGGTAATATTATGATATAATTTATCTATTTTATCGAAAAATTATATAATGGAATGTTGAATTAATTTTCATTATTTCTTATAGAATTTGTTGATTTTAGAATATTTTTGTCCATCTATCATGCCTTTTTAAGAAAATTAAAAATGTTGTCTCTCCTCAATCACAAAGGTAATCTTGATGTTTTAACAGTAAAATCATTATCCATAGAATTAATGTATTGTTTCATATTTATGTTTAATTTATTTCTTTTTAGTATTACTCACATAATAATTGTTTTTTCATACAGGTGGATTCTTTTGTTCGATTTGGGGTGTTCTGTCTATTTGTCATGCCTTTTTTCACCAAAACTTCCACTAAATTCTTCTCTCTCAAAACCTTTTCACTCCTACAGTGTTTCATTTATCATTTTCCTTCAAGTTCCCTCCACTAACTTTACAGGAAGAGTAACGACATTTCCTTTTCTTAGTTATAGAGGTAATATCAATATTTACACAGTAAAATCATTGTCTATAGAATTAATGTATTATTTCATATTTATGTTTAATTTATTTATTTTTAGTAATACTTATATAATAATTGTTTCCTTATATAGGTGGATTATTTTGTTCAATTTTGTGTGATCTATCCATATTTCATGACTTTCTGCATCAAAACTTCCATAGACTTCTTCTCCCTTGAAACCTTTTCACCACTATAGTGTTTCATTTATCACTTTTCTTCAAGTTCCCTCCATTGCCTCTTATCAATCAAAAATGTAATCTTGATGCTTTCATAGTAAAATCATTATCCATAGAATTAATTTATTGTTTCATATTTATGTTTTTTTGTATTAATCATATAATAATTGTTTTTTTATACAAATGGATTCTTTTGTTTGATTTGGGGAGGTTTGTTTGAAGTTTCTCATGATCGTGAGAGATTGTATTTTGAGCCTGTAACTAAGATAATGATAACAAGGAAATATGTCAAGAATGCACAAAACCATCACAAAAAGGTTAATCCCTACTACTTGTTTAATTAATTTTTTCATTATTTAATTTACTTTTTGTAAGTTAATTTTCTTATCATTTTTATCTCATACTTATTTAATTTTTTTAATAGATCTTTTGGGAAGTCATATTGACTCGATGTTCTTAGCATAAAAACCTTTCTTGTTGAAAGAAAGAATATTATAGGAATATAATGTGGTCATTTTTGTGACTTCTCATGATATAATGGTCACATGAACTTTCTATACTCTTCTGTCTTTCAACAACGAGAAAGGTTTTTCAGCTAAGAACATTAATTCAATATATAGTGTTGGAAGTTCGATAAATAAAGGCAATGGAAATCATTGTAACATTAGCAATTAGGATTTTTTTATGAGACTTTGGGATGTGTAAAAATCAGTCATACCTTAATCTGACACACGGTGTGACCAGTATGACTCCAAGTGCTTCTTTTTATTTAAAATTGACATTAATTTTAATAAAAAAGACAATTGACATACTCAAAACTGATAAAAAATATTCATATTGTTTTGATACTTTATTATAATGATCCATAAGTCATTTTTAATGTATAGAAATCATATTCACCTCAATCTGATACACGATGTGTCCGGTATTACTCAAATTGTCCGTTATCAGTTTAAAATCAATATTTTAGTTCAAAAACTGTCACTCACAAAAAAAACCAATCAAACACACTAATATTTTATTTATAATTTAGTAAAATGATTCATAAGTAATTTTTGATGTGTAGGAATTAGTCTCAAATTAAACTTATATATGTTGTGATAGGTATGATTCAAAGTGTGTGTTTCTAGTTTAAAATGAAATTTTAGTAAAAAGGAAAAGTTACATACTCAAAATTGAGAAAACGAATTTGTATTGTTTTTATACTTTATGTAAATTATTCATAATTCATTTTTTATGTGTAAGAATCAGTTGCACCTCAATATGATATATGATGTGCCCAGTATGACTTAAAGTGTTCGTTATCAGTTTAAAATTGATATTTTAGTTCAAAAAATTCTACTCACTGAAAACACATCAAACATGATTGAATTTTCTTTATAATTTTGGAAAATGATTCACAAATCATTTTTGACATATAATAATAAATCTCACATCAAACTGATAAATGATGTGATTAGTATGAGTCAAAGTGTGTGTTTCCAGTTTAAAATGAAATTTTAGTATAAAAGACAAGTGATGTACTCAAAACTAGGAAAGTATATTTGTTATGTTTTGATACATTAGTAAAATGATACATAAGTCATTTGAGATGTGTATTAATTGTCCACACCTCAATTTGATGCACGGTGTGACCGGTATGACTCCAAGTGTATATTTTATTTAAAATTGACATCAATTTTTGTAAAATGGACAAATGGCCTACTCAAAACCGATCAAATTCATTTGTATTATTTTAAAACTTTATAGAAATGATCCATAAGTAATTGAATATATGTATGAATCATCTTCATCTCAATCCAATACATGGTGTGACCGGTATGACTTCAAGTGTGTCTTTTTATTTAAAATTGTCATCAACTTTATTAAAATGGATAATTGACCTACTCAAACCCAAAATAAAACATTATTATTGTTTTGATACTTTATATAAATTATCTATATGTCATTTTTCACATGTATAAATCATCCTTAACTTAATCTGATACACATTGATCCCAGTATGACTCAAAGTGCTCATTATTAGTTTAAAATCGACATTTTAGTTCAAAAACTTCTGATCACTAAAAATCGATCAAACATGCTTTTATTTTATTTATAATTTATTAAAATGATTCATAAGTCATTTTTTATGTGTATTAATGAGTCTCATGTCAAAGTGATACATGATGTGATCGGTATGAGTCAAAGTGCGTGTTTCCAGTTTAAAATGACATTTTAGTAAAAAAAGACAAGTGACGTACTCAAAAATGAGAAAATGAATTCAGATTGTTTTGATAATTTATTAAAACAATACATAAGTAATTTTAGATGTGTAGGAATTGGTTTAACCTTAGTCCAACACACGGTAAGATCGGTATGACTCCAAGTGTGTCTTTTTATTTAAAATTGACATCAATTTTAATAAAATGGACAACTTGCCTACTCGAAACTGATCAAATGAATTTGGATTGTTTTGATGCTTTAGTAAAATGATCCATAAGTCATTTGAGACATGTATTAATTAGAATAATCTCAATCCGACACACGGTGTGACCAGTATGACTTCATGTGCATCTTGTTATTTAAAATTGACATCAATTTTAGTAAAATGGAAAACTTACCTTCTCAAAACTAAACAAAATTCATTCCAATTGTTTTGATACTTAATTTAAATGATACATAAGTCATTTTTTATATATAGGAATCAAACTCACCTCAACCGGATACAATATGTGCCCGGTATGACTCAAATTTTCTGTTATCAGTTTAAAATTGATATTTTATTTCAAAAAATTCCACTCACTAAAAACCAATAAAACATGATTATATGTTCTTAATAATTTATAAAAACTATTCATAAGTCATTTTTGACCTTTAGAAATTATTCTCACATAAAACTGATATACTATGTGATCAGTATGAGTCAAATTATGTGTTTTCGTTTTAAAAATACATTTTAGAAAAAAGACAGATGACGTACTCAAAACTGAGCTAACGTATTCAGATTGTTTTGATAATTTAAGAAAATGATACATAAATTATTTAAGACATGTATTAATCATCATAACCTCAATTTTACACATGGTGTGACCAGTATGACTCCAAGTGCATCTTTTTATTTAAAATTGACATTAATTTTAGTAAAATGGAAAACTAGCCTACTCAAAATAGATCAAACACATTCAAATTGTTTTGATGCTTTATAAAAACAATACATAAGTAATTTTAGACATGTAGGAATTAAATTCATCTCAATATAATGCACAATATGACCAGTATGACTTGAATTATTTCTTTTTATTAAAAATTGACATCAATTTTAGTAAAATGGACAACTGACCTACTCAAAACTGAGAAAAAACATTCAGATTGTTTTGATACTTTACAAAAATTATCCATAAGTCATTTGTGATGTGTAGGAATTAAACTCATCTCAATATGATATTTGATGTTCCTGGTATGACTCAAATTTTTCATTATCAGTTTAAAACTGACATTTTAGTTCAAAAAATGTCACTCATGAAACCACTAGGTTGTGCCAGTGGAGATTTTTCTTATACTTATTTAATTAATTTTCACAGAGATAGAGCTTGAATATGAACAAGAAATGGTGTGACATTTATGAATCAACCACAACTCAATCTGATACACAATGTTTCTAGTATGACTGAAAGTTTAGTTTAAAATTATCACTTTCTGTGAATTTATTTCTTTATATTATTACTAACATAAGAATTTTTTTCTTATATAGGTATGTTATTCTTCTTGAGAAGGTATGGTTTATTAAAAAATAGAATTATTCATGGTCATCATCAAAATACAAAGGAATGTTGATGTTTTTGAATGTATGTAATAATTTGTACTTATGTAATTGTATAAACCAACATTTAAAATGACTATAATATCGTGTGTGTGTTTTCTTAAATTTGTGTTTTAAATTTAATTTAATTTAAATTTCATATTGGTACTTTATTTTTTTATATCTAGTGGTGTTTTTGGTGCTGCGATGTTCTATTACAACATGTTGCACTGGTTCTGTAGTGTTTTGTTACAGCACACTGTAGTATGACCCTTTATCAGCACTTTTGAAAGAGATAATAAATGTGTACTTTATCATCACTTTTGAAAGCATTGATATATTCATTATTTATCAGTGATTTTGAAAGTTCTGATAAATGTGTATTTTATAATCTCTTTTAAAAATGATGATAAAGGTACTCTTTATCAGTGCTAAATAAAAGTGCTGATAAATGAGTCCTTTATCAGCACTAAAAAAACACTGATAGAGGATCCATTTATCAGAGTTTTTTTAGCATGGATAAAGGAACCATTTATCAGTGTTTTTTATTGCTAATAAAATTCAAGGGCTTTTAATCTCACTCAGGTTGTCAATGCTTCTGTGGCACTAATAAAGGCCATTTTTATCACTATTAAAGGTCTATTTTGTAGTAGTGTTTGATCAGATCAATCTATTCTAATTTTCATAACCCCTTATTCTTCTTATTCTGTTATTTTTATTTCTCAATTCTTCCTCTAATTCAAATGCACCACTCCATTCATTAACTTTACAAACATACACTTAATTACTTTTCACAACAACAATTACAAAGTATAATATCCAATTAGAATTTTTCAAATTCAAATTCAAGCCTCCAATTTCCATCAACCAACTCAACTACTCCCACTTCATTTTGAGCCTTGAGATCTTATGGGATTAATTTTACATTGTTGATACTTCCAAAATTACATCATACATCAAGTTAGAGAGACATTAAATCATCTAAGAATCTATTCCATAAAAATTCATCATAATTTAATCAAAAATATCTACACAACTTGAACCATAGACTAGTGCAGAAAGGTTAGTTGTTTTTCCTTTAAAACACCTTGCACCATAGGTGTAGTCCTTTTAGGTCTGGTTGTTTTTCCTTGAACCTTTACCTATCAACCATGAATTGTTAGACCACAATTGTGGTGATTCTCCTTTGTATTTTTTGGCATGTCACACCACTGGTTGACAACAGCTACCTTCAAACACCACCACAGGCATAGTGGGATTTCCTATTTCACACAGGTAGACTGGAAGATCACCACAGGGACCACCATGACCATTTTATCCTTGAAAATTTCACAAATACACATTTTAATATCACCATGAGAACCACCATTACCATTTTTTCCTTGTACATTTCATACATGCACACCACCAATGCATCATGACCATTAAAACGCCCCATTATAGGCATGGCCTTGTCCATTTTGGACCTACTTATCATCAATATTCTCTTCAATATGAATGTGTCCTTATTTTATTATATATCCTTTCTCCAAAGAACCTTAATCAATTCAAGAACCATATATCAACCATCTAGTTTCCTTAAATCTTCTTAAAGTCCTGATTCATGATAAACTTCATCGTAATATATAAATTTAAATATTGTTTCACATGGAATTGTTTGATTTAACTTTGAATATAATTTATGTATTGACAACAAAATCCAACACACTCAATCATATTATCTTCACCAATTATTCAACCTCACTAAACACAACAACCATATCAGTACCTCTTGGGATCAATAAAAACAAGATATATAAATTAAATTTTTATTTTTGGAAGTAACATAATAATAGTTTTCCAATTCCAAAACTATCACTCTATGTAGACTTAGATCATAAGTATTGACCTATAATGATGCAACCCTTTCCCTATTACCAACACATGGATATACTTCTCCTTTGTTAAATTCTTACATATTTTTTAGTCTATATTTATTATCACAAATGTGTGATGCACACCCGATATCTAATACCTATGAGTCTGAGTTAGAGAAATTGAATTATATAACATTCACATCCATATGATAAGAACACTTTTCTCTGAGAATGATTTTATTTGAGAACACTTATCAACCTTAGATATCAATATATTATTATTTCATAGTTCATACCTATAAGACACCTCTAAATGAAAATCATTATGCATTCCATAATCTATAACAAAGAAATATTTATGGGTCATTATCATGTTTTATATATTTTTATCAAGGACTTATAATGAAATAAATCCCACTAAAATGATGATCATTTACATTATTACCTTTAGTGCGTCAAGATCCATATTTCACTAAGTAATGATTCTAATTTGGTATTCCTCTCATCACTTGGTTATTTAGGTAGACAGTATTTCCAATCATATCACATTTGACTCTTGTAAATTTAAGTGTAAAAATATTTTCCTGAATCCATCATATGGATATAAAATCAATTTTATTTCTCTAGTATCATAACTCTTAGGGTTTCTCAAATAATTTTCACACAAAGCCCACAATGATATTTGGTTACCTAACTCTTAGGGTTATCCATTTTCTTCAACCTTACATAAGATAATCCATGGGCCCTTCTTTGGCATAACATAACTGTTTAAATGATTGATTACTTTATATTTGTTTGTTTTGGAAGGAATATCACACTTATTAGTTGAGGGGTTTTCATTTAAATTCTATCCATTTTAATATACATCACATGCATATTAAATCCATAACTATTGTATCATATGAAAATTTTATTATATCGTGTTTTATTTATTTATGTATGATTGCTTCTAATGATTTAGTTTTATAATCCTTATTTCATCCACCAAATTAAGATATCCAAACCAAATTAATGTGTAACTCTTTACACAACTCATTGTTTGTGTTACTCATCCAAAAATATAATCTAAGCATATTTACACATATCCAATTGAATCCCATGAATATGGTATATGAAACTCTTTTCAGGTAAATGTTTATAACTATATGAAATTAATAATCCACAAATGAGTAATATTTGAGCCACAAATAGTCAACCCCCACTTTTTTAGACAAGGAATAAGCCTCTAGTCTTGTGAGAAATCTAATCCAAAGTCCATCTACCCTGAGGATACTTTACTCAAGATAGATTTCAATTCCATCATAACTCTAATACCTAATATTCATAAACTATATTCAACCTCTAAACTCAATCTAATAACCTCATAAAAAAGTGAATTCAAGGTAAATTAAAACTAAATCTTATGTTTTCATACCTATCATGGCATGATAATTTTATAAGAAGCAATTTATCACACAAATTTAAGAATTCATGATATTCAAAAGGAATAAATAAATAAATAAACATTTCATTTACTTAATTAACATGAGATAGTAATATAAAATTTTCATATTTAATTTAATCATAAAAATTATTCTATTTATAATTATTAACACTTATATTTTATAAACAATTCATAAACCATAATTAATTTTTCATAAAAACGGTTTTTCCTCATTTTTAGGATATTTCATGTTTTACGATTGGTAGGTGTCGTTATCTATCATTGACTATGATTGGAATAAATGATTATGATAATAATTATCATAGGGTGCCTATATTATTTGAATATATACTCTATAACACCAATATGACATGATGCTATGTTTTTTGAAACTCAAAAATTCAAGTCACGGGCAATGATATTGCATATCATAATTTATGATATGGAATAAAAAACACAGATTTTAGTGTATCATACACTACGTTACAATCCAATCATAACCTATAACTAAGAAAAATAATAATCAAATAGTATGATATCTTATATAATAAATCTATTTATATCAATCCAAAAATAGATATTCAGGCACGTCATATCATACTCTACAATATCACCACAAATGTCATGCTATATTCATGTTCTTCATGAAATCTGTAGAAAAGCATGTTGATTTAAAGATGATCATCGATTAGATACCACTGATAGATTTTATAGGATCATATAATAAAAAAATCAATATAACATGAAACATAAATAGTCATACCTATTTCATAGTGTGCTCCTTCTCTGATGATATTGATGGAGTTTATTTGATAGAGATCATTAAGTGAAGGTTTAAGGGCTCTTGAATCTATAATAAGTACACAAACCACTATAATACTCATATTCTATAAGAGGATCCCATAAACTCTAAAAGTTTCCTAACACATTCTTCATGAATAAAAATAAAGATCCAGGATATAATATATCATTGACTATGTCTAGATAGTGATACACACTCACCAATTGGAGTATCACGTCCATATATAGACCCCCCCTCCATTTAATGAAAAAGATCAAGGGTTGGCTGCCAATGTTTGGTAGCTGATATTCATTTCTCATAAAACATACTTACTAAGAATATTATTATTTAAACATTTAAAATGATTATAATCAGTTTTTATAGCCATAAATGAATCATCATAATGATTCCTATCCCAAACAAAATTGTTTGGAAGATGTGGTTGAATCCATGCACTCGATATCCAATATTGTATCACTATCATGCAATACAATAAAATCATCTCTTTCCCTTAACAACATAGCCTATAATATACACTATATAAAAATATATGGATATGATATAGATCAATCGTATAATATGATCAATTTGGTTTGAGTGAATTTCCAATAGAAAGTAGGTATCAGTTAATGTAATTCCCACACCTAGGTCATTGAGGGGTTCCAACTCTACTGATAGAGGACCCACACCCCTATCATCAGGGGGTTACCAACTCTAATGATAGAGTGCTCACACCTCATCAAGTGAAGTATGTCAATCAAGGGGGAAACAACTCCATCTATCATATGGAAACCCACTCCTTATTGAGATTAAGGGGATACCAACTTGATGCCTAAAATAACTAAAATGGAAGACATATATCCCAGATCTATGTGGGGTTACCTACACTATGAATTATTTATAGTACTTGATACCTATCATTAGTATGTCATTGGGGAGGTTATTGACTATATAACCTCATAACACGTGTGGGGGCCTTCTCTCTTTATCAGTATACTACTAGGGGTTACCAACCTCATCCAATATATAGGGGACTTGTTGCCTTGTAGATAATGCATCATCCAAGGGGGTACCTGGCCTTATCAAATATATTGGGGACCTACTTCTCATTGATAATAGATTGACAAGGGTCAACTGACCCCATGCCTATACCAAGCACTCATGGACACCATAATCCCTGTTTTGATGCTAGTACTATGTTGAGAAATTTATTTAGTCATCGGTATACTAGAAAATCGATATGGAATCAACCTATAAGATCACATTATCATGAGTAGTCTCATTACTCACATTATCCTCAGAAAGTCTATTTCTCACCTCTAACAAATATATTTCCATGAGTAAGTTGATATCCTCATCATACTTAAATATATTTGGAGGGGATAACACTTCTCCAAACAAGGTGGAAAATATCAACCGCAAAAAATAAATCCACAGGATATTTACATATGTATTGGATCGAATAAAATAAATTAATAATATTATACCTTTTCTTTATTGATATGGAATGTCCAAGATCCACCACACAAGATTGATAGTGATCACTGAAAAGAAACCAACAGGATCCTTTCCCCTATGGAATCCATAGTTTAGATAAATCTCTCAATGATTATAAAGGATCCTCTCTTCCCCATAGATTTTCAGAACCCTAGGTTAGAGAGATAAAGAGAGATCAAGATAATCAGCTTAAGGATTTTTGTTATAATATTTATACACCCTTGAATTCACCACTCATATCTCACATGTTTTCTTTAAGACTTCCATAAGTGGAACATGGTTTAGTATGAAAGTACACTTCTAAAGTATATTCCCATAATGATATAGTAAGGTCATTCTAACTCATCATAAATCAAACCATTCCCAATAAAGTATAATTACACCTCTTTGTCACACCATTCCACTATGGTATTCCAAGTGGGGTGAGTTTTAAAGCTATTCCACTTTCTATTAGATAATTATAAATTTTTATCTTAAGTGATCACCACCTTAATTTGAATGAAGTATCTTAATAATCATTCCAATTTGAGTTTGTATATCATTATTTAACACCTTGAACATTTCAAAGGTTTGAAACTTGAATCTCATAAGAAGAACATAACCGTGTTTACTAGAATCATTGGTAAAAGTTATAAAGTACTTATAAACACAACTTTCTTGTGTACTTAATATACCATGTACATTATTATGTATTAAGTTCAGTAGCCCACTAGCCCTTTCACCCTTTATACTAAAATGTTATTTAGAGATTTTTTTACTAAAAAATATTCACATTTATTAAACATTTCATAATTGAATAGTTTCAATAATCCATCTATATGGAATTCTTAAATGTGTTTTTAATTTTTATTCCCAAGGAAATAATGAAAAAGATAAGTCGTTATCGAATTAACTATCTTGACCATGTAATCTAAAATTTTATAGATTATATTATCCATGTATAGAATGTATAAACTATTTATCATATTCCCAATACCATAAATTATTTTATTCATGCATATAAAATAACTTCTGTTCTTAATCAAAAATGAAAATCCTTTTTTATCCAAACATGATATGAAAATAAAATTTATATTTATGTAATATTAATATAATTCCAATTATATAATTAATATTCCAAGCATATATAAATTATATATTCCTACCTCCAATTCAACAACTATTATCCCATTTCCAACACATATATCTACTTCTTCTTTCACCAATTATCCCTTATTTTTTAGTTTATATACATCAACACATATGTGTGATGAACACCTAGTATCTGATACCCATGAGTTAGAATTAAATAAATTTATTTCTATAGCACTTATATCTTGGTTCTTATAATGATTCATTGTAAGAACATTTATCAAATTTATATGACAATCTATTAGATTATAAATTAAAATAATAATATATCTCAAAATAGTATTCATTATGCATGAATTGATCTATAATAAAACAAATATTTTTTAGTTGAGTGTGATGTTTTATATCAATTCAATAATGAATTTTATTGAACATTCTCCTAATAAAATGATGTCTCCATATATCATATTTATTAATAGTCCAAGATTCATATTTCACTATGCCTTAGTTTAACTTTAATATTTCTCCCATTACATGGCTATTTAAGTAAACAATAAATTCAATTATAATATATATGTCTCTTAGATAGTTGGTGGAAAACACCTTTTCCAAATTCATTATATGAATTATTCTTAACTGTATTCTTTTAATTGCATAATTTTTAGGGTTAGTAATCTAAGTATATCCCAGAGCTCAAAATAGAACATAGTTGCCTAAATTTTAGGGTTAACCATTTCATTCATATTGTACACAAGATAATGCATGGGATCGTAACTTTATGGTTACCCTTACTAAACAATTTAGGTCTTAACATGTGTTTTCATTAAATTAAATATCACACTTAGTATTTTCAAAGGGTTTTCAAAGTCACTTAATTTCTTTATTCCTCTCATACATAATTTTCATCCCATGTAATCCCTATATGTATGTATAATTTTGGTGATTTAATTTTACATCTTATACCTCTAAACAAATTAATATGTTCCAAACATATTAATATATAATACTTTATATAATTAATTATTTGTGTTGCTAACCAAAATAAAATCTAATCATATTCAAACATATCCAAATAAATCAATGAATAAGACATATAAAACAATTTTATGTAAATTTTTAGAATCATTTGAATACAAAATCATGCTCAATAGAAATTATAGTATAACAAGTAGTAAACTATTCACCTTTTTTAAAGAATTGAAGTCCCTAATCCAGGGTATCCTGGCCCAAATTCCAACTATTCATAGATCAATACTCAAGAGGGATCTCAATTACAATACAATAACAACACTTAATATGAATAAATAATAATAAAACTTTATCATTGAATCCATAACTAAAATAAATCATAGTCTTGGTTGAATAAAACTAAATCTAATATCGCACCTAACATGTAACTATTATATGCATGGCATAACGATTATAAGGAGTAATTTAAACACTTTAAATTAAATCATACCAACATTCATAATATAAATAATTTATATTCATTAATAATAAATATTTATTAAATAAAATAAATTAATGATTCAAAAATTCATTATGAGATGTAATAACTTCAAAAAAAGAAAATCCGATCAAAATAAGGTTCTCATCAATGAAGTTTTTTAAACAATAATTTTTATTAATAATTGGCCAACTTGATAATATAATCAACATCCACCATATAATAGAATGTTATATCATTGTACATCAATATCATTGTGTTGTTACCCATGATATAGAACAATTCTATATCACTGGTCAGATACAAAATTTTCCCATAAAATTTTCCCTTCTAATATAAGTAGTGTAATAGTCATAATGAAAATGATATTATTGTGTTATGTTTTGGAAAAATATTTCATCATTTTATGACTTATTCCACGAAAATCATTCTCTCATAATTCTATATATTTCATTGAAAAAAATCCAAAACAAATCATTGTTTCATACCATGTTTTACCAAAATGTTGTATGTGTGACCTACCATATGTAACAAAATAGTGATATTTATGGATAACCCTTAGAAACTACAAACAAAAACTTCACCATATAGTGATTCACTAAATCATATAATCACCAAACACTTTGGTAATATATTTTATTTTTTCCAATAGTGTTGTAGCACCACCTCCAAGATTAAGGATGAGAATAGAATTGATCAAGCTTTAGATTGTGTAAATATGATCAATTATATCCAAATGATCCATATAACAATTCCATTTATAGTGTTTTTTCAAAAAATAAAAAAAAACTTTTAACATTTGTAATGATCGGCCGATATTCATCTTACTTGCATTATAAATCTTATAATGCTCAACCTCATTTATATAAGTGATCATTGAACACTTTAACATTATTTTTTTTATATAACAATTTAACACTCACTTCTATATTAATGCATTATCACATGATGTGTTACGTGCTCTAATTATATGATAATCATTGTGAAAGATCATTACATCCATGCAATATCACATATCAATACAATAATGTGGGAAACAATATCATCATATTGTGTGTGGTGTTGTGGACTTGGAATATATATTCAACAATAACATCTATGAAGAAATAATATTTGGATGAGAGTTTTATTATGATTCTCAATCCTTATTTTCATCACTTAAAATCTCTATCCAAGTAACTTTACTTCATAAAATATAATCTTATAATGTATTTATTTATTTTATTTAAATATATAACACTAATAAATTATTAATAATATTGTCAAATAAAAACATTATTTTAAATAATTGGTAATAAGAAATAATGTAACTCTTGTATTAAGTTTTCACTTTACCTACATTTGTCCCAAATTTTTAAAAGTTACAAGAATATAAATAGTTACTTTGACTCTCAATTAAACTGATATTTAATAAATAAAAATTTATTTAACAATTTATTTATTTATTTGCATTTGAATATCTCCAATTTCAATATTAACTCTCAGTGGTTTCTTAGAAAATATATTTTATAAAAATATATTATTTCAAGGCACTAACACTTTATGCACTAAATAAAATAACTGTTATTTTCTTTTATGAAATTTATAACATGAAAATTCAAGACCATATCACATATAATTTCATTACATCAATATAAAAATAAGATTTAAAATATGAAATTTATTCACATATTGATATGTGGATAAAGTATTTTATTTTTATCACATCGAAAATCCTTAATAATTTTATATATATCTTACTTTCCATACTAAGTTATAGACTATATTGTGAGAACATGAACCATATACATGAAACCAACTTTTATTTCATCCATGAAAATTTCTTTTTACATTGAAAATATCTTTCTATTATGACATAATAGATATTAAAATAAAACATCACATAACATTAGTTCATTAATAATATTTGATAAGTTGGATTATACAACTCTTCCTTTAGGTAGCAACCATTTCTTATTCTCTCATACATAGACCTCTAACTACATTTATCAATTTATCCTCATTTTTAAACTCTTATACATATGTAAAACTATTGTATGATGTATATTTGGTATTATATACCCTTATAAAATAGAATAATTAATTTATATAACATAAATACCTGATGTGGGCACTCCACAAAGATCGCCTAAAATCTTTCAGGTACTCTGGGAAGTTACATGTTTAGTTTTCAGCCTTATTATATTAGAAACATTATACCTTCTTCATAAAATATTATTTTGGTTACAAATATGTGGGAATTTAATCTTCATGAAATTTATTATTATTATTTAAAAAACCTTTACTCATTTTCATCTACCATTATCATGGTTCTTGATCTTAGACCTCCCATACCTTGCTCAGTTACCCCCAAAAAATAGAAATTTATATCCAGATCGGGTATGAGTGGTGATCCCGATATTTCTAAATCATTAACATACCCAAAAATATTTAGCTCATGATTTAGAATTTGAAGTTTCCAAAAGAATATTACACTAAAAAATAATTTAAAACCCCCATACCCCCATGTCTTATTTGTTCTTATTATACCCTCTTCAGATTATTTATCACTATCTAAGCATATATATTTTCATGTTTCTCTTATAACTTAGGGTCCATGGATACAATCATAAGTGTATAAATATTAATATAATCTTTATTATGTTCACTATAATAATTATTATCCTCTTGAATGGATTATTCTATGAGTGCCTTTTTATGAAGCATTTAATCTAATATATAAAATTTATCTTCATGATTGAGAATGATTATCAAGTTGCAAAACCAATTGATAAAGATACTACCCTTTAGCTTTTATATTTATAGAATTAATCTAAAATATATAATTGAAATTATATTCATTTCATTTTAATCTATAATAGTATTATTTTTCATATGAGTATCATATTTTAAAAATATTCAGTAAGGATTTTTATTGAATTTACTCCCATTAAAACAAAGAACTCATATTTACAGTATATTTATTAGTGGACCAAGATCCATATTTCACTGTGATTTAGTTTAAAATTATTTTTTATCCTAGTTAATAGCTATTTATATAGAAAATTACATCAATAATATGATATATAACCCTTGGATAATTGATCAAATGACAACTTTCCCTAATCCATATAAAAAATTACTCTAATTGCATTCCTCCGGTTACCTAAATTCCAAGGTTACCTAACCAAATGTAGTCCAAATTTTAAAGGTATAAGCACTTAACTATTAGGGTCACCCATATTTTTTCTGTCTTACACATGATAATCAATAGCACTTAACCATTAATATCACTCGTACTGAATGATAGAGGTATCAACAAGTGTTTAATTTGGAAAGAATCTAATATCTTGGTATTTCATGGGTTTTTATATTATCTCACCATTTAATTCCATATAAATATCATGTATACTTAATATAACATTTTAATCTTATATATATATAGTTATATTTTATTTAATTTATAATTATTATATCAAATTAACATGTTTTAATCATATTAATGTATAACTATTTATACAAACTATGATTTGTGTTATACATTCATAGTAAAACTTAATTATAATGTTCAATTCATATCCATATGAATCACATGGAAATTATATATAAAACTATTTCATATAAATATTAAAATTACAAGGAACTTAAATCTTGTTTGGGAGCATGTATGGTGTGATAGGTAGCCAAACTCACTCTTTATAGATAGAACCACAATCCCAGGGCTACTAGAATTTTGACCTAAAGTCCCATTATACATGGATCACTGCTTGATAGTGGTTTAAAGTCCCAACATGGTTATAACTCCAAATATAGACAAATAATTACAATAAGATATTTACTTTGAAATCATAGTAAATGAATCACTAACCTTGGTTGAGATAAATTAAATTTTATGTTATAACTTGGTATAAAACTCCAAAAATGCATAGTAGAACACACATAGAAGTATTTTAAGAAATTTAAATAATTATAATATTAATAATACAAATAATATATATTCATGAATAATAGAATAAATTAATTAATTAACAATTCATAAATTTAAGTATAAGACAAGGTGAACATTTCATAAAATATGAATATAAATAGTTTATAATTTACTGTAAAGGAATATGTAATCTCTATAAAATATATTCATGAATAATAGAATAAATTAATTGATTAACAATTAATAAATTTAAGTATAAGAAATGTTGAACATTTCATAAAATATGAATATAAATAGTTTATAATTTACTATAAAGGAATATGTAATCTCTATAAAATATATGTATAAACACTTTAAATTTATATTTCAAACATTAAAACTTCATATATCGCATTTACATGGTATACTTATGAACTTATTTATATTAAAATATATAATTTATAAAAATATTAATTAGTCACATTTTTTAAAACATATTAATAATTCATATTAATAATGTAAAAAAATTAAAATATTAAAATATCATATATTTTATATCTATTTAAAACTCAATTTCATCCATTAAAAATAGTTTTGGTATAGTTTGAATAAAATTATAAAATAAGGCATTGATATGAACATTTCATATTATAATTTATAAGCCTTTTATGAAATTCATATAAATATATTATATTTTTCTTATTTTATAATTTATAAAAACTCTATAAATTGATTTATAATTTTTTTAAAAATATTTTACATTGAAATCATAAATTTTATACCATTTAAAACAAAGAACATAATATTCAACATTTATTTATTAAACATTCCATAAACATTTAATAATTAATTAAAAATAATTCATATTTTTAATTTTAATTTAAGAACCCTTTATAAAGTAAATAAATGTCTTAAATTACATGCTTTTATAATTTATAAACATTTTATAAATTATAAATTCATTTCAAAAAAATGAAATATTTTTTTAAAAAACTATTATATCACAGAAAACGATATACCTTACATTGTCACCTATGATATAGGAAAATCTATGTCACATTTGTATAATTCATAATCATATCCAATATTATTAAGACTACTTTTATTCATAATACAAACAATAATATCACATATTGCTTATTATGATATTATGAGCTACTATATTCATAGTGTTATTGCTAGTCGTGTTTCAAATCATAAACAATGATATCACCACATTGCTCCATATGTTATGCCAATACAATGTGCATTGTGATACTCTTATATCGCTACAACGTTACGAAGCTTGGTTATTTTAAGATCATGAATTGAGCTCATCATAGCCAGTGATATCTCATATTGTGGTCAATGATATCATGGTCAATAACTGAGATTTAACCACATCATCTAAACACATATTGAAGCCGGTGATATCTTTATATTATTTTCTATAAATACATACATTCTTCAAAAAAATCACAAAATTAATATTTATTATAAACATCATAGAGTATCTCAAATGCCACTGTTAATTTTGGATGTATAACATGTTTACCCAAATATACTAAAAGAACCAAAAAAATAGTACCACGTGATTATCCATGAGAGGTTTAGAAAAAATAAAAAAAATGAATAATAATCTTTTTAAGGTTGATTATTTCTTGTTAACAAAATATTTAAAAATATTATAATGATTATTTTCTCACTTAAATTCTTGATTGATTCCCTAGATGCCAATTTTAGTGATATTGGATCCTACCCCACAACTAAGAGAGGGATAAAATTCTTACTCTGCATTACTACCCTCTATTTAGGGACATTATCCCTTAGTCGAGCCAGTAAAACCTTCAAATATCCCAACCATCTATGTAAGTTTAAAGGTACCAAAGCTTGGTGATAGTGAACTTGTAAGGTCCAAGGTATTAGAGAATGGTAATTAGGGTTTGATAATGGATCAACCATGTTAATTTAGACCCTACCAAGGTGTCGGGGTGTCGATATAGGCTGGGGAATGAGTTTTGGGAGTTAGTTTGGGCTTAAGGGTTGAATTTTTTTTGAAATTATACTACATCTGGTTTTTGGAAGAGGTTTGAAAGTTGGAAGTGAATTTTGGAATGATTTTTTTTTAAATTGAAGGATTCAATTATTTTGGGAAATATTTACTAAAAAATTTAGGTCTGGTCAATTTTTAGATGAATCGGAACAATTTTTTAAGTTACATTGAATTTCTAGAAATTTGGAAAAATCATGTACAAAAGGGTAAATTTTTTCTATGTAAGGGTCCTGATGTGTAAGGGTCTTCATATATAAATTTCACCCAATGAAGGGTTAGAAAAAATGGAAAAGGGTCATGCATAAAGGTTCTTAAGGATATATATATAAGGGTCATAGTATTTGGAAAAAATGGTTAAGCCTTGTATGTAAGGGTAACTCGGGTGATACATAAGGGTAACTTCTCCATACATAAGGGTCACCCAATTATGTGAAATTATCTAAGTGTGGGAGTACCCTATGATACTTAAGTGTAAGATATATAAGGGTAACTTTTGTTCCCTATGATATGTTAGGGTCTCTGATTTGGTTAATTTTGATGGTGGATGATATATAAAGGTTATATAATGTATAACGACTAGGAAAATAATAAATGGATATTACTTGAGGGTAATTTTCCTAATATGTAAGGGTATTTATATGACAAATTATGATATGTAAGGGTCATTTCCTAGATACTTAAGGATTATTTATCAAAAAATTATGATATTTAAATGTCATTTTATCTAATATGTAAGGGTCACTTGTGAGGGTTGATATGTAAGGGTCATATACATAAGGGTCCTAGACTTTGTCTAATTTTGTTGTATAATACATAAGGGTCCACTTGGGTGATACATAAGGGTCACTCATGCGTAAGGGTCCCCGTGTTTTTCAAAAAATGAGTTTGGTAATTTTTTATAAATTTTTCTAAAATGATAATTAATTGATTTATTAAGTATAAAAGGGGTGGATTTGGGCTATTTTTTCTTGAACACAACGTATGTTCCCTAGTTCTAGAATCTCACTCATTCATCCTTGGTTCTTGGAAAAATCCATCGATTTTTATCGGTTCTTCATGTAGTTTATTAGAAGGAGTATTCAAGGGTAAGGATAGTTTTACTTGAGTTTTTATTATATATTTATCTCATTTTTTCTAGTTTTCTATTGGTTGTACCCTAAATCAGGGATTTTTCAGATTATAGGATTTCTTATGATAGGATCCAAATCAGTTGGAGTTTATTAATGAGTGGAATCCTACTAACTCCTGGTATGTGGTGTCTATATTTTTCTTTGTTATAAATGTGACATGCATCGTATGATAAATAGTTAAGGGTAGTGTTGTGTATGTGTGACCGAGAATATATCCACTTGTGGTTTTAGTTATCGTTAAGAGATATGTGAGGGTATTCTCATGTGAAAATGGTGGGTTTGGCCTAGTAAAGTTTGGTTGTGTGGTTATAGGTTTTAATGGGAATAATTTTGTATGTTATAATGTGGTGACTTATGAGTTGTGTTGACTGGTGTGGTTCTTTTGAAACATGATGGATGTAGCCCATATGATTGTGGGTGATGATGCTCAATAGGAATGAGTGGAAATGGAGGTTCATCAGTATGATGTAGATGGTGGTGACCATTGTTGTAAGTGGAGACAGAGGTTCGCTAGTATGATGTGGATAGTTCTAACCATTATCACAAGGTGGAAAAGGATGTTTTTCAAGGTTTGGTCATTGGATATTGGTGATATCACTCATTTCAGTGGATAAATCTATTAGGGTTGTGTGCACATGGGTCAGGGCTCATAAGGTACTTTTTACCACTAATTTATTAGAGGTATCCTTTATAGTTGAGTGAAATAGGGTGGATGATGATGGGGTTCATTGATATAGAGGAGGATACACTATAATTGAATATGGTTCGTGGTGTGTGAGACCAATGGATGAGAGTGGGATACTCTTTTTATGTGTGGTATTTTATGGGACTAATGATCTAGACTTGGATAAAGATATATGTTGTTGTGCCTTGAGTTTCATTGAGTTGTTAAGACGGTTGTTAATAAAGGGTTCAGAATACCATGAGTATTTTGATATGGATATGTACATGTCATTAGGGAATCATGTTTGATTTGTAATGGTGATGGTTTGTGGTGTAGAATTGGTTGGAAGGTTGAGGGAACTTTTAGTATGATAGACCATTTATGTATCATTTCACCCTGGCACTGGCCAAGGATAGTAAAGGATCACTTGGGGCTGGTGAACCATGAGTGGATCAGGTTTTGTGGTGTGTTGATTATCATTTATTGTGCTTTTAATACACTTGTATATGTGTGAATATTATCCATGGAAGTCGTTGGTGGTGTCTTGCTGAGTTCATACCCACACCTTGCATAGGTACTTTGAGATGCATACAGACTTTATGTCTTGTTGTACAGGTAAGGGTAAGGGATCTTCATCAAGATCCTAGTGGATATAGATGTGTTTATGGTGCATGGGTTGGATGATATGGTTCTTCATATGGGTTTGGTGGTTCCTCAGTGTCTAGATGGTGGTTTATTTTTGTTGCTTAATGCATGTACATATGTGATCGGCCTAAGGGAAATCTCGTTGACCTTTGTATAACTGAATTATCATTTCATATGTTTTCTATGCTTATCGTATGTGTGTTTTGGATTATGGTTATCTATTATTTAAATTTTCTTTTTTTCATTTTGTTAATGTTATTTATCTTTTGGGGGTATATTCTCCCCACAATCACCCCATAAACTCTCATTATTAGTCGACAACCTTTGGTGTATGGGAAGGTGTTTCTAAGGTCTAATGGAACTTTGATCCAGTTACTATAGAGTGATTCAGGTTGGGATATTACAAATTGTTTCTAAAGTAGGGTGGTTATAAGGTGGTAAAAGAGTGAGTTTATTTCTATTTAGGTTATGGTAGATTGGAGACTAAAGAAATTATTGTAACTTGGGATGGATGTCATGTTTTGTGTCTATATAGTACAAGTATGGACTAAAGTCCAAGTTTTCAAGGAAATTGTGATTTTTGTTTTGGTTTTTATGTTTATAATTGATTTATTTGATTTGGACCCATGTATATTTAATTTTATCAATGTCCATTTCATAATCTTGGCCCTGAGAGGAAAGATATGGTACTCCTGCATTATTTTATTCATGTAGGGATCATGTGACATGTGTGTGCTACTTTTGACTATCATTGTGGTTATGGAATGGAAATGGGTTTTTCTGTTTAAACTATCAATAATAACCTATATTTTTTCTCATATAGATTCTTAGTGTGATTCTAATCGGCCATCCTGAGTGTGTGATTCCTAATGTGAATAAGTATGTGGATCTTATGTGTATATAGTGTGTGTGGTACTTATCCTTGACATGGGTGGGTGGGGCCATGAGGTCAGATGGTATGGGACATGGGTGTGGTAGGGAAGTGTAAGGGATGGTAAGTAATATTTCATGTTATAGATTTCACTATTTGTGATATCTATACTGTTATATCAATATTGATAATGTTATTTGGTTCTTAGAGTGATTCCACCTATACAACCTATGTTGGATCTTTGGGATGGTGAAGATATAGTTCCACTAAGGCTTGCACTAGATGAGTCCCTTGAGGGTGGAGGGAAGCATGATCCATATGTAGAAGTTTTTTAGGTAGGTATAACAAGCATGGTGGATTGAGGAGTTAGGGTAGTGATTGGATAAGCAGTTAGGTTGATCCTAGTGTGAGTTATACAGATAATTAACTGGGGAGATCATGGATCTAATCTGTCCATAGCATATCTAACATGGGAGTTCAAGTCACAACATCCTCCTTTATCCCAAGGATAGGTTGGGCCCTAATCATCAAATTTATGTATTGAGTTACTATAGAAAATATTTTATCAAATTGAGAGTCCACTAAGGAATAGAGTGAAGTTGGGTATGTATATACTTAGAGAGATAATGAAATGACGATGGGATGTATAGGTGTAGGCAGGTAGGCATGAGGGGATGACTTGGATAGATTTTGAGGAAGTATTATTTGAGAAATTTTTCCCTAAAACATTGAGAGAGTATAGATCCTGTGATTTCTTTCACCTAATGTAGAGAGAGACTTTTACCATGGATTATTCCATAAGGATTATATATTTTTTGTAGTTTGTGTTGAAATTGATGGGAGATGAGATCGCTAAGTTTTGGTAGTTCAAGGATGGTTTACAAAATGTTATTAAGGTGGATGTAAATGTATTAATTTTGACCTTCTCTTTAGAGTTAGTGAACTAGGAATTGATAGTAGAACAAAACCTATAATATGGGAGTATACCAATCTGGACAATGGTGTCAGGTGAGACAAGTAGTGGGTCTCCAAGTAACTGGAAGCGAGGGAATGAGGAGGCCCAACAGGGTAGTTGGAACATAGGTTTAATGATGCCACCATGGAGTAGATCATTAGAGATATGTTTATAATGTGTGAAGATAGGGAATCTTCAAGCCAAGTGTGATCAACCACCAAGGGAGTGTAGGTTATGAAACCATATAGGAAATCTTGAGAGGTTTTTTTGGAAGACCTCACAATTAGTTGTGAGTCATGGATCAAGTCAGACTCTAGAATCTAAAGTGGGAATGAGTAAGGTAAGATAGAGAGTGGTATCGGGAGATGGTATTTTGGATATATTTGTGTAGTATGAAGTAGTATATGGGATACTAAAAACTGGGGGTAGTGTATAATAGTTTGTGTGGCTCTGTAGGGAGGAAAATAATTGAGTAATTAGGATTTGAGTCAGTTGCATGTGATTGGGCTGACTCACCTAGAGTAGGAAGGGGAACCATCGATAGTCATAGGTATGCCACGATTGTGGTGATTTTTTCTTTTGTATAGTGGATACTACTTCACAACATGTGTGTGTAATAAATGGAATGACCATATGTTGTTTGAGGTATAGGAATTAGATGTGACGCATGATAAGTGTGAGATGAATAAGAATCAAGTAAAATGTTTCCATCAGGTATGTTGTGGGATAATGTGGGAATAAAGTATGATGTGGGATGAAAATGAGTATCGGTATGATATGAGATCATGATAATTGGTGATTGGTGGATATGTGTGGATGACTGGTGCATGCATAATTCAGGATGATGGACAGGTATGGCGTTATCCTTGTATTGGGTATTTTGGTCTGAATGTGACCGGGTAGGTGATTCCTATTGTGGTGAGTGTTCATGGAAGGGATCATTTGGTTAGAATTGGGTAGTTGGGGAGATTGAGGAAGAGATGGATACTTTCAACATCATCTCAGTGTTTGGAGAATGTGGTGAGTGAGACAATCATGTCTCTGTAAGAACTAGTTAGAGTATCGTTGAGATAGATCGGGGAAGAGTTATTGTATGTTAGGGAGGTCACAAGGTCCTAAGTATTTGGGAATAGTAATTTGGGTTGGATTATGGATCAATCGTGTTAATTTAGACCCTGTAGAGGTATTGGGTGTCATTATGAAGGTTTCAGAATTCAATGAAAGTGGTTGGGGGCAATACCCAACAATTTTTTTTTTCGTTTTCAATGGATAAATCTAAAAAACATGATGAAAACAACCCCAGATTCATTGAGAGATAATATTTAACATTTAATTTATAATTAATTTAACGCCAAGAATTACCTTGACTTAATAATTCTTCTTATTTATTGATCAATTTATTGTCATTTTTTCATATCATCGTTATGGTGAAGAATCCAAACTATAATTCCTCTAGTAGTATACACACATGCTTTGTAAATCTTGGAACACCATTGTTGGTTTTCTGGGTGATTGTATGGAGGAACCAAGCATCATTCATCATTTTTCATTGATCACAACATATATTATCTCTTATTCTCTCATTCTTGAGAGGGAGGATGAGATTATTCTATCTATGTTCTTGAGAGGTTATCTCGATTTTGAGATAATTATATTATCAGAATACATTATGCATAATAGTTCTTTCACCAATAAAATGATCTAAATCAGATTGTATACTTGGGATTAAATGATTAGTAATTGCAAAGTGTAAGATACCAATCCTTGACAAGGTATGTTTTTGTTTTAATTTTGGTTAAAGTCCTTTAAAATGGTTAATATAATTCCTATCAGGGGTAGGGAAGGTATTGATAATGTATCGGGGTTTTAGAACATGAAAAAGAAGAAAAAGGGGCCATATAGTGCATGGAACATGGTTGGTGCATGGTTAGTACTAACAATGCACTATGACTGTGTACCCTAGATAAGGGGTTCATAGTTTGTAAACCATGCATGGGGGTCCTTGGAAACCATGTGAGGATAGACAGATCCATTAACACGACTTTCGTATAGTTTATTAAACCATGTAGGTACCCTAAAAAACTATACAACTCAATTTCCTCATAGACATAGGAGGCCACACAATTTGTCAAACTATGTGGAAAAACTATGGCAGCTGGAACTATTCACTTTGGGCCATCAGTTTGGGCTTGGAGTCCTTAAGGATTTCGGGCCACCCAGTCCTTCGGGTCAGTAGGGATTTTGGGCCACCTTTAAGGCCTTTGGGCCACCTCAAGGCCTTTAGTCCACATGCAGTTTCCCTAGACACACTACAAAAAAAGGAGCAGCCCCAGAAGAGGATTCAGAGCAGGTACACTCACCAGAGCAGAGCCAAATGGATTTTTTGAATGAGAGGGTATGGCTATGCCATCGGGACCAGCCTGTTCTTGCATAAGAAGCCTATCCATATGAACATGCGAAGGTGGAGAGCTACTATCATGATGCAGATGCTGGGGAGGGGTAGTTCCTTGTAGATAGTCTAGTTGAATTCCCTAAGACCTTCGGGTCATGTAATCTCCTAAGCCTACGGGCCATGTAATCTCTAAGCCTATGGTCCTTTTAAGGGTTCCCCCTCATCCCTTGAAATGGGGGTTATCAAAAATCAATAAAAATGAAGGCCTTCGGGCCATTTGGGCTATGATTTTTACCCTCATTTATCCTATATTATCCTAGGGTGAATACCTCCTCCCAAATCCTCTAATGGTAGTTATTCTTTGATTCTAGGTCATTTTAGGTGTTGTTTATTGTGATTTGAAGCCCCATGTAAGTCTCTAACTTTATTTCATTTTATTTTCTGGAAGAATTTTTGTTTGGTTGTTTCTCTTCTTCTAAATCTCATGAGACCTAATTCCAGAGAGTTCTTTACTTTGTGATTATGGTTGTTCTCGCTTGAATCAAGGGCCGAGGTTGGATGAGTGTGTGTATATGAGCATAAGGTAGGTGGTCTATAAGTTATTTCTCATTGTATTGATGTTTTTATTGTGTATTTGGTTGTATCTTTGCATTTTCGTGATGCGCATTTGTATCCTTGACTAAGAAAAGTAAATTAGGACTTAAACTAACGTGAGAGACCCTTCACGAGTCCTGTCAGGTTCATTGATGATAATGATATCAGGCCTATGTCCACCCATGGGGTGTTACAATCCCTTGAAAATAGGTAAATGAGTTATTGAATGAAAAATTAGAGGGTTTATAAGATTAAAACTTTTATACTTGTGTTTGACATGTTAGTATGGTATAAGGAGTTGTTTGGATTAACATGGAAAAGTTAAATGGGTTATTAGATGATTAAGGGTAAAATTGATAAATTGTTAAATGAGAATTTCTATATTTTTAAATTGTTTGAAAGAATGTATAATGGTTGTAGTTATGAATAAATGGTAAAATAGACTAGTTGTGGAATTGAGTTGAAGGTGTCAAATGGAATGAACCATGGAAATGTTGATAAATGAAATGGTGCACCCTTGTTGTTATTGATGATATAAATGTCACTAATGATAAACCTTGTAAAGATATGAATAATGGTATGTTTTGGATGTTTGAATAAGGATCCTAATATTTGGGTTGGGCTAGATTGATGCTCTAGGCCCCATTGATGTATTGTGTGGTTCAGATGTTGGACTGATGCTCCAAGGTCCTGTGATTTAGACATGATATGGGTACCTAGATTGATATTACAAGGTAAATTGGGTTAAAGTTAATTAATGAATTAATTCCCTTGTGACTTAAATAGTTAAACCCTTATGGTGTATGGTTCAGACTTTCAGTGTAGGCTGAATCGGATTTGGTGGGTCAGGTGTCATTATGGAACTCGCGAACCTAATAAGCTAGTTAACAAATGTTTAATTATGAAACTCGTTTTCTTTTACAACCTAACCTATTATTCACTTTCACTTCAGCATACACTATTATTTTGACTAGATATTTATTTGGAGACTATTTTTGGTGGCCTTAATGGTGGCCTATTAAGTTATACTCAAACCCTACTCAGGATACCATTAGTACCCAAGAAGATTTCATATTTTCAAGTCAGGATAAGGGCCATGGCCCTATTCTAGATTGTAGAGTTAGGATTTTAGGATGGATCATGGATGAGGGGACCAAACTTAATGTTGGGATCTAATTTGGGGATTTTCATCATTTATTTATTTTTTTGTTTTGCTTTGACATATGACACTAGTATGGAATGAAATGTTTTTTGTTTTAGTTTGTGGGAAATTACCTAGTTTTGGGATCTTGATATGTGATGTGTGGTTATAATTGGTTATTGATCTTTATTATTTTGATTATTTTTAATTTTTATTTCTTTCATTTTATTACTCTAGTAAGGATTGTACAATCTCTTCATGTACCTTATTAAACCCTCACTACTAGTCGGCAGCCTCTAGTGTATAGGGAGGTGTGTCTGAGGTCATGTGGTGAACTGGATTAGGGCACAGATCTAGTGGAACCTCGGTCAGGACGTTACACAAAGAGGCCTTTTTTCTAATTTTTTATTCTAAGTGAACCCCATGTAAAATAATAATATTATTATTATTATATTTCATGACATGCACTAAATTGAGGATATTTAAATATCATTTATTAAATAAATCAATCAATATTAATTTAAATGATATTAAATAAATATATCATTTTTATCAGACCATTAACTTGTCCTGTCAATCCCCAATGGCATTTATCAAACCTTGAATAATAAATATTCATTTAAATAAATAAATATCATTGTATTATTAATTTAATAAATAAATATATATATATTCACTAAACTTGAAAATAAATATCTATGTAATATTAAAATCATATATTTTAAACTTGAATATCTAGTGATTGGATTCATATGATCAACTAAACTTAAATAATTATTATTCCATACACTTAGAATAATATTTATTCTAAATATTAAATTCAAGTAGAATTTAACTAAGATTTTGGATACACTTCATGTGTAACCCTCTAGGCCTCTTTCTCAGTGACATTAGGTGAACTTACACTACTATAAAACATACCTTTAACAGCGCTAGAATAGGCCTTTATCAGTGCTAGAAAAGCACTGACTACCTTGGTGTAGTTAAAAGGACAATTCTTTATCAACACAAATAAAGTGCAGATAAATCATACTTTTATCAATGCTTTTGAAAGCACTGATAAAAGACCCCATTTATTAGCGCTTTTATTTAGTGCGGATAATGAGGCCCTTTATCGGCACTTTTAGAAGCGCTGATAAAGGTTCCTTTATCAGTCCTTTAAAAATCACCGATAAAGTACCCCTTTATTTGTGCTTGTAAAAACATGGATAAAGTCCATATTTATCATCATATTTAGTAGCCTTGACAAAGGTGAAAACCGCAGTGTGATTCCACAACACACTACAGCACTAGAAATAGGTGTAGTGTGTTGTAACAACACACTGTATCACTAGAAATAGAATAGAAATTACCAAAATAAGATATAAATACTGAATTTAAATGAAATAAAATTTCTAACAAAAATAAAAGAAAAAAACACTATTATAGAGTATGTAAGTTGTTTTTTTACTATAATTAATGTAAATTTTGAATAAAAAGGTGCATTTAGAGTCATACTGATCACACCATGATTTAAATTGTGGTGTGACTGATTCATACACATCGCAAATGACTTATGGATTGTTTTACTAAAGCACCAAAATAATATGAATTCATTTACTCGGTTTTGATTATGTTAGTAGTTTTTTTCACTAAAATTAATGTCAGTTTTGAATAAAAAGACGCACTTAGAGTCATATCGGTCACACCGTGCGTCGGATTGAGGTTAGACTGATTCTTACACATTACAAATGACTTATAGATCATTTTATTAAATTACCAAAACTTTCTAAATATGTTTTCTTAGTTTTGAGTATGTCAGTTGTTTTTTCCACTAAAATTAATGTCAATTTTGAATAAAAAGACACTTGGAGTCATACCATTCACACCATGAATGGTGAGTCTAATTCATGCACATCACAAATGGATCATGGATTGAGGTTATACTGATTCTTACGCATCAAAAATGACTTATAGATCATTTTACTAAAGTACCAAAACTATCTGAATATGTTTTCTCAGTTTTGAGTATGTCAGTTGTTTTTTCCACTAAAATTAATGTCAATTTTGAATAAAAAGACACTTGGAGTCATACCAGTCGCACCGTACATGGTGAGTATAATTCATACACATCACAAATGGATCATTTATAATTTTTCTAAATTATCAAAATAATCATAATGTGTTTCCTCATTTTTTAGTATGCCACTTGTGTTTTTTACTAAAATGTCATTTTAAACTAGAAACATGAACTTTGAGCTATAAAGGTGGCATCGTGTGTGGATTTGACATGATAACAATTCATAAATGTCACAAATGAATTATGAATCATTGTCTCAAATTATAAAGACAATATGAGCACATTTTCTTGGTTTTCAGTGAGTGACACTTTTTGTATTAAAATGTCAATTTTAAACTGATAATGGACACTTGGAGTCATACTGGTCACATCATGTGTCAGATTGAGGTGTGGATAATTCATATACATCACAAATGACTTATGTATCGTTTTCCTAAAGTACCAAAACAATCCTAATGTTTTTTCTTAGTTTTGAGTATGTTAGTTAATTTTTTCACTAAAATTAATGTTAGTTTTGAATAAAAGGACACACTTGGAGTCATACCAGTCACACTGTGTATTGGATTGAGGTATGAATGATTACTATACATAAAAAATGACTCATGAATTATTTTCCAAAAGTACCAAAACAATCCAAATGCATTTTCTCAATTTTGAGTATGTTAGTTGTTTTTCCACTAAAATTAATGTTAATTTTGAATAAAAAGATTCACTTGGAGTCATACTGGTAACATCATGAATTGTATTAAGGTTTATATGATTCCTAAACATCTCAAATAACTCATGTATTATTTTCCTAAATTATCAAAACAATCATAATATGTTTCCTTAGTTTTGAGTACGCCACTTGTGTTTTTTACTAAAATATCATTTTAAACTAGAAACACGCACTTTGAGTCATACAATTGGCATAGTGTGTGTTTTTGACATGATACTGATTAATAAATGTCAGAAATAAATTATGAATCATTTTCCCAAATTATCAAGACAATCCGAGCACGTTTTCTTGGTTTTTTAGTGAGTGACATTTTTTGTATTAAAATGTCAATTTTAAACTAATAACAGACACTTGAAGTCATACCGGTCACACCGTCCATCAGACTGAGATGAATTTGATTTATACGTTTCAAAATTGACTTATGTATATTTTTCTTAAATTACCAAAATAATCTAAATGTGTTTGATTAGTTTTGATTATGTTAGTTTTTTTCACAAAAATTAATGCCAGTTTTGATTAAAAAGATGCACTTGGAGACATGTCAGTCACATTGTGCATTGGATTGAGGTTAGGATGATTATTAAACATCAAAAATGACTCATGGAACGTTTTCCTAAATTAAAAAAAACAATCTAAATTCATTTTCTCAGTTTTGAGTATTCAGTTGTTTTTTCCACTAAAATTAATGTCAGTTTTGAATAAAAAGATGCACTTAGAGTCATACCAATCACACCATGTGTCAGATTGAGGTGAGTCTGATTCTTAAATGTCAAAAAAGACTCATGTATTGTTTTAATAAAGTATCAAAACAATACAAATTCTTTTTCTAAGTTTTGATTATGTCAGTTGTTTTTTTACTAAAATTAATGTCACTTTTGAATAAAAAATGCACTTGGAGTCATACTGGTCACACCATGAATCACATTAAGTTGAGTATAATTCATAAACATCCCAAAATACTCATGGATCATTGTACTAAATTATCAAAACAATCATAATGATTTTTCTTAGTTTTGAGTACGCCACTTGTGTTTTTTACTAAAATGTCATTTTAAACTAGAAACATGCACTTTGAGATATATATGTGGTATTGTGCATGGGTTTGAAATAATACTGATTAATACATGTAAAAAATTAATTATGAATTATTGTACCAAATTATCAATACAAATAGATCATGTTTTCTCAGTTTTCATTGAGTGACACTTTTTGTATTAAAATGTCAATTCTAAACTAATAACGGACACTTGGAGTAATACCGATCATACCATGTGTCAGATTGAGGTGAATCTGATTAATACACGTCACAAATGAATTATGGATCATTCTCCTAAATTACTAAAACAATACAAATGTTTTTTCTTGGTTTTGAGTATGTCAGTTTTTTTTCACTAAAATTAATGTCAGTTTTGAATAAAAAGACACACTTGGAGTAATACCTATCACATAATTTGTCAAATTGAGATGAGGATGATTCCTACACATAAAAAATGATTCATGTATTATTGTCTTAAATTAACAAAACAATCTGAATGTGTTTTATTGGTTTTGAGTATGTCAGTTGTTTTTTCCACTAAAATTAATGTCAATTTTGAATAAAAAGATGAAATTTGAGTCATACTAATCACAACGCGTATCATATTAAGGTGAAGCTAATTCATACACATCAAAAATGACTCATGGATCATTTTCCTAAAGTATCAAAACAATCAGAATGTTTTTCCTCAGTTTTGAGTATCCCACTTGTGTGTTTTACTAAAATTCCATTTTAAACTGGAAACACACACTTTGAGCCACACAGGTGGCATCATGTGTGGGTTTGACATGAGACTGATTCATACATATCAAAAATTAATTATGAATTATTATCCCAAATTATTAAGACAAGTGGTGAAAAAAATTATTTCAATAAGTCACTTGAAACACTTGCACAATTGCTCTTATCTTAAGTTACAAGTGTTGTGTGAATTTTTAAATAATTGTTCTCTAACACAATCATGGTATGATCCTAATTATATTTCATTGGACAAAAATTTTATTGTTTAAAATTCATCACTTTTTATCCTCCTCTACATCAGCCTTCACCTATGCCTCCTCCTCCATGTTGGTCTCTGACTCTGACTCTGCCTCTAACTCTGCCTCTACCTTCACCTCTGCCTCTGCCTATGAAATTTCCCAATAAGTTTATTGTTTGTAGGTTAGAGCTTCTAAAAAAAATTATTTCCTCCGTTATTCTTCTCTTTTATAAAGATATCAAAAATAATATATAAGCATTCCAACACTAATGTTTCACACACCAAATATCTTTCAAGGGTCATAACTCATACTAGATCACAAACATAGTAGGTAATCACCTAAATTTGTTGTCGGCATACATTATGACAAAAAGTATGATGCCCACTCTTCTCTAAAAAAATTATTTCTTGTTTTGAGTAACTAGGTTTTCAGAATTCTTGATAGTACTGAGAAAATTTAAACAAACAAATTATTATGAAATTTATTTAATGAAATTTTAATTACCTTCAAAAAATTTATATTGGGAGATTTTGGTCTTTTTATGATTTATTATTTCTCTCATAAATTTTCAAACATAATATCCATAATCAGTGTCATTATCTTATTTCAAACACTACAGAAACATTGACCAAAATAAGTAAATTGTTTTGAAATGTTTTGATAGTTAAATATTTCTATATATACCCTAATTTGTTTCCATTTGTAGTAATCCACATGCATTATCCATTTATACACTAACTTCATGCTAGGATCCATCCTGTATTGAGTGACCGCCCTATCATAACAAAATTCTTGTTAAAACAAATACTGAACATATAATTCAAAGTTTATCATTGATTGTAGTGTATTACATATTCACAGTACATATCATGTGTGGTCAGTTGGTTGCATATCCATGCATTGGATCCAAAAAATAAATATTTGGAGTGTCTAGATTAACTACTATCAGTATCCAATGCACACGAAAAAAACAAAAACAATTAAGTAATGCAAAAATTAAAAATATATTTTATGTGATTAGATTGTAGAGTTTTACCTTTTCATTTTAGTCATCAAAAAGAGTCTATCATATTATTCTTTTTTATTAAATGATCATAGTAATTTAACTTTTTTATTCTCAATTTCATTGTTCTCCAAAGTAAGTTTTAGTGTAGAAATGATACAGGGATTAATGAATCTAAATCATGCTTCTCATGATCTTCCCTTTATATAGTTGTGATATAAACACCTATAAAAAATATGAATAGTTATTAACTTTAATAAAAATATTATCTTTATATTTGGATAGACGTATTATGAAAATGTACCTTATGTATATATCCACAACTAAGATGCCTAGACATTCATGCTTGAGAATCTTAGTTACAGTCACGAGACCAATTACGTCTGTGAGGAAATATCCATATATTTTTTCTTCATATTAAATGTAAGACATATTGCTATCTTTAAATGTGATCTCTGCATGAAGTTGTAATGATAACAAATTTTTCTCTAGAACTGGTGGGGAGAAGGTACTCTCGGAAGGTCGTTTTGTTTTCTTGGTCGATTCACTAGATTTTCTTGATCTGACCTTCCATTTCTCTACCACTTTATCCATCTGTAATATCATACCTCACTTTAAACCTTTTATCATCAACTATTACATGTTTTTCATGTGAAAATTTTGTTAAATACGTACCTAATGTATCTTTAAATTATTATATGGGCATGCTATGAAAGCATCAATTGCGGCTTCGACCATTGTAATATTAGGACCATCAAGTGGAATAGGCAACTCAGCAGTCAGCTCATAAGCTACTTCAATCCCCACTCTCGTGTGATATTTTGGGAGGGATTCATTGTGTATTTGGTATCTCGGGATATTATACATTGTACCCATCATAACACAGCGGTACATGGGCATTGATAAATACAAATCACATACAACTATAGCCTGTATAATTTTAGTAATATCAAGTTATCGTAAATTTTTTTATTCACATTTAGGATAAAGAATAATGAAAATTTTGATTACCCCGAGTAAGGTATGTGGTTGGGGGGAATTAATAGCCTCAAATCTAGTGGGATCATTTGGTTCATGTATTTACTCCATCGCTGGTCCACTTTGATCCTTTCTTATATATTGGTCTTCCAAACCAGACTGCAAAATAATATCTTTTAGTGAGTCTATTTGTGTCAACATTTGTAAGAACCCGGATCTTCTTTTCAGGTATTTTTTCTTTATTCTGGTCGTTTTTTAGAAAGAGGGGAATTTATGGAAATTTCTAAAGTACACCACATGTACTTTATGAGTACACGTGATGTACTGGGTTGTTGTATGAGGCCGTGTGTTGGCCGTGTGATGGACACACACACGGCCATGTGGGGGTAACTTGGAGGCCACCTAAAGCGGAGTATGGAAAAGGAAAGTACATGTCGTGTACTTCAAAATTACACTCCGTGTATTTTCTTTTTTTTTCATTAAACATACCGGGGTTGAGTCTAATCGCTAGAACAATCTTCTTCTAGGTTTAGTTCGGCCGAGAGCTCCCGTAAGGCCGTGATCTTCCTCTGATCCCCTGACCGAGCATCCGAACTCCAATTCAAACACCGTCTATTATGTTGGGATCACTTCGGTAATCTCTCTCTTCTTCTTGAGCTTCATTTCCCAATTCCTCCTCCTTCTCAATTTATCCTCTGTTGAATGTTTTAGACGTTTTTATAGATATTCGGAATTCTAAGGTGATTAAAGCCCTAAGATTCAAGTATACCGATCTCACAATGCCAAGGTAGGTGTTTTGTGCCTTTTCGTTGAAATTCTTTGAGTTATATGTGCAAAATTGCCCAATACCCTTGAATGGGGTATTGCGCGTTTACTATTTTAGCCCCGATAATTGCCTTTCATGCTTGTATTCTTGAGTAGAGGTTAATTGAATGTGAATAGGATTAATTGTTGTGCTTTGGATGTGTTTTCTCATGTATGTTTTCCTATTTTGATCGTTTGGTCTAGTTTTCTTGTTAGGTTGTTGTTTACTTTCAATGCCTAGTATTGTAGGATGGGGTGTTTTATCTATCATGTTGTTACATTGTAGACTATTAGCCAAGTAGTTCTTGAGGTTTGATTTGGCTGATATGAACTTCTATGCTTGTTTGACTTACAAAGGGCCATGAGAACCTGGTGTAGTGGACCATAGGGAGAATAGACGTAAGTGATTCTCCAGAGTGTCTGTTATTATTGTTATAATGCAAGACCATAGAAGGAATTGACGTAAGTGCTTCATCAGAGTGTCTGTAGTTCCTTGACGTGGGCCATAGGGGGGATGTGATGTAAGTGCTTCCCCAGAATTTCTTTTAGTTACTGATATGAGACTATAGGTGGAATTGATGGTGAGTGCTTCCCTGGAGAGTCTATTCTAAAGTTGAACCAAAGGGGTTAGACTGTGAGTACTTCCCAGAGGGTTTCTTGTGGTTTCTAGGTAGGACCAGAGGGGATAGGCTATGAGTACATCCCAGAGGGTTACCTGTTTTTGATTATCTTCTTACTTGCCATGTGGTGTTTTAATGCTTTGAAATTGTGGAATTGTTTACTACTGAGTACTTCCTTGTTTACTGCTTCTTTTTTACTTATTGTCTGCCATATATATTCACTAACTATTAGGCACAGATCTTTTGGTGGTTTCCTACTAGGATTAGTCTCACATCTTGTTTGGGTCATGCTTTTGGTCCTAAATAGATTATATTGTTGCAGGTATAGATAAGGGCAAGTGCCCTTCTACTTTAGGTACTTGACTGCTTTGGAGCTGAAGAGCATGGGACCAAGATGAGGTTTGCGATTATGAGGAGTTATTTTCTTGTTTTTCTTTTGTAATTTGGTTTAGTATTGTATTCCTGCATTATGATGTGTTTGGATTCTTTCCTAGACATATGTATCATGCATCATTATATATGTGATCCAATTGCATATTGCTTTTAGTCTTCCACTATTTACTATTGTATGATATTATACTACTTCCGCTATTGATATATGTTTCTCTTCTACTGTGTTACTCTATCAATGAGGGAATAGTTTCCCCACTATCACACCCAAGTCCCTCGTTTCTAGTCAGAAACCTCTGGCGTTAGGGGAAATGTGTTTGAGGTCATGTGACCAACTGGGTATGGGGCGCCTCGAGGCGGCTTCCGGAATCGGGATGTTACAAAGTGGTATCAGAGGAATTATTTTCTCTTGACTTACTATTTGGAGCCTATATATAAGGATAGGAAGTAATAGGTACTTGGTAATAAGATGTTCCTGGAAACAGCTAACCCGTGTACAGGGAAAATCCAATTTACCTCGTTTATTGAAATTTTTATGGTTTTGCAATTATTACAGTTGCTTTGATTTTACCTTGAGTGATTCACATGTTTTGTGCTATTATTATTGATGTTATTGAGGTTCTATTTCTTTTGAAACCTGATGAGATGATGATATTCCATCTCATGCATCATATAGGCACTTGATAGGGATCACATGTCATGCATTATTTTCATGCCATATAGGGTGGCTTAGAGATTGCATGTTGTTGTGATAGATGTTGTGCTAGATATAAATTTTTTTGTGATATATGTCTTGATAAAAATACCTGATATTTGATAGGGTATTGGTTGTGTAAGGTTTTTTTTGAATGAATTCCAAACTTTGGTTCTTGAGGTGTTATGGGCCCTCATGGACCGGAATTTGGTGGATCATTGATCTATCATGCTTGTTTATAACATGTATAAGATGACAAACTTTGATTTGTGGGGAGTATGGGCCCTCACGGATTGAAATTTGGAACCTTAATGTTCGTTTCAGTGTTTTTATGGGCTTCAGAGTAGTTTCTGAGGCTTGCTGTCTAGAAAAGCCCAGAATACACGGCATGTAATGTTGAATAAACGCCATGTGTTCTTCTGTTCAGGAAGAAACTGTTTTTCTTAAGTACACATCGTGTACTGTATGTACACACCATGTAGTCTCTAACCGTGTCTCAGACTGTGTGGGCAGAGACACAGGGTTTGGAAATCTTTTGTAGGACATGACATGTACCAGATGTACACATCGTGTTGTAGAACTGTGTAGCTGGCTATGCCACTAACAACACAGGTCAGTTGAGTCTTCTCTAATGCACGTCATGTCAGTCTTGAACACGCTGTGTAGTGTAATCCCTAGAATCCAGCCGTGTCAATAACAACACGGGTCGTTGAAATCTTCCTAGTACACACCGTGTCCATCTGGAACACACCATGTAGTGTGATCCATGTATCCGGCCGTGTCTTTAACAACACGGTTCGGTGAATCTCGTCTAGTAAACGCCGTGTCTGGCACTAACATGCCATGTAGTCTTGTTCTAAGAGAAATGTGTGGCCTAGTCATGTAAGGCAACTCGGGTAGGAAAATAGGATTCAAGTACACGTCGTGTGTAAGGACAACACGCCGTGTCTGGGGTGTTACATGACCAGTTTTGGTAGAGGTACACGCCTATGTGAATGTCTTAAAGGAACACGTCGTGTAGTTAAATCTATATGCCCTGTATCCATGTTTTGAAAAACTTGAATGCTTTCTTTCTCCTATTTCCTCTTCACTCTTCTAGTTTTCAGTCCCTGTTAATCTTGATATAAGGTGTGCACTTGACCTTAAAGAGTCATGCCACTAAGACGTCCTCCATTTGTACACCAGTTTCAAGGCTATGATCAGACACCGGACATGTCTAGTCAGGGACTACCATCAGATCCTCCAGTAGTGCCAGTCTTGAAACCAGCCGTCATCTTGGACACAGGTGCTGATGCACAGTTCTGAGAGGGCTTCATGAGGTTCATGCAAACCTTATGAGGAGTACCACATCCTTCCCCGTTAATGGAATAGTTGACATGGGCCTTTCAAAAACACCATTCTCCCACTTTCTCAGAATATGGAGGACCCCAGGCTGTAGAGTCATGACTAGAAGCCAGGCTGACAATCTTTGAGCATCTAAAGATTCCTCCAGAGATGAGGGTCAATCTCACTACGTATATGCTTTGGGATTCCACCAAGAGGTGGTGGGATGTGATATCACAGGCGGGACACCATCAAGTTGTGACTTGTGAGGAGTTCTAGCATATCTTCTATGACTACTTCTATCCAGAGACCTTGAGGGACGATCGAGATCGAGATTTTATGAGTCTGGAGCAGGGTACTCTTTCGGTTATGGATTATTCCTCTCATTTTACTGAGCTGCAGCATTTCACACCTATTTCAGAAGGTGATCAGTTATTCCTGGCAAGGATGTTCGAGGATGGTCTGAGGCACGACATCCGATCATAGGTGAACATATTTTGGTTGACCTCTATCACTTATATCATCAACCAGGCACTGATAATTGAGTGAAATCTAAGGGATTCTGGAGTTGTAAGCCAGGGAAGCTCGGGATCTGGAGTTAGTATCCCTCCTACTGACAGTAGGAAGTGCCGTTGTGAGTCTTCATGCGATGATACGAGGAGGCAAGACACTTCTTCTGGTAGCTAGGTGGTGTGATACTAGTGTGGAAAGAGTGGGCATACGATGCCACATTGCCCGAGAGACCTAGTAGAGTGACGATCTTGTAGCAAGATGGGTCATCTTCAGCGCTTCTGTCAGATCTTCTCACCAGCAGCTGGTGATAGGATTTCTTCTATGACTTCTCGTTTAGGAGCAGCACCACCAGTTTCTCAATAGTCAGGGAACTGGAGTTCTTCCGGTCGTTCCGGCCGAGGTGGAGGTCGTGGCTATGGTATCCAGTCGCCGAGTTTTCAGCGACATCAGGGCAGATCAGCTTAGAGTGGTCAAGCAGGGTCACAAGGTCATGGTACAGGCCATAATTTTGCAGTGGAGCAGACCCAGCAGGAGCAGGATCCCAAACCTTCTAAAGTTCTAGGTACAATCTTAGTTGCCTCAATTTTAGCTTCTTCTCTTTTCGATATAGTGGATTTCCATAGCTTTATATCTGTTGCATTATTAGAGAGCATTTGGCTCTGTATCTTTTCTTCTATTGATATCTTGACACTAGACACTCCGTTGGGGACTAGAATGGTGAGTGTACATCAGTGCGAGGAGTTCCCTCTAGAGCTTGCTGGGTTTCACTTGTTTTGGGACCTCTATGTCCTAGAGATGATGGGTTATGATGTAATTATCGGAATGGACTTGTTAGTTTCCTTCCAGGAATTCGTCGATTGTTATCACCGTAGGGTGAGTTTCACATCACTAGAGGGTGGACCGTTTCTTCATAAGGGTGAATGGGATGTCTAGAAAAGAAGAGCAGGACCCAAGAATCATGGGTTGGGAGGAGTTAAAGCCTATATTTCTAGTCTTTATCTAGATGACCAGGGGACTTCACATATAAACTTTCTCCCAGTGGTGGATCGTTTCAGGGATGTCTTTCCAGAGGACTTTTCAGGTTTTACTCCAGAGCGAGAGGTATACTTTTCTATTGAGCTCGTGTCAGGAGTGGCACTAGTGTTCATTCCTCCTTATATGATGGCTACATCAGAGTTACAGGAGCTCAAGAAGCAGTTAGAGGAGTTACAGGCTAAGGGTTTCATCTGACCTAGTACTTCTCCTTGGGGTTCGCCTATCCTGTTTGTGAAGAAGGCGGACGATACCCTCAGACTTTGCGTGGATTATCATAAGTTGAACCAGTTGATGGTCAAGAACCGATATCCCTTACCAAGGATTGATGATCTCTTTGATCAGCTTCGAGGAGCCCGGGTGTTCTCGAAGATTGAGTTGAGGTCCAGTTATCATCAGTTTCATGTTAGAACATCTAATATACCTATTACAGCTTTCCGAAGAAGGTATGGTCTATACGAGTATGTGGTTATGTTGTTCAGTCTCACGAACGTGCCTACAGTCTTCATGGCACTGATGAATCGAGTGTTCCATCCATACTTGGATTCTTTCATGGTGGTTTTTGTGGACGATATCTTGGTGTACTCTCACACTCAACACGACCATGATACCCATATTGAGATCATTCTAAGTACACTGAGAGAGCATCAATTATATTCTAAGCTCTCAAAATTCCACTTTTGGATGGACCAGATTCACTTCTTGGGTCATGTTATCTCAGAGATAGGAGTATCAGTAGAACTAGAGAAAGTGAGAGCGGTAGTTTCCTGGGAGCAGTCAAAGAACGTCTTTGAAGTACGGATTTTTCTAAGGGTGGATGGATACTATAAACATTTCATACAGGACTTTTTACGCTTAGCAGCACCATTGATGGGTCTGACTAAGAAGGGTGTGAAGTTCTTGTGGTCAGATTCTTGTGAGTCATCCTTTCAGGAGATGAAAGGGAGGTTGACTTCAGCACCGATACTAGTCTTACCAGAGCCAGGAAAGATTTATACTATGTATTGTGATGGTTCAAGTATCGGGCTGGGATTTGTGCTTATGCAAGTGGAAGGAGTCGTTGTGTACGGGTCTCGGCAGTTGAGGCCACATGAGAGGAATTACCCGATGCACGATCTTGAGTTGGTTGTGGTTGTTCATGTCATGCGTCGTTGGAGACATTACCTTCTGGGAGAGAATTTTGTGGTTTTCACTGACCAAAAAAGTCTAAATTATATCTTCACTCAGCGTGACTTTAATTTGAGACAGCAAAGGTGGGTTGAGTACCTTTAGTCCTTTGACTTTGAGCTTGCCTATACGCCTGGAAAAGGCAATGCAGTGGCTAATGCATTGAGCATGAGGACTCAGATACAGGTAATTCAGGAGGCCAGTAGTGAGTGGAAGCTTATGGCTCTATTCTCTAAGATGCATTTAGAGGTTCATGATAGACAGGGGAAGAAGTTTCTTTCTTTTGTAGTTGTTACCTCTACTCTTCTTGATCGAGTGCGAATGAGATAGCTATCAGATTCAGAAGGCCTAGTCCTACAGGAGAGCATGTCAGAAGAGGAACCTATTCTGGGATGGACCATAGGTGAGGATGAGATATTTCATTTCTAGGGGTGTGTATGGGTGCTAGAAGACATATGAAAGGAGCTGATGCGGGACTTTCATTCCTCAGTTTGGTAAGTTCATCCTAGTGTCACCAAGATGTATCGTGACCTACACCGTTAGTATTGGTGGCCAGGTATAAAGATAGATGTTTCTGGTTTTTCCATGAAGTTTTCCACCTGTCAATAGGTGAAGGTGGAGCATTAGTGACCAGCAGGGCTTTTACAGCAGTTGCCCATTCCCGAGTCGAAGTGGAATGATGTTGCGATGGATTTTGTGACAGGTTTACTGAGGTTTCCTCGAGGGAATGATGCGGTTTGGGTTGTCATTGACAGACTCATGAAGGTTTCTCACTTCTTGTCTATCAAGGAGACCTTCAGTGTTGATGAGATGGTATGGTTGTACATTTGATAGATTATACATCTACATGGGGTTCCACACTCCATCATTTCAGACATGGATGCCCATTTTACTTCTCGGGTCTGGCAGGGGCTTCAAAAGGCTTTGGGTACACAGGTACTTTTGAGTACATCTTACCACTCCCAGAGAGATGGCCAGTCTGAGCGTACAATTCAGGTGCTTGAAGATATGCTTCGTGCATGCATCCTAGATTTTGGAGGTTCTTGGGAGAAGCATATACCTCTTGTGGAGTTTGCCTACAACAATAGTTTTCAAGAAACTATTCAGATGGCACCTTATGAGGCTTTTTACAGTAGGTCATGCCGATCACCCTTATGTTGGCTGGAGGTAGGAGAGGTAGCTATAATGGGACCTCGTCTTTTCCAAGATACCACAAAGCTGATAGAGTTGATTCGGAAGAGGATGGATACTGCACAGTCTCGACAGAAGTCTTATGCTGATCAGTAGAGATGACCTCTAAAGTTCGAGGTCAGGGATCAGGTTTTCCTTCATTCCACACCAAGTTTGGGACACTGAGGGATTAGGAGATAAGATAAGCTTTCGCTGAGGTACTTCGGGCCGTTTGAGGTGTTGGAGAGATTTGGTCTGGTTTCCTATCGTTTGTAGTTACCTCAGAGGTGTCGGGCTATGCATGACGTCTTCCATGTTTCTCAGCTTCAATGTTACTTCTCAGAACCATCTCATGTCTTCCAACACGAGGAGGTTGAGTTAAAAGTGGATGCATCCTTTGAGGAGCATCCTATCCAGATTGTCGATCGAAGTACGAAGGTTCTCCGTGGCCGGTATGTTCCTCTAGTATGAGTGTTATGGCAGCATGGGTGAGTACAGGATGAGACTTGGGAGAGGGAGGTCGATGTATGAGCACAGTGGCCAGAGCTATTCGGGGTTTCTTCTTCTACGTCGCCTTGCTAGGGAAATTTAGGGATGAATTTCTTTAAGGGGGAGTTTGTAAGAACCTGTATCTTCTTTTTAGGTATGTTTTCTTTCTTCTGGTTGTTTTTTGAGAAAGAGGGGAATTTCTGGAAATTTCTAAAGTACATGTCGTGTACTTTATGAGTACACGCCATGTACTGGGTCACCATAGGAGGTCGTGTGCTGGTCGTGTGATGGCCACACACACGGCCATGTGGGGGTGACTTGGAGGCCACCTAAAGTGGAGTATTGAAAGTGCAAGTACACATCGTGTAATTCAAAAATACAAGCCATGTATTTTCTTTTTTTTCATTAAACATACCGGGGTCTCATCTAATCACCAGAATGGTCTTCTTCTAGATTTAATTCGGTAGAGAGCTCCCATACAGTTGTGATCTTCCTTCGAGCCCCTGACCGAGCATCTAAACTCTGATTCATTCTCCGTCGATTTCATTGGGATCAACTCAGTAATCTCTCTCTTCTGTTTGAGCTTCGTTTCCCAATTCCTCCTCCTTCTCAAGTTATCCTCTGTTGAACGTTTTAGATGTTTCTATAGATCTTCGGCGTTCTAAGGTGATTCAAGACCTAAGACTTAAGTATATCTATCTCTCAATGCTGAGGTAGGTGTTTTGTGCCTTTCCATTGAAAGTCTTTGAGTTATATGTGCAAATTTTCCCAATACCCTTGAACGGGGTATTGCGCATTTATTGTTTTAGCTCTACTAATTTTCTTCCATGCTTGTATGCTTGAGTAGAGGTTAATTGAATGTGAATAGGGTTAATTGTTTTGCTTTGTATGTGTTTTCCCATGCATGTTTTCTTTTTTTGACCTTTTGGTCTAGTTTTCCTATTAGGATGTTGTTTACTTTCCATGACTAGTATTGTAGGGTGGAGTGTTTTATCTGCCATGTTGTTATGCTGTAAACTGTTATTCAAGTAGTTCTTGAGGTTTACTTTGGCCGATACGCACTGCTATGATTTTTTGACTTACACAGGGCCATGAGAACCTGGTGTAGTGGACCATAGGGAGAATAGATGTAAGGGATTCTCCAGAGTGTCCGTTATTATTGTTACGATACGAGACCATAGGGGGAATTAACATAAGTGCTTCCTAAAAGTGTTTGTAGTTACTCGACGCGGGCCATAGTGGGAATGTGACATAAGTGCTTCCCCATAACACCTTTTAGTTACCGATATGAGACTATAGGTGGAATTGATGGAGGGTGCTTCCCCAGAGATTCTTTTTTAAAGTTGAACCAAAGGGGTTAGACTATGAGTATTTCCCAGAGGGTTGCTTGTGGTTGCTAGGTAAGACCAGAGGGGATAGTCTATGAGTAAATCCTAGAGGGTTACATGTTTGTGATTATCTACTTACATTCCATGTGGTGTTTGAATTCTTTGAAACTATAGAATTGTTTACTGCTGAGTACTTCCTTGTTTACTGCTTCTTTTTTACTTATTGCCTGCTATATACATTCACTGACTATTAGGAACAGATCTTTTGGTGGTTGCCTATTGGGATTAGTCTCACATCCTGTTTGGGTCATGATTTTGGGCCCAAACAGATTATATTATTGTAGGTATAGATAAGGGCAAGTTCCCTTCTACTTCAGGTACTTGACTACTTTGGAGCTGGAGAGTATGGAACCAAGCTGAGGTTTGCGATGCTGAGGAGTTTTTTTCTTGTTTTTCTTTTGTACTTTGGTTTAGTACTGTATCCATCATTATGACATGTTTGGCTTCTTTCCTATACATATGTATCATGCATCATTATATATGTGATCCAGTTGCTTATTGATTTCAGTCTTTCATTGTTTACTATTGTATAATATTATACTAATTACACTATTGATATCTATTTCTCTTCTGTTGTGTTACTCTTCTAATGAGGGCATAGTTTCCCCACTATCACACCCAAGACCCTCACTGCTAGTCGGTAACCTCTGGCGTTAGGGGAAATGCGCTTGAGGCCATGTGACCAACCAGGTACGGGGCGCCTCGGGCGGCTTTTGGAATCGAGACATTACAACATTCATCTCACCATATTATATTGGTCTTATCGAAATATGTTCGAGGAGAGACTCCAAAACCCAATCCTCTAACATGGCCATATTGTTCAGGCCGCTTCAAAACTACTGAAAGTGGATTTTCTTCTAGTATGGTCATTGCTGATTGTAACACCCCGAGATTTTATGAGAAATATTCTTTTTAATTTCTTTGATGTCTTGTGTTGTATGTTACACCAAGATTATATTGCGCTATACGCAACACCTTATTAGCTTGCAGTATACGCAACACTATTCTTGAATCGTGTTACACACAATTTTAAGTTCGTTTGATAGTAGTTATTCTATGCAACATTGAGTGTATATATGTATATATATATTTATTTAATGTATAAATGAAATATGGTTGGATTATGTTATACGCAACAACAAAGGAGTATTGCACTACACACAACCATGACTTGGCTTGCATTACACGCAATTGCGACCTTCCTCGATAGTGTGTGTTGTACGCAATACCGGGTTTCACTAAACAACGATATGTTATTAAAATATTATATAAACTAGCTGTTATGAATAGTAATACACACTTTTTGAAATTTTATAAATTTTATCTTTCAAAATGGACTTCATTTTTTGATTCATAATATCGAAATTAGCCTAGGGTGAATTTCGGTATTTTTCGGAAAACTTTCAATTTTTGATGAATAGTGAAAACACTGGGTTACTATTTAAAAACCAACTTTTTATTTAAATAATTATTTATTTTATTTAAATTTATTTTAGGTCAAAATAGATACATAATACCTATATAAGTTCAATGTAATTCAATGGAGTCATTTTATAATAATATAGATATATAAAAATTTTATTGAACTTTTTGCCGTCTTTTACCCACCTCCTAGGAGCATTTGCAATTGTACAAAAAACTTAATTTTACCACTTCTGTGAGTTAAATTTCGAAAATCCAAGAGACATGATTAATATCAAGGAGTAAAATGTGGTTCAATAATATAAAAATAATTTTTTTTAAATAGTAACTTTTTACTTTTATTTACCACGGTTAAAAGTAAATAGGGTAATTAAGGGTAAAAATGATATTATTATTACCCTAAAACATGTCCTAATTCTATTGGATAAGTGTAATTCGACCAAAAACAACCTTAGGAATATAATATTATCATTTAGGTCCACTTGGATTATATTAGGACATTTATTATTATTTAATTCAAAGAAGAGTTAAAAGAGTTAAAATCAAAGTTTAATAACTAAAACATTTTTAATATAGGGTTATACATAAGATAAATTCGACTATAAATATTAATTAGAAATATAAAAAAAATCCTACATAATGGTATTTTATTTATAATTTTTAGACATTAAATAATTTAATTTATTTATGACACAATGATGATGCAGTAATTACCTTATTAATGAAATATTAACATAATTGATGTTATAAATACCCAAATAAATGTAATTTAAGACTTTTTATGAATTCCAATAATTTTATAGGTTAATATGACATGTTATTATTGATTTAATTAACTTTTTTTGAACTAATAATTCTGTTATGATTTTTACAAAAATCAATTACCAAATAGTGTCAAAATTGACATAAAACGGTTTTTTAAAAAAATATTATATTATTAATTGATATTCTATTTCTAAAAATCTAAGGTTTGGAAAAATGACTTAGATAAGGTTATATATATTAATAATTAACCACTTGGGGTTCTTTTTTCTTGTTATAGTAAGTTTATTAACCATATAGTGTAAGAAAACAAGAAGACACGGTAAAGGTAAAATTATTTAACTTAGAGTTAAATCTAAATGATAAGGTTAAAATAGTAACCTAAACTTGTCTAAAATCTATTGGTTGAGAGTATTTCGACCCATCCCCACTTTAGATGCAAAATAAATTAATTTTAAGCTATTATAAACCAAATATAAATTTATTATAAAATAATATTTTAAGTTTTTTCTAAGGTGCCCCTCTCCTCCCTTATAAAAGGGCACCTCCTCCCTCTTCTCTTTACACAATTTGGAGCCTTCAACCTCGGCCAACCCCGGACAATTTCCCTTATAAACATTCCTAGAAACATTATAGAAGTTTTGGTCTCCTCAAAATACCAACTCTAGTACCTTAAGAGGAATCTTAAAAGAGGTGCGTCGAAGAAGAGGAGGTTTGGATACGTACGAAGCATATCAGACCTAAGGTAAGGGATAATTTTGAAAATCTCATTTTTTATCTGAGATTTCTTATATGTAAGTATTTACTGGGGTTATATTTTTCATCCATTTCCATAAAAATGTTTTTCATAAAGTGTTTAATATTCTTCCATGTATGTTTAAAGTCATGTTTACCCCTCTTTGACTTTTACATTGTGTTATGGAAAGAATCTTTCTTTTGTTTACTACGAGGAAATTTTTGACTTTTTCAGCAAAAGTACGATGAGAATGTTTTTTTAACTTATACGGCATGAACAGATTTTTATGGTTTCATAATGCCTAATTTTTATGAAGCTTCCTCTATAATATTTTGTGACTATTTTCAACAAAATCCTTTTCTTTTAAAATTTCATGGCATTTTGTGAAAAGAAAATGATTTTAAGAAGAAAGGATATTTTCCTCAAGAATTAATTTCAGGTGTTTTATCAAAACCATTTTCCATCTAAGATTAAATTATTTAATATGTTTATATTTCAAGTATAATATCTCTATTATTTACATGGTTTCATTTTTCTTATGATGAAATGATATCCATTTCTTTTATATGGATTATGTTATGATGGGATGATGTTTATGAAACCCATTTTATTCGTTGGGTTATTATGAATTATGTATTTTTATTTTGCGGCACATGAAATAATGATTTCATTATGAGATGGGTGGGACCTATATCTCCCTTCAATGCATTGGGTAAAGATTTATATCTCATGAGATAGACATGGATAGAACAGTAAGTTAATCCAGTTCAGTGATACAGGACTAGAACGAGGAGTGAACTCGATTCAAAAAGGGACTTTGTCCACTAAGATGGTCTTGGAAGAAATGTCTTGGCTACTATAGAAATAATATCATGTGATTAATGCTTTTCCATAATTACATGTTTTATTCCCATTCTATTTTATCATGATTTATGTTCCTTTATGATATATGCCTTATGTAATTCCAAGATTTATGTCTTTGCTCAAGATTTTGATGTTTAGATTTTATGTTCAAGTTTTTGCATTCAAATGTTTATGGATTGTTTTATGTTCTCTATGTTTACCCTTACTGGGAATTTGAGCTCACTCTTTTTATGTTTTCTTTTCCCCAAGATATAAAGAAAGGTTTTAGGTAAGAAAACAAAAGGGGAAGATCTTTATGGGAGATATTGAAGATCTTTCACCATGATTAGAAGATTATTTTTCTGAGTTTCCAAAGACACTAAACTATTACGGTCCTTGTGTGTTTGTTTTTGTTATGTATTAAGTATTCCACAAAAGTAATGTAATGTCCATGTACGTCAAGCTCAGGTCTCTACACTGATTCTTGTGTCTAAATCATATAAAAAAATATGAACATAAATAGATATTTTATTTTATATTATTATAAAGCATAATGAATTATAACTATGTCATACTTACACATGTTTCCCATATAGTTTTTGTGTTTTCATCAACTAATTAACCCTATTTATTTACATGAACCTCATTCCATGGTACATGAAGTGGGATGGAAGTGGCTTAAAGTTTTGATTCATCAATTTGCATATAAACAAAGGAAAACATGTTGTTTCATATCACATAATTAAACTTTTATTGTTCATTTAAAATATATACCAATTTCTTATCTAATGAAGTATACCTCATCATTGCTTTGTGATAAGGTTATGTTGGTTTTGATTCCCATTATTTATTTTCAGCACTATTTTATTATTTCATAAATTAAAAATTTTGAATCAAGTTGGATAAAATAAATAATTTCAAACAATATATTATCCAATGTAATGCACCTAAAATTATTTATCATTAAGACGATTGATGAAATTATTCCATGTTTCCTACTTTATAATGTGTGCATAACTAAGTGGTAGGTGGGACTTTATTTCCCCCTTAGCATCCCTAAGATGTAACTTCATAAGAAGATCCTGGAAGCCTCTATGGGATTTTCTAGTGGCCATTAAGACAAATTTCTTACAGAAATATTCTAAAATAAAATAATTCTATAAGGAATAATGAAAATTAAATCAACATTTCATTATATAATTTTTCAGTAAAATAGAGAAATTATATTTTAACATTGCCATTATATCTTTCCAAAGGATTTTTTTCATTACAAGTTATAAATGACTCCATTAATCAATATCAATTGGTACATCCATCCTCATTATGACCCCAAGATAACTAATGAACATTGACATTTTGGGGTCAATAGGTCGGTCACATTTATTCCAACCAACCTGAAATTTTATACTTTGACTTATTGCCTTGATAATTTTATTCATCACTATGATGTTGTGTCATTGTTGTTTTCTTTTCATAAACATGTTGTTGATACCCTAATAATTTTTGCAGTTTCATCATCAACAGTCTATTATTCTTCAGGATTGGTAACATCGTCATTTGCAGAAGACATTTTCTGCATGAGTAGTCAAACATTTATTTTGTCTTGAATAACAATAATACAATACACTTCATGCATAAAAGTCCACATTGTCATGCATATTTCATGAAAATTGTTATTATCTTGAACAAATATATAATACTTCAATACTCTAGTACAAGTAAATTTCACTAAATTTATAAATTTTTCCTCATAGGTTGATTGTATTCCATCTCTTGATGATGGATTGGACTCTCTCTTTCAAACTAGACTTCCTCCCATCATTATGGTTCCAAAGTTCCTTGATGACATACCTCCCAAACAGTTATTATTTCATTTTGTTGTATAATATTAATCTCCCATATTTTTTGGACATCCACCTATGTTTATTGAACTACTCTAACCAAAAGTCATCCCATGATCATTTTGGATGACTACTGCTCAAAGTAGTTTAAGAAACATAAAATAGATGGGGGATGAGTCTCAAGCAACAAAATACAATAATAACTATTTGGGAGATAAGATTCAAGTTTCCACAGAGGTTAAAAAATAACTTAAATGAAATTTTAATTATGGATTTTAACATATTACATTACAAAAATTAAAGAATGAACATTAAAATCCACTTGACTTCTAATCACAGTCATTTACTTCCACTCACAAACATTTATTGTTTATCAATTCCTCTAAAATGTTTTTTTTGTAAGGCTTATAAGAGACACAAACTTGTGGTGGTATTGATGTGGGTTGGATGGGAGAGCTTGAAAACTGACCATTTCTTCAAGCTTCCAAGAGAAATTATCCTGAATATGAAGCCGAAAACAGGGTCGTAGAGCTCTACTCATTGTGGAAGGAATACCTTCAAGAGTCAGATTAGATGACTCATCATAGTAGTATTCTCATCCAAGTATGATTAATTCTAATAGGATCCAATGTGACCACACTCAAAATAAAAGTAATTTTTTATGAAGTGTTGTCAAAAGTAAATGAGTGTGTTGTATAAGAAAATTCATATCAAGAAACTCAAAAAATCATTCATTGTGTTTTTTTATTTTTCGGTGTCATTTTTTTGTGTTCCCAAGGAGTAGTAAATGAGGAGGATAAAAGGATGAAATATTTGAATAATGAGTTGGGAGATGCGGTATTCAAATCCATGGAATAATATTTGACAAATATTAATGAATACAATATGAGTGGGAGGTATGTCATCAAGGAAATTTGGAACCAAAATGATGGGAGGAAGGATAGTTTAAAAGAGGGGGTCCAATCCATCATCAACAGATAGAAGGAAATCAAGCATCTCATAATGTATTAAATAAAGGTAGTGAAGTTTAGTTGTACTTTAGTATTGAATTATTGTATCTTTGTTCAATACAGTAACAATTTTTATAGAAGATGCATGAAATTATGGACTTTTATGCATGGAGTGTATTGTATTGTATATCTATCTTATCAAAAAGAATCCTTGTCTACTCATAAATAAAATTGACACTAATTACTCTTTTTTCATATGTTTACTTATAGATAATATTGATGTTAATAACATTATTAATAAGTTTTAATCTCAATTCCAGATGAAATATAAGATACTCATAAATTAAGAATAAGAAGATTTTGTGTCCTAAGACCATAAACAAGAGTATAATATACTAGTATTGTACCTATGACTATATAAAAACCATGTATATAATCATCCATACACTACTCAGCCATAAATAATCTACCAATCATATCTAATGACCCTTCTTAGAAGGAATAGTTTAAAAGGACCATTGGAGGTTCCCTAACTAACCACATCGATAGAAATGTTTCACATCAAAGAGGAATAAGGATTAAAGTGTCCTAAGAACCTACAATGATGGAATCACTCGAAAATTATCATCAATTGAAGAGGAATTAGAATATCTCCACTCTAATGGTCTTGAAGAAATGAATCTCACCCCACCTACATTTGACATCACTTCTATCTACTCAACGATTCCTCACCTTCAAATTTTGGATATTATTTTAATCTGCCATAAGATCCCTCTAATAACATACATCCCTTTAAAGGGTGAATTTTTTAACTTATAATCATTATTGATCTAGAATTTTGTTAGTATTATAAATGAAATTAATATATTCAATGAAATTCTGAATTTATTATTATGATATATTACCATAAAATCTTAGAGGAGCTATAGATACTATATGTTACCATCATTGAAAATTATACCACATAGCTTGAAGTATATCTACAATTACCTCTAGAACATGAAGATAAATATAAGTTCTAGAATAAAAAGGATGTTCATTGGCTCCTTCCTATGTAGATATAGGCATCAGAGTGGTGATATATTCTATATTAATGTAGAGATTCACATAATTTTCCCATTCCAAAAAACAATAATCTTTCAGAAATAGGCACAAAATATTCTATATTAAATGTGAACCCCCCACCACTCTCTCTAATTAATTTTATTTTTAATAAGTCTTTTAATACATTAAATATAATTAAAAATATGTTAGAAGTATTCTTTTAAATATAAGTATGAAATAACAAACTAATAGCATCGATAAAGTGGGATACTAAATAAAATCAATAAATTAATAAGTTATATAAACCTAATCATCACTAATAAGTAAATAATATTATGCTATTTATTTATTATTCATCTTTCTATTAATATAAAGTTATAATTGATTCTAGAAAAAAATAAAAAGACACATAAGAACATGACATTTCATATATTCTTACCAATTCCTACCTATCAACTCCTAAATAAGAGGCATAAGACTTGAGAAGATAGGTCAAGGAAAAAATAAACAAAAAACAACCTAGACTTTATATGGTAACTCAAGTAACCAACATAATTATGTTATCCAGACATATTTATGGATTACTTCTTATGTATGGAAAGTTTTTTCTTTTGGATATAATCAATACCAATATCCCTAGTTTCACTATGATTCCATTTTGTAACATTCTTGACCTAGTATACCCAAATAGTTCCCAATTCAGGTCAGCGCATCATCTCAGACACAATTCTCAATCACTAAAGTTGTGTGTCAATGCTAAGGGATATAGATAAAATTAACTTTGCAGTAGCGTGTGGTGAAAATCTATTTTATTTATACATACAGTTCCATACACATATATCAAATAACCATACCATATGAAAACATTGTTCTCTTTCTTCAAGACCATTTTTTATGGAGGAAAAAGATGAAATAGAACCAATATTTGTATTTTAGTGGCAAGGAGATGAGATGTAGGGTTTGTCGTGGTTAAGAACAGTGCAAAAATGCAAAACATGAACCCAAAAAATAAAAAAATGATAGAGGAAAAATAGAAAATAACATTCATTAGATTCTATCCTTAATTAGTTCAAGGGGTCGTAGAGGAGTTGCACTAGAATTAGAGGAGTTCCATGAGATCTTGAGAATCACAAATTGCTGAGTCATAATTAGGGTTCTTTTAAATAGATTAGGGAGTATTTTAACAGCATGTTCATAAAAGCAGTGATAAAGATCTCTTTTATCAGTGCTAAAAAAGCACTGATAAAGGATTTATAATTATAATTATTTAAATAAATTTATTAAAATTTTATAATTATTTAAATGTATATAATTATTTATTTATAATTATATAAATATTTATTTAAAAAATAATTATTATTTATTTATAATAATTATAAATTTATAAATTTATAAATATAGTAAATATATATTTATAAATATATTCATTTATAAATATTTATTTAAAAATATATTTTTAACATTATCGGTGGATATATAATCTTAAATACATGTATTTTAAAAATGAGAGAAATTAAATAATTCAAAATGAGTACACTTTAAAAATATTGAAAAATGGATAAGTTTTAATAATTAAATATAAATTATTAAAAAAATATTGATATATATATATATATTAAAGTAAAGATGAATACATATTGAAAATACTAAAATATAGTAAATAAAATATATATAAATAAGTAATAGAAAATGAACAAATTTAAAAATAAAATAAAAAATAAAAAAATAAAAATGAATACAATAACTCTAATAGTATTAAAAATAAATAAATAAAATTTACCAATTAAAAACTTATAATATATTAAATGTATCATGTTATACTTATTCATTTTTATTAATAATTGTTTCATTAATAAATTTTTAAATAATTTTTTAATTTATTCATTGTTATTTTTTTTGTTTAATTATTAAAATATATTCTTTTTGTATTTATATATTTAATATACACTATTTATTAATATTTATAATCTATATATATGTATATTAAATTTATTCGTTTTATCAATAATTATTTAATTAATAAAATGTTTAATATTTTTCTTAATTTACTTATTTTAAATTTTTATTTGTTTAATTATTTCATTTTATTAATTTTATATATCTATATATTTAATATATATTATTTATTAATTTTTAAAATTTATACATATGTATATTCAATTTATTCATTTTTAACAATAATTATTTAATTAATGAAATTGTTAATTTTGTTTATTTTTATTCTTTTAATTATTTCATTTTATTGTGGACCTTTTGTCAATGCTAAAACTAAATTACTGATAAAATGGAACTTTTATCAGTGCCAAAATAAAGTGCTAATAAAGGTTCTATTTTATTAGCGCTAAAAAAAGCATTGATAAAGGTGCACTTTATCAGCGCATTTTGCTAGCGCTGTTAAATATCGGTGTTGTTAAAGCCATGTTTTTTAGTAGTATTACTTAAAGTATGAGATCAATGTCTAGCAATACATCAAGGAACCTATAAAGAAAGAATGTAATTTTTTAATGATAAAAACCTTATATGAATGATTATTGTGTGATATAATCTTATTGTCTTGATATTTCATCAAGTAGGTTGTATAGTTGTGTTATCAACATATATACTTGATTTACCTTTCATTGAATCTATAAAATGAACTCATTAATGAACTACTATGGCCATGGATTTAATCAGATATCTCCATTTCAATCAAAGGTCAGAATATATCTTCTTCCATTAGATCAAAAGGGACAAATCCTTTCTTGACTTATTTTATTAATGTCGTGTCACTTATGATAGACCCAATGTATATTACATATCCACAAGAATATTTCATCGTGATTTTTTCCATGCATAAAATTACACAATTCATGATATACATTAATAATAATCTCAAGTATAAGGACCAATAAACACATCCATATATAGAAATATCCAATGACACATATAAAAAATGGAATTATTATCAGTGATTTTGCCCTCGTAACTTCCTTTCATAGAGATTACCAAGTGAAAACTTCATGAGAATAAGTCTCAACTACTTTTGATCCTATGATGACTGATAATAAAACATCATTTGTGTCTCTTCATATAGATATCATCTAGACTATATGACTTATGTTTAAGAATATTTCTATAGTATTTCAAGGTTCTCATTATAGTGAGAAGCTGATATAACCTTTCAATGAACAAAATACTATAAAAAATTATCACATTAATTCTACATAGAATAATACTCATCATGGTATAATATATTTATTCATATTCTTATAATCAAAAGTACAAAATTATTTTTTTCTAGGGAACCAACTCCAATAGACTCTCACTTGCACTAGATCCCATTGTTAATAATTTTTAGTCTGATAGCTCTTACATGATATTTATGCTTTTATTAATATAATTATTTAGTCAAAATGTTATTCAATTTATCTTATGTTGATTCTCTTCTTACTGTGGAATCACCCCTTTAAGAAAAATTTCTTAAGAGATGATACTTCTAAAGTATATACTTTATTTGTTGAGGTTACTTTTTCTCCTTTCCTATGACCACTACTACAGTGTTTTCATAATATAGAGTGATAAAATCTTTATTTATAGGTAAAAAATCAAGCTCCTATATGAAGTTGTATATCTAAAATGCTTCTTTAGTTGCATCATAAGTAGTTATATACTCAGGCTCTGTAGTAGAATCATCGACTACTGGATGTTTAGAACTCTTCTAGATCATAGATCATCTGTTGAGGAAAAAACATATCTCTATTTTGATTTCAAATCATTCTAATCTTTTTGGAGACTATAACTTGTGTATCCCTTGATAACTAGTTCTTTACTTACTCTATAAACCATGAACATATCCTTTGTATGTCTTAGGTACTTCAAGATAGTCTTTACAGTTGTCCAATGTGGCTCTCCTAGGTCTTCTTAATATTTGACTACCATGCTTAAGGCATAGGAAACATCAATCCTCATATATAACATAATATACATGATAAATCATATCATATATACATATGTGATTTTACTCATTCTCTCTCTCTCCTATTGTATCATAGGATGAATTTTCTTGGAGAGATGTATACCATGTGACATTGGAAACAATCCCCTCTTGGATTGTTCTATATTGAATCTCTTAAATACCTTGTTAATGTATAAACCTTGATTTAGTACAAGAAACCTCTTGTATATATCATAATGGATCATGATCCCTAGAATATATACTGCTTCACCTAAGTCTTTTATGGGGAAGTATTTGTTTAACTATGTATTAACTAATAGTAATACTAGTATCCCATTTCCCATCAGTAATATATCATCAACATATACTAATGGGAAAACTATTTCACTCCCACTGAACCTTTATAAACATGGGCATTAATTTTTTTCTTAATAAAACTAAATTCTCTTATGGATTCATAAAAATGAATGTTCCATTATCTTTATGCTTACTTCAACCCATGAATGGATCTCTTTAACTTCCACATCTTATTGGCATCCTTTGGAGTCATAAACCCTTCTGATTGTGTCATATAGACATCTTTCACAAGGTTTCCATTAAGTAAAGTTGACATTCATTTTCCAAATATCATAATCATGGAAATTTGTTGTAGAAAGTGGAATTTCAATGGATTATATCATAGATATTGATGAAAATGTTTTGTCATGGTCTATGCCTTGACATTTTTTAAACCCTTTAGACTTTATACATGATTTATAGGTATTTAATTTACCAATCATGTCCAATTTATTATTGAATACCCATTTTTACCCAATATCATTTACATAAACTAGAGGATCTATCAAAAATAAAACTTGGTTTTGATACATGGAATCCATTTTATAATTCATGGTTTCTCACCAATTTGAAACTTATGATTTGTTTAATAATTTATTATAGGATAAAGGTTTGTTATATTTAACTAATAAGGTTTCACCAAACACAGTGACTATAGAACCATATCTCTCTGATTCTATAACCTCTCTAGTGCTTCTATGTAGTACTTGTGTCTCTGGAATAACTTCTTCCACTATGACTTGTGAAATTTGTTCTTGTGCTAACTCTTGTACATATTGAGCTTCAACTTAATTTAATTCTACCATGATACCAAAATATATTTTAGAGATATGTTTCCTTTCATGAAATTTAGAATTTCTATCAATGGTTACCTTCGTGTCTAAAGGATTTTATAAATAATATCTATTGATTTATTTAGGATATTCTATAAATATGCATATGAAAACCCTTCTCTTTATTACATATTAATTCATGATTTATTACATAAGATTACACATAATACAACTCATAATATCAAGAAGTATAGTGTATTTGGGAATTATTTTCAAACCGTGGAAGAATCTTAAGTCTGGAAATATATATAGCCACGGTTTAAAATCGTGGCTATAGGCCTTTTACCACGGTTTTAAACCATGGCTATAGGCCTTTTTCCACGGTTTTAAACCGTGGCTATATGTCTCCCCATTCCATAAAAAAACATCCCCCACCTTCCCCCTTCCCCAGCACTGCCCCCTGCACTCCCCACAGCCCACTGCACACACCCCTACCCCCTGCCCCCTGCCCACTACACCTCCCCCCCCCCAGCCCACTGCATCCCCCCCTGCACACACACCCTGCCCCCAGCACACCCCTTCCCCCTGCACTTCCCCCCTGCCCACTGCACTTCCCCCCCAGCCCACTGCAAACCCCCCTGCCCCCAGCAAACCACCCCTTCCCCCTCACCCTGCCCCCTGCACACAATCCACGAGTTGTTATGTCTGAAAGGAAAAGGAGAAGACCTCACATTTCTAGCATATACATCAATCAGGATGGGATTATTATCAGAGTGATGCTTTGGTAAGATGAGTCCAGAAATAATCAAGGGATCATTCCCTTCATCGATGCTAGCCAAGAATCTATCAATACTGCTGGCTTGCCTCCCATTAATGGTGTACCTTCTCTAGGTGTAATCACACCTATAGTGGTCACTTAAACTAGCCTACAATTTTCAATGCAATAAAGGAAGTCAGAAGTAGCCATCATGTTGAAGTTATCACCAGTTTTCTCCTCTAGTCGGAGCACAGTATTAAAATCACCCAATGACATCCAGCTGTGTGACATTTGCTTAGAAATATAAGTGATATCCTGCCAATGCTCCCTTCTGTTGAGATAAGAGTTAGAGGCATAAACAAAGACTATAGATATCCCAATATCATGGAACACTATATCAACCAGGACACTCTGATGATCATCAGTGTAGGAAAGAACATGAACGCTTTCATGCCTGAGGACCCATAAATCTGTTGCGGAATCGCTGGGAGACACAACGACAGAAACCAGGAAAAACGAAGGAAAGAAAGCAAGGGACACAATGATTTACGTGGTTCGGGAAAATCCCTACGTCCATGGGAGAGGCAGAATTCACTATATTGGGAGCACAAAATTATAGAGGATTTTTGTAGTAAACCCTAGCCCGAAATGGGCTACATATGAAGAAGACAGTCCACTATTCCGAAATAGAAGTCCATGTTGCAACAGTGACCGGTGGCCAACTTTGTCAAAAGTGCTACAGTGTCGGGCCACAAGCATTCGGCCCAACCGGATCGGGAAACACCAATACAAACATGTTATGAGATTAGTGATTATCCAATTGAAGACCATTTTATAGCTTTCTAGCTTGAGAACTTCATTTTCAGTTCAGAAATTCTAATCATTAAAGGTTTGTTGGTCATAAGAATGTGCCTAAGGGCTTTGACTGTGGGAGGGTGCCCATGCCCATGTAAATTCCAGAAAAAATATTCATTTATTAAGAGCTGACTTGCCTCTGGTCTGAGGCCCCCCTTTCTTCATGTTGTTCAGTTTATTGGATTTAGTGTTCTCTTTAGCCTTGCCTTTAGAGGCCTTATCCTCAGGACATTCATCAGTTTCCCTAGAGGAAGGGGGATATTCATCCTTCCCATTTATTTAAATTGTTATATCTTTGGATGGAGCACTGTCATCTATATATTCCACCCATGATTTCTCACTTAGAGGTAAGAATTTCTTTAGAGATTGAGAAAATCCTACGTCTGCGGCTCTTGAAACTCGCCTTTTTCCTGATTTCTCAGGCTCTACCTGAGTAAAAGAGTCCCCTTTATGAGAATCCTGTCCAACCAAATATGAAGTAGGCAAGGCAGATGCATGCCCAGAACCATCACTACCCAATTGTGTGTCTGGGACTACTTCATCATAGCCATATATAGTAGCACTGAGGTTCTCCTATTATCCACCAAGTGACTCGCTTGAACCATGTAGGTCCTACCCTGAATTGTTGATTTTCACCTTATGTCTAGGCATGGTCGCAGTAGGCATTTTTGAGTCTGGGACAACTTCATCAGAGCCACATTTAGTAGTTCTGAAGTTCTCCTGCTTTCCATCAAGAGCCTGGTCTTAGTCGTGTATTTCCTGGCCTGAGTTGTGGGTCTACTCATTCTATTCCAAACAATCATTAGATGGGGCCTTATAAGCCTGTTTAGAGACCAAAATCAGTTGATGCGGCTGGGTAGTCACATAGGACACTGGGATATCTTCAGGAACACCGCGGATCTCAACCCGTGATAGTTGTGGGCCACAAGAATTCGGCCCAACCGGATCGTGCAACACCAATCCAACACCCCCCCCTGCTGGACCCCCTGGACAGCAGCCCCCCTACAAATCCCTTGCACATCCCTTGCCCCCCCCCCGCTGGACCCCCTGGACAGCCCCCCCCCCCCCCCACATCCCTTGCACCCCCTACTGGACCCCCCTAGACAGCAGCCCCCCCACCCCCCTGTTGGACCCCCCTGGACAGCAGCCCCCCCTGTTGGACCCCCCTGGACAGAAGCTCCCCTGTAGGACCCCCCTGGACAGCATCCCTCCCCCCCTACTGGACACCCCCCCACCCCCCCCCCCCCCACCCCCCCACACACACACACCCCCTGTACACCCCTTGCCCCCCTGGACAGCACCCCCCCCCCCCCGGACAGCACCCCCACCCCCCTGCTGGACCCCCCTGGACAGCCCCCCCCCCCCCTACTGGACCCCCCTGGACAGAAGCCCCCCCCCCCCGCTGGACCCCCCTAGACAGCAGCCCCCCCCCCTGCTGGACCCCCCTGGACAGCCCCCCCCCCTGTAGGACCCCCTGGACAGAAGCCCCCCTGCAGGACCCCCCTGGACAGCATCCCCCCCTACTGGATAGCACCCCCCCCCACATCCCTTGCACACCCCTTGCCCTAATTGTCAGGTTAGAGGTGATGAGGTTTAAAATTGTTGGAGGAAAGTAAAATGTGGGACCAACTAAACAATTGAGGTTCAGGCTCAACATCAATTTTGAGTTTCAGGCTCAATAGAAGTTGGTAGCTACTGGGGTCCGATCCATGGTGGTGTTACCCCTTTCTCCAGAAGCCCTCCCATTAAACATAATTATCAGTGGAGGAGGTACAGAATAGGAAAAGAATCCTATTTTGGTTAGTGGTACTGATAGGGAACATGGTTTAGTGTATGTTCAGCATGGATTGTGATACAATATAAAATTCAGTTAGAAATGAAAATAAAACATGTTGGAATATACACCTAAAGATGGAAGTGGTCTGACTATTGTTCTTCTACATTCTTGCAGTAGGTAAACATCAAGTAGGAATATCTAGCTCCAAACCATTGTCCCGATTTATCTTACCAAACTAGTAACATTAATTAACATTAATACCCCTATAATTCATCTTTTTTTGCCTGTGTTCTTATTTCTCTCCAAGAACACACACATAATCATAATGGTTTAGTGACTCTAATAGGTAACTATGAGTTTAATGGATCAACCGAGGATGATGTATTTGTGTATGGGGTGATCATTATTGGATGGAAATAGGTGAGGATGAATCTAATGGAAACTCAAAGAAACAATAATGTGATGATCATCAATTCACAAATCGTAGTTTCACACACACATTGTGTGGAAGACAACTTGATCTCTACCTATGTTTAGGTTGGAAAATTTTGTATTACAATTTTTAGGTAAACACGAATGGAAACAAATTTGGCTTAGATATACTTTTTTATGGTGATTATTAAAGAAAATATGGTATCTATGTAATAAAACATGGAATAAAATATGAGAGGGTAGAACAAGAGCCAACATATGGCTCTGGATGAGGCATAGAAAAAAAGCATTATGTTATTAGTTTGTGATTTAGAAGAACATACTCTTGAGAGTTTGAATAGAATTGAGAAACATGTGCAGTGAGGATTAGAAAATGAAAAAAAACATAATAAGCACTTAAAAATCCATAATTCAGATAAATGGGATGGATGGAGTGCGGCGTGCTCCTTGAGACATTTCTAGTTACAGAGGTTTTCGAACAATCTGAAGAGCTATGAAGCGTCTCACAGTTAGTGGAATTTCCAACATTATTTAGAGACAATCCATTAGTATGGATTACAAATTTACCCACAAAATGACTTATTTTTGAATGAAACCAATGATAAAACTATATGAATAACGTAAATAGAGATGACCAATGTAATGGTGTGAGAGATATGAGTCATCATGAATTGGGGTAATAGAAGTTGAATGGGTTATGCTTCCACTATGGCCAACCATACAGACCAATGCACAAATGACCTGGAAATCTTTTTTGAGTGTGAATCCATGAATTCAGAGAACTTAGGGAATTTAAGGAGGAGGGAGACATGGAAAAAGAAAAATATTTGGTCATAGAAGCTGGAGAATGAGAACATGGTAGGAAACTAGTAGAATGATCAAGAGAATCGATTGATCTCTAGAGTATGCATGAGGTTAAGGAAAATTAGATGATGCTCACCAGACATATATCAAGTGTTATGGTAGTTCTTTTACTGGATAAAAGAGCCATCCATCTATTTACTTCTAGACATCTTGAAAAACTCACAAACTTTAAGTTTTTAATTACTAAACCATTTTTTTTACTCATGGTTGTGGTTCTCATTATTTTTTACAAGACCTATGAAAATAGATTTAGGTCAGTATAGAGAATTCCATCAGTACAGTTGATACATTTGTTTCTGACCCTATGGGACTATATGTAGTCTTCAGGATATAATGGATAACAATACAACATAGTGTTTTGACTAGACAAGGTTATAAAACCAAGGGATTTTTATAGTAGGGGTAGGAAATTAATCTCTATGTAAATGAAACCGCTATAGTGTGACCATGGGGTCTTCAAAACCACATTCAACAAAGAATAATATTATTGAGTGATGGGATTGGTAAGTGCAGATTCAGTTTCTAGAATAAGAATCAAACCGTAAGCTGGTAGATTGGTTTTATTCGGGTGAATTTTAGAAAAACATCCAGTTTATGTTTAGAAAACTGTAGGGCCTACAACTATATTGGAAATACAACCACGCTATTTATCTGGTGCTTGGGACGACCCTATTAATTATTTGACCATATAATCTAGATCATTATATAAATGATGAGTTCTAACACAATGTTAATGACATTTTGGGTGAATGAATAACCTGACATTGTGGAATCCCATTTTATAGTCCCATATTTCTTGTAAAGGAAAAAATATGGGACTTAGAAGATGTTCATTAATTACCAAGCACTTAATAAACATACCATCCCGAATAGGTTCCTCATTCCCATCGTTGAAGAACAATTGTAAGAGTTGAAATGAGCTACATTTTTCTCAATATGGGACTTCAAATCTAGGTTCCACTGGATATGAGTATGAATAAGGGTCTTAAAAAGATAGTGTTTCGTACACACAATGGAAATTATGAATTCCATTCCATTTTATTTTGGTTGATGAACTCCCCAGCCTCTTTTCCACCACTTATAACTCGGACCCTCTAGTGAGATGGTTACAAAAATAACCTTAAGAGACTCATAAATATAAAGCTGGATAAAAATATCCTCAACCTTCAGTACCAAAACCAATTCATCCTAAGAATCTTGTTACCCATGAATTATTGTGAGGCTACCATCTTGATTCTGGGGGGATGTTTCAGGCTGAAATGAAGGTGGAAGGGGGCTGGTGTGGACTGGATGTGGCTGGAGCAGGGCCAAATCATGGCATAAACGCGGCGTGACCGCGGCGTGTTGTCCCGGTCCAGCGACATTCGCGGGGAAGCATCTTCCGACCAGGAGTGAAGGGAGCGGGAGGAGGCTAGAATGTTGGTGGAAGGGGGATGGTTGCACGTGCTGGGGGGATGGTGCGGGTTGATTCAAAGGTGGAAGGGGCTATTGCGGGCTGGAATGCTGGTGGAAGTGGGCTGAAATGAAGGTGGAAGGGGGCTGGTGTGGGATGGATGTGGCTGGAGTAGGGCCAAATCACGGCATTAACGCGGCGTGACTGCGTCGTGACCGCGGCGTGACCGCGGCGTGACCACGGCGTGACCGCGGCGTGACTGCGGCGTGTTGGCCCGGTCCAGCGACATCCGAAGGGCAGCATCTTCCGTCCAGGAGCGAAGGGAGCGGGAGGTGGCTAGAATGTTGGTGGAAGGGGGCTAGTTTCAGGTGTTGGGGAGATGGTGTGGGCTGATTCGAAGGTGGCAAGGGGGCTGTTGCGGGCTGAAATGATGGTGGCAGTGGGTTGAAATGATGGTAGAAGGGGGCTGGTGTGGGCTGGATGTGGCCGGAGCAGGGTCAAATCACGGTGTGACTGCGGCATGACTGCGGCGTGTTGGCCCAGTCCAGCGACATCTGCAAGGCAGCATCTTCCGGCCAGGAGCGAAGGGAGCGGGAGGAGGCTGGAATGCTGGTGGAAGGGGGCAGGTTGCAGGTGTTGGGGAGATGGTGTGTGCTGATTCGAAGGTGGCAGGGAGGATGTTGCGGGATGGAATGCTGGTGGCAGTGGGCTGAAATGAAGATAGAAGGGGGTTGGTGTGGGCTGGATGTGGCCGGATCAGGGCCAAATCACGGCGTGACCGCGACAATACTACGGCGCGACCGCGGCGTGTTGGCCCAGTCTAGCGATATCCGCAGGGCATCATCTTCCGGCCAGGAGTGAAGGGAGTGGGAGGAGGATGGAATGCTGGTGGAAGGGGGCTGGTTGCAGGTGTTGGGGAGATGGTGCGGGCTGATTCGAAGGTGGAAGGGGGGGCTGTTGTGGGCTGGAGTGATGGTGGCAGCGGGCTAAAATGAAGGTGGAAGGGGGCTGGTGTAGGCTGGATGTGGCCAGAGTAGGGACAAATCACGGCGTGACCGCGGCGTGACCGCGGTGTGATCGCAGCGTGACCACGGAGTGTTGGCCCGGTCCAGGGACATCCGTAGGGAAGTATCTTCCGTCCAGGAGCGAAGGGAGCGGGAGGAGGATGGAATGTTGGTGTAAGGGGTCTGGTTACAGGTGTTGGGGAGATGGTGCGGGCTGATTCGAAGGTGGCAGGGGGGGCTGTTGCAGGCTGGAATGCTGGTGGCAGCGGACTGAAATGAAGGTGGAAGGGGGATGGTGTGGGCTGGATGTGGTCGGAGTAGGGTCAAATCGCGGCGTGACCGCGGAGTGTTAGAGCTTTCTAACTAAAAGTTGTTGCTCCCCCACTGGGTATACGCACCTTCACACATTAAATGTATTTTACAGAAACCTTCAAATTAAATGGGCAATGTCACACATACGATTTAAAGAGGAAGGTAGGAAACATAAAAAACATTGAAAACAAAGTAGAAACATGAACCTGGATGTTTGTTTATGCTTCCAACAACAGTATGATTCGATCTTCAACAGGTGCATGAGGTGTTGTCCAGCTTTTTTCATGCCCAGATAACACAAGAAAAATGTTATTAAATAGTAAAATAACTAAACGAAATAAAAGAAAATAAAAGGGAAAAGAATTTTTAGGTTTCAAACCCGGAACAGGGGTTGTTGTTAACCTGTCCATAGCTGCACCCCTCCACCCTCCCCCCTTCCCCCCTGCAACGTGCCCCCTACCCCCTGCCCCCCTCCAACCTGCCCCCCTGCAACCTGCCCCCTTCCCCCTGCCCCCTGCCCCCCTCCAACCTGCCCCCTGCCCCCCTGCACCCCTGCCCCCTACCCCCGGCCCCCTGCCCCCCTCCAACCTGCCCCCCTGCTCCCCTGCAACTTTCCCCCCTGCACCCCTTCCCCCTGCCCCATGTCCCCTCCAACCTACCCCCCTTCTCCCCTACAACCTGCCCCCCTACCCCCATGCCCCCTTCCCCCCTGCCCCCTGCCCCCCTCCAACCTGCCCCCCTGCCCCCTGCTCCCCTGCCCCCTGCCCCCTGCCCCCCTCCAACCTGCCCCCCTGCCCCCTGCCCCCTGCCCCCTGCCCCCTGCCCCCTGCCCCCCTCCAACCTACCCCCCTGCAACCTGCCCCCCTGCCCCCCTGAAACTACTTATTTTGTTATGCGAGGACATCTAAGGCATGGACGCACCATGCTGAAATTTTGATGGAATTATGCTACTTGTTGAATAATATTTATCTAGGAAAATTATTATCGTAGAGCATAATCTAATGCCTCAACAATTTTTGTTATCTCGAAGGGATTGAGAATGACCCTCAAGCCTTTCCACAGGCCGACTTGGGTACTCAGATCAGGGGTAATCCAATTTAGTTTGTGGAAAATGGTGTTTATAAATTATGTTTGGTAAAATTAAAACTTTGAGGGTGGAATGGATGTTCAAGTTTTAAAAGGTCCAAAATGCCCTCGTCTTCTTCCTCAACCCCTACATCTTCTTCTTACCCAACCCCATGTCCCAAAGCTTGACAGCACCCCTCACCATAGATGAACCAGTTTCTAATCCTAGTTCTATGAGCATACCGTAATTTGAGACCCTTGTGAGCTTCATTGCAAGGATGGTGATGGCCTAAAAACACATCCTGTATAAAATTGATCTCCATACTTCATCACTTTGGAGCAACCTGAACATTAACACTCTCAATTAGTTATCAAGAACAAATCATTAGAACATTGTTGCTTAAAAATATGAGGTTGATTTAAGGATGTTAAATTACCAATGGTTTAATTATTACCAACTGAAAAAATCAGGAAACAATATAAATTCATCACCCACATCTTATAATTTTATTATTAAATGAATTTAGTTGTGGTACTCTACCTCAATAACATGCACTAATATGATATCTCTAACCTATGGATTGTACCTATAACCAGTTTAGGTGAGGCAAAAATATGTTTTTTTAATTATATTAAATAGAAAAGTCCATCTAAATTATATAATGAAATGGATCTTAATTAAATAATAGAAACTACCTGGCTCGCGGTGATACATCATAGACCAGTTTGATCACACTTTCATCCACATTACACATTGTTTCCACCAAATCTTCTTTAAGAATCACATTTTCATGGCCCCTTTTTCTAGGAAAAAAACATTTTAATGCATCTAAAAAATTACAATATGTAGTTTAAAACCAATTTTTCTCAAAAGTATCTAAAAAAATTGATGGTGAGAACAACTATACACCATTCTTGAATATCATTTTTTTATTCCACATCCTGTACTTTCCAAAAAATAGTTATACTACCATGGTTGTAAACCGTGGCTACATATTAGTTTCCAAAAAAAATATAGATGTCTCACCCTGCACCCTGAGCCATGCCGCACCCCACACCCGGTACTCCAAGCAATAAAACATGAAGGAGACATCGATGTTTCACATGCCTTCAAATTCAACAGTGTATTACTTAATCAACAAAGGCCTTCATGTACCTTCAACATATGAAATAATTCTATAACATCTTCCATGGAGCTGAAAAAACCACCATAGATAGTGTGAAGTAGGTTCATGACAATCAAAAGATCCACCTAATGTCAAGTCCAAGATATGACTCTTCATAATAGTGTCGGGCTTTAGGGGTGTTCATGTGTTGGGTCGAGGGTGTTTTGGGGCTCGACCCAACAAAAAAAGATTAGGTCGATCACGTTCTTTGTGAGAACCTGACCCAACCCAACCCAACCCAACCCACTGGGGTCGGGTTACATGACACATGGCCAAAGGACTCAACCCAACCCAACGTGTCATGGTCTGGGTCAGTTTTGGTCAATTTATATGAGTAAAACCCAACCCGATGCACCTGAACCCAAACCCAGACCCATGCACCCCCCCTAGCCCCCTCATCCCCCTACAGTAGCCCCTCCATCTCCCCACCCCCAACCCTCAGCATCCCCCCTCCCCCAACCCCCTACATCCCCCCCCCAGACCCAGACCCAACCCAATGCAGCAGCAGGGTGGCTTCCAAAAAACACCATCCAATTCCAAAATGCAAACCAAAATGCAGTGGAATCCAAAAAATTTAGCAACATCCAAGAAAATACAAACCAAAATGCAAAACAAAATAGGGGAAATAACAACATCCAAAATGCAGTGGCATCCAAAAATGCAGTAGCATCCGAATAAATACAGTTGCATCCAACCCAGAAAAATGAAACAATGAAGAAACGTCAAAAATATAAACAAGAAGGAAGGTCACAAACTCCATAAATTTGATCATAAAATCGTATACAAATTTAACAACCAAACAAAACAATAGTGGCATACAATTCTGAACACAACAAAATAGGGGAAACAAATAGGTGTAAAGTGAATAATAACATGGGTAAGGGAAGCCAACCTGTTACCTAAGAAACAAAATTAATAAATGTGATCCCAATATATTTTTATTAACACCATCGAGAACAATCTTGTTACTTATCTAACACTTCAATTAATTGGTGCAATTAAACTTGGTAAACCCCCACTTCCTACTGACAATTGGAATAAAATGCATGAATTCAAACATCATTCTATTTTCTTTATTTTTCTTTAATTTAGTACATGTGAACCAAATAGATCCTTATGTCCTAATGAAGTAGTTCACTCCATCCTAAAAGTAACTCACAAACATAAAAAAGATTATATAAAGTTATCAAAATAAACAAAGAAACACTAATAGACAAGATCTTTTCCATTTTAGCCTTTGATAAAGAAGAATCTTCAAAAATAAATGTATAAGAAAAAGATTAGTAAATTAAACTAGATTAACATAAAAAGGGTAAATAGATTATTCATTTTCTTTAAAAATAAAAGAGATATTAAATAATCAAACCCATTTTCCACAATTAATACCATTACACTGCACTCATGTAAACTTTATGCAGTCATAAAAAGAGAGAAAAAAGAGAACCCTAAAACTTATTTTGATCAGTGAAAATTCTATAAAAAATTTAAACAATGAAATCTTATGAGTGGTATAAAATTCATGAACTCATGTAAAAATGCTTGTGAATAACAGCTATCTACTATGATGCATGTCATCAACTCAATGCTTGTGAATACCAACAAGCTACTACGGGTCGGTTTTTAATAAATTCATAGGTTGTGGAACTTTTTTTATAATTCAACTTTCACCAGTGTTGGGGTGAAGGATGTAAAACTTTCTTGTATTGGGGTATTTATAGTGGGAGGGAAATAGAAGGAGGGAGATTTAGAAAGTACACAGAAATTACAAGATGAAGCGCCAGTGGATTCCTGCTTCTGAAGGGCCGCTGTGAATAGCGTGAGAGAGTTCGTGAGAGAGGTCGACGGTTCGGAGTGGAGGGTCGCGGTGAGAGAGGTCGACGGTAGTGTGAGAGACCGCGTTGATTGGGAGCGTCGGGAGGAGGGCACCATGATGAGAGCTGTAGACGGTTCAGAGAGTAGGGTCGCGGATCAGGGGAGGAGGAGAGGAGAGGTCGTCGCAGATCAGAGGAGGAGGAGAGGATAGGCCGATGAAATCCAAAGAAAAAAAAAAGAAACGTCGATGTTTAGAAGTTTATCCACGGATGCTTAATTAAAGCGTGGCTATAAACAGCCTATAGCCACGGACCTATAAAACTGTGGCTATAGGTCCATGGCTATAGCTTAAATTTCTAGTAGTGTTGGTTCATACCAATGTGTGTGGACCATTTCCAGTTGAAGAAAGGGGAGGGTACTCATACTTTATAACTTTTACTGATGATTTTAGTAGATATGGATATATCTACTTAATGAGGTATAAGTCATATTTTTTTGATAAGTTCAAAGAATACAAGAATGAAGTTGAGAACTAGCTTGGTAAGAAGATTAAGAAACTCCGCTCAGACTGAGGTGGAGAATATCTTAATCAAGACTTCATTGATTACATATGAGAGTTTGGGATCCTATCCCAACTCACACCTCCAAGCACTCCCTAGTGTAATGGTGTGAGTGAAAGGAGGAACCACACCCTGTTGAACATGGTGAGATCAATGATGAGTCGTGCGAGTCTTCCGTTATCTTTTTAGGGATATTCATTACAAAAAATGGCACACATACTAAACCAAGTACCAACTAAATTGAAAAATGGTATTCCATACGAGTTATGGAGTGGAAGAAAATCCATGTTATCAAATTTACATGTGTGGGGTAGCGAAGCGTTTTTTAAGGCCTCTTCAGGTAACAAAATCGCACCCCGAGGCACAAAGTGTACCTTTATAGGATACCTCGTGGGAACAAGGGGATATTACCTATACAACCTCTTAGACAAAAAGGTTATAGTGGAAAGACATGAAATATTCCTTGAGAGTGAGCACATCTCCAAAAGAGATAGTGGGAGCGAGATAGACTTCGATGAAGTCGAGGTTTAAGGTGTACAAGAGTTGGTAAAGGAACAGATTCCACAAAGCTCCATGGAAGAAGAATCTATTCTAGATACACAAGTACTGCATGGGAGTACAAGAGAGGTTAGAGAACTAGAACTATATGGTTTTCTAGTTACTGAGGATGGTGACTCCTTATTAGTTGATAATAATGATCCTATAACCTACAAGGAAGCAGTAAGTGGCATAAATGTTTCCAAGTGGCAAGAAGCCATGAATTATGAAATGGATTCCATGTACCAAAACCAAGTCTGGTTTTTAGTAGATCCTCCATTTGATGTAAAGCTTGTTGGTTGAAAATTTGTATTCAAGAAGAAACTAGAAATGGAAGGACAATTCAGTACCTATAAGGCACGACTGGTTGCAAAAGGTTTTAAACAGTATCAAGGAATTGACTACGATGAAACCTTATCACCAGTTGCAATGATGAAATCCATCAGAATTCTACTTGCTATTATGGCTTACCATGACTATGAGATTTGGAAAATTGATTTCAAAATAGTATTCCTTAATGGAAACCTTCAGGAAGATGTCTACATGACACAACCTGAAGGGTTTGTGACTCCAAAGGTTTCCAATAAGGTATACAAGTTGCAGAAATCCATTTATGGATTAAATCAAGCATCCAGGTCATGGAACATTCATTTTTATGAATCCATAAAAGAACTTGGTTTTATCAAAAATGAATGTGAGCCTTGTGTTTATAAACGGTTTAGTGGGAGTGCAGTCGTTTTCCTAATAGTATATGTTGATGACATATTACTCATTGGAAACGAGATATTAGTCTTGTAGTTTGTTAAGGTATGGTTGAATCAATGCTTCTCTATGAAATACTTAGGTGAGGGAGCATATATTCTTGGGATCAAGATACATCGTGATAGATCCAAGAGATTACTAGGACTAAGTCAAAGTACATACATTGATAAGATACTGAAGAGATTCGGTATGGAACAATCCAAGAGGGGATTGTTACCAGCATCACATGGCATTCATCTTTCCAAGAAAATGTGTCCTCAGACACATGAGGAAAGAAAGATAATGGCAAGGACTCCATATGCATCATTGATTGGGTCAGTCGTGTATGCCATGTTATATACTAGGCTGGATTTCGTCTACGCATTGAGTGTGGTAGGCAGATATCAAGCTGACTCAGGTGACTGCCATTGGATGGAATTCAATACTATCCTAAAGTATCTGAGGCATACTAAGGATATGTTCTTGGTTTATAGAGGATATGAGGAACTAGTCGTTAGTGGATATGCAGATGCTAGTTTCCAGACTAATCAAGATGACATGAAGTCAAAAAAGGGATACATATTCACTTTTAATGGAGGTGCAGTGAGCTGGAAGAGCTCAAAGCAGAGTGTGGTCGCAGATTCTACAGCAGAGTCCGAGTATATCGCAGCTTCTGAGGTAGCTAAAGAAGCAGTTTGGATGCAAATCTTTGTCCAGAATCTAGATGTGATACCTAACAGTAAAGATATCATCACATTGTACTGTGATAATACTACAGTGGTGTCTCTTGCAAAAGAGTCAAGGTCACATCAGTGGACAAAGCACATACTTCATAAGTATCATCTCTTGAGGGATTTTTCTCAGAGAGGTGAAGTTGCAGTGAGAATTATTTCCATGGAAGACAACGTGGCGGACCCCTTGACTAAAGCCTTGACTCAGTAGAAACATGATCATCATGTGAGGTCTAACGGACTGAAAGTCATAGGCAGTTGGCTCTAGTCCAAGTGGGAGTTTGTAAGAGTTGGTGTCCTAAAACCAACTAGTTTTACTTTGATTACATAGATATTTAATTTATTATTACATATTGTTCATTGTTCATCATGATTATGATTTAATAATGTCCTAGAGTATTTGTTTCATTGATAAGGTCATGGCAGTTCCCCGCTATGATGAGAACCTTAAAATGCTATAACAATATTTTTAAATATAGTTCTACGGTTGGATGATATTCTATGATGGGACACATAGCATGCAGACCGTCAGGTGTGAGTACTCGTAAGTAGATGAGACTTCCTCTCATGAAGTTCGCACTTGGTAATCTCCAAGATAGGAGATTATGAGAACATACCCACTAGTAGAAATTTGGCATGTTTTGGTGTCATTGGATATTTTTATCTACGAGAATGTGTAATAATCCTTAAACTTTAAGATTATCATTAATACGTGTCATGACTTACGTACTTTGATTTACTAAAGAAAACCATCATGCAGACAGTTGGCGGGAAGTAGGGTATGTTGGGTGCGTCATGAGTGGCATGTTATTAATGGATAAGTCGAGGAAGGATTTGTCCCTTATATTTATGAAAGTTAATATCTCGACCCTTTGATTGAAATAGAACCGTCACACGAAATTTCATGGTTATGGTATAATGATGAGTTTATTTCAGGTAGTCAAAGAACGACGTATCAAGTATAAAAGTTGATGACATAATCATGAAACCTGCTTGATGACATATTGTGACAAAGGGATTATATTACACAGTGAGTGTTCGTATGTGGATTTCGTTTTTGTGACTTTATGTTCTTTCTCTTAGGTGCCTTGACCTGTTTCCAGAAATTACTCTTGGACTTTAGGTAAGCTCGCCTGATGCAAATGAGAAAGAATCCTAGAGGGTCACACACTAAGTGTTTTTTGTGGTCTCAGTTAAATTCTATTTGAATTTAATTAATGAAATAAATATTATTCTCAAGGTCGTGGAATAATTTTATTCAAGTTAAGATGATCACATAAATTAAATAAAATATATTTATTTATTTTATTAAATATTTAATATATATTTATTTACTGTTTTGTAAATAAAATATTTATTTATTTATTCGGGTGTTTAATAAATGGAAGTGGAGTTAGAGCGGACCAAGGTTGGTCCGGTACTAAAATAATTATTTACAAGATGGTAAATAATTATTTAACTAGTTGGCACAAATTAAAATAACACTGCTATTATTTTGTGACGCGGAATTTTATTTATAATTCCGTTTTGCGCAAGTTGGCACACTATAAATAATGACGCGGTATTATTATTAAATTCATGGGTTTTCTCTAAGTTCATGAATGTATTTAATTTTTGCTATGAAATTAAATATTGTAACCAAAATTCCATGTATATAAATAGGCAAGTACCCCTATTGTGCCATACACCACACCACACACCTGGTGAATTGAGAATTGTTGAGACAAAAAATTTCTCTCTTGAATTATCTTTTCTCCCCTCTCAAGAATGAGAGACGTTATTCAAGGCTGAAGAACAATTGATCAAGAACAATCGACACAAGACACTCGCTTCACTGCGTTAGCACCCAGAGAACAAGTGGTGTTGATCGGAGGCCATCGGAGCACTTGTGGATCACCGCTAGAGGGATTCTAGTTTGGATCCTTACAACCGCAAGGAGATAATCCGGAAGGGTCAATCCGGGCGATCAACATCATCAACGAAGAAAAATACCAAAGACACGGGTATTATTTTTCTTTATGAAATTAATTAAATTAATTATAAACATGATTTTTAAGATCATATCTAAAGGTTTCGGGCCTCCTTTTTCCCTTTATCTAAATATTTGATTATATTCCGTGGAGACTGGTGTTCATCATTGTATTGATCCCAGAATAATCATTGATCATGGTAAAAATAAAAATTGGGTGTCGCCCAAACTGCGCTTCTGCTGTGCCTGGAACCTTCACTATTTATCAACACACATTATCTCCTACAATAGAACTGGAGAATAAAATATATTCTAACCTATGACTTTTCATTTGTTTACCCACAGTGCTTGTGGAAGAGGTCTTTATGGGGTATGAGTTTTTTTCTTCCCATGTATAATTATGGAATAGACCTTTAATCCTAGACAACTTGTAAGTTGTTGTTTGTATACCCAATCCTAGTTGTGGATCAGATTATAGTTATATAATCTAATTGCCAGTGGGTGATTTTCAAATGGAGGGGATTAGGTCTCGTCTTGATATTGAACCCCTTTTTTATTTCATTGTGTGATTTATTTTTGTTTTCTTAATTTCAAATATTTAAATTTCTCTTAATTTAAACTATAAATAAGACCTATACTTTGATAGTTAATCATAACTAGTGTTTATATAAGTATTTTATTGAGTAAATTGATTTCAAAAGTTAAGTTAAATTATATATTATTTTAACTAAACATTAATCATGCTTTGAGAAATCTTTTAAAATATCAAAATTATATTAAAATATTTTTTGATTAACTGGGTGTATTTATTATAAATTGGGGGATTTTATTTGAACTTGTTTTTTTAAAATGTTTTTATTGGTAACTAAATTCATCCCCCTCTTAATTTACTCACTCCAACCAATATTTGGTATCAAAGGAATTTTTAAATTCTTTTCAACTATGATTTTAGTTGTGTTTTAAAGATCCTAAATTTCTATAAGTTCTAAATTTAGTTCTTTAATAGATAATAGACAAAAAGGATATGATACCAACAAAACACCCTTGTTTAATGGAACTAACTATGCTCAATGGAAAATCAAGATAAATATGTGCATTAAAAGCATGGGTTTTGAAATATAAACTATTATTGAAGATAAATATGAATTACCTAATACTGCTAGAAATATATGGGATGATGCTACTAAAAGTGATTATAATAATAATTGTAAATCCATGAATGCTCTGTATTGTGTTTTAGGTGATGAATAATTCAACAAAATATCTCCATGTAAAACTGCATATGAAATTTGGGACACTTTAGCTATTTCTCATGAAGGAACAACTAATGTGAAAGAAATGTGATTAAACACTTATATGATTAAATATGATACATTTAAGATAAAACCTGATGAAATTATTTCCGTCATGTATCTCAATTTCAATGAGATAGTGAAAACAAAGAATTATTAGGGGAATCCATTATCTGATAAAGACCAAGTCATGCGACTATTGAGGTCTCTTCCAGAAATATGGAGAGGAACCTCAGTCTCAATTATATATTCATGTGATATTAGCAAGATAATTGTTAAGGAGTTGATTGGAAAGTTAATGATGTGCGAATACAAACTTAAATTCAATAGAGAAGATGGATATGAACCAAAAAAGGAAGTTTTTAGCCTTCAATACCATTGCCTCAAAAAAGAAGGAAAATTTTCAAGCTAAAAATTCAAGTGACGAAGAATCATCGGTTGATAGTGATGAAGAGATGACACATCTGGCCATAAGGTTTAAAAGGTTTTATAAGAATAATAAATTCTTCAGAAAACTAATCTAAAAAATAAAAATATGATAATAGAGTAAATTAGAAGAAAGATTGGAAGATAGATGACATTTCAAATGAGATAGTGTGCCATGAATATAAAAGGAAAGGGTGTGTCAAATTTTACCATCCAAAGCTAAAATATAAAAAGAAATATGATGAAAATGATAGGAAATACAATAAAGTTATTAAAGCAACTTGGAGTGCTTCTAAAGACAAGATAATTGATTCATACACTACTCAAGAGGAAAAACATGACATAACAAACATGTGTTTCATGATAAACACATATGAGGTATTGAATATCTTTCCTAATTCTCCTGAAAATATTTCTAATCATTTTGGAGAGGAAAATGATGAAGAAAATATGTAAAATGAGAAGATTTTTTAATATTGTAACTTGCTAGAATATACTTTCAATGAGCTTAAAGATAAGTATAAACTTCTAAAGAAATTTCATGCGTTTTCTGTTAATATTAAATCTAATCTTACTATAGAAAATGAGAAAAATACTCAACTTTTGAAATAAAATACTGAATTGAAATTGTATAATGAGCAACTGAAAAATTATCTAGAGAGATTTACTAATAGAGTAAACACTCTCACTAAAATTTTATGAAAACAAACTACACCAAAATATACTGCTGGTACTGGGTATTAACCTGGATAGAGGAGAATAGTTGGAAATAGTTTCATTCCTAGTTAAAGTGCTACTACTAGATTTTACTCAACTATAACTAAAAAAGTCTTTATTTCCAAAAGTTTACAATAATCTTACCATAAATCCATTAAAAAATATGGGTTCCTAAATCCTTGATTACTGACATTTTTGGACCCAAGAAGATTTGGATACCAAAATCATTTTTGTTGTAAAACTTGTTTTGTAAGGAATATGCTTGAAGAGATCCAGTAAAAGTATATGGTATCTATAAAAATTTTGTTCTAGAAACATGACTAGAGATTACTCAATCTTAAAAAAAATTATAAAGGTTGATGGTGGGATTTTCACCTTTGGTGATAATGTTAAATGAAAAATCATTGTCCTTGGCTAAGTTGGTAGTTCTAACTCAGTTTTAATTTCTAAAGTATTGTTTATAGATGATTTAAAGTATAGTTTACTTAGCATCTCATAGTTATGTGATGATGGTTTTTATGTGAAATTTTAAAACAATGTTTGTACTGTTTTTTATTCTAAAAATTATTTAGTTTTTACTTCTTTGAGAAATGAAAATGTTTATTCTCTTAATCTAGACTCTTTATTTTCTTAAAATGCTTATTTTTTAAGTGCCTTTCACAAGGAATCTTGGATTTTTCATAAGATACTAGGATAATACAATATTAAATCACTTATAAAGCTAACTAATAAAGGGTTAGTCAAAGATCTAACTAAACTTTAATTACCAAATGATAAATTCTGTAATCCATGTTAAAAATGAAAACAACACAAGATATCTTTTAAATTAAAGAAAGAGGTTTCAACTTCTCAACCCCTTGAGTTGGTTCGCATGGATTTCTTTGGACCATCTAGAGTTTCTAGTTGAAATGGTAAGCACTATATCTATGTTCTTATAGATGGATTTTCTAGATATACCTGGGTATTCTTTTTAGCTCACAAAAGTAAATCTTGCTCTTACTTTACCAAGTATGCTAGATCTATATAAAATCTTAGTGGACTTAGGATTAAGGCCTTAAGAAGTGATAATGGTTGTGAGATTTAAAAATCAAGACTTTGAATACTTTTTCACACAAAATGTCTATAATCACAACTTTAATTCTCCTAATACCCCACAACAAAATGGTATTTTAGAAATAATAAATAGGACACCTCAAAAAATTACCCAGACTATACTTAATGAATATTACCTTCCTGTTTGCTTTTGGGAAGAGGATATGAATACAGCCTATTATATAAATAATAGAGTTTTAATCAGACCTCTCTTAAAGAAAATACCTTATAAATTATGGGATAGTAGGAAACCTAAGGTTAATTACTTTATAGTTCCTGGTTGCAAAGTCTTTATTCTTAATACTGAGGATAATCTTGAAAAAAATTCTTCCAAAAGTGATGAAGAAATTTTCCTTGGTTACTCAACTACTAGTAAATCATATATAGTGTTTAACAAAATAAATTAGACTATGTAAGAGTTTGTTCATATCAAGTTTGATGAAACAGATACACATGAGCCTAAAACTCATTTAGAAAACCTTGAGGATGATTTTTCAACTCTGAACATAAATGCCAAATCTTACGAAACTTATATGAAACAAGAAAAAAAATCATCCATCTTTGAGGAACATTCAAAACCTGAACCTAAAAAGGTGTAGTTGGCCCTACTATTTTCAAAATCCTCATTTTCCAAGTCATGTTTTCAAACTAAAAAAAGCATTATATGGTTTAAAAACATCTCATAGAGCTTAGTATGATAGGCTCAACTCTTTTCTAATTTCTAAAGGCTTTTAAAAAGGTGTAGTTGGCCCTACTATTTTTATAAAAATAATTTCAAAAGATTTTTTGGTTGTTCAAATCTATGTGGATGATATTATCTTTGGATCTTCTAAAAATTCTTTGTGTGCTAATTTTTCAAAGATGATGCAAAATGAATTTGAAATAATTTTAATGGGTGAACCAAAAAATTTTCTTGGTTTTTATATTTTTCAAAATAAATAAGGAATTATTTTAAATCAAAGTAAGTGCACTAAATATCTTTTAAAACATTTTGGTTTGGATATCACTAAAATTATTAATAATCCCACAAGTACCACCAATAAGTTGGATATTGATGAAGCTAGGAATCCATTGGATCAAACCAGTTACAAAGGTATGATTGAAATTCTTTTATACTTAACTACTAGTCAGCCTGATATTATGTTTAGTGTGTGTATGTGTTCTTATTTTCAATCAAAACCAAAAGAGTCTCACTTACTTGCTATAAAAATAATTTTCAAATAACTCAAATATACAAACAATTTAGGACTGTTTAATCTTATAGGACAATAATTTAACCTAGGAAATTATTTAGATATTGATTATGGTGGTTTCAAGTTAGATAGAAAAAGTACCTCTAGAATTTTTCATATTTTGGTCAAGTCTCTAGAATTTTGATGTAGTAATAGGAATTTTTTTGTGTGCACTATCTACTATTGAAGCTGAATAAATAGTTGTAGGTAGTTGTTATACTCAAATTTTATGGATGAAACACACTCTTATAGACTATGAATATCAATTCATACATGTCCCTATAAATTATGACAACACAACTACAATAAATATTTCCAAGAATCTTGTGTCTCACTCTAGAAAAAATCATATTGATGTAAGACATCACTTTTTGAGATATTATTTTCAAAATGGTGATATAACTATTGAATTCATAGAAACTAAACATCAACTTTCTTATTTTTTTTACTAAGGCATTGAATTATAAGAGATTAAACTGCATCAAACATGAATTATTAATGATAAATTTTAGTTATTGCACAACCCACCATTGTAAATTACCCACCATTGAAAATTACCCACTGTTAAAAATTACCCACCGTTGGAAATAAGCTAGTGTTGTTAATTTTTCTTTTCAGGTTGATTATTTTATTTCTTTTTTAATTTAAATTTTTTATTTTGATTTATGTTTTTCAAATCCATAAATGATATAAATTGTGGCTTAAGTATAATTTTGAATCACTCTCTCCCTCACACTTGTTTCCCTTTGAACCTCTCTGATACCCATTCTCTCCTGACCTTTATCATTCTCTCATCCTTGCATGAACTTTCACTCTATTGAAATGGTAAGAGTAAAGAAATCTACTAAGTCATTTCTTAATGAGTTGCGACCTATGATGAATCCTAGAGGAGAATTGATCCAATTGATAGTCAAGTCACAGAACCTGTAACTCGCAAATTGTATAGTGGTTGGTGAGAAAGAAGTAAATGCAAAATGGTTTTTATCTAGAAAATCGATGGTGATCAGGGTGATCCAGAACTAGGAATGGATAGATTGGTTCTCAAATAATGATGGACTATTCTATTCTAGGTTGGTTCACCAATTTTATCAATATACTAAGTTTAGTTTTGGAAAAAATAAAGATCGGATTGGAATCATGATAGATAGATAAGAGGTAGTCTTATATTCTAAATAATGGGATAAGTATATTAAAGTACCTCATGAAGTAATATTGAATGACTATCAAGGGTCCATTCCCAGTGATAGTGAATCTTTTGAATATGAGAATGCCTTAGTAGATCTTACAGGAGATGGAACTCTAAGAAGAGCTGCTACAACTGAATTGGATGGTGATTATAGATTGATGTTTATGTTTATACATCACATGTTATGTCGTGGAAAAGGAGAATTCAGAATGATGAAATATCAAGATGTGTATCTCCTATACATTATGAAATGAGGATAAATAATAAATATGTGTAGATATTTAATGGTCCATATGATGTAGATGTGAAAGACATCATCTAGGTCTAATTCCCTTATTTATCCTAAGTTTATTTTGGCCATGCTTGAGGCCAAAGGATTAGTTAAAGAGGATGAAGAAACTAAAGTGAAGTGTGTTGGTTTATGCTTGAATAAAGTTATATGTTAAATAATGAAGGTAAATTGGAACCCATGGATAAATAAATGGGTGGATTATGTTGATAATATCTATGAGGATTATAATCCTATAGATCATCTTACTAGACTAAAGAACCATGTTGATCCTGGCTTGAATCCATATGAGGTTGTAGAATTTTCAAATATAGAGCAAGAAACTGATGTGGATGATACAGTTGTTAAATAGGATATCTCAATTGAGGAGGGTAGTAACCCTGACATACCTAAGAGTCTAGTGGTATCTTTTGGTCCTACTAGTCCTCCAGGTTCTCTGGCTACCAGAGAAATCTTATTGAGTGAGAAAGATAATGATGATTGTGAAACATAAGTTTCAAGAGAGGAATGGTTCAAGGGTTCTTCTTCTAAATATTCTAAGGTAGTTGTAGATTTATCCTATGATGGAAACGATAGAGGTGATGGAGATGATAAAGATAAAGGAGATGATGATGTAGAGGGAAATGATGATGGATCTGATCATGATGGTCCTTATGATCATGAAATGACTTAAACACATCATTCCTCTCTAGTTTTGTTTACTTATTATAGGTCTAAAGAGATACCAAGTTTTGTTCAAAAAATTTATGAAGTTACTTTTGATAGAGATGAGATGAGGGCATTTGTTAAGGGGGAGGAATCTCCTAATTTTGTTATCCACCAAGTTAACCTTGTAGATGTTGAACCTGTTATCTTGTCTTTTTCTAGGATGGATGTCACAACTTTTGATTAGTGGTAAATATTACAAAGGTATGTGAGGCTTGTATGAGACTATTATATCTCAGATGAAAATGAGATTAATCCACCCAAGAAAGGTGGACCTGTTTTGACATTTAGAGTTGAGATAGATCCTAAGGGATCCATGGTTGAGAAAATTGATATTGTAGGAGAGATTCAAGAATTTATTTCAGATGTTCTTGCCAGACCTAATCTATTAGAGGTTTTTGTACCTAATGATAAGAGATATATTGCACCTCTACCTATTGATGATGCTCATGTGATTTCTGATGTTTTTTTCAGAGCTGGTCTGAAGTTTTTTAGAGAGGATTATTTCTGATTTTGGTAGGATTCTAAAGAATCAAGCACCACCAATCACACAGATCGATCAGACTGATGTAAGACACCTGTTTGATTTGGTTATGTGACACATCTAGACAAATATGATTCATCACATTCAGAAGGTTTAGATTGAGAATAGATGGTTATCCAGTGAGATAGAGGCCTTGAGGTCTATGGTGGAGGAGATGAAGACCACCTTTACATCCAGTCAGTCTGTTTTAATGGAGAGGTTAGAGAATTTACCTTTAGTAGATTCAACTTATAGTGCTCCACCTCCATTGGATTCCTTTAATATAGATCTAATTCAGTCTATTTTTAGGGAGGAACTTCATGCTACTATGGGAGATGTCCATGCTACTCATCATGAGTATTTAAAGTAAATCAGAAACATGGTGAACGTATTTACAAGTTTGTAAGGGAATGTTTAAATGATGTAATAAGTGATAGGGAAGCCATCACAAAGGATATTAAATATTACTTTTCCAGTATTTATACCAAGCATGAATTTAACTATCACTTCAAGTTTCTAGTTGATAACCTTTGGATGCCACAAGTTACCCAAGCTTTCAAGGAGAAGGTCAATCAATTGAAGGTGATGATTTAAGTTCCATGGAGTGTGGAGGAAAAATTATTATGGATTTTATCAATCTCATGATACATTTATTGCATGTTTCTGGTATGGAATTAGCAGCTCCTAAGGCCATTCTAGTGACTTCTCATATTTCAACTACATTTATTTCTCCTAAATATTTCAGACCAGCTATTGTCCAGAATCTAAATGCTCCTTTAACTACTCAGTTTTAGCCTCTTAGTTTGTCTCCAGTGGAAGCAGTATGAAATCTTCAGTTAGTGATTATTAGAGAGTTACCCACCTATACCTCAGTCCCTACAGCCACTACCTCAGTTCCCTTAGCCTCTACCTTTGTGCCCCTTGTCGCTGGCAAGAGAAAATCACTTATTGTTCATATTACCCAAGCTGAGAGTGATTGATATTAGACATTGTCTTTGATAGGGAATTCATTGTATTTTTATCATCTTTCTTTCTGGATGTAATGAAATCGCTTTTTTCTTTAATGAAATTTATCTTATTATCCATCATTTTATTCTTTAACTTTACTGTTTATTATATTTACTCTCTGACAATCACCAAAAGGGGAGAATAATAATGGAATTTATTTTATAGGGAGAATAATTATTATGGGCATTTATATTTATGTTTATGTTATCCTCTCATACCATATCTATGATACCATCATTGTTTATCTTCTATTTTAAAATTTAAATTTATGTTCAATCTCTCACATTATATTTTTAAAGTGTTAAGAAGATATCATTACTTTTTTAAATACATATATTTTATGCCAAATTTTATTCTATACATGGTTTCTAAAATTCCATGATTTGTGATCATCAAAAATGTCTGAAATATTAAATGGTGAAGTTGTGATAATGGAGGAATGATCAGTTTTATTAAAGGTTCCCCATGTAGAGTGGTTGGAGACTATGAATGGCTCTCCCATACACAACATGGAGAAGGATGAGGTGTCACGAACTAGCCCGAGTACCCTGGTAACCCGATAACTGAGTTGGACTTGACATATACTGAAGGGAATTTCTGATCCCCATGGGTTGGAGACTATCACCTGGCATCATACAACATGCAAGTGGGAACAAATTTTCCATAAAACATCACAAAAGCAAAAGAAAGAAGACAATATGCATAACAAATGAAGCTTCACTGGGAGTAATGTACCAGAATAAAACAAGGAATAAAATCCCAAAGTATTACATCCCAAGTAACAAAACATGAAAATAACCCCCAAGGTCCATAAGGACACAACTCACCAAGACCACGGTTTAGCAGCTGGATCCACCTCCAAGAGATCTCTTCCCTTTGCTCGAACCTAGAAGAAGAAAGTCTATAAACACCCGAAGGCAAAAGTAGGGTGTGAGCCTAAGACCCGTAAGATACTACCAAAGATTCCATAATAGATAATAATAATTTATTAACCAAAGGAAATGCCTTCAATTTTCAAAAATAAATAGGTTTTGCATTTCAAAAGCAAAATTAAAAAAAATCATTCTAAATGATGGAAAAATAATTTAAGAAAAGACTTTACAAATGATGGAATATTTCTAAAACAATGGCTTAGGTAAAACATTTATATAAATAGTTTATATAAATTTGGCAGGCATCTAAATAAATTCAAACAACATTGGCATACATTTATATCTCAAATATAAATAAACAAGCGATTAACATGGTCATCTGCTAAAAGGCACGATAGTATTAACCAACTATAGGATTCCACACTCTCTAAGTGATCTCAGCAAAATGAGTATACTCTCATCCCCCTAACACTGGACAAAGGTGACTCATCACCCTCCCATCAGGGATGTAACCCGCATCAGGTATGTTTTAGAATGTTGTCATAGCGTAGAGTGTATCCAAATAACTCACCAACTACCTAAGGCTTGCATGTTCTCTTACATGATGGGTAATTTATTTTAAGACTACTTAAAATACAATAAATTTAATTCTTCCATTTCAAAAATTCTGATTTTTTTCATTTAAAACCAAATCATATTTTATTAAAAAGCATGCCTCTTTCACAAGATAAAACCACTGGGTTTCTATCAAATCATTTTAAGCCATTTTTGTGAGTTTGAAATCTATTCAAAACCAATTCCATTATTTACATAATTAATTTTCACAATTAAATTCAAAATTTTAATTGAAAACATTTCCATCAAAAACATAATTTAAATTCAATAATTTAAATTATCCAATTTCCACAAACCCACCCCAATTCAATGGAATTGGGGGTTTTCCAAATTTTCATACCAAAATCATTTCAAATATCCTAATTCACTAGAATCGAGTTTTATCAAAGAAATTGAAATAAAGTTTATGAAATTGAATTTAAATCATCAATTGAAATAAATCAAGCAATACAATGGTAATAAAATTTTCCAAATCAAGACGGAACCACCTACCTCTTCCCAAAACACAACACTCGCAATGACACCCATCAATGAGAATTAAGGTTTATAAGACCTTGAAACTCAACCTATAAGTAAGATATAATGCCAAAGGGTAGATATCCATCAATTCCTAGATGATACATCGAAACCCCCAAGAGAGGATAAAGAGAGAAACTCAAAGAAATAGGGATAACACTTACCCGGGAATCACATCGCAAGTGAAAGGATGATCAAAATCCAAAGGAGCGGATTCAGAAGGAGGGAGCCTCTGAAAAATGCCTAGGAAGGGTTCTGGTTGGAGAGATAAGAGGTCTGAAAATAAATGACCAAGATAAACTACCAAATGTGTGACTTAAATATGGGTGTGGTTTGAGTCACGACGTGTAGCCCACTCTGGATAAGTTACGCCGAAAAACCCATTACCTTGGGTTAAAAAATGGTATTTTTTCCAGTCACGTCGTGTAGGCCCTAGTCACGACATGTACCTAAGGTACACGACATGTACCTTCTCTACAGCCTGTAGAAAAACTAGAGAACAACTTATAAGGACTTTGAACCAAAAGGGAACTTAGAAAAAAGAAAAACTTACCCAATCAAGGTAACTAGATATTACAACCTTACCACCATAAAAACTTTCTACCCCTAGAAAGACTGTGAAGAAGATTCCATGCCAAAGAGATGATTTCATTGCTCTCTCAATGGTGCCTCACATTCCCATATCTCGTAACTATCATATTCATGTTGCCATGGTACATGAACCAAAGATATTGTCCTCCTACGAAGTACCTTGGCCTCAAAATCAACTATCCCAACTGGTCGCTCAGTCAAAGATAAATCAGGCTCAATCTCAAGATCACCCCATCTCAAAACATGAGATGGATGAGATAGATATTTTCTCAACTATGATACATAGAACGCATTATGTATCAATCTCAACTATGGTGGAAGTGACAAATAGTACACAACCTTCCCCACCTTCTCAACAACCACGAAAGGTCCCAAAAAGTGAGGATCAAGCTTCCCTTATCTCCCAAGCCATCGATGACCCAACTGGGGTGGAAACTTCAAGAACACCTGATTACCAACTGAAAACTCCAAAGGTCTATTGCATCAATCAACATAAGACTTATATCGGCTCTGTGTTGTCAACATACTTTGATGAATCAGTCGAATATTAGATGTCATCTCTTTCACCAAGCTTGGTCCAACCAAGGAACTTTCCCCCACCTCCAACCAACACAATAGAGATTTACAAGGCCAACCATACAAGGCCTTGAAAGGTGTCATTATGATCGCGAACTGGTAACTGTTTTTGTAAGAAAACTCAACCAACCCTAAGTGATCATCCCAAGCCCCACCGAAGTCGATAAAATAGGTGTGAAGCATATCCTCAAGAATTTATATAGCTCTTTCTATCCAACCATCCGTCTACGGATGGTAGGCTGTGTTCAAACAGACCTGAGATCTCGGTGCCTCCTGAAGGCCTCTCCAAAAGTGATAAGTAAACTGAGTATCCCTATCAAATACTATAATAGATGGAACTCTGTGCAAATGAATAATCTATTTCACGTGGAGACTTCCCAACTCCTCAACCTTGGGTGTATCTTAAATTGGTATAAAGTAAGATAACTTGGTCAACCTATCAATCACAACCCAAATTACATTCTTCTTTCTTAGGGTACACGGAAACCCAACCAAAAAGTCCATAGATATCTCATCCCACTTCCAAGTAGGAACTGGAAGTGGCTGAAGTAAACCTTAAGGTTTATTATGCTCTACCTTAACCTACTGGAATGTATAGAAATGAGAGACAAAATCAGCAATGTCTCATCTCATTCTCAGCCACTAGAACTATCACTGTACATCATATAAAATTTTTTGGGTTCCTAGGTGCATATCCCTTTGGGAGTTATGGAAATCTCTCATCACATCCTTCCTTGATGGTAACGACACAACAAAGTGGTTCTGATAACATAGAACGCCCTCTTTGGAGAATTACCACATGAAAATTGTCTCCCCACCATAAAGGGATTATCTAATGCTACAAAACTCATCATCAAGTTGTTGATCATGAAGAATCAACTTGAGAAGGGAATATGCCAACTAAACACTGGATAAAGAAACCTTATCCCCTTCCTCATGAACTTCAATATGAAACTGTGTAATGAGACCCATAAAATTCCACTTTTCTGAGGATTATTTCACTACCTGGGTTGGAAGTTTCCTACTCAACACATCTGTAATGACATTCCCTTTTACTGGGTTATAGGAAATGTCAAAGTTGAAATACTACAGGTACTCCACCCAACACCTCTGCCGAAGATTCCAAACTTTTTTAGAAAAGATATAACTCAGGATTTTATGGTTTGAATACACCATAAACCTTTCGCCTAAAAGGTAGTGTCACCAACTCTTAAGTGTGTGAATCACTACTTCAAGTTCCAGATAATGGGTAGGACAATTCTTCTCATGTGGCCTAAGCTGACGAGATCCATATGCTACTACATGATCACCCGACATAAGAACATATCCCAAGCCTAAACCTAATGCATCATAAAAACCCACATAGCCCTACCCGGATTCTGAAAGAGTCAACACCAGAATAGTAGTCAACAAATGTTTCATCTCAAAAAAATAACTCTGACATTTATCATTCCATGAACACTTCACCCCCTTCTGAGTCATAGTAATCATCAGAGAATCTAGCTTCGAGAAGTCTTTCATGAACCTAAGGTAATATCCGGCTAAGCCCAAAAAGCTTCAAATCTCGAAGACATTTCGTGGTTTCTCCCAAGTCAAGACAACCTTAACCTTCTCAAGATAAACCGATATACCTTGTTCAAACACCACGTGTCCCAAGAATTTCAATTCCCGAATCTAGAAATCGCACTTTGAAAGCTTGTAATAAAGGCAATGATTTCTCAATAGACTCAGAATTTCCCTTAGATATTGCACATGATCCTCCTCAAACTTGGAGTAGATAAGAATTTCATCCACAGAGACTACCACAAAGGTATCCAGATACTCGTGGAAGATATTATTCATTAAATTCATGAAAACTGCAGGAGAATTTGTTAAAACAAAGGGCATAAAAAGGTACTCATAGTAGCTATAACTAATCCAAAAGGCGGTTTTCTAAATTCCGGATTCTTTTATCTTCAATTGATGGTAACCAGATCGAAGGTCGATATTCAAAAACCACTTCTCCCCTTTCATATAATCAAACAGGTCTTCAATCCATGGAAAAAGATATTTGTTCTTTGTCATAACTTGATTGAGATTTCGATAATCAACACATAGGTGAAGAGAACCATCAGTTTTATTGGCAAAGAGAACCGACACTGCCCAAGGTGACACACTCGAGTGAATAAATCCTTTCTCAAGAATATCATCCAACTAGGTCTTAAACTCTTTCAATTCATTTAGATTCATTTGGTAAGAGGGGATAGAGATTGGTTGAGTTCCAAGAATTAAGTCAATAAAAACTCAACCTCTCTCACCAGTGGAAGACCAGAGAAATCTGAAGGGAACACATAGGAAAATAAAATAATGACTGGAGGGAGATAACCACTCATTGAATCCTATTTCAGATCAAAAGAAAATGTTGATATCACTTTTCCCAATTTCATATAATAAGGTTTGGCTCTACTCAACCTTGGGTCCCAATTATAGGATTCGGATGCAGCGGAAGCGTGGCGGTTGGGAGGGACCAACTTTGCTTTTTCCATAATCGATGACTAATCTGGGATCAATATGATGATTAACACCAATATCCATGGATTTAAATCAAATATTTAGACAAAGATAGTAATAACACCAAATCCGAGAAAGAGGATCTTACACATCATTTATATAATTAATTTAATAATTTCTGAAGAAATTAAATACTTGGGTCTTCGGTACTTTCTTCGTTGACGATCGTTGATCGTCTGGAATGACCCTTCAAGATTGCCTTTGTTATGCTTGCGAGGATCCAAATTAGAATCCCTCTAGTAGTGATCCACACATGCTCCAATAATCTCTGATCAACGTCACTCATTCTTCAAGTGCTAGCACGGTAGAATGAATGTCTTGTGTAGATCGTTCTTGATCGCTCATTCTTCAGTCTTGGAGAACTTCTCTCATTCTTGAGAGGGAGAGATGAGAGGATTTTAGAGAGAAAATTTTTGGCTTAATAATTCTCAATTCACTAGGAATTTAATTCACTGGGCGTAATGGTACAATAGACATACCTGTCTATTTAACAACATGGGGTTTCAATTACAATATTCAATTGTGTAATAGTAATTAAATGTAATTATAACTATTAGAGAAAACTTGTTCCATGTAATAACAATATCATCACCATTATTTGAGGTGCACCAACTTGTTCAAAATAGAACCATAAATGAAATCATGTGCCACATAATGATTACAGTATTATTATTATTATTTTCACCAATTTGATTAACATTATTTACTGACTTGTAAATAATTAATTTATCAATGGACACAATCTTGGTTCATTCGAACTCCTCTTCCATTTATTGAACACCTGAATAAAATATTTTATTCTATTAAATAAATATTTTTATTTATAAACTAGTAAATAAATATCTATTAAATGTTCAATAAAATAAATAAATAAATTTTATTCACAATACGGTGAATAAATATTTATTTAATTTATGTAATTGTTTTAACATGAATAAAATTATTCCCCATTCTTGAGAATAATATTTATTCCCTTAATTAAATTCAAATATAATTTAATCAAGACCACTAAAAACACTTAGTGTGTGACCCTCTAGGAATCTTTCTCATCTATATTAGGCGGACTTGCTTAAAGTTCAAGATTACTGTCTAGAAACGGGTCAAGGCACCCAAGAGAAAGAAATTAAAGTCATAATGACTACATCCACATATGAACTCTCACTATGTAATATAATCACTTTGTCACAATATTTCATCAATAAGGTTTCATGATAGTGTCATCAACCTATATGCTTGATACATCATTCTTTGACTACCTGAAATAAACTCATCATTACACTATGGCCATGGAATTTAGGGTGAAGGTTCTATTTCAAACAAATTGTCGAGATATCAACTTCCATAAATAGAAGGGACAAATCATTCCTCAACTTATCCATTAATAACATTTCATTTGTGATGCACCCAACGTACCTTACTTTCTACCAACATATGGTGTGATGGTTATCGTCAGAAAATCTAAGTACACAAGTCATGACATGTATTAATGATAATCTTAAAGTCTAAGGACCATTATACATGCTCACAAATAGGAATATCCAATGACACCAAAACGTGAAGAATTCCTACTAGTGGGTCTGTTCTCATAATCTCCTGTCTTGGAGATTACCAAGTGCGAACTTCATGAGAATAAGTCTTGTCTTCTTACGAGTACTTTCATCTGATTTTATTTATACTATGTGTCCCATCATAGTATGTCATCCAACCGCATAACTATATTTAAGAATATTATCATAGTACTTCAAGGTTCTCATCATAGTGGGGAACTGTTATGACCTTATTAATGAGACAAATACTCTAGGACATTATTACATTATAGTTATGCAGAACAATGAACAATATGTAATAAGATGTTTAATATTTAAATACATTAAATATTTATGTAATAAATGTACAAATAGTTGGTTCTAGGACACCAACTCCAACAAACTCCCACTTGGACTAGATCCAACTACCTGCAAATTTTAGTCTGCTAGACCTCACATGATGATCATGTTTCTATTGAGACAAGGCTTTAGTTAAGGGGTCTACCAAGTTGTCTTCCGTGGAAATATTATTCACTGTAACGTCAACTCTTTGAGAAAAATCCCTCAAGAGATGATACTTCCATAGTATGTGATTCATCCATTGATGTGACCTTGGATATTTTGCGAGAGCCACCACTACAGTATTATCACAATAAAGTGTGATGGGATCTTTACTGCTAGGTACCACATCCGACTCTTGGATGAAGCTTTGCATCCAAACTACTTCTTTAGTTGCCTTAGAAGTTGTGATATACTCGAACTCTGTTATAGAATCTGTGACCACACTTTGCTTTAATCTCTTCCAGCTCACAACACCTTCATTCAAAGTGAAGATGTATCCTGTTTGTGACTTCATGTCATCCATATCCTCTGATGACTAGTTCCTCAACTACTTCATAAACCAAGAACATACCCTTAGTGTACCTTAGATATTTAATAATAGTCTTGACTACCATCCAATTATGGTCACCTATATCATCTTGATATCTTCCCACCACACTCAATGTATAAGATACATATATCCTAGTACATAGCATAGCATACATGACTGACCCAATCGTTGATGTGTATGGAATCCTTGTCATTATCTTTCTTTCCTCATGCATCTAATGACATGTTTTCTTAGAAATATGAATTCCATGTGACGTTGGCAATAATCCCCTCTTGGATTGTTCCATAATGAATCTCTTCAGTATCTTATCGATGTATGTACTTTGACTTAGGTCCAACAATCTCTTGGATCTATCATGATGGATCTTGACCCCAGAATATATGTTGCCTCACCCAATTCCTTTATGGAGAAGTATTTATTCAACCATGTCTTAAAAAACTATAAGACTGGTATTTCGTTTCCAATAAGTAATATGTCATCAACATATACTATTAAGAAAATGGATGCACTCCCACTAAACCATTTGTAAACACAAGGCTCACATTCGTTCTTTATAAAACCAAATTCTGTTACGGATTCATCAAAACAAATGTTCTATGACCTGGACACTTGCTTTAATCCATAAATGGATTTTTGTAACTTGAATATCTTATTGGCATCCTTTGGAGTCATAAACCCTTCAGGTTATGTATTATAGACATCTTTCTGAAGGTTCTCATTAAGGAAGGTTATTTTGACATCTATCTATCAAATATCATAGTCATGGTAAGCAGTAATGGCCAATAGAATTCTGATGTATTTCAGCATTGCAACTGGAAAAATGGTTTTTTCGTAGTCAATGCCTTGATGTTGTTTAAACCCTTTTGCAACCAGTCGTGCCTTATAGGTACTGAATTGTCCTTCCATTTCTAGTTTCTTCTTAAATACCCATTTTCAACCAACAGGATTTACATCTACTGAATGATCTACCAAAATCCAGACTTGGTTTTGGTGCATGGAATCCATTTTAGAATTCATGGATTCTTTCCACTTGGCAACGTTTGTGCCACTTATTGCTTCTTTATAAGTTAGAGGATCATTATTATCAACTAATAATGAGTCACCATCCTCATTAACTAGAAAAATATATCGTTCTGATTCTCTAACCTCTCTTGTACTCCTACAAAATACTTGTGTCTCTAGAATAGATCTTTATTTCATGGGGTTTTGTGGAATCTGATCTTATACCAACTCTTGTGTACCTTGAGCATTGACTTCATCGAAGTCTGTCTCACTCCCACTATTTCTTTTAGAGATGTGCTATATCTCAAAGAATATGGTGTGTCTTTCCACTATAACTTTTTTTTCTGAGGAGTCGTATAGGTAATATCCCCTTGTTTCCTTAGGGTATCCTATAAAGGTACACTTTGTGCCTTGGGGTGTGAGTTTGTTACCTTAAGAGTCCTTAACAAATGCTTTGCTTCCCTACACATGTAAATTCGATAACATGGCTTTTCTTCCACTCCAAAGCTCATATGTAATACCATTTATTGATTTAGTTGGTACTTGGTTTAGTATGTGTGTTGTTGTTTGTAACGCATATCCCCAAAAGGATAATGGAAGACTTTCATAACTCATCATTGATCTCACCATGTTCAACAAGGTGCAGTTCTTCCTTTTACTTACACCATTCCACTAGGGTGTGTAAGGAGGATTGAGTTGGGATAGGATCCCAAACTCTCATAAGTAATCAATGAAGTTTTGATTAAGATATTCTCCACCTCAGTCTAAGTGGAGTTTCTTAATCTTCTTACCAAGCTGGTTCTCAACTTCATTCTTGTATTCCTTGAACTTATCAAAAGAATCTAAATTATATCTCATTAAGTAGATATATCCATATCTACTAAAATCATCAGTAAAAGTTATGAAGTATGAGTACCCACCCCTTGCTTCAATTGGAAATGTTCCACACACATTGGTATGAACCAATTCAAGAATCTCTTTGGCTCTTTCACATTTCCCACTAAATGGGGATTTGGTCATTTTTCCTTGTAAACATGTGTGACATACACCAAATGGTTTTAGTTTGAAAGAATATAAATATCCATCTTGATGTAACTTTTTCAAACATTTCTCATTTACATGACCTAGCCGGTGATGTCAAAGTTGGGTATGGTATGAGTCATGTGAAGTAGTTTCGTTATCGATTGTCATTACTTGGTTTGTGTAATCCAATATGTAAAGACTGTTATATAAATGTGCCTTACCAAAAAAAGATATCTTTATAAAAGAAGTAACATTAATTTTCTAAATTGAAATTAAATCCATATGTATCTAGTCTGGATACAGAAATAATGTTTTTGGTTACATAAGGAACATAAAAACAACCTTTTAATACCAAGATCATCTCAATCAGTAACATGAGGTGGTATTCTCTAACAGCTACAACAGCAAGTCTAGCTTCATTGGATTCTTGTAGATCTACCTCCCCTCCATCAATTTTCTTGAATCTTATTGGTTACTGTATTTGGATACATATGTGATCACCATAGTTTGTGATCACCTAAAGCTTCCCCTTGCTTCTTTAGCTGGGTGTAGTTTTTCTTCCAGTGGACCTTCTTACCACATACGAAACAAATAGCTTCATGTTCCCTTCCATCACCTTTGATATTCCTTTTATTGGAAGGGTGTGAAGAATCTTTGGCATTAAATCTCTTCACCTTCCCTTTACTATTATTCACCATAAGGACATAAGGCTTTTCACACTTCATGTATTTGTCCCGCTTGGTGAATGAGGATAAGAAGATCTGGTAGAGACTTTTCAATGTTGTTCATATTGAAATTCACAACAAAACTGGAGAAGATCTGAGAAGAGTGGTGTGAGAATGAGACTGTTACCCAGTTCTTCGGGGAGTTTAAACCCTAAAACCTTCAGATGCTCAATGTATCCAATTAGCTTGACTACATGAGGCCCAGCTGGGGCACCCTCTCAAAGCTTACTCTGAAAGAGTGCCTTGGAGATCTCAAATCGTGCATGTCTTTCCCTCTCTTGGTAAAGACCACAGAGGTGATCAAGCATGCTATAGGCATCCATGTTTTTATGATAATTCATGAGTTCATTAGACATTGATGATAACGTCAAACATTGAAGGTCGACCACATCATTCATATGTTTTTCATAGACTAGTAACTCTTCATCACATGCCTCTTGGGCAGGCAGATCAGGTAATGAGGACTCCAGCACGTAAGATTTCCATTCATTGTGTAGAATGACCCAAAGGCATCTAAACCATTCTTAGAAGTTACTGCCAGTGAGGATGTTGTATTTATCCAATATTGATCACAGGGATAGTGTGGTTGACAAGTTTTTCATTTTTATTCTACAATTAAAAGAGCAGATAATTAGTACTTTCTTGATTACATTTTATGAGATATAATAAATTAATTTTATTAAGTCCCAATGACCCTCACTATTGAACTCAGAATGTCTAGTTGTTTGGAAATTATAGTGGCAAGGATCCATATTCCCCTTCACATAACCCCAATAAGGGTTGGTCAATCTATTTGAAGGTATTTAGGTAGGCAGGACTTTTCCAACTATGGGATTTTAGCTCCTTGATCTATTGAGTGGACTCCCCAATCCTGAAATCTTGACTTGGATTTACTCAACACTTTCCTCCAATATTACACCAAGTCTAGCAAGGGATACTCCTCTTGATTTAATATGGTTAAGTCAGCCTGAAACTTTAATAATATATTTATGTATAAAAGTAAGTGTCCCAACAAGGGTTGGTCAAACACGTAGTTTTATTGAGTCTTGCCCTTAATCAAGTAATAAAATACTTAGTCTGGCTTAATATTTTATTGAGGGATTTTTATCTCTTATACATAAATTGCATTATTATCTTTATCACATGCTTATTAATATAAAGTGGAACTCACTTAATTGATTAAATATGTCTTGATAATATTTATGAATAATCCTAATTTATTTTAGTTCCATCTTGCATGCTTATTAATTCATTAATTATGTAGTCACGACAACACATCCATAATGAAAAATCATGCAACTGATAGAAATAGAATAAAGTAAAGGGTATGATCATGATCTCTTCTAATGGTTAGTTTATCTAGCGGTTGATAAACTAACTACTGGCCTAGGGGAGAAACACCTTGAACCATTTATGGTTTGTGTCTACAGCTTTCCACCTGTCCACCTTTGTATCTCTTGGATTGGTTTCACCTTGGCTCCTTACTTGAACCACCTCCACAATCTTGGGAGATCCATACATTACATATTATTTTTAACTCACATGCAGGTGAGGGGTAAAAAGGGGGTTACATAAAATAAACCATAGGCACGCAGGCCCTAAATATTAATGTGGAGAGATTGCACACTAACCAACAATTTAATTTAAAATAAATTAAAAGGAAACTGATCACATACAAAGGTCTGGTCTATCTCATTATCATCCACATACATGCAACGAATTGTGCATTTAATAAAACTATAATTAAATTATTTAATCATTATTATTAAGATAAATTGTGCTTGAATCGATTAATTATTATCTTTAATTAATCAATCCTTTTATCTTAATTCGTTTCTGAATTTCCCTGAGATTCTCATCCATAACCTTGGAGGTAACACGGTGAACACCTATTCAAATCTATATGATATGTAATTAAGAACATTATAAAAACATTAAACTTTTAATTCTGTGTAATTTTTTAAAGTACATGGTGTGTAGTTCCGACTATAGGGCATGTACTACCTTCACTGTCTTATCTGAAGTACATGCCTAGGGACTCTGCGTGTGAGGCATACTTCAGAAATCTTGGAGCACACGGTGTGTCCAGTGGGCCACACACCGTTTTGTCTCTAGGTTACACGGTTACCAATCGGTTTATCCATGTATGGGATACACAGTTTGGCCCTTAACCTGAAGGAACTACAAGCTATGTTTAGTGGGCCACACGACATGTAATCTGGCTGATTATGCATCAGTTTGTCTTGGTCAACACGCGGTGTAAGAATTAACTACACCGTGTGTCATTAATTCACACGGCTTGAGTAATTGTAGAATTACTCTCGATGCACTGAACACAACTACACTATGTATAATCTGGATTACATGATGTGTATAGAATATTACACGATGTGTAACTCCGAACACACGACATGTACTATCGTGTTACCTGGACAGAATCATCAGTGCCTCCTGATGAGATCCTCAATTTAATTTTAATCAAAAAGGTATTTTTTTCTATTAGATATGTGAGAAATGAAAAGTGGAAGAAAAAATCTCAAAATTAAGATTACAAGAACGATTAGACATGAATTGAAAAACTAAATTATTATAGCGTAAATCATCAATGAATTATTTAAATAATTATAAATGATGATGATCTCCCTTTGATACCACTTGTAGGATCCAAATGCAGTAGAATCATGGTAGTTGGGAGGGACCAAATTTGATTTTTACGTAATCGATGACCAATATGGGATCAATATGATGATGAATTCCAGTATCCACAAATTGAAATCAAATATTTAGACAAAGAGAAGAATATTTCCTGTCACGAACTAGCCCGAGTCGACCCTGAACCGGTGACCCAGGCCAGCCCGCGACAAGTCCCGAGAGGCATTCCCGATCATCCCGGGATGGTGACAAGCACCAAGGGCATCAATAGAGTACACAAGGGAATGATTTCTCCCATATATAAACAATCAAACAAACAACAGAAATAAATGGACAGCCCAAAATACATTTATATAAAAATTTAACTAAACGTTATTTGTACAAGAAACTAAAAGTAGAACTAAAACAACAACTCAACTGACCAAACCCGATAACCAACTAACTCCATGTGACACCGTTGGTCACTCTCTAACACAATGATCACACATCTCCCAAGGCGATTGAACTCAAGCTGAAACCTGCACAAGGGCTAAAAACAGAAGAAGACTATAGGCGTGAGTATTAAAACTCAGTAGGTTAGCCCGATATTCTATTCCCAATGAACTTCCTTTAAAATAAAAGAAACATCAATTTCATGTTTTAAATACAAGATATAAAAGTATGTTTTTCAAATGAGGTTCCATGCTATAATAATTATCAGATAAAAACTTGCATGTTTTATAAACAAAAATGCAAGTAACAATTTTTCAAAGAGGTACAACTTCAAAATAAAAGTAGTTTTAATGAGGGATGCTTTAAAGATTATACAATTTAAAATAAATAACACACACTACAAAATTTACCAAACAATCACATCGTATGTCGACGGTGAGTACAAAATATCCAATGAGCACAACTCACGGGAACACCCCTAGACACTAGTTAGTTGTGAGCCCCAGGTACCACGTATCTCGGTGAAAATAACCATAATAAATATTTGTTCTCATGCACACGAGCCACTAGTAGGGAGCATACCCATAACCAAGTGGTCCCCCAACATCATCATCATTATAGTTTAGTTAGTGTTGTCATTGTCAAACTTGCTACGTGAAACAGGGGCCAAACCCCACGGAATCACTACCATACTAGTACACATCCGCCCACCTAGATACCCGAGATTCCCTTTGGTGCTCAATCAAGTTACACATATTATCAAATACACTTTTCACATCAAAATTACATTCCCAAACCATAAACACATAGACATCCCACAAAATTTCTTCACATTTCTTTCACAAATCAATAAACCACTAAAAAATTTTGTAAAACAATTTCAAATAGTATCACAAGGCCTTACACATAAAATTCATTCAAAGATGGTCTTTTAAGGGAAAAAATCCACCAATAACATAAAAACCCATATTTGGAAGCCCCAAAAACAATTAATAAATCATTTTCATGGACCATAAAATTTCCCAAAAAGATAGAACATGAAATACACATGAAAACCATTTTTACAAAACAAAACAAATGTCAAACGGGCCTTTAAGCCTTTCTCAAAACTAACATTTGAACAAGGTATGCATTAAATTTTATTAAGGAAGTGTATACACACCATTTACAGTAGCAACTCAAATTCATAAATACCTTAAAACACTCAGGTTACATATTCAAAACACAACCATTTTCATAAGGATGTGAAACAGACCATTTTCCGACAACTCGGGCCAAAACATGTTGTAAACCAAAAACCATCTGTTTTTAAAAACAAATACAAGTTGGAAATCCATATAAGGACCCAAAAATACCATTTATAATTCTTCAAATTCATTTATAAATCCAAACAAATAATTTTTAAATCACACATCACACATAAAATCCAACCGGGCAATTTACCGAACACATGACATGCCCTTTTTAAACAAAACAATTTATTTTAAGAACTTGAAAAGGAATAAAACACCAATTTAATGCCATATTTTATTCAAGATAATGTAACATGTTCAAAATACCATAAAAAATCTTATAAATCTCACAAAATAGTTTTTAAAGATAGTGGAACATTTAAACAAACACTTGGTGTGCACTTTTATGACAAAACAACACTAACTTTCACAAAACAAGACATAAAAAACCATTTTGCACACTAAGAAAACTATCCAAAGGCTGGAAAACAATAATAAACACATATATATCAGGTTTTAACAATAATAAAATGATGAAACTTAAATAATAAAGGCAAGTTCAAGGGATATCCTACCTCAAATTCTTGGCGTAATGGAAACGCACACACGAAATTACCATCCGAGGGTTTACAAACCCTAAACCTATGACGACGAGACCCAAATGAATAAAACCCCCATCAAAAATCACGTAATAATAGAACCCTAAGTCTAACAGGACTAGGGAAGATTATAAAACCAAGAAATAATGAAAGGAGGAAGAAGTTGGAGGATAAAGGAGAAGGAATCTCACCTTTTCAACTAGAAAACTCTTTGTATTCCACTAGATATGCACCCTTATATAAAAGGTAATGGCTTGAAACTTCTTGGAGATACTCCTAAGGTCTTGAAGAACCATAGAAATAATATTGGTGGTCAAAAGAGTATGAATTTATTTATTTATGAATGATACAATTTACCTTGTCAATTCTGGACGATTTGAGAAACATTGAGAATGTTTCCCCACTCTGCGACTATTCTGAGCTCCAAAGAGGGAAAATAGATAATGGGGATGAGTATAGGGATATTGGATTCTGGTGGGAGGTAGAATCACCAAAAAATATTAAATATTTAATTAGATATAAAATAAATAAATTATTTTTTAAAAACTGGAAATGGGCCCATGGGCTGGCCCAATGCCTAAATAAGTAACCCCAATTCACCATGATTATGAATTATTAAGGGGTCCAAAAAGCTATGGTAGTTTGAATATATCAGTTGAGGAAATTTGGTAAGTGTAATGGGTAAAAAATGTTGAAAAAAAAGAAGTTATAAAAGAAACAAATTTTGTTTTTAAAACTGGAAATGGGATCATGGTTGGCCCAAATCATTAAGTAACCACCTTTTCTCCAAAAACTCCTAAAAAAGCAATGGGGAACCCAAATTAGGGTGATTAGACATAGATGAAACTTAAAAACTTAACATTAATCTCACACAAGATCCAAGAAATGTATCGGGATTTCAAATGAACCGGATCAAAACAATGACATGAAAAACCGGGTGTGACATTGCCTAATCCGAGAAAGATGATCTTGAACATCATGTTTATAATTAATTTAATAATTTTTGAATAAATTAAATACCTGGGTCTTAGGTACTTTCTTCATTTATGATCTTTGATCTTCCAAAATTACCCTTCCATATTTCCTTCGTTTCACTTGCGAGGATCCAAAGTAGAATCCCTCTAGCGGTGATCCACATATGATCCAATGGTCTCTTATCAACGTCACTCATTCTTCGGGTGCTAGCACGACGGAACAAATGTATTGCATTGATCATTCTTGATTGCTTGTTCTTTGGTCTTGAATAACTTCTATTATTCCTGAGAGGAATAGATGAGAGGAGTAGAGAGAGAAATTTTTTTGGCTCAACAATTCTCAATTCATTGGGAATATGGTTCACCAGGCGTAATGACACAATAAACGTACCTATCTATTTAACAACATGGGGTTTCAGTTACAATATTTAATTGCATAATAACAATTAAATGCAATTATAACTATTAGATAAAACTCATTCTACATAATAACAATAACAACACCATTATTTTTGTTGCGCCAAATTGTGAAAAACATAACCATAAATAAAATCTCGTGCCACATAATGATTACAGTATTATTATTATTTCTTACACCAACTGGATAAACACTGTGTACTGACTTATAAATAATTAATTTATCAACAGACATGATCTTGGTCTGTTCGAACTCATATTCCATTTATTGAACACCCAAATAAAATATTTTATTCTCTTAAATAAATATTTTTATTTAAAAACTAGTAAATAAATATTTATTAAATGTTTAATAAAATAAATAAATAAATTTTATTCACAATCTGGTGAATAAATATTTATTTAATTTATGAGATCATTTTAACTTAAATAAAATTATTCCTCGGTCTTGAGAATAATATTTATTCCATTAATTAAATTAAAATAGAATTTAATCGAGACCGCCAAAAACACTTAGTGTGCGACCCTCTAGGATTCTTTCTCATTGGCATTAGGTGGGCTTACCTAAAGTCCAAGATTACTATCTAGCAATGGGTCAAGGCACCCAAGAGAAAGAACTTAAAGTCATAATGAAAACATCCATATGAAAATTCTCATTGTATAATATAATCTTATTATCACAATATCTCATCAAGCAGGTTTCATGATAGTATCATCAACCTATATGCTTGATATGATATTATTTGACTACTTGAAATAAACTCGTCATTACGCCATAGCCATGGAATTTAGGGCGATAGTTCTATTTCAATCAAAGGGATAAGATATCAACTTCCATAAATGGAAGGGGCAAATCCTTCCTCGACTTATCCATTAATAACATGTCATTTGTGATGCACCCAATATATCCTACTTCCCGCCAATATATGGCGTGACGGTTTTCGTCAGAAAATATAAGTGTGTGAGTCATGATAGTTATTAATGATAATCTTAAAGTATAAGGACCATTACACATACTCCCAAATAGGAATATCCGATGACACCAAAACATGTGAAATTGCTACTGGTGGGTCTATTCTTATAATCTCTCGTCTTAGAGATTACCAAGTGCAAACTTCATGAGAAGAAGTCTCATTTTATTATGAGTTCTTGCACCTGAAAATCTGTATACTATGTGTCCCATCATATTATGTCATTCAACCACATAACTATATTTAAGAATATCGTCACAACACTTCAAGATTCTCATCGTAGCGGGGAACTGATATGATCTTATTAATGCGACAAATACTCTAGGACATTATTACATTATAGTCATGCATAATAATGAACAATATGTAATAAGATGTTTAATATTTAAATACATTAAATATTCATGTAATCAATGTACAAACAGTTGGTTCTAGGACACCAACTCCAACACTAATCTCCTTGGAAAAAAAGAGGCACACCATTGGGTGTATTAAAGTAGACCTATCGAAGATAAAAATCAATTTGGGATTTGATGGCAATGAGCCAATCCATCCCGAAATATATCGTCAAGAGATTTCATATCAAGAACCAGAAAACTCCAATATAACTCAACATCTAATATAGAGAAGATACAAGTAGGACTACAGAGACCCTGCTCTCTCTCTCTCTCTATACCAAGGAGTGTAGTAATATCCATTACACAAGATAGTTTCTCCATAAGAAGATTAAGTATATTAACGATAAAAGTTTAAATAAAAGAGTGAGATGCACCAGTGTCAAAAAGAGCATTCATTAATGATGATTTTATAGTAACGGTACCCCTCACAGTCGCTGGACTCATGTCTGCTTCCTCTATAGACTCTTCCACTACGTGAAGAATCTTCATTATGAATGCCTATGGAAGGAACCCTTTTGAACATGAAGCATTTGATTGCCCCACAATTTTAAGAGGAGATGATGATTGTATCCCACTATGCGGAGTAGAGAAATAATGGAAGAATCTATATAAGTGTCTTGAACATCTGCAAGAACTATAGTATTTGGGTGCCTCAGTGCAAACCCTCTTAGAATGACCTAGCTTTCCACACTGATAACAAACCAAAGAACTTCCTCCTAGAGCTGTAAGAGGTCTGAAATGACTCTACCATCAAAGACTACCATGAGAATCATCACACTTATATTTTCCTTTTAATTAATTAATGCTACCACTAAGAGGAAAAGGAACTCCCATCAACCTTGACTTCCCAGCCAGGTTCATCTCAACCATCATCGCCCTATCCATCACATCAGTATAAGTGGGTAGCTTCACCAAGAAGACCTGAGAACAAATATCCAATAAAATTCCCAATTAAAATCATTGAGCCTTTATCCTATCATTAAATACAATCTTAGGAGAAAACTACATCAGCTCAGCAAAGTGATTTGAATACTCAGTCATGATTCTGTCAGCCTGCTCAAGCTTAAATAACTCTAAATCCTTAGCTAACACCATTGACTTTGAGTAGAACTGGTTGGTGAAAAGAACCTTGAAGTCTTTCCACTCTAATCCCTCATGTTTCTCTATCATCACCATTGTGTCCCACCATCTCCTGTTTGGTCCTTCTAGCACGAAGGTGGCACACTTCACCTTGATCGCGTCAAGTGTCTCTAAGAACTCAAACAGACGTTCTATCTTGCCTAGACATTCCTCAGCATGTTGAGGGTCAGTGGAGCCCTTAAATATTGGTGGATTCTGGTGAAGTAACTCTTGGGAATGATTCCAAAGAACATCCCCCTAAGGATCCACAGCTAGATCCTGAGCGGGAACTGGAGGTGGTGCGTGTCCCAGAGCTTGGATAGTTCACACAATCACCTCAACTAGATTCGGATCAACAACAAGATTTGCTTGCTGAGGTTTAGCATCAGCCTCTCCTAGTATCTAATTCACACATCTTCTCATAGGAATTATGTTATACAACATAAAAAAATAAAAGGAAAACATTAGTTTAACACTCAAACTGAGTAACAAGAGAGAATAAAAATTCTCCACAGATGGAATAAACAGGATTTGGATTTCTCTCTATCCAAATCTCAATAGGTAAAAGACTAAAACTAATCCATAAGATGCCTTTCCCTAACCACCCCTAGTGAATTAAGGTTCATTGTAGTGAGAGATGACCAAACACCCAATTTCAACTACCTCTTAAGTCCTGACAAGATACTCAAATGCATACTATCATGAAGGTAAGATGCTTAATAAACCTTCTTTTGATACCAGTTTTTCATGAACTAGTCTGGGTACCCTGGTAACCTGATAACCGAGCCAGACCTAACATGGCCCGAAGGTCGTTCCCAATCCCTACGGGTTAACAACTAGCACCTGGCATCATACAACATGCAAGTGGGAACGAATTTTCCACAAAACATTGTGGAAGAAAAAGAAATAAGATAGTATGCATAACAAAGGAAGCTCCACTGGGAGTAATGTACCAGAATAAAACAAGGTATAAAAGACCAAAGTACTATAACACAAGTAACAAAATAGGAAAATAACCCCCAAGGTACCTAAGGACACAACTCACCAAGACCACAGTTCAGTAGCTGGATCCACCTCCAAGAGATCTCTTCCCTTTGCTCAAACCTGGAAGAAGAAAGTCTATAAACACCCGAAGGAAAAAGTAGGGTGTGAGCCTAAGCCCAGTAAGATACCACCAAATATTCCATAATAGATGCCAACAATTGATTAACCAAATGAAATGCTTTTAATTTTCAAAAGTAAACAGGTTTGGCATTTCAAAATCATAATTAAACAAATCATGTTATACAGTTCAAATAATGGAAAATACTTTAAGAAAATACTTTAAAATGATGGAATATTTCTAAAAAATGGATTAAGTAAAACATTTATATAAAATAGTTTATATAAATTCAGCAGGCATGTAAAGAAGTTTAAAAAACATTGACATACATTTATATCTCAAATATAAATAAACAAGCGAGCAACATGATCATCTGCAAAAAGGTATGATAGTATTAACCAATTATAGGATTCCATACTCTCTAAGTCATATCAACAAAATGAGTATACTCACGTCCCCCTAGAACTAACCATAGGTGACTCTTCACCCTCCCATCAGGGATGTGACCCATCACAGGTATGTTTTAGAACATTGTCATAGCATAGAGTGTATCCAAATAACTCACCAACTACCTAAGTCTTGCATGTGCTCTTACATGATGGGAAATTTATTTTAAGACTGCTTAAAATACAATAAATCTCATTCTTCCACTTCAAAAATTCTAATTTTTTCCATTTAAAACCAAATCAGGTTTTATTCAAAAACATGCCTTTTCACGAGATAAAACCATTGGGTTTCTATCAAATCATTTTAATCCATTTTTGTGAGTTTCAAATCCATTCAAAACCAATTCCATCCTTTCCACAATTCATTTTCACAATTAAATTAAAAATTTTAATTGAAAACATTTCCATCAAATTCACAATTTAAATTCAATAATTTAAATCAACCAATTTCCACAAACCCACCCCAATTCAATGGAATTGGGGGTTTTCCAAATTTTTGTGCCAAAACCATTTCAAATCTCCCAATTCACTGGAATTGAGTTTTATCAAATAAATTGAAATAAAGTTTAATCAATTGAATTTAAATCATTAGTTGAAATAAATCAAGCAATATAATGGTAATCAAATTGTCCAAATTGAGATGGAACCACCTACCTCTTCTCAAAACACAACACTCGCAACGACACCTGTCAATGAGAAAGAAGGTGTAGAAGACCTCAAAATTCAACCTAAAAGCAATATATAACACCATAGGGTAGAGATACATTAATTCATATATGATCCATTGAAAACCCAAGAAATGATAAAGAGAGAAACTCAAAGAACAAGGGTGAACACTTACTCAGGAATCACACCGCAAGCGAAAGGATGGTCGAAAGCCAAAGGAGCAGATTCAGAAGGAGGGGCACCTCTGAAAAATTCCTATAAAGGGTTATGGTTTGAGAGCCAAGAGGTCTGGAAATAAAATACTGAGTGAAATTTCCAAATTCATGACTTAGAGCTATGTGTGGGCCAGGTCACGACGTGTAGTCCACGCTGGATAAGTTACGGCGAAAAATTCGTCACCTCAGGTTAAAAACTGATATTTTTTCCAGTCACGTCGTGTAGGATCTGGACACAACGTGTACCTTAGGTACATGATGCGTACCTCAGTTACATGACATGTACCTCAAATACATGACATGTACCTCAGGTACACGACATTTACATGCTCTTCAGCCTGCATAAAAACTATAAAACCACTTTTAAGGACTTTGAACCAAAATAAAACTCATAAAAAGGGAAAACTTACCCGATCAAGGTAACATGATGTTACATGAGGAGTATAGAAAAATTTCTCCCCAACTCCTAAAAAATATGTTGAGTTGATGACCTAATCAGGATTGAATAAGAAAAATAGCAGGAAAAAGTTTAAGAAAAACTCTATTAAGACCCTCTTAATTGGGTCCATCTTAGAGGTAGGGTGAATTTATATATTTGTATTGAAAGTATCTCTTACAGGAGATGGTATTTTAAAACTCAATAAAGATGAACCAAATTTACTCTTTTTGTAGGTTTTTAGGGCGTGTTTGGAATCGATGGTAGTGCTTCTTATGCAGATATGGTTCATAATGGTTCTCAATATGGGAAAGCTTATACAATGACAAAAACTAGGGTTCATCATTCAGTGAAAAAGTAGGAAATTAATTTTTGTTTACATGTAAAGGGATTTCTTTGAGGGGTCTTCAAACCGACACCTCATTCTCAATAATAGTATCTTGATTCTAACTTTGAAATTTAGAATCATCGTGTTGCACTTGATGGGGAGGAGGACCATGAGAAGGAGATGATGGAATGGGAAAAAAGGAAACCTAAGAGGAAAAAACCAATTGTTGTAGCGGGATGATTTTAGAATAACTCTTAAATGTGTTCATATATGGCCATTCACTCACAAGTCAGGGGAGGATCTTAATTTTTATGTGGTAAAAGGAACCAATGAAATTCTTATGAAAGATTAATCGTCTCCCCAAGATCCATTGTTTGGATGTACTGGATGTTGTTTGGGTTCCCACTTCCCTTTAAGTGACTTTTAATAATAATAATTAAGGAATTAGAGATAGAACAAATTCTTTATAGATATATGAAAACAATAATTGAAAAACCCATGTCTCCATAGGTATCCACCATTTTTCCAAATCTCGCACTTTTTTAGAGTTACCCCTCACTGTTTTATGATATACAGTTATACTTGGATTAAAAGAGAAAGAGAAAGGAGAGATACTATCGAGAATTGCACAAAAGTCACACTTTTTATCTCGGTTTGATCCACTTTTATAGGCACCTTGGATGCTCCAAGGATTGAGAAAAGACTCAAGCATTTGATAAACACTCCACATGTTAAAAATGTTTGTGGCGTATACTACATCACTCAATACAAAGTGACCATGGATGTTTATAGATTAAACATTCATTATGAAGTATTATAACTCTATTAAACATCATCTAATGATGTTTTAGAACAGATAAATGAGAACTTGTGTGGAATTGGTAAAGTGGAAACACTGTGTGATATTCGATATTATATGTTGTTTTATGTATATCACACCAAGTGATATACCGATAACACTCTGCATCGCTCTGAACAATGCAACCATGTTGTGGATTGTGATATAGTATTTTAGTGCATGTATCTGTCATTTAATTCATTGATATACAGATGAATCACTTGTTGCGCATATCACTTTGACAATGCATTTAACCACACTCTAACAATGCACATGGAGACAACAGTCACCGCTAACAATGTCTCACTTATAACAATATCGATGCTAAAATATCATAGCCTTTCTAATGCTCACCTCTTATATAAGGGTGTAAATTTAGCCCGAAAGCCCACCTGACCCGACTCGAAGCCTGACCAGGCCTAATTCGGAAAATCCTGACCTGGCTTTGGCTGGGGAGTGGTTGGGACATAATATTTCGTCTTGATCTAGATTAGAAATCCCAACCTCACCTAAAAAATCAAAAAAAAATCAAGGTAAACCCACAACAATGGAGACTCGAACCCCTACCTTTGGGTTCTAAGGCTACGTCTAGACCAACTGATCCAAGCGTTGCACCCGTTATAATTACATAACATCTATAAATATATATTTATTTTAGAAAAATTAATATTTTATTTTTTTAATAAAAATAAAATCAATCAAGCCAACCTGAGGCTAGGCCTGGGTCGAGTTACGCCATTTTGTAGGTCGGGCCAAGAAATTATAGGTAAGGCCCAGCTCGGCTCGACCTAGCCCAGTCAAGCTCAGGTTGGACTGTTTTTACATGCCTGATCCTATTGTATCAACAATAAATTATTTGATATTTACATGTTGTCCTTATATGAATGCTTTGAATACTCACCTTTTGTGGTTGAATTGCCATGAATTAGTAATTTTGATTGACTTTTGTCCCACTTAACTGCACTTCACTTGTCACAAGTGGCTTGTCACATCTCATTACGCAATTCAAATACCATGCCATTTACTTGTAATGGATGGATTGTCAAACCTTGTAGTGAAACTCCTTTAATTATCATGGTTATTCCATGCAAGCTTCAGGTGCATAATAAGACAAAGACAAACCAATAGGTGCACAACTCATTCATTAATAATAATAAATCAATATTTTCCCATTTTTTAATGTATTCCTTAATTTTGATTCTCTCCCATAGGTGAGAGTTCTTCCTAGGGTTTCCTAGGCATCGAATCTCATCCCTTGTCGTGAAGGCATGGTTCCCTCTTGGTCTTCCGTCGATCTCTCTCCATCGCCTCCATCAATACCTCTCTGATCAGCCCCATCGCAAACCTTTGCCTTCTGTGAGGCTTTAATCAAAACCCCACTCTACCTGATCCTTGTTGGAGATGCGTTTTTCATAGATACATCTATGTGTTTTGCGGTGCGATCTTGATCTGGCTTTTAGGGCTTCGGCTCTACCCACCCAGATCTCTTTGAATGTCGATGGTTAGAACCTCTTCGACCAAACAACTTATTGTGAGGATTTGTTTGTTCCCTTCATTCGTGGCCTCTCGTTCTGTGTTTGGGGGCCTCAATTTCACATCTTTGGGTTGCTTCATCAATCAACTGCGGATCTCAGTTCCACCTCGTAGAAGCTTCATAACCTAGTTGCAGCGGTCCGTGAGGGCCTGCCCAGGAAGGAGTTCCTATTTCAGTACACAGAGCGGTGGTCCGCATAGGGAATTTGGAGGAAGGTTTATTCGGGTGGCCTCTATGGTCCACGTAGGGATTTTGACAATGGTTTTGGGGGCCTTTCTGTGAAGGACTCGCCTGTTTGGTTTGAGGAGCAGTGGTCTGTGTAGGTCGATTAGCAAAGGGTTTTCTAGTTGGCCTTTGCGGTCCGCATAGGGCTTTTGGCAGTGGTTTGTGGAGGCATGTCCATGAAGGCATATCCTTTTCAGTTAGCAAAGTTGTGGTCCATGTTGGGAATTTGGAAGTGGTCTCTTTTATTTGCCTTTGGTGGTTTGTGAAGGTGTGGTCTGCGTTCAGCTCACGATGGTCTCAGCCTGTAAAGGTTCATTGTGTTCCCTTTATCATGTGGACCTAGTTCGTTTGGATTGCCCCTGCTGCTGGAATGGGTTGGGCCTAGGATTCTTGTACTCACAACTTTGGTGATCTGGTATCCATCAATAAAATGGAGAATGGTCTGGTTAACATATAGAAAGATATATCGCTAACAGATAGAGAAAAAGAAACAATCATTACCAATAATGACGATGATTTCGTCCTAGCGCGGCGCATGTCCTTGTTATTAGTTGGGAAATCCATGTCTGAAAGACCCTTTAACCTGAGTGCACTAAAGAATACACTACAATTAGTATGGCGCTTAGATGATGGGATGGAAATAAGGGAAGTTAGAGTGGGACACCTAATCTTCGAATTCTTCAATACGAAGGATAAACAAAAAGTGCTCCAGGGGAGAAAGTGGTCATTTGATAATCACCTTATGATGATGGAAGAAATAAAAAAAAGGATAATACATACTCATGATTGATTTTTCCAAGTCCCCTTTTTGGCGGTGACTAACTTGGATTCCCTTCCATGGAAGATTAGAACAGGTGATGCGAAAAATTGGAAATCATATTGGCTAGTTCATGGAATGGGACCAATCGGACCCCATCCACTAGGGACCGTTAGTGAGGTTTAAAGTGATGGTTGAGATCACTAAACCTCTCATGAGAGGTACATTATTAACACTTAATGACTCAAAATATTGGATAGCCTTTGAATACGAAAATTTTCCAAACTTCTGCTTCTTTTGCAGCTACCTTGGACACTCTAAGAAAGATTGCGCAGAAAAAGTGACAAACAATGAAGGCAATATGGTGATGCAATACGACCCATGGTTACGCACTAAGAATACATGAATGTTATTCATCTATGAAGCAGAAAGACAACTTGATAAAGAAAGACTTACCAAGGATCTCAATGCACAGCAGGCTCCCATTAACAGTAAAATCATTTTTTTTGGACCTTCTCTTACCCAGGTTAAATTATGTATTACATAGAAATCGAGTGATGCAAGGCAACTCTTAACTAATTCCCCATCAGTAGAAACTGAAAGCATGAATAAACCCTAGACAGCACTCTCGACAACAATGATCATACCCACAGGAGTCAAGCCTCTGACCTCAGAGAATTATCCTCAGCCACCAGATAGCACCAAACACATCTGCTCGGACCCCCTAGACAACATGAATACTCCTAGGGGTTGTCACACCTCACAAGATCTTCAACCAGGAATTTCCCTACTTGTCACTGATGCGTATACGCCCAAAATGATATGTAAGTAGAAGAGGAAGACAATATACGAGTATGGCTATGACATGGACTCATCAGAGACAAGTGGATCAAAAAGATCTTTAGAGGAATCATTGCAAAACAAAAATTGCCCCAAAAGGTGGAAAGTTGCTGATGATGGAATTTTGCTCGAATTACAAGAGGTGGAGACTGGAATAAACTAGTTCCACCTAGCACAATGATTATACTAAGCTGGAACTGTCGTGGGCTTGGAAACCCATGAACAGTTCGGATGATTCAGCGCCATTGCGCTAAAAGTTGCCCCGATATGGTTTTCCTGCCCGAAACCATGTTGGAAAGAAAGGACAACACTGGTATCACACACAAATGTGGTTTTTATAGCTTCTTCTCGGTTCCCCGCCAAGGCCACTCAGGGGGGTTGTGCCTATTATGGAAGGATAACATTGACGCCAGAATCATCTCTTACTCTCTGAATCATGTGGCAGCATCGATTCATGACGGCCTCCTTCCACCTTGGATTTTTTTTGGCTTTTATGGATGACCATCTCAGAATGGGAAATGGAAATCGTGGGATCTTATATGCTTTCTCTGATGAAGAATTTTTGGCCCAGTCCTTTTTGGGGGTGACTTTAACGAAATCCTGTCTGGGAATGAAAAAAGTGGGGGAGCTTCTCAATCTATTGCTACAATGTCTGGCTTCCGGGATGTGATCTCCAGGGCAGAGCTGTCTGACCTTGGTTTTTCAGGGAACCCCTTCACCTGGTTTCGTGGGAATATGGAGAACTCGCGTATTGTCGAGCGTTTGTATAGATTTTTGGGCTCCATGGATTGGACCAATATTTTCAGAATGTTCCATGTGTCTTACCTGACACTGAATTCCTCCGACCACTGCCCTATCATCATTGAGTTATCTTAGAGAGGCCGCAATCAAAGATAAGGGAAACCTTTCAGATTCGAAAGCTTCTGGGTAAGAGATCGCGAATGTGAATATATAGTATGTCCATGCTGGAAGGGAGGAAAACCAGACATGTGTTCAAACCGCCAACAGATGGCCTCTAAGCTAAGTGTTTGGAGCAATTCTAAATTTCACCAACCTGACATGCACTGTGAATCAATTGAGAGACAGTTGAATGCCCTTTCTGGTCGACCATCGACTGATGTTATTCTTTTCAGAATTAACTTTCTTCAAGGCAAACTGGATGCAGCCCTTCAGATTAAAGAAAGATTTTGGGATATGTGAGCACGCGAAAGACGCATTAAAGAAGGGGATGCCAACACTTGTTACATCCACCAGAAGGTCTCCGCTAGATGCCGAAAAAACACTATCTCTTACCTCTCATACCCTGATGGTAAAATTGCTTCCAATGTTGAAGGAATCCATGATATTATTTCTAGCTATTTCCAGAAGCTTTATACGGCTGGGGACTCTACTTTACCAGTTGAGGTGGAAGTCTGTATCAAACCTGTAATCACCGATGCATTAAACCAACAACTCACAAAAGGGCTTTCAGATGATGAGATTTTACAGACCCTGAAACAAATCCATTCCATTAAAGCCCTGGGTCCTGATGGATTTCATGCCCTTTTTTTCAAGAAATACTGGCACATTTTTTGCACAGACATTACTAATCTTATGAAAGATATCCAGGAAGGGAAAATCAATCTGTTCTCTCTCAACGAGACAGTTCTAACCCTCATTCCAAAGACGAAGAAACCCCTCTTGGCTTCAGACTTTAGGTCAATCAGCTTATGCGACGTCCCTTATAATTTTTTTTCAAAGATTCTAGTCAACCGACTACGTATGTGGCTACCTTATGTTATCTCTAAAAATCAAAGCGCTTTCGTTGCAAAAAGGCTTATCACAGATAATGCTATTGTGGCCCATGAGGTGTTTCATTCAATGAAAACACACTCAGTTGCAAAACGAGGAATTATGACCTGGAAACTGGATATGACTAAGGCGTATGATAGAGTATAATGGAATTTCCTCCAGTTTGTTATGACCAAAATGGGTTTTTGTTCAAAATGGATTGATACGATCTTACACTGTGTGTCCTCTGTTTCTTTCAGGTTCAATATTAATGGAGGACTCTCACAAATAATTTTACCCACTCGAGGCCTTCGTCAAGGGGACCCTCTCCCCCCTTTCTCTTCATTTTGGTGGCGGATGTCTTCTCCAACCTCATCTCTACGACAACTTCATCTAACTTGATTCACAGAGCAAAGGTGTGCCGAACTAGCCCGCCTATCTCTCACCTTTTTTTGCGGATGATTGCCTCCTTTTCTCAAGGGTCACACATGATGAATGTTGTACTATATGCAACGTGATCGGCCTCTACAAGAGGGCTTCTGGACAAGCGATTAATCAGACCAAATCAAAAATCTCCTTCAACTCAGGCGTGCCACCGAATAAGAGAGTAGAGCTTTGTCTCACTGCTAGAATCCAGATGGTTGACAAGCACAATAAATACCTTGGGCTCCCCACAATGGTTGGATGGTCAAAAAAAGAAATTTTCTCCTCCACTGTGGATAGAATTGAGAAAAAAATCTAGGGGTTGGTCTCTGATGAGAATATCTAAGAGGGGAAAAGAAACCCTTATTAGGGCTGCTCTTCAGTCTATCCCCAACTATATCATGTCACTGTTTAAGATTCCTGGTGAGATTGTCAACTAGATTCGCTTATGTATTGTTAATTTTTTGTGGGGTCATAGCAATGGGAGGAACAAAATCCACTGGATCACCTGACAGTCACTCTGCACCCCTAAAACGGGCGGTGGTATGGGGTTTTGGGACCTTGGCCTATTTAACGATGCTCTGTTGGCTAAGCAGAGATGGCACCATCTAACTCAACCTTTATTGTTGTGTGTGCGGATTCTTCGTGTGAAATATTTTCCATGCTCTGACTTCTGAAACTCCTCCCTGGGTCCCCGCCCCAGCTTCCTTTGGAGAAGTATTTGGGGTTCAAAGAAATTACTTGATAAAGAAATTGGCTGGAGGATTAAGGATGAAACAAAAGTCAACATATGGAAGGATCTGTGGTTTATTGACAATGACAACAAGGTGGCTACTTCCCCTGTCTTTCCTGATACGGAGGAGGCCACCGTCCGCTGTTTATTCGATGACGCTGGTTCTGGTTGGTGCTTGGATAAAATTCACTCCTGGTTTAATGAAAGAGATAGAAGAATTATTCTTTGCATTCCTTGTGTGATAGATGTTGGGCCAAACTGTCTTTTTTGGTGCAGTGATAATTCAAGATCCTGCTCAGTAAGATCAGGCTACCGATTTACTCTCAATGCTCACCTTGATGATAGAGATGGGTTGTGGAAAATTCTCTAGAACTTGAATGTCCCTCTAAAGATCTGCTACTTCTAGTGGCAGATATGTACGAGTATCCTCCCCACATTGAACTTCCTTTCCTTTCGTCATATCACGAACAACCAGTTATGCCCCCTTTGTTCGGATGTCACGGAATCCCCTTTGCATGCTGTCATTCATTGCCCAGGGGTCAGGGAGATTTGGATTGCTTGGGGTTCCTCTTCGAAGCTTCTGCTGGACACGGCGTCGAATCTCCCATCACTGCTTATGATGTGGTCTTCCACTTTTACTGTTGATAAGGTTGTCTCACTCTGCATTGTGGCTTGGATTTGTTGGGTTAGATGAAATGACTTCATCTTTAATCACACCTCAAAACCTTGTGGTTTTTGGATAGAACGTGCAACTTCTTGGATGGATGGGTGGAATCGGGACACGAACTAGAATGTGTTCCCTGATCCCCAATCTGTTGAAGCTAAATGGACCCCTCCTCCGGGAGTGATTTTCAAGATTAATGTTGATGCTTCTTTACCAAAAAGTGGAATTGTTGAAATTGGGTTGATGGTCTGAGACCATTGTGGCGAGATCATCGCGGCCAAACGGGATTCAATCAACGCATTATGGGAGCCTGTTGTCGCTGAAGCACGTGCTATTCTTGCTGGTCTGATCTTTGTAATAGAGTATGGATGAAAGAATATACATATGAAATCTGACTGTCTCAGTATCATCAATGCCATCAACACCAATGATTTCGGATTCCAATCTGATGACTTCCTCATCAGGAAAATCAAGTCGCCCAGTCGCAGCTTTGCAGTTTGCTCTTTCGCATTCATCAAACGGGAAGGAAACAAAACAGCCCACCATCTGGCTTCCTATCGTGCGTCTGAGGAAAATCACCTTTGACTGGACTTTTTCCCTTCGTGGATGTTGGATCTTGTTACTCGTGATCTCCGTGATTAATATAACCTCCTTTGTTTGTCAATAATAATAATAATAATAATAATAATAATAATAATAATAATAATAATAATAATAAATTTAACATAAATGAGTTAATTGACATTGGTATGAGTTTTTATTGCTAAATTAACACCAAAGACATGTTTTAAAGTTTAATTTTGGTTGGAATGAAATGATACTAAATTACATGAAATAGAAACCTATCATTTTAAGATTTTTTTTAGGATAGAATGCAATAGTCACAAAGGCATTCCAAGCCATTCCCTACCCCATAATTTCCCCATAAAAATCCTCGAGACATTGAACAATGAGTGACATTAACTAATAACAAATCATTATAATAATTAAGTGTATAAAAAATATAGCAGATAAATTTTATAATGATAAATTATGAACATTATAATAAAATAAATAAATTATTTTATTCATTTTATATTTTTTTAAAACAATAACTGAGCCTGTCATTCAACCCCATTGTGAAAATTTCAATCAATAAATCCTTAATTTAACTCCATATGCTATTTTTCGTTCTATTACACCCAACAAGGGATAAAAATTCACATGCGCGCCGAATAGATCCGAACTGCGGGCGCGATGGAAGTTAAAAGACAATTTTCGCCTCCGCAATCCTTTCTTTTTGCGAATTGCCGCAAGCAGTCCATTCGGTATCCATGGCGAATCAGCTGTACGGCTACAACCCTAGCTACGGGGGACCGGGGGCGAAGCTCCACCCTTCCCACTCCCCCGCGACCACCACAGCCGTTGATGCCTACTACCCCGAGCCTGCGCGGCTCTCCTCCCGATACCTAAGCAGCTCCGACCGCCTCACATCCGATCCATCCACCCACGCCATGGCTGAACGGGTCCCGTCCCTGTATCTCAACAAAAGCGATAACCTCTGGCGCTCTTCCGGTGACACTGTCGGAAACGGAATAGGTGCTTCCGGAGAGTATTTTACGGCGGGTGCTACGCCGTCTCAGGCAGCGTGGTCTGTTTCCGCTTCTCTTGACCCAGTTGCTGCAGCTGCGGCTGCTGCGTTGAAGCGGCCCACCGAAGGTTTAGATTTTTCATGCTTCACATTTCAGACTGGTTAATTATTTTTGGACGTTTCTGTCTTTTCAACCCAGGTAGCTTGCGTTTTAGGTTCTCGTTGGAACAGGTCTGTCTTTTCTAGTGCACAGGCGTAGATGGTTTAGGCACGTATGCATTCAGAGTGAACAATTCCTGCTGAAATAGCCTTATATTTTCTGATGCACGCGCACAGATGGATTTATGCTAATTTGCGTTTCTTATTTTCTTTAATAATCTCGCCATGTGGTAGGAGTGTTTACATGTTTATGTTCCATACGACTATTGTCTGTTTAATTTTTCTTTCTCAGTTTACTGCTTTATTTAATTATATATAATCTAATTTCCACCTGGGATGCTAATGTATGATGCTCTTAGCATTTGATCTTTTTTTGTTATAGGTAATGTTTGTGTTTCTCTAAGCAAGGGCATCCAATATCATCGTGATGGTTTTGATACTGCCATCAGGATCGGGGTCAACTAATAATTCACTTGCACAACATAAGAATGGGAAGAGAAAACATAAAAATTGAAGACACAAATATTTAATGTGGAAAACTCTCAAATAACGTGGGGTAATAGTCATGGAAAGAAACTAATAATTTCACTATGAAGTGATAAGATAAAGCACCTCACAAATACTCACACGAGAGATTTAACACTCGAGTTGGATATTACTAAAATTCTCTCACAATAGGTGATTCCATGCTTGAGACTTCGTCTTTACGTGCCTTCCCTGCATGTCTGTTGCCACCTCTCTGTAGACCACCCTGTCCCATAATTCACCCTCCAAGCTGCATAAACAATGCATTGGTCAAAACGATGGATTTGTTGCATTTCTTGCGACAATTAAGCCATATTAATTATTGCACATGACATAATAAATGTGGCCAACTCAAATAATGACATATTTATTGTTTTAAATAAATGTTCACCATCAATGCACCCTACAATATTGGTTTCATATTTGACAAAACATCCCAAAATCTCCCGCTTGAAGTTATGATTGAGTACTACATACTCACATTCTTTTTCAGTCAAAGTTGTTTTGGATTCTCTCTCAATCTTCTAGTGTTGTATATTCATTCTTCCAAAATCTATTTTGAAGATGACTAACTCTCTTTGTAGAAATTTCATTTGGTCAAGCAAGACTGAAAAATCTTCCCATGCTTATATTTCCCGGGGCAAGGTTACATTTGTGAAAGATTTTGGTGGTCTTTGTGTTCGGCCTTTTTTATTGACTAATCTTGGTTTGATGATCCATAATATATGGAGCATAGCTTTGAAGCATAATTCCCTTTGGTTTAGATAGACCCTTCATTATTACTCACAAAATGTTTCTATTTGGAAAATCCATTAACCTTGTTTCATCATGTGTCGATTGACTGCTCCCATTGCTTGTGCAATGTCTTGTATAGTATTGTCAACAACATATATTAGGCTGTCTCCATTGGTGTTGCAATCAGTACTTGAGACATTCAAATCCCCACCGCTTCATTGTCAAGGCACATACTTGAAACCTGAGGATAATTTTTAATTAATTGAACGAAGGGTAGGTTTTGACTTACAATTTCGCATGTTGGAGTGCCGCAAGACATTCCTCAAATAATTATTTTGTAGAAGTCAAATCTTCAATTTTTCTCCATCTTGGTAATTTTGGATCCCTAAAATCTTTTTTGTAGATCCATGATCTCTCATTCCAAACCTTCCAGCCAATCATGCCTTCAATTTCCAAATATGTTTCCCGTTGGGTTACAACCAACATACCAAACGTATTGCACATCGTGCAACGACTTATACCTAATCCATGATATTGGAAGCTAAAAATAAGGAATAAAATCTCGTGTACCAATACCTTGGCATTTGCTTGAAAACCATGCTAACATTTGGTCAACTTACAAACCATGTTTCTTATTATTCAAAGCCTCATGATCCTTGATGATAATCTTGTGGGTGGTGTGCTCTCACAAGTGATGCCCCTTAACGTTTTTAACACACCCTATGAATTCAATCATGGATTTGAGATCCAATTTTGGTGATTGCTTTCCAAAACTTCATTCCCATCACTTGCTTTGCAGCAATTGAGTCCAAAGATGTCATACGTGAATTGCTGACAATTTTCTTTCTTTTGCCTCTAGTTCCACAAATAGGGTTCCCTTCAATTTTATAGCAAGAGTTGCTCTCATTGAACCCATCAATCTTGTCACGAGGTCTGTCCAACCATCGAGATGGTTCTAATACTTCCGATGTTGCAAAAAAAAAAAGAATTTCTATAGCATAAAAACCCAACGAGAGAACATAAAAATTGAAGGCATAAATATTTCATGTGGAAAACCTTCAAATAACGTGGGTTAAAAAATACAGGTAAGGAAAATATAATTCCACTGAAGTTTTTGGGTTATTACAGTTCTCTTGATATTATAAGGACAACGCCCAATGCCAAAATCTCATATGCCTCTCTTTTGAATAATAGAAGAAAACACATCACAAACACTGTGTTATAAATAATTTATCGCGATAGAAGATTTGCATAGCTGTGGCTCACTCTTGATGTGCCATTTCGGCACGCCCTCGACGCTACCTTTGTATACACATTCCCATCCCATAATTCACCTTCGCATAAATAATGCATGGGTCAGTAATGCATTAATCGCTTCATGACAATGAAGCCATATTATTGCACACGTGACATAATAAATGTAGAAGCTTAAATAATGGCACATTTATCATTTTAATAAATGTCTACCATTAATGCACACTTCAATATTAATTTCATCTTTGACAAAACATCCAACAATCTCCTCTATTCTTTCAATGCTGATTTTATTTACTGAACATACGTTTACTGGCGCATTGCAAATGCATCAATATTGTGACGACTTGGTGGATCGACGAGCGATCGCTCATGAGTATGGAACTGTCACTTGGACACGCATGGTGTGTGTGTGTGGAGACATGGTTATGGGTATGCCAAATAAATAAGAAAGGCTTTATGCTTGCAAATGTTTTTTTTGGAAATTGTTTATGGTTTTGATATACATTGTTTAAACTGTTTTTGAATTGTTTTATACTAATTGTGCTAGCAAGTTTTGTTCTAGTGATGTGAATTGGGAAGTCATTGGAGAAATCCTATTGAGTTTAGACTCGTCCTCTGCTTGGGTATTGTTGTATGTTTGCAGATGTCATCAATTGAGACATAGGTAAAGACAAGATATCTCAGTTCTTTAGTGCTTCTTGATTCCGTGAACATGACATGTGGAGTTGGAGCTTGGAGTGGGTTGGGTGTTGCTGGTTGATGTCACCTAGGAGTTTTGAGTTTTGTGGTTTTTTGGTTCTCTTCGAGTATGTCTTTTAGTTTCCGCTTGTACTTCGATATGGTTTATTGGTTTGGTTATGTTTTCAGCTATATTTTGTAGTCATGCATCATATAGAGGTTTATGGAGTTTGAATGTTTTATCTTTTAAAGGGAAAATCGTCTCCCAAATGTTCTTGAGGCTCTTGACATTTATTGCCAGGTGTCTTAAGGATGTCACCTAAGGCCTAGTTTCACGTGTGTCACTTCTCAAGCCAATGAGGTGGGCGAGGTGTTACACAAGCCATGCGGGAAGTATTCGACAAACTGTTCCTCCAACTGGCGTGGCAACATAGAACTCGAATATTTATACCGCTTGATATACTCATGAATTGTCCCCGTCTGCTGGAGTGCATCCAATTCCTCGTACAAGTTTTTGATTTCAAGACTGCTAAATCATTGCATCAACTTCTCTTTAAACTCCAGCCAAGTTAACTCCAGATGCACCTTTTCCAAAACAATGAACCAGTGGATAGCAACTCCCATACTGACCTGAGCAAGCGAAACCTTCGACTTCGCCGTTAAATGGATTCAGAAGTAAAGCTTTGTGCGGGTGATCCAACTTTGAGGATCATTGCCATCGAAGACTGGTAATTCAACCCATTGAGCGGCCAGTTGGTCATCGGTGGTGCCTTAAGTCGCAACTTCCATCCCGATCGCACCTCCCTCTAGTTTGTCGCCGATGCCGACTTCAGATGATTGCATACTGGATTCCTCCATTAGTTCCGATGGCCTCCTGTTGTCTTGCAACAACATTTTTTCCATACGACGCGCCATACTCGTCATGGTTTTCCGAAATTCCCCAAGATTCCCAAGATCCTTCATCTCCTTTGAAAAGGAATTCACTGTCGATGCTAGGTTGTCATTATCGCTTCCAGGCATTCCCTGCTCCGATCCATACGTTCAAGATGAGTTTGGAGCTGCGTTTCCATCGTCATGTTCCCATCCTTTGGTTTGGGAAGGATCCGGCAGTGCGCGCCTCTGAGCGAATTTCCGGGGGCTGACAGGGGCCTAGGGCATGCCTAGGCAAGGGTCTGGCTAGGGTTGCAAGGAAAGATGGAGCCTTCTCTAGAGACGCTTCTTGGAGTTTGATTCTAATACCATGTAGAAAGAATAGTCACTGAAACTGTGCAATGGCAGAAACATGGGTGGGTGGTCTGGGCAGCTTGGCCTGGGGTGTGCCTAGGTATAGGGTCGACAGTGTCCTAGGGCCCATTTTGGCACGGTGTTAACTGGGGTTGGCTCGGTGGGTGGTCTGGGCAGCAGCAGGGTGCTGACTGGGGTGGTCTGGGCACCAACTGGGCCTGGGGTGTGCCTAGGTATAGGGTCTACAGTGTCCTAGGGCCCGCCTGGGCAGGGTGTTGATTGGGGTTGGCCAGGGGGGTGGCTGAGCAAGAGGGCGCAGGGGCCGGCTAGGATTGCGAGGAAAGAGGGAGCTCACTCTAGAGATGCTTCCTAGGGTTCGGCTCTGATACAATGTAGAAAGAATAGTTACAGAAATTGTGCCTAACAAGCAAATTCGAGTCCCTCTATTTATAGATCAAGACGAGTGATACATGTCCTGTTATAGGCGGAAAGTTCAAATTTTAAACACACGGGATAAGACGATATAATGTACCTAGTCAAACTCAATCAATCTGGTCATACTCATGTATTAGATATCATGAAAAGTTTCTAATCTAATGGCTTTCCATTGCCATGTTCCTAACATGCTCACATTCTTAGTCACCAAAATGTGGATTTGAAAGCCCTTTTTCTGAATTTTGAATCCTAAGATTTAATGAAAGATTTGGTAATAGCATATGCTAATTAAACCTTGCAAATCCAATGCATTTGACATCCTTTTTTATAGTCCCCTAAAAAAAATGCTCTAGTTTCATGATCGTTATAACTTCTGCTAGTATAATGCACTTTGAGAGAGATGAGGTTGTTTCATTTAGACTCCTCTCATACTACATGTAGAACAGTCATTAAAAATTCACGTACTGATTACCTTGTTTTGATTTTGATAATGGATTGGATCCAATGATTTCACTAGATTTTGCATTTGATTCTGGATAACTATGCTTGCATTATTATTTTTAACTATTATTTTAATTTGCGTTTTTTATACATTTGATCTGCGTAGCCATTTATTTTCTCCACGGTAACATATGGGAGCTAGAAGGTTTGTATCTGCACTTGTTAAGAGTTGGTTGCAAGGGTCTATTTGTGGCTTGATGATTTAAACCGTACTGTAATAAATATGTGCCACTCTAGTGTTACAGTTAAATTATACTTAAGTAAAGCATATTTCTTTCCCTTGATTATGTTCTTTATATTTCTCTACTATCTATTATAGCGCTCTACCACCAGAGCCTTTTGGGTTCCCATAACACTATTGGGCAAAGTGATGGTTGGTTCTCTAGCAATTACTTAGTCAAGCGCCCTAGGTTCGAGAGTGCAAGCAGTTTGCCTATTTATCCACAGAGGCCAGGAGAAAAGGATTGTGCCCACTATATGCACACAAGAACCTGTAAGTTCGGAGATAGCTGCAAGTTTGACCATCCTATTTGGGTTCCTGAGGGCGGAATTCCAGATTGGAAAGAGGTGACGGCTTATTACAATTTTTATTCTATCATAATGATTTAAAGTTATATATTTATGGTATATTATATTTCTTTACAGCACGCCTTTCTAATATTTTATGTGTATACATTTACAGATATTAGATAATTGGTCATATGGCATGAGGTGCATATCAATTTTGTTAGTGCTGTAGTTTCTTTTTTCCCCTAGTGTATTTGCAACTTAACTACTTTTATATTTTAGTGTCATTTGTTTGATTATACTTAAGTGTTCTTATATGATATTATTTAACACAGTCAACCAGCTAAATGAATATATTTTGTATTCAATTATCACTTCAGCAAATGTGCATGTGTTAAGTGTGTGTGAAATGGGCCATCTCCTTTTGCCATGACCTTGCCATGTCAGAATGTTCTAGTTAGTTATACCAGTTACTGATATGTTAGTTCTAATTTATTTGGGATACACTTTTATCTTTTACATTTATTGTTATAGCTTTGTCATAAAGGAATTCATTCATCCATCATATAGTTTGCATTGAGCATGTTTTAGGTTCATATCTTTAGTACAGTTTTATTTCAAAAGGCCACTTGTTATTTTGTTGATAGATCTAAAGGAAAACGTTCTCAGACCTTGGGTTGTTCGTTTACATCCCATTTTTCTAAATTGTGGAATTAACCCAATCATAAAACCATGTTAAGTGCCAGGGTTATTTTTAATTATTAGATTCTCAAGAAGTGAGGCATCTTTTACAAAAATTTGGTATTTTTATTTTACGTGAATTTTAAAATATCTTTATCAGTTGCATTTTATTTCTATTATTGGTTGTCATCATTGTTACCATCATAACATACTCACCGGCCTAGTAAGTTATATTCTGGTATTACTTTTTTTTTGTTCATGCCTCACTACAAAATTAAAAATTTCAGAATATCTCAAACTTTTACTGCAGAATATTCAATGGAGGCAGAAAATCACTGCCATAAGTCTTAAAATATCTGAAACTCAAGGAACTTAAAATTTTGATTTTTTTTTGCCCATCCATAAGCTTTCTGTTGCCATGATCTATTTAGGTTTGATTATTACAATTTAACTGAGGTGCTGATGAAGGAAAATGCACCTGTTGGCATACTAGTTACTCCAGAGATTTAATAATGATTTTGCTGGGTGCTATTATTTGTATTTTTATTAGAATTATTATTTTCTCCTTGTTAATCTAGTATTTTGTGCTATAATTAATTTTTGATTGTTTGCTCTCAATTCAATGTGCATGATCTTTATGCTTTGTACATGGATATAATATTTATTTGGCACGAAATACCCATGCAGTCAATTAATGTGAGGGGTTCATGCTCTGCTTTTACCAGTCGACTGTCCTTTTATTTCACTTTTTGGTGTAGGTTTTGTAATTGAGTGCCGACCTGTGGTTATCAATAATTACATAGATTCACTGAAGTTTAACCTAATCAGAAGTCCCAATTTGGCTGGCTTTGGCTCAATTTCCCAAATATATAAATAACAAAGATCATTGATGTTACCTTCCAGGTTTTATCTGTCAAATTTTGGAGGACTCATTTGTCTTTAAAATAACCGGATTAAGTTGGGTGAAGCACAAAACCTGTCCATAAACAATTCTTACTTGCAAGGTTCTTGTCTCCAATTTATAATTGTTTCATGGGCAGGTTTAATAATTGAGCTTCTGTCTATTTCATTTTCTATTGTTTAGTTTCTCGGGACTGCATATATTTTATATGAAATACCAAACCCTGTCATTTTTGCTCTTGAAGCTTTTTAGTTTGCTGTTATTATTCCTGCGTCTGTTCAAAATTTCCCACCTTTTGATTGGCTATAGCATGATTATTTATTCATTGGTGAAGGTTTCAATTGTTAGCCCCAGTGAATCCCTTCCTGAGAGGCCTGGTGAGCCAGATTGTCCAGTAAGCTTATGTTCAAAATCTATTTTGGCTCTTATCTGGTAGTTATTGTTCCTTAGGAACTAGTCATATCCATTCATATTGCTTGATTAATGTATTCCAGTATTTTGTGAAGACTCAAAAATGCAAATTTGGTTCAAGATGCAAGTTTAACCACCCAAAAGATATTTTGGTAGGATCTTATGCATGACTTGTTCTGTTGCACCTTTTTAAATTGATACCAGTTTGTTTGCCTGATGTTTTCTTATGACTTCAGGCTGCTGCTGAAAATATTGATGTCTCGTATTTGCCTGAGAGACCATCCGAACCTCCATGTGCTGTAAGTTTGCTTCCAACAATTCCCTGAGTTACATTTTGTCTATCATTGCCATTAATCTTGTTTCACTGTCACTATAATATTGCAATAGTTCTATACAAAGACCGGTAAATGTAAGTTTGGTGCATCATGCAAATTCAATCACCCAAAAGATATTCAAATACCCATAGAAAATAGCGGTGGCGAGTGGACTGCATCATTGATGACTAATGGAGGCGCTGGAGATTTGAATTTGGCAACAGCAGTTCCTGTCAGCCCAGCTGTGATGCATAACTCCAAAGGACTGCCTGTTCGATTGGTATTTGTTTCCTCAAATATCTGGAATACATTTGGTTTTGGTGTTTTTACAGAGTTGTATTGTTGGTACATGAATGGTATCATAAAGATCTTTATTTTTTGGTTCACTAGACTGCTTTTGAGAAGTTTTTTACCAGACATTATAAGAAGCCATTCTTGCAGTTTTTAATGGAGAATTTGGGCTTCCATGAAAGGCATGGTATTTGAGATTGTCATTTCGGTGAAGCTAATGTTTTTTTTGACAGTAAAAATTCCTTCTAAAATTGAAAATTGATCTATAAATGGGATTTAGCGACTGGAACAAATTTATTCTGTTTTCTTTCATCTATGCTGCCTTATATTGTTTCAGTTTTCATTTCATTATTCTTATGATGATCATCGCTATTTTTAGATCATTGACACTGTTTATTTTCCCTAATGTTTGCAAATTTAATATCTGCTGTCTATTTTATTTGTACCTTTTACCAACCATATGCGCTCCTATTGGAAGCTTCTAGTTGCTTCCCTTGCCTGCTAGGAACCCTGATTTGTTCTTATATCCATTAATAATTTTACTTATTTTTCAATAATCTTCACGTAAACAGTTGAGATCATTGTCTTCATTAATCAACTTATGTGATAGGAACATGGGCTGGCTGGGGTGTGTGCAGGTGTGTGTGGCTTTCAATGTTAGGGTGGTCAGTGAGGCTTCTGGGGAAGCTGTGTATTGGCTGGCGTAGGGGGCAGAATTGTATTTTGCCTTTATTAATTAGTTGTGACAGCTGTAGCAGGTTGGGGAGTTGTTGGCTGGCTAGAGGAGTAATAAAATAAGGGGTCAGCTGATAGGGTGGGGGATTCATATTTTGCATTTAGCTTGGCAACTTTGGAAGGCGTCGGACCTTGGGAGGTCTCCGCTGTGGTTCCTCTGGAAGTGGTCTTTCCAGGGGAGATTCTTCTACAACCATCTTCTTCTTCTTCCCCTCCCCCCATCTTCTTCTTATCCTCCTCCTTTCCTACCTCTAGCCCTACTGAAACATTGTTCGTTTTTTTTTCTGGAGATAAAAGCGACGCTGCTGTTTATGCTTCCTTATCACTCTCTCATCGCATCGTTGTCCTAACATTTTGGCGACTCCGCTGGGGAATTGCACACTTTAAGGATGAACGGAGCAGGCAGGACGTTGAAAGGAGGTCACTACAATTTGGCGTCTGCTGAGTCGAGATCGCGATCGCTGCTGGAAAAAAAAACGGCTGTGGAGAATTTTTTCTCTTTCTTCGACCTAATTTCTGCTGTGCGATCAACTTTGAGGGGCGATCACAGTTGTAGATGATTGTTTTTGGAACAATTCCAACCAGAATGGAGTCGAGTGATGCTACAGCGGAACTGGAACGCTTGATGCAAGCTCAGACGGAATCAATACTGGAGCTTCGAGCGACTATGAAAGTCTTTGCTGAGATGAGGGCGGAGCATGTGAGGCAGGATCGTGATGAGCTACAGTCTGCAGGTACCAGAGTTTTCCGTTCAACACTGTTCTGAAGAGCAGCAGGAATTTGTTCGAACAGAACCTTTAGCTGTGGAAGTCAAGTGTTCAAGTGATCTTAAACAAGTGTGGTAAGAGAATGTCGAATTACCTACTGCTCACAGCGACACAGGAGTTGAACCTATGTATCCTGAAGAGTTTGTTTCTGATTCTGTAGAACAAACTGTTTCCGTAATTGGCAGTGATGCTGTAAGTGAGCTAGGAACTGCTAATGTTGATGTTCAAATTGGTTTCGAGTGTAGAGATTTTGCTAGAAGCAGTGAGTATCTTGTTTGGCAAGCAACAAGTGCAGCGTCTACTGTGGAGTTCGCTTTCTTGCAGGACCGTAATCTACTGAAGGAGCAGAGGCCTAGTGATGCAATAATTTTTTCTACAAGTCATGCAGCTTTTGGCTGAGCTGCCATTGGTTGCAAAGGAGGTGGTGATTTTCTATAGTGGGGGCGCTAATGTTGCTGGGATACCATGGTTGTGCGGATTACTGACAGGGTTGGTTTGCAATGCGCATGACAATGTTACGACTCTACAAACATGGCAGCATCTCCCAAGGCCAGTTTGATGACTTGGGAGCCAACGCTATCTATCACTGGTGTAGTTTCGGTGGTCCTGTGTGAGGCTGCTAAGGGACTTGCTATGCAATACCAAGTAACAAGGGTTCCCGAAAATTGTGTTGGAATTTTTGGTTGTTTGAGTAGTGAGATGTTGAAGGGGATAATCCTTTCTGCCTGACAATTTCGGATTAATGAGTTACAAGGACCTAAGTCATGGAGATGTAGGATGGGCTGCTGTGGTGAGAAAGTTGCTCTTGAAGAGTTAATAGTTGTTCTTGACGAAGAAAAGAAAAATGGCACACCTGGTAGTTGTAAAACTGCACAACTATCTCATGGTGCAGGTGACAGTGAACAAGAAGGCGACAAAGAAGTGTCATTTTCTATGATTTTTGGCGAAAAAGGGGATCTAATGGGAAGTGATTTTGTTGAATCTGGTGTTGAGGATAAAATTGATCAGGACAATGATGGGCCAAGCACATGCTTAATGGCAACGACCTCCTATGAAGTTATAGAAATGTCCACCAAAGGCACTTAAGCAATGAAAAGTCACAGATTTCAGTTTGAGCCATTCATGCCAAGAGGGCGTAAGTTTGAATGGTGTGTTTATGAAGCCCCAGTGTTAACACAAAAAACCTATTGCGAAATGCGCACACTTCCAAGTTTTAGTGGGCCTTTAATGCTTCCTAACTGTGGGCCTCAGCTGACAGTTTGTCTACTCTCATAAAGCCGTCAGGAGAATTCAGAGATTCTTTGGATGTGAGTGTTGAAAATTCTGTTCGACTTCTTTCTGTTGCTAGTGCAACAACCGGTTCCGAACGAAAACACCGCCATTGAAGTTTCAACTGATGTTGAACATCTTAATATGAAAGTCAATGGTTTTCAAGTTGGAGGAAGCAGAATTGATTTGGAGTTTGCAGTTGGACTAGAACATGCACTCAGTGGGAAAATAAGTGAAGGTAGTTATTGCAATGCTCGTGATCTTTATAATTACAAGACATTGGGTGTTAATGTACTAGATGCTATAATTTATGTTGGTATACTTAATATTCTCCCTGTTTTGGGCAAAAAGGTTGGTGCAACTTGGGCAACTCTTCCAGATGTTGACAAGATTGCATTTACCAAAAGCCATGCCACTAAAAGGGAGATCAAAACCATAGTTATTAATGGCGTGCGCCAGGAAGCTGAGCGCCACGCCATGGGTTCACCATGGCTCATCCGGAAAGGCGCTCAGTGGCGTGTGCTATGCTGCGCAATGGCGCCAGCGGCGTGGCGCGTGCCACTGCACCAACCTGTTCGTTTTTCTTTCGTTTTTTGCAATTTTTTAACTTGCGGCCTGCTAAACGGTGACTGCGCGACACTATCCTCTTTCCGCGACAGCCGCGACCCAGCCCCTGTCGGACCAAGTTGAGCGGTGCAACCTAGTCGTCTCCCTCAACAGCCGCTTCCCAAACCGACCAAGCACGACGACCCAACCGAGCTCCTCATCTAGGGCAGGCGCACGCACGCGGCACACCTTGAGTGCGAAGCAAACCCCACCAAGTGATTTTTTTATTCAATTTTATTTATGTTTTTTTTCCAGTTACTGCTGTTTGACCCCTCTGTCTGTCCAGGGCAGGGCAGGGCACTTCACTTTTTTTTTATGCTATATTTTTTTTGTTTATTTTTTTTTTGAGATATATGGTTTAAAATATTTAATTGTTTGTTTTAAATATTTCAGGAATTGCGATTTATTTCAAAATGAGAGAACCCCCACTCCTTAAATGTTGTATGTTTTAATCTTTGTTTGCATTCATATTTTATGTGTGTGAGATGAAATATGAATTATTGACACAAATATTTTATATTTATGTAATTGTTGTATAATTTATTATTTGATATTGTTGATATATGTATACATCTCTTCTATATGCCGCAAGTTAATATTGCCACGCGCCGTGCGCCGCACCGGGGGCCCTTGTCGCCGTTGTGCACCGTGCGCCGTAAATAACTATGATCAAAACTGCTACGACACAAGTGTTTAAGCCTGTATGACCGGAATTTCTTTTTGTTTTAGAAGAATGGATTTCTAATGTGGATGGGTCTGGCAACGGAGCGCTAACAGTGCTCATGTTCAAGTGGTGGCTGCTGAACAGTTCGGTGGATTCTTTTTCTAGTGAATTGCAGATTCCGGTTTCTGCTGTAGCTGCTGCTGGAGCAGCAGCTAGGGATATCTTTCTACCATGGCCGGTTTTTGGGGAATCTATTTGAAGGTGTACTTCATCATCTACTTTTGTTAAAATGGACCAAACCAGTGTTCGTGGAGGTTTTTGGAACGAGGATGTTCATGCCTCCAACATTTTTCCCGAGTCAGTCTCAACCCTATGTACCCACTACTCATGACAATGGGGCCCAAGCCGTCCTTTGCCGAAGCCCAGAAATACATTCACGGCAATAGCAGCGGCAAATTTTCTCCTTTCTCTCCTTGGGTACAGAAGGAAGATGTTTTGCGGACTATAGAATTATGCTATTACGCCATCCATTTTTCTTCGCATAAGACAAGAATCATGGACACACTGGTTTACAATGGGCAGCTGAAAGATTTGCGGTCCTGTCTTCGTTGCAAGCAGCATCAACAAGCCAGCAAAAAGCTGACATATTCTACCCGGATGAGGTCCTGGCGGAGCAAATTTCAGGCAGGTTGCTATGGCGAACATGTTCATTCAGCTTGAGGGCAAGGTGGATTTTGAGCCGGGGGGGGGGGGAATGTTGGGAACATGGGCTGGCTGGGGTGTGTGCAGGTGTGTGGCTTTCAGTGTTAGGGTGGTCACGAGGCTTCCGGGGAAGCAGTCTATTGGCTGGCGTGGGGGGCAGAATTGTATTTTGCCTTTATTAATTAGTTGTGACAGCTGTAGTAGGTTGGAGAGTTGTTGGCTGGGCTAGAGGAGTAATAAATAAGGGGTCAGATAGGGAGGGGGATTCATATTTTGCATTTAGCTTGTCAGCTTTGGAAGGCGTCGGACCTTGGGAGGTCTCCGCTGTGCCTCCTCCGGAAATGGTCTTTCCAGGGGAGATTCTTCTACAACCATCTTCTTCTTTTTCCTCCCTCTCCTTTTCCACCTCTAGCCCTACTGTAACTCTGTTCCTTCGTTTTTTTCTGGAAATAAAAGTGATGTTGCTGTTTATTCTTCCTCATCACCCTCTCATCGCACCGTTGTCCTAACAATATGGCTGTATTTGAACCTTGGGCAAGTGTGAGTATATTGGTTTATTCTATCAGTGCTTTGGGTTTCTGAGCCTGGTTTTGTCTTCATAAAATATCATGAGGTAGAGCTTAGATATCTGCACCTAATTTTGACTTCCTGTGTTCTCCTTTATTTTCAACCTTCCCTCTAAATATCCTTGTATCTTTATGTGGTTCTGGCAGGGAGAAGTTGATTGTCCTTTTTATATGAAAATGGGCAGGTAACATTTTTTCTTGTATTGATTTTCCACCTCCAGCATCAATTTTTTATTCTACCTTTTTCTGCGAGGTTTTGAAATGCAAGAGTAAACGAGTTTTGCTTCTCTTCTTTTGATATCTTCATAAATCAGCTGCAAATATGGAGCAACTTGCCGTTACAATCATCCAGACCGATATGGCCAGACGGTGTTAACTTCTCCAGCTTCCAATATGAACATTGGAATCGGTTCGCTTGTCCAAACTACAGATCCTAGGCTTGTAAGATTTTTTATTATAGACGTCTTTGTTCTATTGCTGGGTAAATTTATAGATAACAAGGAGTTTCTTGTAATCCTCCCCTTTTTCTTAAAAAACGAGTTGTGCGAAGGAAAGTATTTTAAAATCATCCCTCAGCTCTCCTCTTTTTCCTCCACTCCAAAAGTGGGGGGATTTTGAATTGGGTTAGGAGTACCATTGTATCATGTTTTGGCTAAATCACCCTTATTATAATTTAATGCCTATAAAATTAATTATTTTTTATTAAAACAAGAATTTATACAGGTGAAATAATATTTGATTATCTTATTTACATTTTACACGAAAAGAAGAAAATATTTTTAATTATATTTGACATAGGTAGAATAGTTTATCTATTCACATTTCCCCTTCACTTTCCATCCAAAAAAGGAAATTTTAAAATTCATCATCTCCCCTCTTTTCCAGTCAAACAAAACAAACAAAGGATAAAATTTATTCCCTTCCCTCATTGAACTAAACATATCAAAAGGAACCTGCCCTCTGTTTTCACCCTTTTGTTTTCACCCTTCACAGTAGTCATTAATTTTTTTCTGTACAACATAATCAATAGATTTATGGTCTCCCCTAGATGGGTCTGCTATTTCAGTTTTCTTGCTTGTAGTTTTGTTGTTTCCCACTTCCTTTGCCCAGGCCAACTTTTTCAGGGTGTACCCGGTGTAGAGCTTTGTTAGAGCATTATAGTTGGAAGCTCAACCTGTGGTGGATGTGATGCTTTTAATTATTGTTTCATTAAGACAAAAAAATCTTTTTAACATTTGCTTTTTCGGAAAATGCCACAATTTCTCGCATGGTACAAATTATGAAACGCTGATTCATGTGGGTTGTTCACGGTTGGTTGTCTCAGATGGGATTGGGGCCGACAATCTACCCTCAGCGACCAGGGCAAATTGAATGCGATGTAAGTTTTAAGTCTTTCATATTTGAATTTTAATTCTTAGCGGTGGATTCAGGTTTAAAATGAGTTTGATTATCTGCATCATGCCAAAAAGTTTTTCTTGATTTTTTGTTTCAAATTAACGTGATACACTAGGGCCCTGTTTGGTATGAGAGTCCTGAATGTTTGTGATGCGATTCCCATGTCTTTTTGATGTTTGTTTAGTTAGTCTGAAGAGATTTTCTAGGTAATCCTGATTATCACATTTTAGAACATGTTTGCTTGGCTGAAATCAGGGCACGGTCTGTTAACAGAAAGGAAGGGAAACAAAATGAAAATGAAGGAAATGAATGGAAAGCGAAGTAAAGAAAGTGATGTTTGGTTTACAGTGGAAAGAAAAACAATTTAATATGAATAAAATAATAATATGATCCTAAAAAAGAACAAATTATCAATAAATCTATTACTTTCTCAATGTGCACCACGAAGTTAAAAAAATTCTCTATCGATAAATCCATTTTTTTAAATGTACTTAACAGAAGGTGATAGACATGTGAGCCAAGACACCGAACATCCTAGAGAAGTTGAATGGCCTGGACTTCCCCAAATCCCCCATAACATTTATTACTTAACAGAGTAGGGGAAAGGGAAATAATGAATAAGTGGGCGGGCATTATTGTATCCTTTCCTAAAAGTTGGTTAGCTTGGGTAGATAGTGACCTATGAACGTTTGATAAAAATTTTGTTTCTTTGCAATAGATCAAGGGGCATCCCGGTTGTTAGAAAAGCATTTCTGCCTTTGGTACATGGAGAAAAATTCTCCCAGGATTGGAATGTGGGTCTATCAATTGATGCTTTCATTGATAGTTTCTTGAGGTACAGATTGAGGAAGATGATAGGAATTTCATGCCCAGACGGCTAGTGATGGTTGAATTGGGTGGGTTTACTGTACAGGTTCATTTGTAAAGTCCAAGTGCGTTCTTGTTGCCCACAGAGTGGGCTGGGTTGTACTTGGTTTGATGTGCGGTTTTCCCTGGTAGGATTCTCCTTGAAAAAAAGAGTTGACGACTGGGCTCCAGACGCTGGAGGCTCAGATGCAGGAGCTGATGGCTAATGTCGCCAGTCTTGCTAAAAACCAATCAGAGATGCAACAGATGATGATGGTGAATTTTGGGGTAAACTCAAGCAGAGGAAAGTCAGTTGCTGTTGATGATGGCGGCAACTGTTTATGATGGGGAATGGAGGAAATTAATCAAAGAATTGAATAGATGAGCTGCAAGAACGAGCATACAGAGGTATCCGATTGGAAATACAGTGAATAAGTGTACAACAAAGTAAGACTACGTGATGAGTAATGGACCATTTCCTAGCATGTGGAGTTTCTAACTTTTTCTGGAGAAGATCCAGTGACATGCATTACATGAGTTGAAGCCTATTATTCGATCCATCGGACTTGGGTAGAGTTGCGAGTTTCGATGGCTCAATTTTGCATGAAAGAGGTGGTTCGGTACTGGTTTATATTACCGAGGCCCATCAAGCCCGAACTGTCATGGAATCAACTGAAAGAAGAGTTGCTTGGGCGTTATGGAAGTGCAGCAGAAGACCATCTATGTTTCTGAAAAGATTACGACAGACTGGTATTGTGGACATCTACATTAATGAGTTTCAATGTTTGACCTGCGGATTCCAGTGTTATCTGAAAGGTGATACATAAGTTCGTTTGTTTGGAGGTCTGAATCCTCGGATAGGGAGTACGGTAATGATGCATGCAATTCAAAATAAGGTGTGATTGATTCTTTCCAGGTGAGTAGAGAGAGAGCTGTTGGTGAGCAGTATCATAATAAATCCCAAAATAAGCAGCAAGAATTATGTTATTGGAGGACAGGGAAGAAGGTGATATTCAAACACTGTGAAGTTAATCCAAACATGTGATGGAAATGAGGGAGTATATATTTTTTTTACCAAAGTGGAAATGAGTTAGAAACTTGTCTAGGGATGAATACGGAGAAAGGAAATCTATTGGACTGTTGTACATGTGGACAAAAGTTTAAAAGTTTAGTCCAGGACACGAGTGTATGGAAAAATGTTTTAAACTAATGACCTGGTAGTGTGTTGAACCTTGTAATGTGGAAGAGCTGGAGCAAGAACTAGATGAAGATGAGTGTGGATTGGAAGCTGGAATGTGGGAGATGAAGTTACCAGGAACAACTTTATGTGCCTTGGAGAAGCCACAAACAAAAGCAACTGGGTCAATGCTTATGGTGGGGAGTATCGAGGGAGAATCAATACTTATATTGAGGGAATACCCATACTCATATTGCATATGTTACTGGAGGATAAGGGAGAGGGTGGAATTCAAACACCAGGAAGTTAATCTGTAGAATGATAAAATAGGAGAAATCCGAACCCCCAAGGTGTTCTTTCTAAGGAGCCCTTGAGGTTCTTTTATAACAAATACTAAAGACCACACCGGACCTCAAGTCCGATGTGGGATGCAGACTCCAACACTCCCCCTTAAGGTAGGTGTACCTAGCTTGAACACATAAAGAAAAAAACAAAAACAAAGCAAGCAACAGGCTGCAAACACTCCCCCTCAAGCTGGACATACCCAGCTTGATTACAAAACAAAGCAAAACAGAGTAAAAGATAAAGCTGCAAGGTTGCGGCTCCCCCTCACGATCGCAGCTCCCCCTCAGGATGATGGACGGATGATGCTGAAAAGGATGCGCCAATGATGCGTCGGGAAATCCGCAGAGGCGGGGCTGAATGACAAAGCGCCGGGAAGTCCGCATTGGTTGGGCCGGTCGTCAGAGCGACGGGAAACCGCACAGGCGGGCCGGTCGTCGGAGCGTCGGGGAACCACACGGGCGGGCCGGTCGTCGGAGCGTCGGGGAACCACACGGGCGGGCCGGTCGTCGGAGCGTCGGGAAACCGCACTGGCGGGCCGGTCGTCGAACCGTCGGGAAACCGCACTGGTCGGCCGGTCGTTGGAGCGCCGGGAAACGACAGGAGGCGGGGGCTGCCTAGCAGGAGGAGGCCGACGACAGGAGGCAGCGGTTCGCCGGAGGAAGTGCCGACGATGAGATTCGTCGGACTGGGGCGGATGAAACCGGCCAGAGGCGGCGCGCAGGAAGGAAATTTGGAGATAGGCCGCGATCGGGGTCGCGAGGCAGGGAGGAGCGCCGACGGGATGCGAGCACCGCTGGAGGGAAGCCGGGAGGGTCGCGCTCGGGAGGAGCCGCGCCGGGAGGTGGGCCGATCTGCTTAGGCAGGGAGAGGCGGGCCAGACAGAACCGAAAACCGCAGGGAGATGCGGAGCCTGGCGAAGCAGGGAGTCCGCAGGGCCGTCCAAAGGGTAGCGGTGATGGGGGATTCCACCGGACAGGAGGCGGGGATTCCACCGGATGTGGGAGCCGGCAGGGGGGAAAACCGGCGCCGGCAGGGGGGGAGGTCCGCCGCCTGGGAAGAGCCCGCGCACCTGCTGGGAGGGAGGGTCGTCGCGCCGACAGGAGATTTGGATCGGGAGGGCGGCGCTGCGGAGGAGGCGAGGCGGAGGAGCCCCCCGCGTAGGGCAGAGACGACTAGAGCCTGTCGCACATGGGGAAGCGCGCAGGGAGGGACCAGGAGAAGCTGGGAGTGTCTGACGCGAGGGAGGTCCGTCGGCTGGCGCGCGGAGGAAGGTGAGGAGGTCTGTCGGCAGTCGCGCGGGATGGGAGGAGTCGTCGCGGGAAGAGGGCAACGCGCAGAAGATCCGCTGGAGAGCCGGGAAGGGACGCTGCGGGAGGAGCGTCGTCGGGGAGAACGGCCGCTGGAGGAGGATGTCGTCCGCCGTCGAGCGCACCAGGGAGGGAGGCGAGCCTGGAGTTGCGACGACTGTGATCCGCGACGGGAGGCCGAAGCAGAGAACCGCCGGGGGGGAGATCCGCCGGCAGGGGAAGATCGCCGGCAGGGGGAAGATCGTCGAGAGAAGGGAGTGTGCCACGGGATGTTGGCGCCAGTAGGGGGAGATCTGCCGGAGATGCGGCAGGGAGGGGGTGGAGAATACCTATGGCTCGCTAGCCATGGAGGCCGCCGCCCCCCAACTGGGAGAAACTTCAGTAAACCCTAGACTGGAAGAACAAAAAATAGATGGGAGGGAGGGATCGAGATTAGGTTCCCTCTGATACCATGTAGAATGATAAAATAGGAGAAATCCGAACCCCCAAGGTGTTCTCTCTAAAGAGCCCTTGAGGTTCTTTTATAACAAATACTAAAGACCACACCGGACCTCAAGTCCGATGTGGGATGCAGACTCCAACATAATCCAAAAAGGTGAAGGAAATGAGAAGGAAATAAAAAAAAATCCACAACAAAGTGGAAGAGTTAGAAATCTGTCTAGGAAAGAATATAGGAAATCTTTAAACTAATGACCTGGTAGTGTGTTGAACCTTGTAATGTGGAAGAGCTGGAGCAAGAACTAGATAAAGATGAGTGTGGACTGGAAGCTGGTGAAGGTCCCGGGCGCAGCGGAAGTTTTTTGGGTGGATGTGCCCACTTGCCTTTTTGTCATTTGCAATGATCAATCCGGGATCAATACGACGATAAATGCCAGTCTCCACGGATCAAATCACAGAAATAGACAAAGAAGAAGAAAAGTCCCGAAACCATAAAGGAAAGATCATCACAGGTTGATTATAATTAATTTAATTAATTGACAAGAAGTACCTTTTATGGCGTTCTTACTTCGTTGATATTTCCGATCACGTTCCGATGTGATTCGTCGTTGCGTCGCATAAGCCAAGTGTAGACTTCCTCTAGCGGTGATCCACACGTGCACCACGTATCTCTGGACGTCACCAAAGGAATCTCCGGGTGCTAGTATGGAGAAGCCTTTGATTGCGTTGTCCGCCTTAGATCACCCTGATTTGATGGAGGTGGATCTTTCTCGGTTTTGAGAGCATTCTTGGAAGACGAAGTTCTTTCGGTCTTGATAGAATTCTTCAGAATTGTTGTGCACAACGATTCTCTTAGGAAAAGAGTTGAGGTTGTGAGGATATTTATAATCGGGTTTGAGGTTGTAGAGTTATGACAATAAATAAATGCGTTACGCGTTTTATTTATTTCATTAACTCTTTTTGAAAACCCCATGTCGGGTTTGATAGAATTTTTCAGAATTGTTGTGCACAACGATTCTCTTAGGAAAAGAGTTGAGGTTGTGAGGATATTTATAATCGAGTTTGAGGTTGTAGAGTTATGACAATAAATAAATGCGTTACGCGTTTTATTTATTTCATTAACTCTTTTGAAAACTCCATGTCGAGTCATTAATTCCTTGACATGCGCCCACACTGATTTTAATAAATATCATTTAATAAAATGATATTATTTCCTCAAAATCCCGACTGGAAAAATTACCCAGCGTGTAATCATAAATACACGGTGTGTACTTGTTTTTCATTGAAAACTACACGGCGTGTACATTCAATGTACACATCGTGTATATCTTGTTTTCATTTATTCATTTCCTTTCCAAAATGAAAATTACACGGCGTGTACATTCAATAATGCACGACGTGTACTTGTTTTTCAAAATAAAAACTACACGGCGTGTAATCATTAATACATGGCGTGTACTTGTTTTCATTTTATTCTTCCTCCAACATTAAAATGATTTAGGCTTCCTTGAATAATTATTAAACCACGTATGAGAATATTCTTTATTCTATTTGAGATACTTGGATACACTTAGTGTGCGACCCTCTAGCCCTCTTTCTCGTTGGCATTAGGCGGGCTTGCCTAAAGTCCAAGATTACTGTCTAGCAACGGGTCAAGGCACCCAAGAGAAAGAAGTTGACGCCGCATTGACGTGTCCACTCATACGAACGCTTACTGTGTAATTTAATCCCTTTGTCTCAATATCTCATCAAGCAGGTTTCATGGCAGTGTCATAAACCTATATGCTTGATCTGTCATTCTTTGACTTCTAGAAATAAACTCGTCGTGTCACCATGGCCATGGAATTTGTTTGAAAGTTCTATTTCAAAATTCAAACACCAGGAAGTTAATCCAAAAAAGTGAAGGAAATGAGAAGGAAATAAAAAAAGGATCCACAACAAAGTGGAAGAGTTAGAAATCTATCTAGGAAAGAATATAGGAAATCAAATCCAAGTGATTGTGTTATACATTTAGATGGAAGCTTTATCCTGGGCACACTGGTGTTTGGAAAAATGATTTAATCTATAGCAATTCCTTAGTTCTACGCTCCACGATCCTACCACATCATAGGAAAGAATATATGAAATCAAATCCAAGTGATTGTGTTATGCATGTAGACGAAAGCTTTATCATGGGCACACAGGTGTCTGGAAAAATGATTTAATCTATAGCAATTCCTTAGTTCTACGCTCCACGATCCTACCACATCATATGCATATCATGGCTTACAGTATGGATGAATCGTACAATATGATCATCCGACTTTTGTGCACATTCAACACTTAATAACTGAAGTTCCAAAGGATCGAATAACAACTCGGGGGTTGAATCAGTTTTTCACTTTTTATGAATTTCAATACTTCTCAAAACTTGACCCCCGTAACCTGTTAATATTTATTTCCTTATCAACTTTTAGTAAATACTAATGCATGCAAAAATAGAAAAACAAGTAAAGCACATAAGATTTACAAGGTTTGACCTCAATATGAGAACCTACATTCTTGCCATAGCCAGTCCCGTGGGTCTATGAAAATCCATTATGAAGAAGTGAATACAACTTGTGCCAACTTCAGTTAGACACCTTCTATCTCCCGATAAATAAACATTCAGCTGTCTGATCCTCTTCACGAGATCTCTGGGCGACGATGACTTTCACTTGATTTCTTCAGCGGCTTGCCTTTTCCGCTTGCGTGAAAATCACTTATGAATGAATGATCTGAGCAAGTATTTATAGGCGACTCAGAAATCAAAAGCGGGAAACTTGAAAACTTTCCCCGCTTTCTCAAACTTCAAAAACTTCGGAAATCTCTTGCATTTAAAACTTCAACTTTGACTTATTCAAACCTCCTGAGATTTCTCTGAAATTTATGCAAAATTGAATTTCAAGTTTGACCTCAACTCTTCATAAAACTTCTGGAAATTTCTTTTTGATTTTTCGTAATCAACTCAATACGATTTTTGTTTCTTTCTCAGTGAATCTGATTTCTGTTTCTTTCTCAGTGAATCCGAATTATGTATCCTTCTTAGTGAATCCGAATTCTCATTACGATGGAATCTCCATACCGCAACTTTGAAATTCTTCTAATCGCCCCACCATTTCTTCAAAAGCTTTTATCATGAAAGTTTTCATGATTTGTGAGAACTTTATGATCGACAAAGCATCGTCTAACTTTGTTTAGAAAGTATGAAAACTTTCTGACTTTACTTTCTTCAACAAACCTCTTCACCAACAATACGACTTCTTCCTTCAGCAACTTCTTTCTTTTTCTCTGATGATGACAAAGACAAACTTCCTGCAAACAATAATTTCTGCCTCAGTGAATCTGATTTCTGTTTCTTTCTCAGTGAATCCGAATTATGTATCCTTCTTAGTGAATCCGAATTCTCATTACGATGGAATCTCTATACCGCAACTTTGAAATTCTTCTAATCGCCCCACCATTTCTTCAAAAGCTTTTATCATGAAAGCTTTCATGATTTGTGAGAACTTTATGATCGACAAAGCATCGTGTAACTTTGTTTAGAAAGTATGAAAACTTTTTGACTTTACTTTCTTCAACAAACCTCTTCAGCAACAATACGGCTTCTTCCTTCAACAACTTCTTTCTTTTTCTATGATGATGACAAAGACAAACTTCCTGCAAACAATAATTTCTGACTCCGATTCTTTTGAATCCGATGAGCTGAATACGATGCAGATGGATCTGATTCCTCGATATCAAAAACATTCTTTATACAAAAAAGTTAGTTGTCAACAAATACAAAATCTTTGTTAAACCAATTCATTACAAAGGTTCTTCAATAACAATGAGAACCAATGCCTTGTTTGCAAACTAGAAAAATCACCCCTTCAGTAAAAAAATCAGTTAAATATTTGGGTCATATAATATCTGCCGAAGGAGTATCTATGGATCCATAGAAAATAAGTGTGAATGAATGGCCATAAATGAAGAAAGTTGAGATGTTCTGGAGTTTTTAGGGCTTACGGGTTACTATAGGAAGTTCATTAAAGACTGTTAAAATTGATAAGCCCTTACAGCCCTGCCAAAGAAGAATGTCTTCAAGCTGAGTCCTAAATCCCAAGCTGCATATGAAAGGTTGAAAAATTGCATGACTACTGCACCTGTACAGTGAAGCGTGTTGTTTTGGGCTCAGGATTAGGGTGTCTGTACTGATACTAGAAGGAAAATCTTTGGCTTATTTCAACACGGCACTCACCAATTCTAATTTTGCTAAATCAGTTGCGAAAAGAAGTTGATGGCTTTAGTATTTTCAATCCAACACCGGAAACAATACCTGATGGTACCGGGCTATAAGTCCCTTGAGCACATGCTTAGTCAAAGGGCAGTTTCTGTGGACCAACCATGCTGGCAGGAAAAACTATTGGGCTGTGATTTTGAAGTAATAAATATATAAAACCTTGGAAGATGAATTGCAGAACAGATGCTTTGTCAAGAAATGCATGAAGAAGGGTGAATACTTCAGATGGCTATCTCAGAGCCTGGTTGGCGAAGGAAGAAATAAAGCTGGGTAACAAATTAATGGAAATTATAGCAGCCTTTCAGTCAGATTACAAGAGGAGGCTGGTTTTACCTAAAAATTCAGCCACGATTCCGAAGATGTTACTGTATTATCATTCTTCTCCCAGCAGGACACGTGGGATTATTGAAGAACGAGGCTAGCGAACAGTGCACTGGACAGGAATGACACAAGCTGCGCGGAAGTTTGTCAAAGAGGTGTGCCAAAAAAGTAAGTAGGAAGCCTGGAGTCCAGTTGGAGTATTGCATCCTGTAGAAATGGAAGAGGACCGAATACCTCAGATATCTCACTAAGGGAGAACTTAGAGTTATTTTATAATGAATAATAAAGACCGTTGGAGTCTGCATCCCACATCGGACTTGTGGTCCGGTGTGGTTTTTATTATTCATTATAAAAGAACCTCAAGGCCTCCTTTAGAGAGGACCTTGGGGATTCGGGTCTCTCTCCTCTATCATTCAACATGGTATCAGATGGGATTTTCCAATCCCGAGCCTCCCCTGTTATATTTTTTTCCTCATCTATGGTTTCTGGTGATAATTCCCCCTATGGGGGGCGACGACTCTAGCCAAAGGCCATCGAGCCCTAAAACAGCCGCTGCTCCTCCCCCCTTCGTCTCCTCCCGCCGCGAGCGGCTTTCCTTTCTTCAGTCTCCTGTCGCCGGCACCCTCTGGCCGCATCCCGCCCGCTGCGGGTTCTCCCCCACGCGGCCCTTTAGTGCTGTTTGATCCTCTGCTGCGCCGCTACCTTGTGCGATGCCTCCGCCCGCGCTTCGTTTGTGTGGCTTTTCGATGGCGACGACCCCTCCGCAATCGCTCCGACCCTGCCTCCTGTCGCGATTCTCGACCCGCCCTCCGAGCGGCTTCTCAGCTACTCCCGCCCGCGCAGGGCGGTTCCTGTCCAACGCCTTTGTTCCTGTCGCCACCCCCTCCAGACAACCTCCCTGCGACTCCCCCAATTCCCGTCACCCTTTCCACAACGACGACCCTCGCCGATTTGGCGCTTCTGGTCGGCCCCCTTCTGTTGATGCTTCGCCTCCCTCGCCTGCTCTCTCAGATCCGGCCAGATCTGGCCGGATTCTGTCTCCCGACGTCGGATCCCTCCCTGCGCAAGATGACTCCAGATGACCACCCCCATCCAGATGTCTCCTCTCCAGGTGGACTTGGCCTCTTCCGCAGTGGCATCTCCGCTACTCCCTTTCGTGCGAGCTCCCTCAATGCGTTCAACGACCCGCTCCTCATGCGCTGCTCTCCCGGAAGCCGCCTCCTTTTCCTGGCAGAACCATTTTTGCGCGCTTCTTTCAGTCTAGAGTAATGTCTCCCCTGTCCGCTGGCACGCCCTCTCGCTTCCTCCACTGTGGTGCATCACCTCGACCGCCTTGGATCTGGGCCCTTTGGCGTTGCCAGATCCCGCAACGACTCTGCAGAATCACCGCCTCCCGTCGTCGGCCCCGCAAGTGCGGCTTTCCCGGTGTTAGTGTGGCTTTCCCGGCGTATCATCGACCGGCCCCTCTACTGCGGCATTCTTGGCGCTCCGTCAATCTGCTTGGTCTTTGTGGTTCCTCTGCTGCGCCTGAGACATCTTCTTTCATCCATCATCCTGAGGGGCTGCAATCTTGAGGAGAAGCTATGATCGTCGATTGTTTCTTTTTATTTCGTTTTGTTTTGTAATCAAGTTGGGTATGTCTAGCTTGAGAGGGAGTGTTTGCAGTCCGTTGATTGTTTTGTATTGTTTTTGTTTTGGTCTCTTTTCTTTATTTGTCCAAGCTAGGTACAACTAGCTTGAGGGGAGTGTTGGAGTCTGCATCTCACATCAGACTTGTGGTCCGGTGTGGTCTTTATTATTCCTTATAAAAGAACCTCAATGCCTCCTTTAGAGAGGACCTTGGGGATTCAGGTCTCTCTTTTTATCATCCAACACCATATCGGACCACAAGTTTGATGTGGGATGCGGACTCCAACACTCCCCCTCAAGCTAGGTGTACCTAGCTTGGACACATAAAGAAAAGAGATCAAAGCAATGACAATCCAAAACAATCAACAGACTGCAAACACTCCCCCTCAAGTTGGACATACCTAGATTGATAGCAAAACAAGTCAAAATAGAAAAAAAAAACATAAACCGCCATGGGTGCTGCTCCCATTCAGAAAGATGGATGATGCTCCTTAAAAAGATTGGTTGCTAAGCCACAAAAGCGGTGTCGGGCGACGGAGCGTCGGGAAAATCGCATAGGCGGGCCAGTTGTTAGAGACACCGGGAATACCGCACTGGTGGTGCCGAACAAGGGAGTGCCGGGAAATCCTCACTGGCGGGCCGGTCGTCAGAGTGCCGAAAAATTCGCACTAGCGTTGCCGGGCATCGTAGCGCTGGGAAATCCGCAGGAGGAGGCTGACAGGAGGCGGTGGCTGCCGTAGGAGGAGGTCGGCGTGGAGGGAGCAGCGGGTTGCTGGAGGAAATGTTGGAGATGAGTCGCCGGACTGGAGCGGATGAAACCGACAGGAGGGCTGTGCACTGACTGGGGGGGTGGCGCATTGGAGGGGATCCTATTGGGAAAGGAGGGGAGCTCGCTCTTGTCGGGACCAGGAGGTGTCGTGAGGGAGTCGTTGCGGGAGCATCAACGGGAGGGAGCCACGCTGCAACGTGGCGGACGGGATGGAATGGTGACGGGAGGCAGGGCCGGGAGCCGCGACGGGAGGCGGGCCGGAACCACAGATGGAGGGCAGGTCGTCGGGATGCCATGGGGGAGATATCGGTAGGGGGGAGATCCGTCGGGAGGGAGGGAGATCAGAGGGGGGGGGGACGGGGGAGGACTTAGTTCACTAGCCATGGAGGCCGCCACCCCCTACAGAAGGAAAAAAAAGGAAACCCTAGACGGGAGAGAACAAAATAGGAGGGAGGGCTTGAGTTGGATTAGTTTCTCTTTGATACCATGTAGAAATGGAAGAGAGGACTGAATACCCCAGATATCTCACTAAGGGAGACCTTGTGGTTATTTTAAAATGAATAATAATGATCATATTGGACCACAAGTCCGATGTGGGATGCAGACTCCAACACATCCATTACCTGTACCGTGAATAGTAGGAGGGGAGGTTTTTAATTTGTTGTGGCGGATAGGCTTAATAAATTTTCCTTTTAATTCTACTCAAACATCTCTATATAGCAAATATGGTTGTTGATATAGAGGAAATTGTGTAGCTGCATGGGGCACCTAGTGCAATAGTGACAGAGAGTGATGGTTGTCTTGGAGTGAATTTAGCTACAATACCTTCTACCACATTTCAACTGAATTTAGCCACCAGAATTTATGCTTTGTACTAAAGGGAAAGCAACAGTAGAGACAGTGGAAACACCTCTTAGCAAGGCCTTTTGTGTTTCAATGTTTTGACTATTATGTTGTTTTGTTAACAAACATGTCACAGTTGTTGGGTTATGTGTTCATGTGGCAGTACTATATGAAAACTGGGGAGTGCAAATATGGGGAGCGGTGCCGGTTCCATCATCCTATCGATAGGTCGGTACCGACGCCGTCAATGAAGCAAGCCGCAGAACATGTTAAGCTGACTCTTGCAGGTTTACCCCGGAGAGAGGTATATGGTTGGTTTTTGGTTGTGGTGGAGGGGAATTGTTGCATGCGCCTCACCTTGGTGCATCGTTGTGCAGGGAGCCTTGAAATGCCCGTTCTACATGAAGACGGGGACGTGCAGTTATGGTGCGATGTGCAAATTTGATCACCCTCCCCCGGGAGAGGTGATGGCGATGGGAAGCGAGGAGCCGTAGAACATGTTTTGTTTTTTGGTAGGGCAGAGTCAGATGGCTTGTTGCTAGTGTTCCGTGTCTGGATGTTATTCCCCTGGCATTAACTCTTCTTTCCAGTGCTGTTGCTCGAGGTACCAAACGCTGCCTCAGCCTTTTCATTTTTCCGACTTTTCTCCGTTTATTTGACCACGCGGTACGTGTTCCGTGTGTTCTGTTTTCATCTCTCACTGTTGTTTTAAATTAAGTGCGATGTTAACTAAATCTTCATTTCATTTTTTTTTTGTTTATGCAACTGCATAACATTTTTCTTTGGCATATTTCCATCATTCTCATTATTATTATTATGCACACAATTTCTCTTTTTTTTTTTTTGCAAATGCAGATTATGTGTTTTGTGCTCTGTTTTAATTATTCTCTTCAAGTATTTTGAATTGAAAAAAATATGCGGTCAATTGCACTGTATATAGATAGTACTGGTCCTGGAAACATCGTTGTCGAAGACCGGCAATGAAAATTTTGTCTTTGATTACAGAAGTTATAGTTAGGGGATGGCTTTGTTGCCCCTCGAAATATATTTCTTGGCTTGGCGGTGTGTTAATACTACAACAATGCAGTCAATTCATATTTTCTGTGAATATTTTTTTCCTTTGTCTCTGAGAAATCCGATCCTAATTATAAAGGGGAACAAAACATCATCTGCATCAAAATTCATACGAGTTGATAAACTTTGAATGTTAGATTACGTTGTTGGCCCCATGGGGTGCAGTTCATCGATTATCATTATTTTGAGTTTTCACGACAAGTCGCTATGGTAGTTTGATTTTGATCATTAGAAACATATCCGATGGTTTTAAATCAATTTGAATGTTGAAAAGATACTGGATAAATCTCAACACATTAGACAGTTGATAGGCGCGCGAGTCATTTCTATTGGTTTCAAATCGCTCGGACTTTGTTTTCTTAAACTTTCACGATAAATCGAGTTCATTTGCTAGGGTTGGAACGTTTTAAACAGTTTATAAACAAGTTTTAATTATAAGTCGTTTTTAATCATTTCAAGCACCCCCATGTTCAATTGTAAAAATGCACTTAAGATAATTTTGAATATGCCAAGTATCAAATTGATGCTCCATTTACTCATAGGTCACAAATGACTTGAAAATTGTTGCCCTAAATTTTCATTAGAAATCCAGCTTGTTTAGTTGTTTTTTAATGTTTCAGTGTTTTTGTTCTAGAAAACACACTTTCAATATTTTTGAGAATCGTTTTTGTTTCTACTGTTCACAAATCAATTATTGATTGTTGTGAAAAGTCACAGGATAATTCTGATCACATTAGGCGTTAGATTGGCGCTCAGTTCATTTATATAGGTCACAAATGGCTCAGGCATTGTTTTCTTGTTTTTTCCAGACACTTTGTTAAGTTATGAACGTTTCAAGCCCTTTTTTAATAAGTTTTAATTTAAAGACATTTTTGATCATTTAAAGCATCGTTTGTTCCTATTAGTTACAAATAACACACATTGTTTTGGACGTCCATTCATGCACCGTTTGTTCCTTCAGGCCATAAATAACATGAGGATCATTGTCCAAAATATTTACATCAATTAAACTCATTTGTTTTGTTTTAAACATTTGTTGCACTTTTGACGGTTACAATTTTTTTTTTTATTATAAAAATGGACTTTTCATAATTTCAAGCATATTAAACATCCGATTGATGTACAGTTTGCCCCTATGGATCATAAATGGTGTTAAAAAATGTCCTAAATTTTCACACCAAATCGATCCCATTAGTTTATATTTGAATGCTTCACTGTGTGAGGTTTTAATTCTAAAAAAGCCACTTCCCATGATTTCAAGAATATTATACGTTGGATTAAAGCACTGTTTGTTCTTATTGTTCATAAATTAGTTAATGATTATTGTCCTAATTTTTCATAAAAAAACTGTATCACTAGCTTGATTTTGATTGATTGACACACATTTGAGGGTCCTAAATCAATTTGAGTTGTGGAAAGACACTTTGGATAATCGCAAATGAATTAGATAGTGTTTGACAAAAATTTCAAGACAAACTGGGTTTGTTTCTCCTATTTTGGATGTTTTAATCACTTATAAATGATTTTTAATTATAAATAAACATTTTCGATCATTTTGAGTACCTCACACACTCAATCCACTCACTGTCTATTCCTAAGCCAAAAATAATGCAGGGATCACTATCTTAAAATTTTACAACAAAACAAGCTCGTTTGCCCCATTTTGAATGTTTGTCACATGTTTCACTATCTTAAAATTTTACAACAAAACAAGCTCGTTTGCCCCATTTTGAATGTTTGTCGCATGTTTGGTACTTTGGATAATTTTGAGCACATTTAACATCAAATTGATGTGCAGTTTTTTCCCATGAGTCAAAAATGGTGAAAGAATCACTGTGTTGTGTGTCAATAATTAGAAAATGTTTAGGTGTTTTATTCAATTTGTTGGCATGATGTTTCAGTCTATTAGCATGGCATGAGAATTAGTTGTATTTTCCATTTCACTTTCTAGCAAACGAAGCAGTATAAATCATAAGGGAAAGAAATCTAAATCAAAATTTCACTATTATAGAAATAAATAATCATCTTCCTCATAAATTGATGCTACTAGCATCCGATACATTTAAAAATGGCGTTAGAGCTTTGTTTATGCCAAGTTGAAGGCGGAGCTATGCCGTAGATGGAAGGGAGGCTGGAGGTGTTGGATCTCTAACAAGTTGAACATGAAAAATAAGTGCTTCTACATATGGATGAAATGAAAAAGATGTTAGTTCAAAATAGAGCAAAGGAAAGGAATAAAGTGTGGGGGATGGTGTGTTAGGTTGAAGTTGTGATAAATATTTATCGGCTAAGTCTTGAAAATTTTAGAAAGAGTGATTCTAGAAATTCTAAGATCGGACCGAATGAAGGCATGGGTGGAAGAACCTGGGAAATTTAGATATTGGAAGTTGAAGCGGAAGTGAGGGCTAGAGAATATGACAATGACAAATGACTACCATATTCGAAGGGATGAGAAGTGCAAAAGAAGCTCTGACTCATGTAGGAGTAACTCTAAACATACACAAGAATTGTAGGTTTTGGGCACAGCGGAAGCATGCGATGGACGGTGTCCAACGTGACTTTTTGTCATAATTGATGATCAATCCAAGATCTATGCGACGATGAACGTTGTGATCAACAGAATTGAATCAAAGAAATAGACAATGGGTAATTACGCCAGAACCATGAGAGATGATCATCACATATTATTTATAATTAATTTAATTAAATAAAGAATTATCTTGATGAAATTCTTTCTTTGTTGATGAATTCGATGACAGATCTGCGGTCCACCGTCGTTGCATTGTAGAAACAAAATGTAGATTTCCTCTAGTTGTGATCCACACATGTTTCATGAATTTCCAAACGCCGTTGAAGGAATCTCTAGGCATTAGCACATAGATCCTTGCGCTTGCATCATCCACCTTTGATCCCTTTGAGAACTGCTTCCAAAGCGTTCTCCTTGATCTAGTGGAGTGAGATTGCTCCCCGTTCTTGGAAAAGTGAGCTCTTTAGGCTTGAAAGGATTCTCCAAATCCGTTGTGTACAATCAAGGAGCGATGCTCATGGCTTTCGACATCGGTTTTGGGTAGGGGGACTCCCTTATGATGGAAGCCAATGCGATGTTGAAAGGTATTGGACTTTGTCATGAGCACAACATCTTACTGGAATCGGTGGAGATAGACTCAATAGTGATTCATGGGGGTGTTGTAGGGTAAGACTCAATGTCCTTAGTCCATCATTTATCCCATCCGCAAGTGCAAAGAACTTCTTTCTCCGCAGGTGGACATTTTCCATACCTGGCGGGAGGGGAATAAGGCGGTGGATTTCTTGGCTTCTTGGGCGGCCAACGAGGATCAAGGTCTTATTTTCCAACTTGGGATCCCTACCCCCTACTTGTTGTAGTATTGTTAGGGATGATGCACTCGGTCTCTATTACATCAGACCTCCTTAAACTTGTTATCCTAAGGTGATGCCCAGCTTGAAATAAAAGAGTTAGTAGTTGTGCACAACCAAGACAAATGAATTGGCTCTATTGAGAAAATAACATAATTGAGTATTTATATTGCTAGAGTTAAAATAAAATAATTGCACAAGTGTCCTTAATTATTTATTTAATCCTAGCAAAACCCAATGTCAAATAATAATAATAATATTATCATTTCTCGACATATGCTTAACCTACGAATTAAAATTAAATATTATTTAATTAAATAATATTTATTATTAATTATTTCTCACTGGACCATTAAACCAAGTCTTTCATTTCTCCACAATATTTATCGGGTCTTGAATAATTTCTTTATTTATTAAATAAATATCACTACATTATTCGCCAATAAATAAATAAATATTATATTTACTAAATAGAAAATAAATATTTATATGCGATCAAGAATTCATGAATAATTATTAAACCACGTACGAGAATAATATTTATTCAACCTGTTAACGTCTAGTAACACGCAAGTGCATCCATAGATAAAGAAGTTAATGTCACAACAACGTGTTATCTCATACGTACACTTACTGTGTAATATAATCCTTTTATCTCGATATCTCTAATCAAGCAGGTTGCATGCTGGTGTCATTAACCTATGCGCTCGATGTCTCTTTCTTTGACTTCCCATAAAATGAACTTGCCTTTAGAACACGATGACTACAAATTTATTTAGGTTATATCATTTCCATCAAAGGATCTGAATTATCAACTTCCGTTAATAAATATAAGGAACATATCATTTCTCGCATTATTCATTAAAGCAATTTTACTCGTGATGCACCCAATATATCCTACTTCACCGTGAACATCTGTCACCACGGTTTTCATCAATACATCTATGTGTGCGACTCATAATACTCATTAATAATAATATTGAAGTCTAAGGATCAATACACACGTTCGTAGATAGGAACATCCAATGACACATACAAATGTGGATTTCTTACTGGCGAGTCTCGTTCTCATAATATCCTATTAGATATTACCAAGGGCGTACACCATGAGATGACGCCTCAAAGTCATATGAGTCTCCACCCTTGATAGCCTATATCATTTGTGTCTCTCAAATGATATCATCCGACCATAGAACATATATTCAAGAACAATGTCGTAGCACTTTCAGGTTCTCATCATAGCGGGGAACTTCTATGACCTTTTAGTGCGACAATTACTCTTAGGAAATTATCACATACTATGTCACACAGAAGAACAATCATGACGTGATAAGTAGTTTATTAATATTCAAAACTATGAATACAAGTTATCATAAAGTACACAGACACCAACTCCAATAAGAATAACATGAAAATTTCTCAAAGGGATACGTATGATTCTTCAGAGGGCTACCTAAGTATAACTCAGATACCAGGAATCATTAGTTGAGGCGGTGTATCTTCCAATGGCTTTGACCGAACGGAGGGCCGACTGTAAAGATAGGAAGGCGATGACACCAGAGTCAAATGACTGAACTAATCTATAAATAGACCAGTGGGATCACATCTTCGATAGACCTATAATCTGTTTTCTTCTCTTCTGTTTTTAATAGAGTAACATTGTTTCTCCCATGGAATAAGATTAAGTTTCAAACCATGAAAATCCCTTGTTGTCTTGTGTTGTGTGCGAGTCCTTTATTTATTTCGCTTGTGTGTATTTTAGACATTATGCAGGTGATCAAAATGATTCAATGTGAGATGTTGGAGCTTAGTTCTTTCTATCTAGACATTGAACTTGGGTGCTGCCAATTCTGGATCTTCTGACCTTGTTCTGCAAGTGAGGTTCCTGACGGGGTTCTGAAATTTGGGGTTCTCAGCATAACATGTGGTATTAGAGCTTGGTTGCAAAACTTATGGTGATGTTCTTACCTTAGCACTTTTTTGTTTTAGTGGGAGTTCATTGTCTTAAAAGGAATGTCATTACAAGAATTCAAGGTTTAGATTGACAAGTTTTGATGGTTCAGATTCCAAATTCTGAAGAATGCATATCAATTATAATATATATCAAATGGATCTTAAGCTTATGTTATTGGGGATCAATCCAAAAGTAATGAAAAAATTGGAATGGGAAAGACTCGACCAACAAACACTTGGGTAGTTTAGATGACATTTGCCCAAAATATGACCTTCAACATTCATGATGTGAATAAAATTGTTGATTTGATTGATAAGCTTATGAACATGTATGAAAATCCTTCCGTAATGAAAAAAGTGTTCTTGATGCGGCAACTATTTGACATGAAGATATCATAAAGAAATTTGGTGGTGGATTATGTTAATGAATTCAACACGATTTGGAGTCAAGTCGAGTTAGTGAAGGTGGAGTTCATTGAAGGTGTGTGAGCCTCAATACCTCTTTCATCATTTCCAGAATCTTGGGATACAATAGTTACCAACATATGCAATTTTAGAGGAAAGATGACTTAATGTTTGAGGAAATATGAAATCTTGTTCTGAATGAGGAGATATGGAAGAATGAAGTCTAGGGTGCTATTAGAACAACATATAGTGCAGAAGGTAGGGGATGTTCCGGTTGAAGGGAAAACCAACACTAGAATAAGGGTGGGAAGAAGGGACTCTTGAAGATAGATTGCATAGATTAGAGGGTGAACTCTAAAAGATTCAATTCTGAAAGCACTTTTGCAAATAACATGACTGAGGAAAACTCTTTATTGCTAAGTGTTTCAAGTCCATTGGAGTCATGGATCATTGATTTAGGGGCTTTGTTTTACCCAACACCTGAGAGGGGGAGTATTAAAAATCATGTCTCCAAAAGTTTCTATAAGGTACATCTTACAAATGATGAAATTCTTGAGATAGTTGGAAAAGGTGATGTAAACTTTTGAACAAAGAGAAATTTTTTTCCAGAGATACAAAGGGTGCATCACATATTAGGGTTAAGGAAGAATTTAATCTTCATTGGATAGTCAAATGATGTGGGTTTTTATATGAGTTTTGCTGAAGGAGTATGGAAGATAACACATGGTTCCATGGTGGTGGCCAAAGGAGTGAATGACAGAACATTATATCTTATCGTGAGTTTGGAAAATATTACACTTGATGGAATAACAACTTCTCGAATGTTGCAGCCGTGGAATGATCATCTAGTCCACTAGTATGGAAAAAAGGATGAGAGTCTTGGCTACAAAGGGAACACTGAAACTTGATTGTGTGGAGTATGGAACATACAAAGAGTGTATCCTTGAGAAGAATTAAAAGGTGACTTTTAATATGGAAGGAAGAACCTTAAAGAATCAGATGTTAATGCTAGTACATATAGATGTATGGGGGCCGAATTTGGTTTGGTCTTACTAAGGGTCGTTGTATTTTCTTAATTTTATCGATAATGCGATAAAAAAGGTGTGGATGTTCTTTCTCAAGCACAATTTTGAAGTTTTTGAAAGCTCATTTGATGAAGATCCATGGTGGAAAGAAATGATGGTTTAAAGATTAAGTTCTTGAGGTCTGATAATGGTGGAGAGTATGGAAGTAGGGAGTTATGACAGTTTTACTTAAAGAAATGAATTTGTTTTGAGAAGATGGTGCCTGGAACACTGAAGAAAAATGGTGCGGTGGAATGGATGAATCAAATGTTATGTGGGAGACCTAAGGGTGTAATTTCGGCCCGACCCGGCACGGGCAGGGCCGGGTCAGGCTGGACCTAGTATGCAAAAAATCGGGCCGCTGACCACTATTCGGGCCGGGCCGGCTCGAACATCCCCATGAGGCGGCCCAAGCCCGGCCTCGGGCCGGCCCAAACCATCGGTTCGGGTCGGGTCGGGCTTTTTCGAGTCGGGCCATGGTGGACCTTTATTATTTTCAAAATAATTGTTTGTTTTAAAACTTGTTTTCAAATTTTTTATTTAAACATTTTTTTAACATTTATTTAAAAAAAATTAAATTTATTTTTAAATGGATGTTTTTTGTAAAAATGTTTATTTTATTTTTTATTAACATTTTACAGTGGGTGGATATGTTTTTTGTCTAAATAGATTTATATATTGTGAATCTATATATATTATTTTCAAATTATAAAAAAAAAATCAATGAGGGGTCGGGGGGTGCGCAGCAGTGGGTGAGTTTAAAGCCTTATTATTTAAATATTTTTTTAACATTTATTTAAAATATTTTTTTACATTTAATTTTTTAACTTATTTATAATTTTTAAGCGTTTGTTAATTTTTTTTATTTAAAAGTTTTTATTTAAACCATTTTTTAACATCTGTTTAAAACGTTTTTTTACTTTTTTTTAATGATTAATTTAAAACATTTTTTAATTTTTTTTAAACGCATGTTGTTTACAAGCATTTTTTTAAACATTTAACATTTTTCATATTTTAATATAAAAAGTGTTTTTTAAGTGTTTGTTTTAAAAAAATTAATTTAATTGTTTGTTTTAAAAACTTTTTTTAAACATTTGTTTAAAAATATTTTTATTTAAACCTTTTTTAAAACTATTTTTTAACACTTGTTTAAAATGTTTTTACATTTATTTTTAGACGTTTAAATTAGAACATTTTTTTGAATGCATGTTTTTTACATGTATTTTTTTAAACATTTAACACGTTTTATGTAAAAACATTTTTTTGTTAACATTTTATAGTGGGTGGATTTGTTATTTTTTTCTAAATAGATTTATATATGTATATGAATTTATATATATTATGTGCAAATTGAAAAAATATATTAATTAGGGATTGGGGGGTGCGCAATAGTGGGTAGTGGGTTTAAAGATTTGTCATTTAAACGTTTTTTTATCATTTATTTAAAACGTTTTTTTACATTTATTTTTTTAACTTATTTATGAAAATTATTTTTAAGCGTTTGTTTAATTTAAAACATTTTTTTAAACGATTTTTAATTTTTTTTGTAGGGCAGGCCTGACCCGTCCCGATCATATTCGGGACGAGCTGAAATTACAGCCTTAGGGGGTGCGTAGCAGCGGGTGAGTTAATTTTTTTCTAAATAGATTTATATATGTATATATAATATATATAATATATACAAGTTTCATCATATTTACAAAAAAAATTAATGAGGTTGGAGGTGTACAAACATCATTGGGTGAGTAGTTATTTTTTTGTTAATATATAATAAGTTATTATATATATATATAATATGAGAAAATTGTATAAAAATAATTAGGGGTTGGGGGGTCCATCGCAGTGGCTGGGTTAATTTTTTTTCTAAATAGATTTATATATAATATATGCAAGTTGCAACATATTTTAAAAAATTAATGAGGTTGGGGGACGTGCACGAACATCATTAGGTGAGTGTGTTATTTTTTTATTAATATAAAATAAGTTATTATATATATAATATTAAATCATTGACACACACACGCAGACACACACATATATTGTTAATGAATTTTTAAAAACCCCACTTAATTGATATATATTATTAATAATTATATATATATATATTATTAATGGATTTGTTTATATATATATATATAATCATATCATTGATATATATATTATTAATGGATTTGTTTATATATATATAATATGCAAGTTTCATCATATTTAAAAAAATTAATGAGGTTGGGGGGTGTGTACGAACATCATTAGGTTAGTGTGTTATTTTTTTTTGTTAATATGTAATAAGTTAATATATATATATATATATATATATATAATGTTAAATGATATATATATATATATGTAATATGAGAAAATTGTAAAAATAATAATTAGGGGTTGGGGGTGCACTGCCGTGGGTGAGTTAATTTTTTTTTCCAAATAGATTTATAAATGTATAGTATATATAATATATGCAAGTTGCAACATACTTAAAAAAAATTAATGAGGTTGCAGGACGTGCACGAACATCATTAGGTGAGTGTGTTATTTTTTTATTAATATACAACAAGTTATTATATATATATATATATATTAATAGATTTGTTTTTATATATATTATATTAAATCATTTATATACATATATATATTATTAATGGATTTTTAAAAGACACACTTAATTGATGGTCCAAGCGCAGCCTTGGAAGCTTGAGGTAGGGGGATCGAATCTCCCTACCAACAGTTTCTTGTTAATTTTTTTACAGCGGGCTGAGCTTCGCACGGGCCAGCGGGCTGGGCTTCGCACGAGCTAGCGGGCTGTGCTTTTTTGGGCTGGTCCAACCTGGCTCGCATGCCTTCTTGGATAGGCCTAGGCCCGACCTGATGAACCTACAACCCGAGCCCGGCCTGGCCCGACGCAGGCTTTGCCGGGCTGGGGTGCTCGAGCTTCCGGGCCGGGCCTGTCGGGTTTTCGGGCCGTCGGGCCAAAATTACACCCTTAGGGAGACCCAAAAGCATGAGAATTCATTCTGGTTTTACCAAAGAGTTTTGGGCGGAAATAGTGAATTTTCTGGCGTACCTTGTAAACATAAGTCCTTCTACGCCATTGAGGAAATAGATTTCAGAAGAAAAGTGGATCAAAAGAAAGGTTGATGCATTCCACCTCAAAATCTTCATGCGGGTTTCCCATGTCCTTGTCGATGTCATCAATGGGGGACAAATTAGAATCTAATTCCCAAGAATATTTCTTTATGGCTTATGAAAGTGAAGAATTTGAATTTCAGCCATGCGATAGTGACCCCCAAAAGGTCATTAGAATCCAAAATGTTCACTTCAGTTAAGGGATCCAATTGAAGGATCAAAACATAGTGGACGATGCAATTGAGAAAAAAGAATCAAAGCATGATAAGGTTGATTTGAATGGAAGTTTGGAAAGTCTGGAAAGTTTAGGAAGCACTCAAGTTCCAAAAGAACCGACCGTCTAGAAGGAAACGTTTCAGATAAAGGTTGGTTTCTAGAGGTTTAACCAATGCCATATGTACTAGAAATATTAGGGATTATAGAAGCTTAGAGAAGAGTTCTGGAAGAAGCAGTACTCAAAGGAGAAAAACTATTGTCTTAGTATAACAATTCCTTATTTTAATAATAAAAAATCATGCTTATGTTGTTTCTAACCTACCTTATGTTTTATGAAAGATGATTATTTTTTTGGAAAATAGTGAAATTTTCCTAAGTCTTGAATTGATCGTGAAGCTCAGCCAGACAACCAATCGACCGTAAGTATGAGGAATGAGAATTTCACAAAGTATTGGATCGACTGTAAGACAAACCAAGCGACCACACATTACATCTCAAGTGACTAAAGTGATCCATTTTTTCACAAAGTTTTGGATTGATCGCAAGACAAAAGGATCAATTGCATGCTAGACATATCAACCGTAGCCGATTTATCACAAAATGTTGTATCGACCTGCAAAGACCCAGATTTTTCAATGTAATTTTTTTAATTATATGGAATTATTACATGTTTGCGAAAATTGACGGCGCGTGATTCTGAGGCCCGGTGTGCCCGAAATGAATTTTTGAACTTTTTTTAAGGTGCGTTTAGTAAACGCGTGAGCGACATTTTCTAACTTTTGAACCGGTGCTCGGATTAAAAATCTGAGGGCACCGTTGAATCCGCAACGTTGAGATTCGCTTAAGAGAGACTTCACTTCGACCACAGTAGGTATGGAGAAAAAGTTAGATTTTGGACTTTTTAAAAGAATAATAAAATAACTTTGTTATTTTAATTATTATTTTTTCTTTTCCACCAACAGACAAGCGACATCGTGGGATCAACGGTGTGTCAAGTCATTAAATGGCTTGACCCTTCAAATCTTAAGTAACGACGTCGTTGGGAATTACGAAGGTTCCTAATAAATGAACCCTCATAAATCCCACGAGCATTAGACACCCTCCCCCTCTCTTATTTATATGGAGCTTGAGGAGAGGTATCAATACTGCTTCACCAAGCAATGAAGTGCTGATAAAGTGCCACGACGCAAAACCCTTGGAGGACGGAGCCGGTTCCAGTGGGCGGCGACAGGTGACACCGAACCATGAACCGAAGGACGACGTACGAGCGGTGCCGTTTGACGCTTGTTGCGGGAAAGACGAACACCGACCCACTTCCTCAATCGCGGGCGTTCTCCATCGTTCTTGAATTAGGGATTTGATTTTTGTTTAATTTCAAGTGATTATTGAATCCTTTAATCCACCCCCATGTTTTCAAGCTAACATGGAGGGCGCGGACCTAACAAACCCGGCCCAAACCCTCCACTACCTTGTTACCCTTGCATCCTCCATGGAAGACTGCCGGGGTGGCGGCACCGACTGACCACAATGGAGGCGGCGCGCTGTCGCACGCCGTAGGAGGAGGTCGTGGCATTAAGCCGCGACAGTTGGTGGAGCGGCCGACACCGGCTGACCGCGGAGGAGGTGCGGCGCGCCGTCGTGCACCGCCGATGAGAAAGGGGCTGCGGCCGAAGCCGCGACGGGTAAAGGAGGCGGCCAACACGAGCCGACCGCGGAAGGAGGAGGTGAGGCGGCGCGCTGAAGCGTGCCGCTAGAGGAGGTCGCGGCCGAAGCCGCGAAATGTGGAGAGTGGCGCGACTCTCGCGTCGTGCTGGTTGGCGGACCACCAGTCGGCCAAAATGGTTGACCGTTACGCAGTGGGGCAGCGCCCCATCGGTTGGATGAAACGGCCCCACACCCGCGTGGCCAGCTGGGAAGATCGGTCCGCGCGAGCCTAGCGGGCCGCGCCTTCGCAGGCCGGGCCACGTGAGCCCAACGGGCCGCGCCTTCGCGGGTCGGGCCGCACCCCCTTGTGGGCCGGGCTGGACCGCGGCCCGGACCATCAGGGTCGGACCGGGTCGGACCGGACCCAGACCCAATTAGGCCGAGTTCTGCTTAAAGGGCCATAAATCGAAATCCGGCCATCCGTTTGATGAACCGTCTATGGCGCTGGGACCCTTGGAGCGATACAGTCCTTTTGGTATACTCCACTTGAGTTTTGGAGACAGTTGGAGTACTGACAGGTTGGGTATCGGGCCCTCGAAACTAAAACGCTTATAACTCACAGACCGGACGTCTGATTAACGCATCGTCTGTCGCGTTGGAACCCTTACAATATGGCGGTCCTTTGGGTAATTACTTTGTGGGGATTAGTGGGGGTTGAGGTATGACCGATATCTCGAGGGCAGATTTTGTGGAACTCGAGTGCACCGAGTGCGAGGAATCCGATGGCTGACTGTAACATGAAGAAAGAACATCGATCATAAGTGGGTTGATTCGCCACTAAATGAGGCTAATATTCATTGTTAATATATATAATATTCATGTTATTTATTATTCATAAACACTATTTTAGTGCATTGTACACTTTGAACATCATTTCACATTATGATTGTAATACCTTCTTAAAATGCACTATTATGTGGTACATTTTTTAACATCATTGAAAGTACCCAACGATTCATCTGATTTTAAGGAATCTAATTATACATATTTTAATTTGATATTTTTTGAAATTGATCTACACTTAAATATGAACATGTTTGATTCAGGGATCAATGGATAATCATGGAGGATGATGAAGATATTTGGCAATGAAAGGAAACAATTCTGGAGAAGGCAGATTGGACACCAGCCCACTGATAAGACTGTGGGGCCCAACATAAAGGCCCAATTAATCCCAAATTTCGTGGGATTCTATAAGAAATGTATAGGAACAAATAACTCTTCAGGATCTAATGCTAATTCGGCCTCCATGGTGTCGATTTAGGCGGCCCAAGTTAAAGATAAAATTCTGGGTCAGATTCTGCGGCCCAGAAAAAAAGTCCACTAATATGATCATATCTCAGAATCCACAACTCCAAATGGGCCCAAATTTTACAGAAGGCTAGAAGACATCTGGATCTCCATTTGTTTCTTCTATGGCCCACTCTGATTCGGCCATATAAAAGGTATTCCAAGCGCGTCTGTTCGGTGAAGGAAATCTGGATTCCACCTCGGGTCAAGGGTGGAAAAATAAACTCCCCCTTACTTTCCACCCACCTATGGCCTACCACAATTAATTGAGGAGACTTGGACTGTTGGATTCTCGACCCAAGGGATCAAAAATTCCTATTTAAGGCAGTATTTTTGGAGGATTGAATAATCTTGGATGCTTTTTTCAATTGTAATGTTATGCTGCAATTTTGTTGTCTCAAATTTGTTTTCCACATGTAAGTTGTTCAATTCACTTTAGTTTCTCAATACAAGTTCTTCTTCTACTCTTATTCTTTTGTTCTTCATATCACTTTGATACCGTTGGTTCAAGGCGTGAATTTATTCACACCAAACCTTGTGAAATTATTCACACAACGGTGGAGTGATCATTTTATTTTTGTTGTTTTCTTTACTTCTCCATTTCCTCCCTCATGAGTCTACTTTCCGCTTCCATTGAAACCATGGGATCAATGGAGGGATAACCCACTTATGGGTTGATCCAATGGATTAGAAAGGGTCTGGATTGGATGTTATTTATCACCTCATTATTGTATAATCATTTCTTTAATTGAGATTTTTATTTGATGATTTTTAAACTCCATCATCCTTGTTGAATTTAAGGCCACACACTTCAAGTGCTAATACGAACCTTTACCTTGAAGTGATCAAAACTTTGATCCTTCAAGTGTATAGGTGATTAGTATTAAAGGGTGTAGGCATTAAACTAGTAATTGGTGATGTTGTTTTATCTCCTTAAATGAACCCATCTCAAATATAAGAAATTGAAATCATTAAAAAGGAAATACGTCCAATCCACCCGAGCGATAACCTAGGATCAACTCATTCTTTTAAATTGAATTCACTTAAGTCTCTTAGAGTTCCTTTAAACCCATCTAAAATCAACCCAATTTGGCCACTTCATAGCCAAAAACAGTCCATAGAATGTACGTGTCTATAGGTTACTTCTTAGGTCTCTGAGGATTCGACAACCCAAGCTAAACTACAAGGACCGTCTTACCTTCTTCTCTTGGGTAAATTTGAGCGAGAATCAAATTTTGGCACCGTTGCCGGGGACCCAAGTAAGTCATCTAAACACCCATTCTATTCTCCCCCATTTCTTCTTTTCTCATTCAAATTCTCTTATCTTGTCTCTTTCTCGTTTTTTTCCTTTGGCCTATGTCCGCCTACACCCGTGATCAATCAAACCGTCTAGTTAGGGTGGATAGTCCTGGGGTTGGGGAGTCAAGTACACCAATGGAACTCGTTCCATTAGATCCTAATCTTCCTAATACTCTAGAGTCTAAAATCGATCCCATTTCAATGGAAGGTCTTCAAAGAAACCAACTCATAAACCCGAGTGGAAACCAAAATGGAAACCCAAATGAGGCAGCCCCAAACTTGGGGAATGCGGTCGATCAAACCATGAATGACTACCTCACACCTTCTTGGACCAATTCCCCCTCATGCATTAGACACAATTCCCTAGGAGATGCCAACTACATCTTTAAACCCCATGTCCTAAACCACCTTCTCACATTCCATGGAATGGAGTCCAAGATGCCCTACCTTCACATTAAGGAGTTCAATGACATTGTAGAAACCATGTGTCCCCCACATCAACTAGAATTAGCTAAGATGATGCTATTTTCTTTTTCTTTAAAGGATCGAGCTAAAAATTGGCTAAACAATTTGAGACCATCATCCATCAACTCTTGGGACCAACTACAAAGATAATTCTACAAAAAATACTTTCCCCACCACAAAACAATTGCACTTAAAAAGAGTATCCAATTTTTTTTTGAAAAAGAGGGAGAGTCATTCTATGAAACATGGGAGAGGTTCAAAGACACTCTAAACATGGTTCCACACCATGGTTTTTCTATTCCTGAACAAGTGATAATTTTCTATAAAGGGTTTGGTCCAGGGAATAAACAATTAATTGACATTATGTGTAATGGAACATTTAAAAACAAAGCCCTAAATGATGCTTACAAATATCTAGAAAGCCTTTCTGAACAAAACCAAACATGGGGAACTTCACCTTATTCTGAAAAGCCACAAAGAACTACTGGAATTCATACACTTAGAGAAGAGGAAAGCCTTAGGGCTAAACTCGTAGCACTCTCTAGGAAGGTTGAAGAGATAGACCTTAGGAAAGTCCATGAAATCCAAACTGTTGACCCTGTTTGCACAATTTGTGACAAACATGACCATAAGACAGACAACTGCCCAACCATTCCATCCATAAAAGATGTTCTTTTAGGAGGACCCCCAGTGGAAGTAAATTCTTTGAACTTTCAAAAGCCTCAATACCAAAACAACTTCAAACCAAGGTATAATGACCACCCAGGCTTCCGCTGGAAAGATAACCAACAACCTAGCCAACCACAGGGAAAAAATACTTACCCCCATCAGAACTACCAATCCCATAACCAGTTCCAAACCCAACCTATCAAATACCAATAGCCACTGGTCCATTTTCAAAAAACCATCCCACCTCCAAAATATCCCCCCAGGATAAACCAATCTTCTCAAGCACCAACCCAAACTGTTCCACAGAGCCTACTAGAACAACTATGCAAACAAATGGAGAGGATGAACTCGGAGGTATCTTCCCTAAAACAAGAACTTCAAACCATCAAAACTGGAAAGACACACATGCCTACTCAGGCGGTGCCATCCTCAACTTCAAGGGGAGAGTCAATTTGTGCTCAAACAACTCATGAACAACTAAAGGCTGTGACTATTTTAAGAAGTGAGAAATAAATTGAAAAACCTGAACAACTAATTCAGAACCCACCTGAAGATTCAAACTTGGATGAAAATTCAAATGAACCACAAGATCAAACTGAGGAAACTGATAACATTTTCAAGGAAACAACTCTTCAACAAACAACCCCACAACCTGCACCATTTCCTCAACGCATGATGGGTAAACCCAAGCCTGAACTGAGTGAAACATTGAGGGAAATCTTTTCACAAGTCAAGTTGAACATACCCCTTCTCGATGCAATCCAAACCATACCTGCCTACTCAAAGTACCTTAAGGAATTGTGTACTTATAAAAGAAAATTTTCACATAAAAACCAAGTCCTTTTGGCTGCTAATGTGAGTACCACCATTCAAGGGACCATTCCTCCTAAGTTGAAAGACCCGGGTTGCCCTTACATCAATGTTGAACTAGGAGAGAGAAAATTTGTCAAGGCCTTGTGCGACCTAGGTGCTAGTGTCAATCTCATACCATATGTTGTGTACTTCCAGTTAGGCCTAGAAGAACTCCAACCCACATCTATCACACTTCAGCTTGCTGATCGTAACATTAGGGTTCCAAAGGGGATTTTGAAGGACATTTTGGTAAAGGTTGAAAACTTCATCTACCCTGCTGATTTCATTGTCATTGAAAACCATCCAAACTTAGGAAATAAGGAACAAACCCCAATCATCCTTGGTCGTCCTTTCCTTGCAACAATCAACTCTGTTATCTGAGTTCGAAATGGGAACATGACCATCACCTTTGGGAACATGAGTCTTGACTTGAACATCTATAATGTAAGCTCACAAATAGGGGATGACGAGGACATTCATGAAGTAAACATGATAGGAAGAATTGACAATGAATCCATGGAACATCAAGGAATATTTGATGAAGGTTTAAGTCAGAATGAGATTGATTTCCTTTGTTCATATGAAGGAAGTTTATCTCCTTGGCTTGAATTATTTTCAAATTGCTCTTATGATGAAGTCTTAGGTCCAACAATCAGTGAAACCTTTCAAGAAACCACTTTCATGGAGACCACTCCAAATTCCTTCCCTAAATCTGATCAAGCCAATCTAGTAGCTGAAACTTCTACATGTGGGGAATCAATCCTATCTGAAACTCTAAAAAAAGAAATTGAACTTGATCCAATGTCCCAATATTCTGTTGAAATTCCGAACCAACCTGATCTTGAATTGAAGGAACTTCCCGCTACACTCAAGTATGCTTTCCTAGGGGACAATCAAACACATCCTATTTTCCTTTCTTCTTCTCTTGAAGCCAATCATGAAAGGATGCTTCTAGATGTCCTTAGGAAGCATAATAAAGCCATTGGTTGAACCCTTTCTGATATTCCTGGGATTAGCCCACTTATCGGGACTCATAGGATTGTTATGGAATCTGATTCAAAGCCATGTCGTCAACCTCAACGGTGAATCAATCCTAATATCATGGAGGTATTAAGGAAAGAAATTCTGAAATTGTTAAAAGCTGGTATCATATATCCCATAGCTGAGAGTGAATGGGTGAGCCCAATCCAAGTGGTTCCAAAAAAGGCTGGAATCACAGTGATAACCAATGAGGATGGAGAGATTATTCCAACAAGGGTGAGTAGTGGATGGAGGGTCTGCATTGAATATAGGAAGTTAAAATCATTCACCAAGAAGGACCATTTCCCCTTACCATTCATTGACCAAGTCCTTGAGAGAGTGGCAGGTCATGCCTTCTACTGTTTCTTAGATGGTTACTCAGGGTACAATCAAATTGAGGTCTCCCTAGAGGATCAAGGGAAGACTACATTCACATGTCCTTTCAGTACCTTTGCCTTCAAACACATGCCCTTTGGTTTATGCAATGCCCATGGAACCTTCCAACGGTGCATGATGGGAATCTTCTCAGACATGGTAGGGGATTTTCTAGAGGTCTTCATGGATGACTTCTCTGTGTTTGGGGATACTTTTGAGGGATGTATGAGGAATGTGGAGAGAGTCTTATCAAGATGTGAAGAAAATAATCTAGTCCTAAACTGGAAAAAATGCCATTTCATGGTTAAAGAGGGACTAGTTCTAGGCCATCTGGTCTTAGGTAGGGGGATTGAAGTTGATAAAGCCAAGGTTGACATCATTCATTACCTTCCATCACCCAAAACTATCAAGGAAGTGAGGTCTTTCTTAGGACATTCTGGTTTCTATAGAATATTCATCAAGGACTTTAGTTCAATATCCCATCCCCTTTGTGCTCTCCTAGTAAAAGATGCTCCATTTGTTTGGACAGAAAGCTGTGAGGGTTCATTCTAAACCCTCAAATCCTCTCTCACCTCTCCTCCCATTATGAAATCTCTAAATTGGAACCTTCCTTTTGAGCTTATGTGTGATGCCAATGACTTTGCTGTAGGAGATGTGTTAGGACAACATTGTGATAAAACTCCTTATGTCATTGCTTATGCAAGAAAATCCTTAAATGATGCCCAAATCAACTACACCACTACTGAAAAAGGAGTTACTTTCTATTGTGTTTTCTTTAGAGAAGTTTAGGTCCTACCTCTTAGGATCCCCCATCACTGTGTTCACCGACCATTCTGCACTAAAATACCTCTTCCAAAAACAAGATGCTAAGGCTAGACTGATTAGGTGGGTCCTTCTCTTACAAGAATTTGACCTCACAATCAAGGATAAAAAGGGCGTTGAAAATGTTGTAGCTGATCACCTTTCTAGGATGGAATTCAAAGACAACTCAAATCACCTTTCTGTGTCTGATTCATTTCCTAATGAACACCTATAATCTGTGAGTGACTGCCCTTGGTATGCCGACATAGCCAATTTCTTAGTTACAGGAGTCATTCCAAAATTCTTAGGGACTCAAGCTCGAAGGAAATTCCTTTCTGATGTTAGAAACTATGTGTTTGATGATCCATACCTCTATAAGTTTTTCCCTGACCAAGTCATTAGGAGGTGTGTCCCAGAATCTGAACAAGAGTCCATCCTTAAATTCTGTCATAGTGAGACATGTGGAGGTCACTTTTCCTCTAAGAAAACATCTGCTAATATTCTTCAATGTGGTCTCTTCTGGACCACCCTCTCAAGGGACTCTTACACATTTTTTCAAAGTTGTCCTAGGTGTCAACAAGTAGGGTCCATCACAAAAAGGAATCAAATGCCACTCACTCCCATCTTAGTGGTTGAAATATTTGACTATTGGGGAATTGATTTCATGGGACCCTTCCCAAACTCCAGGGGAGACCTCTATATCCTTTTAGCTGTTGATTATGTCTCAAAATGGGTTGAGGCCATTCCCACTAAGTCCAACGATCATCAAGTTGTGATTCGATTTCTAAAAGAGAACATATTTTCTCGATTTGTAATTCCCAGGGCTATAATTAGTGATCGAGGAACCCATTTCTGCAACCGCCCATTCTCTTAACTCATGTCTAAGTATGGTATTTCTCATAAAGTGTCCACTACATACCATACTCAAACTAATGGTCAAGATGAGTTAGCGAATAGGGAGATTAAGCAAATTCTTGAAAAAACTGTCAACCCTCTAGGAAATATTGATCTGAGAAACTCTTAGATGCTCTTTGGGCCTATCGAACCGCATATAAAACCATTTTAGTAATGTCCCCATATAGGTTGGTTTATGGAAAAGCATTCCATTTACCTATTGAAATTGAGCATAAGGCCTTTTGGGAAATTAAGAAAATGGATCATGACCTCTCATTGGCCGGAACAAAAAGGAAATTAGATCTCAATGAACTGGAGGAACTAAGGATGGAGGCTTATGAAAATTTAAGGATCAATAAAGATAGAGTTCAAGCCTACCATTCTAGGAATATCAAGGGCAAACATTTTGAACCGGGAAAACTTGTGCTCTTGTATAGTTCAAAACTTCATTTACACCCAGGAAAGTTAAGGTCTAGATGGTCAGGACCTTTTATAGTGCATCATGTGTACCCCCATGGGGTAGTAGAGATTCAAGATCCCACAAGTGGTTACATTTTCAAGGTCAATGGTCAAAGGTTAAAACCATTCATTGAATCATTCAATAAACAGAAAATAGAGGTTGAGTTAACTGAGCCAACCTATGAACCAGGAAAAAATTAATAGATTTAGGGTCCATGTCGGGCTAACGACGTTAAAAAAAAGCACTGCATGAGAGGCAACCCATGGTTTTAAATTTTCCTATCATTTTGTTGTTTTAATAAAATTTATATTTTAATTAATCATTCTTATATTTAAAAAAAATAGACTGTTGACCTGTTCTTCTATTATGAGTATGGATGGGTATGAAAGGGGAGCACCATATTCATCCGTGTCACGTGGTGTGATCCTTGAGTAATACCTTACCGAGAAATTTAAAAAGAAGACAATGTATCATCAGTTTATTTTATTATATATATATACTTATATTTTACTTATATATATATATATACTCTTTTGTTTTGTTTGTTTGTTTTCATTTTTCCACTAGGGAACTCTGCAAGCGACATGGATATCAAAGGATTTAAAGGAAGCAACAATAATTTCAACTTCAACCACCAGGTGACTTCATTCCATGACCCTAATTTTCAATTTCCTTTTTGAAATTTCATTCTCTACCTCTACCCCCTTCTAAATTTTCTTTTCTTTAAACACTGGGGACAGTGTTATTTTAAGTTGGGGGGGAGATAAAATAAAAAATGCTTTTGTGTAAAAAAAATGATAAATGATTTGATTTTTTTTTTGTGAAAATGGAAGGAAAAATTCCTTTAACTTTGAACATGGTAATACACATTGCACACTTTGAAATTGAATATCAAATAATTTAGCATACCCTGATTCTGATTTTAATCCTTGTATAATTTCACGAGCATAGATTTTGGAAATTGTGGCTGTCCAATGTGATATTTCATCGTTTATATTTTCATCCAAATAAAAAAAAAGATCACAATGCATGTCCTTTTGGATAGTGGGGTATTAGTTTGAGTTCATGGGGTCCCCTAAATAAATAGCATATGTTTGGTGATCATTTTAGTTTAATATGAGTATTCAAAAAAAAACTAAAAAATAATAATAAATTTGCGCATAGAGCAATGAAATGACCTAATGCGTGGCTTTCGGCACTTGGGGATCGTGACTCCATAGTTGTCTGACCCAGAGTTAGTAATTTTATCTCTATTTTTGGTAATTTGAATTTGTTTTTGACTGAGTTAACTCGATATGATGCCCGAGTATGTGGGATTCACTTGGTTCCCTAAGGTCTTTGAGCCTGAGAGTCATTGACAAAGTCTCGCTACAGGGTTTGACTCTTTTGAGTGCAACTTCAATTATCATGGCAAAATTGCAAAAAAAAAAAACAAAAAAAAAAAACAAAAAAAAAATTATACAAAAAAATGAATACTCATCTTAATATTGAAATGTGATTCCACCTAGCACTTCCGTAATTTCCCCCTTTAATAAAGATGAACCCCCATGTCTATTGTGATGCACAACACATCCTCATACTTAATTGATATTGGATGAAATATGACAATGAATTTGAACAAAGGAATGGGCTTGTGATTGAGATCTGCTTATGAAACTATCTTGTATTAAAATATTTTGATGGGTTTCATGATTTTTTGGTATAATTTTTTTGGTGATCATTTTATATTAAAATGTTTTTGGAAAAGGGAATTCGAATTTCATATTGTTGAGATATATTTTGCTCGGGACTAGCAAAACTCAAGTAGGGGGGTGTGATTAGCCACTAAATGAGGCTAATATTCATTGTTAATATATATAATATTCATGTTATTTATTATTCATAAACACCATTTTAGTGCATTGTACACTTTGAACATCATTTCACATTATGATTGTAATACCTTCTTAAAATGCACTATTATGTGGTACATTTTTTAACATCATTTAAAGTACCCAATGATTCATCTAATTTTAAGGAATCTAGTTATACATATTTTAATTTGATATTTTTTGAAATTTATCTACACTTAAATATGAACATGTTTGATTCAGGGATCAATGGAGAATCATGGAGGATGATGGAGATATTTGGCAATGAAAGGAAGCAATTCTGGAGAAGGAAGATTGGACACCAGCCCACTGATGAGACTGTGGGGCCCAACATAAAGGTCCAATTAATCCCAAATTTCTTGGGATTATAGAATACATGTATAGGAACAAATAACTGTTCAGGATATAATTCTAATTCGGCCTCCATGGTGTCCATTTAGGAGGCCCAAGTTAGAGATAAAATTATGGGTCATATTCTTCGGCCCAGAAAAACAGTCCACTAATATGATCATATCTCAGAATACACAGCTCCAAATGGGCCCAAATTTTACAGGAGGCTATAATACATCCGGATAACCATTTTATTCTTCTATGTCCCACTCTGATTCGTCCATCTATAAGGCCTTACAAGCGCATCTGTTCGGTGAAGGAAATATGGCTGCCACCTCGGGTCAAGGGTGAAAAAATCAACTCTTCCTTACTTTCCACCCACCTATGGCCTACCATAATTAATTGAGGAGACTTGGACTGTTGGAGGCTCTACCCAAGGGATAAAAAATGCCTATTTAAGGCAGTAGTGTTGGAGTATTTAAGAATCTTGGATGCTTTGTTCAATTGTAATGTTATGCTGTAATTTTGTTGTCTCAAATTTGTCTTTCACATGTAAGTTGTTCAATTCACTTTAGTTTCTTAATAAAAGTTCTTCTTCTACTCTTATTCTGTTGTTATTCATATTAATTTGATACCTTTGTATCAATGTGTGAATTTATTCACACCAAACCTTGTGAAATTATTCACACAACGGTGTAGTGATCATTTTATTTTTGTTGTTTTCTTTACTTCTCCATTTCCTCCCTCATGAGTCTACTTTCCGCTTCCATTGAAACCATGTGATCAATGGAGGGCTAAACCACTTATGGGTTGATCCAAGGGAGTATCAAGGGGCTGTATTGGATGTTATTTATCACCTCATTAATGTATAATCACTTCTTTAATTGAGATTTTTATTTGATGATTTTTAAACTCCATCGTCCTTGTTTAATTTAAGGCCACACACTTCAAGTGATAATACGAACCTTTACCTTGAAGTGATCAAAACTTTTATCCTTCAAGTGTATAGGTGATTAGTATTAAAGGGTGTAGGCATTAAACCAGTAAGTGCTGATGTTTTTTTATCTCCTTAAATGAACCCATCTCAAATATAAGAAATTGAAATCATTAAAAAGGAAATACGTCCAATCCACCCCGAGAGATAACCTAGGATAAACTCATTATTTTAAATTGAATTAACTTAAGTCTCTTAGATTTACTTTAAACCCATCTAAAATCTACCCAAGTTGGCCACTTCATAGCCAAAAACAGTCCATATAATGTACGTGTCTATAGGTTACTTCTTAGGTCTCTGAGGATTCGACAACCCAAGCTAAACTACAAGGACCATCTTACCTTCTTCTCTTGGGTAAATTTGAGCGAGAATCATGGGTCAAGCAGCTGAAAACATGGGGAATGATTCATTTGCTCTGAATATGGAAGGCAACCTCAATATGGTCAAGAGCCTTGCTTTGGTGGAAGGATCGGATCCAGTGCCTTTGAATTTTGAAGGCTTGAATATTGGAAACATGGGGCAGGACCCAGAAGTCCAGGAAGGAGCTCTAGGTATGGATGCACACACCATGGTTATGGATAGTGTATCTTTAGAGGTCGGGCGCCTACCTTTGAGGGAGAATTTCACACCAGATCAAAGAGGGGGGAGCCTTGTTGAACAACTCAGGGAGGAGAAGGAGAACTCTAGGGGAGGAAAGGCGATAATGAGTACCCCGATTGGCCGCTCCTTTAGTGATATTGTTCAAAATGGGACTCAGAAAGAGGCTGTAGGTGAAGGTACATTGGCTGCAACTTCAAAAAGAAGATCAAGGAAGGACTATTCATATCTCCCGCGACCAATGCGGACCAGGTCCGCTTCAAAAAATCAGGTGGTTCTAGCAGTCAAGAAGGGCAACGGGATTAAGAAGTCTTCTCCAGATATGGCTGTTTTGGACCAGCTCAGGGATCGTGTTCAAAGTGCGGGCTTCTGGAGAAACCTGGAGTTGGAATCGGCTACAGGAGAAGAGGGATCCAGTTTGGGGTATGGCGATGACTGCAGTTATTATGATGTTTAACTCTATGTTGTTCTGTTTTCTATTGGCTTTGTTTTATTTGGCGTTGTACATTGGGAACCGGTAACCCCTAAGCCGACTATTATAAAATGGAAAAAATTATTTGCAGGCTGTGTGGGTCAGCATCTATCAAATATTCTGTGGGTCAGTGCTCAACGATCCTATGTGGGTCAGCGCATACCAATCCTGTGTGGGTCAGATCCTATGTGGGTCATCGGAGGTTATTACCTATCGATCCTGTGTGGGTCAGAAGTAGTGCCTCTTAACAGAATAAGATGATTTAGCTTACGACTAATCATCCATACTTCTTTACTTAAGTTAGACCTGGTGTTAGCTGAGTTTTTATCTTCATGGTGTCATCTTTGTGGTGTCATCTGTGTGGTACTTCTATCTTTGTGGTGTTACTTGTGTGGTACTTCTATCTTCGTGATGTTACCTATATGGTACTTCTACCTTCGGGATTTTACCTTCGTGGTGTTACTTTCGTGGTGTTATCTTCGTGGTGTTACCTATGTGGTACTTCTAGCTTCGTGGTGTTATCTGTGTGGTACTTCTACTTTCGTGGTGTTACCTTTGTGGTATTCTTCCCTCATGTATGAGATGAGTATATCTTTATAACTTAGGTATATGTATGGGCATATACCTAAGTAGAGTTGACATCTATCACTTGATGCTTGAGATGGAGTTCTTACTTTGTGGTTTTTCCTTTGTGGAACTCTAGGAGACCTATGGGGGTCTTGGGGTCCCTACTGAGTATCGTTATACTCACCCCTGCATGGGCTACACACGTACCTTGTTGTGTCTTGTGCAGATGACAAACAACATTGATCGAGGCTGAGGGAGCCAGGACTGGACGGTGCTCGGAGGTGGACCTTTTGGCATGATGTGACACAAGGACTACTGATCGTGAGCTGTACCTACCCTTCAGGTAGGATCCTCACTGGACGATCCCAGAGCTGTTTTTCACTTTTCAATTGTATTTGTATTTTTCAGTTGTACTTGTACTCTTCAGTTGGGTTTGTATTCTAGCCCCTTTACTTTCAGCGCACTTCTACTACCGCAGTTTACTTCGTGATTGCTTCTTTTTGTGTTCTTGGATTGTGTATTTGTATAGGTTGAAAAGGAAATGCCTTCCCGTTTTAGGGATACACCTTTCCGGTGCTAGTCGCCAGCCCCTAGCCTATGGAAGGCGGGCTTGGGGTAGTCACGACATGGGCCCCGAGGGCGGTTCGTGACAAAGTGGTATCAGAGGAGTCGGTTCTACCAAGAAACTAGGACTCTGATCTTTTCTATGTGGCAACAGTGTTAAGTGTTATGAGTGTGGTTTTCTATTTGGTGAATCCGGTGTTGGTGCGGCGGTCGACGTATCCATACACCAGGACCCTGAATTCCGATTTCTGACTCAGCGCACGAAAACACTGATTACATGTGTTTTTGAAAAGTTTTTCTTATGATCACTTTGAGTCATCTCACAAGGTATAACTTATTGACCGTGGAAAAACTATCTTTTTTTAGGATTCCGCCACATAGACAACCAACCCGGATTCCCGAGAGAGTACGCGATGATGGCCCACCAAGCAATGAGGCCTCAGTGCAGGGCCCTCTTATGACGTTAACACCTTCGGGTGGTGTACCAACAACACCACTACCCATTGGACAACCGTTGCCACCAGCCCCACCAGTAGAGGATGCACACCAACTGAGCACGTTACACGAGTTTCAGTGGAAGAGGTCACCACGGTTCTGAGGCGAGACGGACTCGCAGGCGACTTAGGATTGGCTAGAGGTTGTGACCAGAGTTTTTCACTTAGTTGGGACACTAGATGATCTGATGGTGATCCTAGCTGCCAGTCTCTTCGAGGGAGTAGCTGGAAGATGGTGGAGTCTGACACTCCAGTTACACGACGAGGTGACCCTTATCTGGGAAGACTTAGAGGGTCTTTTCAGGGAAGATTTAGTCCCATAAACTCTACACTCAGTGCGTATACAGGAGCTGCCGCACTTACAGTAGGGCAACATGACCGTGGTCTAGTACTCGACAAGGTTAACTGATCTCTGCCTCTACTCCACCTACATGGTACACGATCCTTTCTTTAGGGCCCATACCTTTGAGAAGGGTCTTCGATGGGAGATCAGAGCATCGATGATATCACTCAATATTCCGATGCAGTCTGGGATACTAGAGTGAGCACTTTTGGTGGAGAGCTTCCTAGCTGAGCAGACACCGACAACGAGAGCCACCACCGGACGTCAGGTAACAGAGTCATCTGCAGCAGGCAGTAGACGAATGACGCAGGATCCCAAGCGGGCTAGATCTTCTGGTGGACGACCTTAGGATACAGGGTCGGTGGTGCGAGGCTCACGGGACAGAGGATGAAAAATTAGGAGCAAGCAGTGCTACTCATGCGGTAGGCAGGGTCACATGGATTGTGACTGCCCGAACCGTCATATGGAAGAATAACACATGGTTGAGGGACCGTTGAGGCAGAGGAAAAGATTCGATCGGGGAGGTCCACAGGCAGTAGGCGGACGTGGCAGAGAAGCTAGCCGTGCAGCAGGCGGTGGGAGACGATTCGAGGTTCTACCGCTACCACCTCTAGGTGGTCCACCCCGACCATAGGGAGCAGGTGGAAAAGGATGAGCTCAGCTCCGAGTAGCTGAGGCCTATGACCACAACACTCCAGATATTATTAGAGGTATGTTCTGTGTGTACTCCACCTTAGTTTTAGTACTTATAGACACAGGTTCCAATCATTATTTTATTTCCACTACCCTCGTTCGGAGCTTGGAGATTCCGGTGGAGTCGTTGACTCAATCCTTACAGCTAGAGACTCCTACGAGAGGGGATTCGATGATTAAAAACTGGTGCCGACAGTGTGAGATTACTCTAGGAGGCGAGAGCTTCGGCTAAGATCTTCTAGTAGCAGCGTTGAGACCTTACAACGTCATCTTAGGTATGGACTGGTTATCCATAGTTCAAGTTCAGATTGACTGTATTAAGCGCAAAGTGCGGTGTGTCCGTGAGGATGGGACCGGGTTTTCCATTACCGGAGAAAAGGGAACCTTTGCAGCATAGGATGGACTTACCCAGAGGAGGGTGCATCCAATCACACATCAGTTGGCTAGCCTTACCCTCAGAGAAATTGATGTCGAGAGTCCGAGCTATCCTGTAGCGGTGGACCAGTATGTCGATGTCTTTACTAATGATGTTTCGGGACTACCTCTATGCAGATAGGTAGGCTTTTACATCGAACTGTACCCTGGGATGACATTGATATCTACACCAGCATATCAGATGGCTCCCATGGGAGATTTGTGAGTTACGGGTGCAATTGGAAGATTTGCAGAGGAAGAGGTTCATAAGGCCCAATGTTTCTCCATGGGAAGCCCCGATTTTGTTCGCCAAGAAGGCAGATGAGAGTTTGAGACTCTGTGTGGACTACCGGCACCTGAACCAAGTGACCGTGAAGAATAAGTATCCACTTCTGAGGATTGATGATCTTTTCGATCAGCGGAAGAGAGCTCATTGGTTTTTGAAGATAGACCTCAAATCGGGCTATCATCAGCTCAGGGTATGAGATGAAGATGTGTAGAAGACGACCTTCAGATGTTGGTATGACCACTATGAGTTCTTGGTTATGCCATTCAGTATGACCAATGCCCCAGTAGTGTTCATGGGACTCATGAACATGATCTTTCATCCATACCTCGATCGCTTTGTGGTGGTCTTCATCGATGAAATCCTGATCTACTCGGCGTTAGAGGAGGAGCAAGCCTACCATCTGGAAATAGTTCTGGATACACTTCGATAGCACCAGCTTTATGGTAAGCTCTCGAAGTTCCAGTTCTAGATACAAGAGGTCCACTTTCTGGGACACGTTATCTCGGAGGCTGGAGTTGCAGTGGATCCAACGAAGATAGATGCCATACTTTCTTGGGAGCTATCCAGGAGTGTAACTGTGGTGCAGAGTTTCCTAGGGTTGGCTGGATATTACCGGATATTTGTGCCTGACTTTTCCATAGTTTCTTCACCCTTTTTAGCATTGACGAAGAAGGGATAACCCTTCGTATGGATGGAGAGATACCGACAGAGTTTTCCGGAACTGAGGTAGAGACTGACGAGTGCCCCCATCTTGAGGCTACCAGAAGAGGGTGTTGGGTATGTAGTCTCTACTACGAAGCATCAGGAACCAAACTTGGATGTGTCCTGATGCAGGAGCGAGCAGTGATCGCTTATGATTCGTGACAGCTGAGACAACATGAGCAGAACTACGCTACCCATGACCTGGAGTTAGCATCAATGGTCTTCGCCTTGAATATGTGGCGACGTTACTTGATGGACGAACGTTTTACAGTCTACTATAATCACAAGAGTCTCAGGTATATATTCTCTCAGAAGGACCTGAACCTGAGACAATGGTGATGGCTAGAGTTCCTCCAGGATTATGACTTTGGGATAGTCTATACTTCTGGGAAGGGGAACGTGGTAGAAGATGCACTCAAATGGAGGTCTGGTCTACAGTTGCTGTGTGAGGCGATAGAGCAGCTAGCCGCGTTGCAGACATCCTTCATGGATAGAGATGAAGAAGCTTACATCCATTCTATGACTGTCACTCCTCCACTTCTTCAGTAGGTTTGCGAGGCTTGATGTGCTCAGATATCCTCAGGACATGCACCTGATGGATTTTCTGAAGGTGGAGAGCACGTCATCCTCTTCAGAGGATGTACCATGGTACCGATGGTGCTACGGGAGGAGGTGTTGATGGAGTTCCATAAATCCCATTTGGCGGTATATCCTAGTGCGGCAAAGATGTACAAGGACCTCCGACGTCAGCACTGGTGTCCAGGGATGAAGAAGGCAGTGGAAAAATTTGTTTCACGATGCCTCACTTGTCAACAAGTGAAGTCCGAGCATTGGGTTCCAGTAGGCTTAGCCAAGCCACTAGAGGTGTCGGAGTGGAAGTGGGATGGAATATCCATGGGCTTTGTGACAGGGCTTCCACATACGTCCAGAGGACATGATTCCATCTGGGTGATTGTTGAACAAATCACCAAGTCGGCCCACTTCCTACCTATCTGAGAGTAGGGATCAGTAGAGGGCTTGGGATGCCTCTATGTATAGGAGATTGTGCAACTTCATGGGGTGCCATCGATAATTGTCTCTGACCGTGAAACACGTTTTACTTCCCAGTTGTGGAAGATATTATAGGAGGCATTCGAGACTCATTTACGTTTGAGCACTGCCTTTCATCCACAGACGGATGGTCAAACAGAGTGGACTATTCAGACACTGGAGGAAATGCTACGTGCTTGCATCCTAGATTTTGTCCGTAGTTGGGAGGATCACTTACCCTTGGTGGAGTTCGCATATAACAACAGTTATCACTCAACCATTTGTATGAAACCATTTGAGGACTTGTATGGTCAACCATGCAGATCACCTCTATGCTAGACAGACCCAGGGGAGTCAGCACTTATGGGTCCAGAGTTGGTATGGGCTACCACTGAGAAGGTTTAGATCATCCAGGAGTGGATGAATACTTCACAGAGTAGACATAAATCTTATTTTGACAGGAGAAAGAGACCTTTGGAGTTCGAGGAGGGAGACCATGTTTTCCTATGGGTCTCACCTCAACGAGGTTTACAAAGATTTGGTCGAGGCGACAAGTTATCACCGAGGTTTATCAGACCATTTCTGATACTTTGGAGGATAAGCAAGGTGGAATACCGCTTGCCACTGCCACCGTAGTTGGAGAGGGTGCACAATGTCTTACACGTGTCCCGGCTGAGGAGATACATACATGACCCATCTCACATCATCGACCACGATGAGCTAGACTTTGATGATAGAGCGACGTTTACGGAGGTTCCAGTAGAGATTGATGATCGACAAGAGCGAGTCCTTCGTGGGTGGTCGATACCTCTGGTGCGTGTCTGCTGGCAGCACAAGAACCTCCAAGAGAGAACTTGGGAGTGAGATGCTTAGATTCGTGCTCACTACCCCCATTTGTTTTCTTAGTCTATGTTGTGGATTCCGGGGACAAAAATCCCTAAGGTGGGGAGAATGTAAAGACTCAAATTTTTCCATGTAATTTTTTAATTATATGAAATTATTACGTGTCTGTGAAAATTGACGGCACGTGATTCCGGGGTCCGGTGTGCCCTGAATGAATTTATGAACTTTTTTTAAGGTACGTTCAGTAAACGCGTGAGCAATGTTTTCTAACTTTTGAACCAGTGATCAGATTAAAAATCTGAGGGCACCATTGAATCCGCACCACCAATATTCACTTAAGGGAGAATTCACTTCGACCGTTGTAGGTCTGGAGAAAAATTTAGATTTTGGACTTTTTAAAAGAATAATAAAATAACTTTGTTATTTTATTTATTTATTTCTTTTCCTCCAATGGACAAGCGGCAGCATGGGACCGACGGCGTGTCAAGTCATTAAATGGCCTGACCCTTCAAATTCTAAGTAACAACATTGTTGGGAATTAGGAAGGTTCCTAATAAATGAAACCTCATAAATCCCATGAGTGTTAGACACCCTTCCCCTCTCCTATTTATATGGAGTTTGGGGAGAGGTATCAGCACTGCTTCACCAAGCAATCAAGTGATGATAAAGTGATGCGACACAAAACACTTGGAGGACGGAGCCGATTCCAGTGGGCGGCGACAGATGACACCGAACCACGAAACGAAGGACGATGTATGAATGGCGTCATTTGATGCTTGTTGCGGGAAAGATGAACACTAATGCACCTCCTCAATAGTGGGCATTCTCCACTGTTCTTTAAGTAAGGATTTTATTTTTGTTTAATTTCAAGTGATTATTGAATCCTTTAATCCACCCTCATGTTTTCAAGATAACGCGGAGGGCGCGAGCCTAACGAACCTAGCCCGGACCCTCCGCAAACTTGTTACCCTTGAATCCTCTAGGGAAGACCGTCAACGTGGAGGAACCGACCGACCACGATGGAGGCAGCGTGCCGTTGCGCACCGCAGAAGGAGGCAACAACACTAAGCCACAACGGTTGGCAGAGCGGCCGACACTGACCAGCCGTGGAGGAGGTGCAGTGCGCCGTCGCGTGCCTCCGGTGAGGAAGGGACCGTGGCTGAATCCGCGAAAGGTGAAGGAGGCGGGGCAGCGCACCGACACGCACCGCTAGAGGAGGTTGCAACCGAAGCTACGACAGGTGGAGAGAGGCACGACCCTCGCACCGCGCCGGTTGGAGGACCACCAGTCGGCCAAAATGGCCAACCGTTACGCGGTGGGGCAGTGCCCCCCCAGCTGGACAAAACGTCCCTGCACCCGCAGGGCTAGCTGGGAAGACCGGTCCGCCTTTTGGAAGACCGGGTCAGACCGAACCCGGACCCAACTAGGCCTAGTTCTGCTTAAAGGGCCATAAATCGAAATCCGGGCGACCGTTTGACGAACCGTCTGCGGCACTGGGTCCCTTGGAGAGAGACGATCTTTTTGGTACACTTAACTTGAGTTTTGGAGACATTTGGTGTATGGTCGGCTTGGATTGAACCTGAATCCAACTGGGCCCTCGAAACTAAAACACTTATAACTCACAAACCGTGTGTCCGATTGACGCACCATCTGTCACGTTGGAACCCTTACAAAATTACGGTCCTTTGGGTTACTCCTTTGTGGGGATTAGTGGCGGTCAAGGTATGACCGATATCTCGAGGGGCAGATTCTACGAAACTCGAGCGCATGGGGTGCAAGGAATCTGGTGGCTGGCTGTAACACGAAGAAAGAACATCAATCCTAAGTGGGTCAACATCTATAGATACTGTGTGGGTCAGCATCTATCAGATCCTGTGTGGGTTAGCACTCAGCGATCCTATATGGGTAAACACATATCGATCCTGTGTGGGTCAGATCCTGTGTGGGTCAGTGGGGGTTATTACCTATCGATCTTGTGTGGGTCAGAAGCAGTGCCTCTTAACAGAATAAGATGATTTATCTTACAACTAATCATCTGTACTTCTATACTTAAGTTATACCTAGTGTGAGATGAGTCTTTACCTTCGTGGTTTTATCTTTGTGGTGTTACCTATGTGGTACTTCTATCTTCGTGGTGTTACCTATGTGGTACTTCTACCTTCGTGGTGTTACCTGTGTGGTACTTCTATCTACATGGTGTTACCTGTGTGGTACTTCTATCTTCTTGGTGTTACCTTGTGGTACTTATACCTTCGTGATGTTACCTTCGTGGTGTTACCTTCGTGGTGTTACCTTCGTGGTGTTACCTGTGTGGTACTTCTATCTTCATAGTGTTATCTGTGTGGTACTTCTACCTTCGTGGTGTTACTTTTATGGTATTCTTCCCTCATGTATGAGATGAGTATATGTTGATAACTTAGGTATATGTATGGGCATATACCTAAGTAGAGTTGACGTCTATCGCTTCGTGCTTAAGATGGAGGCCTTGCTTTATGGTTTTTCCTTTGTGGAACTATGGGAGACCTACAGGGGTCTCGGGGTCCCTACTGAGTATCCTTATACTCACCCCTACACGGGCTATGCCCGAACCTTATTGTGTCTTGTGCAGATGACAGACAACATTGATCAAGGCTGAGGGAGCCAGGACTGGACGGTGCTCAGAGGTGAACTTTTTGGCATGACGTGACACATGGACTACTGATCGTGATCTGTACCTACCCTTTAGGTAGGATCCCCGGTGGACGATCCAAAAGCTGTTTTTTACTTTTCAGTTGTATTTTTACTTTTTAGTTGGGCTTGTATTCCGGTCCCTTTACTTTCAGCACACTTTTACTAAAACTGTTTACTTCATGGTTTCTTCTTGTTGTGTTCTTGTACCGTGTGTCTGTACAGGTTAAAAAGACAATGCCTTCCCATTTTAGGGATACGCCTTTCCGCTGCTAGTCGCTATCCCCTAGCCTATAGAAGGCGGGCTTGGGGTAGTCATGACACGAGTCCCGAGGGACAGGTTTTGAAACGACCGATCAAGAAATCTATCGACCATAAATCCAAATGGAAGCAACTACAACTATCAGAAATATCGAAAAGTGATGGATCGACCACACGTTGATTTTCAATTGACGATGCATTGAAGGAAGTGACTATATGTGAAATGTGGACTTTTGAAAAGGTAAATAATTGTCTGCATGACTAAATGAAGTGATTGTGGTCAGTAATTAGAATTTTTCAATGTACTAGATCGACCATAAGTATAATATTATCGAATGTAAGTATAAGACGATCCACCATAAGTGTAAGATGATCGACCGTAAGTTTAATATGATCAACCGTAAGTTCAAGTGATCGACCATATGGGCTATCAAGAAATTCAACCTGAATTCTCACAAAGTGTTGTAGTGACCATGAAATGCTAACGTGATAAACTTAAAGTGACCATATCTAAAAATGTAAGCATTATATTTTTAAATATATTAATTCAAACACTTTTTTTGTGCAGAATGAAGTGCCGGTCCGAAGCATTTAATGATCCCATATTTCATGCCAAAGTATGAGGATATTAAATGATGATTTTTCAATATCCCTTTTTAGAGAAAGATTCTACCTTTTAAAAGACTGAAGACGTGTGCTGTGAAATAAAGTGACATAGAGATATTAGAATTTATCATGGACAGAAAAGACAAACTTATGCTCCGTTTTGAACATCTATGACACTCTGTTCTCACTTGAAATCCAACGAATCATTAGAGAACATATGATTATCTATGAACATCATTTCCAAATCAAGACAACATCAAGAAGAGAAGATCACATGCAGAACAATAGAATTACATTCTACACTACATCAAATTCTTTCACTTCTCTTATCCTATTTCTCTTATATTTTGAGTTGTTCTTGCTATAACTATTTTATTTTTTCAACAAAAAACTCCCACGTTGTATTTGAGAGTATGCTGATACTCTCTACCTTTCTTCATTTTCACTCCCACATAGAACTGTGGAAGAGGCTGTGTAATTTGGATTTCCTGCATGCTGTTGTTACTATTTTATTATCCCACATAGAATTATGGAAGAGGATCTATATAGTATAGAAATCCTTGTGCGCTATTGTATGTAAAACCTGATCCAGGTTGTGGATCGATTTATTTTTTTAATAAACTGATTAAAATTAGGTGATTTCCAAGTGGAGAGGGATATGTCTCTGCTTGATACTGAACCTCTTATTTTATTCCTCTGTGTGTTTTCCTGTTTTTTTATACTCTATTTAATTTTTTTAGCTTTCAAAACTCAGTTTCAAAACACTACTTTGATAGTTAACTTTAATTTGTATTTTATATATTGTGTTTGATGAAAATAAATTAGTTTCAGAAGTTAATAGTTTTAACTTGTTCTATTTGAGTTGTGATAAAACTTTTTTTGAATGATAAAATTATATACTTATATCGTTTTAGTTAATTGGGCTGTATTTTATAGATAGAGGAGATTTAGTTTTAAATCATTTTTAACAAAAATTTTAATTAGAAACTCAATTCACCCCCTCTTTAGTTTTCCACTCCGACCAACATTTGATATCAAAGTTTCTATTTCTTTTTAATTGTGATCTAGTTTTACCCAAAAGTTCAAAAATTTATATTATTTATAAATTTATATCTTTATGGAAAATAACCGTCTTAAGGGTACATCCATTAATCAAGATCCTAATTTTAATGGTACCAATTATTATTAGTGGAAGATCAAAATGTAAATCCATATCGAGAGAATGAGATTTGATATTTGGACTAATCGAGGATAAATATGAAAAACTCAAACCCACTTGAGATGACTTGAGCGATGCCACTAAGATCATTTATAATCGTAACCATAAAGTCATGAATGTATTATACTATTCTTTAGGGGAAGATGAGTTTAATAGAATTTCTGTTTATTTATAACTGCTTTTGAAATCTGGGACACACTTTCTGTCTCTCATGAAAGAACATCAAATTTTAAAGACATGAAATTGAGTACTTATACCATTAAATATAATACATTTAGGATAAAATTTGATGAAACAATTTCTGACATGTATCTCAAGTTTAACGAGATTTTGAACACAATGCATACACTTGGGAAGAATATTGAAGATAAAAACCAAGTGATGCAACTTTTGCGATGCTTACCAGATAGGTGGAGAGGAACCTATATTTCTATTATAGAATGATGTGATATAAGTAAACTACCAGTAAAGGAGATTATTGGAAATATTATGATGTATGAGGAGGAACTGAAAGTGAACAAAAAGTAAGAAAATGAACCTAAAAAGAAGTTAGTAGCTTTCAAGACTTCTAAATAAAATCTAAAAGAGAAAATCAAAGATGATAGTTTGAGTGAGGATTAATCACCTTCAGATAGTGATGAAGAAATGACTCACCTATCAATGAGATTCAAAAAGTTCCACCAGAAGATGAAATTTTTCAAGGAAACAAATTATGGAGGAAAATATGATTGAAAAGGGAATTGGAAGAATGAGAATCAATCAGGTGAAGTAAACTGTTATGAATGAAAAAGAAAAATAAATATCAAAGTAGGATGTAAAAAGTTGAAATATAATAAAATATACTAGGACAAAGGCAAAAGTACAAAAAATACTATGAAATCCACCTAGAGTGCCTCTGAGGATAGTTCAAGTGGCTCTGAATCGAAAATGGAAGAAAAAAAAAATGAAAGATCTAACATGTGTTTTATGAAAAATACATACAAGGTATCAAATAATATTCTGGCATATCCTGTTTATATTTCTAATCTTTGCGAGAATGAAAACAATGATGAAAACATGAGTAGTGAAGATTTATTTGAATGCTATAATTTTTTGGAAGAAAATTTTAATAAACTCAAGGATAAATACAAAAGTCTAAATAAATAATACACCTTATAATTTCATTTTAAATCTAACTTTACTGAAGAAAAATAAAAAAAGTATCAGTTATTAAAAGAAAGTAATGAACTCAAAATATTCTATGAGAAACTCAAAAAATACCTAGAAAGGTTTACAAATGCTAGAGAAACTTTGAATAGGATTCTTGGTAAACAAACCACACCTAAGTATACAACAAAGATTGGTTACCAAATTAGTCAGAGTAAAATTTATAAGAATAATTTTTTTCCAAGATTAATCTCTTCCAACTTTGTAAACAATTCTCATTCATATGAACCTTATAGAGTTTTCATTTCTAAAAGTTTAAAATATGTTTATAATAGACCTGTTAAACATCTTTAAATTCCTAATTATTTTATTACTAAAATTTTTGGACCCAAGAAAGTATGGGTATCAAAACCATTTATTGTTTAATTTTGATGTAGGAAACCTTTTTTTTGCAAGGAAATTTTGATGTAGGAAACCTACTTGAAGAGTACCAGTAAAAATCTATAGTATAATGTCCCGTGTTTTGAACTGGTTGAAAATTCCAAGGGGATTTGAACTTTTCATTTGGTTGATGGGAAAAATCTTAAATTGAGCTTTGGAATGGAATTCCAAGAGTCATAACACTTAAATACGTCTTTTAGATGGAGTTTAAAGCCTGAGAGGTGTCTCAAGTGTTCTGTTGAGTTTCGAGAGCATTGAGTCTCAAAAACCTAGTTTTTGGAAATTCAAAGGGAGGAACGCGGTTAGTGCATGGTTAGTGATAACCATGCACTTAAACTATGCGTGGAATGGATGGTATCACATGATTTTTCAAACCGGGCACCTAAGGACACACGATCGTGCGAGGCATCTGCAAAAAATTGCAGAGCCAAATTTCATGGGTTGCGCACAATTAGTGCCACTTAGGCAGTGGGTGCGCACGGTTGGTGCACAGTTTTTCCAAACCATGTGACCAAACCACAAGGCTCTTAAAAATGGGGTAAATTTTTATTTTACCCAACCTCCTTTAAGTATTTTACCCCAAATCACCCCTCACTTTCCTCTAGCAGCTCCCCCATGCGCACAACTCCTCCTCCTCTCATGGTGGGTTCTCCTTCATTTGAGCTCAGAATCGAATGTTGTTCATCACGTTGGAAGCCTATCGGTAAGTCTAAGACCCCTCTTACCTCCATTGTTTGTTTTATTCACCATATAGAGTGTTGTTTCCATGTGATCTCATTTTCCCTATTTTCAGGGTGTTTGTTGATTTTTACTTTTTTCCCATTCCGACTTGAATCAAAGCTCTACATTGGACAGGTAGACCATCCTAAGCGCGTAGTATGTGGTATATAGATTTTCCCTTAAATTTTCATCATTTATATAATATTTATATTATGAAACATGTAAGAATTTATGCACATTTTCCCTTGAATTATAAAATTTCCTTAAATGCCTTGACCTTCGTTTTGTTGTTCTTGAGACCGTTGACATGGTTAGAGGTATTTAACTCAAACTAAACCAATCCTTTAGGGTGGGTTCACTTAAACATTCATAATGATCACCATTTTATTAATATCAAAACATCCCTTGGGTGAGTTGAGTTTCCTCGTGATAGTAGAATGCCTTAGAGGATTTAAATGAGTGGCTCGTAGCAAGGATTCCCACTTTTCCACATCCAAATTACTAAGTGAATTTATAATTAGAATGGAAAATATTAATTAGATCAAATGAAATGGTTAATTGATATTAAATAAATGGATACTTGTTTAACAGAATTGTGTTAGGAAAAGTTGTCTACACTTGTCCCTTTTGTATTATTTACCAATTATATGTCTTTCCTGTTTGAAATTATTTGAAAATGGAATGTATGATCCAATGGAAAAGTCCTATTTTTAAATAATAAATTTAATGTGTTAATGAAGGTCCACTGTGCCTTGAGCGATGTTGGGTTCCTCTTTATGGAACACCCAGGCCAAGGGCTCATAGGTAAAGTGGGATTACTATATAGTGGATCATTGTAGAGGAACCTCGATTAGGGTTGTGGACATGGCGTTTCAAACCCCCTTGATCAAGGATGCTGGACATGGTGATTCACTTCACTAGGGTTGCTGGACATGAAATTTCATTCCCCCTCGATTCGGATGTTGGGTATGAACCTTCACCTTACTATTCACGATTCTCGAGCATGACATCCCTTATTACTTGTGATACTCAAGAATGACATCCCCTACTATTCATGATACTTGAGAGTGGCATCCCACATTATTACACGATACACACATGCATGGAAATCATTATTTAAAATATGAATCTTATAATTATACATGGACGCTGGAGTTATGCCTCAGGTCTTGGCTAATACTATGTATTTATATATATGGCTATATATGTTTCTATGTATATTTTGAATATATATACATACATATCTAAAAACTCAAACATATATACATTCTACTTATATATATAGTGACATATTTATTCAGCTACATTTCCAGCTTGGGCCAAAGCATGCATGGTTGGACAGATGTCCTTGAGGAACCTGAGCCCGAATTGATTTCATTTACAATTTATGCACGAATTTACTTTTGATATACCAACATGCTACTTTATTTTATATTCACTTACTGGATTGCATTAGACACTGTTGGTGGTGGCCTACTGAGTTTATCTCACACCCATTTTGAGCCACCATTGGGTACCCGAACAGACCTCATGGTTACAGGTTAGGAACCAGATTGTACTCTGTGCTATTTTTCATTCATGGAGTCTTTTGTTTATTTATTTATTTTTTAGTATATTTATAGTTATTGTATCACCTGTTGTATATTGTATCATGTTCATTCATGATTATTTATCCATTTTTTACTAATTTTCACTTGTTATTATCTTTCTATGTTTATTATGTTCCTTTATTTATGATTTCTTTTTCTTTATTTGTTACTAAACCAGAGGGTATAGTATTTTAACTGCACCACCTTTAGACCATCGCTGCTAGTTGACAACCTCTAGTATACAGGGATGCACGCTTGATGCCATGTGACCAATAGACTTGGGGAACCGTTTAGTGGATCCCGGGTTGGGTCGTTACATATGGTATCTGGACAATGGATGTTCCATTCACATGACTGAGGAATACTCAAGCTTTAAAATCCTTATCAAGGTAGATGGTGGACATGTCATTTTTGGTGACAACACCAAAAGAAAGATAATTGGACTCTGTCAAATTGGTAATTATAGTATTTTTTTAATTTATAAAGTTTTATTTGTATATGGGTTAAAGTATAATCTTCTTATCATCTCATGATTGTGCGATAATGGTTATCATATTAAATTTGAAAATAATTCTTGTAAAATTTATGATTCTATACATGTTTTAGTTTTTACTACCATGCGTAATGACATTTTTTATGCATTTGATTTAGATTCATTATTTTCAAAAAATATTTATCATTTAAGTGCCTTTCACAAAGAATCTTGTCTATTGAATAATAGATTAGGCTACTACAACCCTCACTCACTTAGAAAGATAACTAGGAAAGGGTCAGTTAAAGATCTTCTTAAATTAGAATTCCCAAAAGACAAATCCTATTACTCATGTAAAAAAGGGAAGTAATATAATATTTCTTTCAAACCAAAGAAATAAGTTTCAAATTCTCAACCCCTAGAGTTGATTCACATGTACTTGTTTGAACCTTCTAGAGTTTCTAGCTTAAAGGGGATGTAATATGCCTATGCTCTAGTAGATGAATTTTCTAGATACACTTGGGTATTCTTTCTAGCTCACAAAAGTGGATCTTGTTCATATTTTGAAAAATATGAAAAATCTATAGAAAACCTTAGTGTATTTTCTTTTAAGACCTTAAAGAGAGGCCATGGCTGTGAGTTTTAAAATCAAGACTTTTAATCTTTGTGATCACAACATAGCTACAATAACATATTTTCTACTCCTAGGACTTCACAATAGAATGGTTTTATAGAAAGAATGAATATAACTCTTCAAGGGATTTCCCAGACCATGATCAATGAGTATGACCTACCTGTTTATTTTTGGGAAGATACATACAACTTTCTATATTATCAATAGGGTTCTTATTAGACCACTTTTAAAGAAAAATATATACGAGTTATGGAATGAAAAAAAACCAAATTTTAACTACTTTAGAGTTATTGACTATAAGGTCGATATACTCAATACAAAGGAAAATTTAGATAAATTTGCATCCAAAATCAATGAATGAATTTTCCTTAGTTATTCAGCCACCAGTAAATCATACATGGAATTCAATAAAAGAACTGAAAATTTCAAAGAATACATACATGTAAAGTCTGATGAAATATATCCACATGAGCCTAAGACTTATTTAGATAACCTTGAGGTTGATCTTTAAAATTTTAATATCAATACATTAACCAAGACTAAGGTGGTTCTTTAAAACCTACCATAGAAAAATCACCCAGTTCTGAGGAATTGTTTAAATCTGAACCTAAAGAATAAAATTAAATACCAAGTACTTCTATCCCTAGATCCTTTATGACTCATATAGAATACCCCTTATATTTTATAATTAGAGATATAGATAAAGGAACTCAGACCAGATATTCTCTTAGAAACCATGTTGAACATAAATCCTTCTTATTATAACTTGAACCTAAGAACATCACTGAAGTAATAGATGATGAATCCTAGGTAATGGCTATGTAAGAAGAGTTGAATCAGTTTGAAAGTAACAAATTATAGGAACTAGTAGAAAGACCTAAATACTCACTAACAATTTGTCACTAAGTGGATATTTAGGAACAAGTTTGATGTGTTTGACACTATAATCAGAAATAAAGCTAGATTGGTTACACAAGGGTACAATCAAGAAGAAAGTATTGACTATGAAGAAACCTTCGCACCAATATCAAGACTTGAATCCATCTGAATGTTTATTGCCTATGCATCAAATTTTATTTTCAAATTATATCAAATGAATATCAATAGTTACTTTCTAAATGTTTATATTATCAAATACGTTTTTATAGAATAACCACTTGGATTTCAAAACCCTCATTTTTCAAATCATGTTTTTAAATTAACAAAAGTACTTTATGGTTTTAAAAAAGCTCCTAGATCTTGATATGATAGGCTCAAATCATTTATGATTTCTAAAGGTTTTACCAAAGGTATAGATGATCATACTTTATTTATTAAAAGGATTTCCATAGATTTTTTAGTAGTTAAAATCTATATTGACAATATTATTTTTGGATCATCCTAAAACTCTTTATGTACTAAAATTTTAAAAAATGATGCAAAATGAATTTTAAATGAGTTTGATGGGTGAGTTGAAATTCTTTCTTGATTTTCATATTTTTTAAAATATGGAAGGAATCATTTTAAATAAAAGTAAGTAAACTAAATATATTTTAAAATGCTTTGGTTTGGATAATACCAAAGGTAGTGATACTCGTGTGAGTACAAGCTGTAAGTTGGATCTTGATGAAACTGAGAAACCAGTTGATCAAACTATCTATAGATGTATGATTGGAAGTTTACTATACTTAATATCTAGCTGACATGATATTATGTTTAGTGTGTGCATGTGCACACATTTTCAAGAAAATAAAAAATAATCACATTTAACCGCTGTTAAAATAATTTTTAAATACCTAAAAAATACTAATAATTTAGGATTATTCTATTCTATAGGACATGATTTTGATCTAATTAGTTATTTTGATTCCAACTTTGGTGGTTGTATGTTAGATAGAAAAAGTATATCTGAAACATGTCACTTTTTAGGCAAGTATCTAGTTTCATAGTGTAGTAAAAAGCATAACTCTATTACATTATCCATTTTTAAATTTGAGTATATAACTATAGGTAGTTTTTGTGCAAATATTCTTTGGATGAAACACACTTTACTAGACTATGGATATTAATTTCGACATTTACCTATAAACTATGATAATACAAGTGTAATAAATACTTCAAAAAATATCATATCTCATTCTATGAAAAAATTGATATACGACATCACTTTTTGAGAGATCATTTTCAAAAAGAGGATATCACTATAGAATTCATTAGCACAAAACATCAACTTACTGACATTTTTACAAAGCCTATGAATTATGAGAGATTAAGTTATATCATACATGAATTAAGTATGGTTAATTATGTTTAAAATATTTAATGCCATTCTTTTTATATTGTTTTATAATATATATATATATATCACTTTTAATTATATCGAATATTATTTTAGTTATTTCATTTTAAAAAATTTATATCGTATGGGTTTACAAGTATGTTAATTTTTTTATTTATTTTCTCGTGCATTACTGTTCTAAACGGACCTAAATAATTAAAATATCTAAAATTGGAATATAAATTTACACACTCCATTTAACACAAACCAAACCCTTCTTAGAACCTTTCTTCCCTAAATACCTAGCTTCTTGAATTGAAAATATTAGACTTGTGTTGTCAAAATAAAGATATCTTTCGAGGAAGATTCTCCTAAATCATCCAAAAGAGTGAAATCCAATTTGAGAAAATCTAAAAAGCTTACAAAGGCCTATATTCTTTCTCAAAGAGTCATTCCAAAAAAGGAAATTGATGCTAAGTGGATTATAATGATTCATCCCTTGGTATGGATATCTATTCTTCATCAAGGATGGACAAGTTGGTTCTTGGATGAAAATCATTCCTTTTATCCATTCCCGATGAAAGAGTTCTACCTAAATATGGTTTTTAGGTTATAGATCATGAGGATGTGATTAGGATGGTTATTGAAGGTCAAGATTGTGAGTTAATTTTGACCTTACGGGACGATTGTTTAAGGGTTCTACATATTGGAGAATTTAATGACTATCAGAGTTCATATCCTGTGAACCATCCCTAATTTGAGATTGAGAATGTGCTAGAAGATCTAATAGACGAGCAAACCTACCAAAGAACATGTGAAAAAGTACTCAGTGGAGAATGTAGGATGTTTTTTAAATTCATACAACACACTATCTTCCCTAGGAAGGGATACTTTAGCTTAATAAGGTATCAAGATATTTTATTTCTATACTTAATGGTTTACAGAGTTCAAATAATTATGCCTAGGTTCTGGATGAGGCATATAAAAGAGTTAAGAAAACCTTCTTTGATATTCAACACTATTATGTACCCAAAATTCATTTATGTTATGCTTTAATGGAAATGTTTAATATTTATATGAGTAAAGATATCTATGTATTATGGCAGTGTCTATTTAAATCAGACCACTTGTAAAAGAATGAAGATAAGCTGAAATCCTTAGGAAAGGATGTGGATGGATGATGAGGAAAGACTGTATGGTAGATTCATTCCAATATCAAATCCTATTATACTGAGGGATATCATTGATCATGGTTTGGAACCAGATAAATTTTTTGAAGATAATTATTCTTCTAATGAAGATGGTTCTAAATATCTTATTAATGTATCTGAGGAAGGAATACTTACTCATGAAGAGAGCATGGATGGCTCTCATGCTCTTGAAATTTCAAAGAATTCTAGAATTCCTATTGAATTTACAAAAGAACATGAAATTATTTTGATGGATGAAACATTAGAAGAAGGATTTGTAACTCCTAAGGCAGATAGAACTCCAAGATCTATTTTGTTTTGACTTCCTCTCACTTACTCAAAAAGTGATCAGGATGTGGATCCAATATAGGAGAGCCCTCCCATGTTTGAGATAGAGGGATCTATCATTTTTGATTCCACACCCTCAAGTGAAGAATCCCCTCTAGACAATCCATTCTTTGATATAGATGTATCTTTTCCTACTAATATTAATGATAAGGATAAAAAAGATGATGATGATGATGATGATGATTCACCAAATCCAGAAGGACATTCCTTTCCTATTTTTTTAACAGAGAAATAATCTATTGAACCATAATTTTTTCTACCCCTATTTCAGAAGGAGAAATCATACCCGAGTATTCTAAGGATCTTTTAAAGCTTTTGGATACTAATCACTCTCCTGGAGCTATACCTGAAAAACTTTCTCAATATAATTCTTATCCCAGAATTGAAGTGGTTGCTATGAAATAATCTAAGAGAGAATCAGATGCATCTCTTAGAGAAATTAAGATTCCCCCTGACATCTTTTCTATTAAAGGAGAACCTTGGATAAGAGCTTCAAATTTTGAGTTCAGTGACTCTAGATATTATTCATCTTCTAAATAAGCTCATTCTCCTCTAGAATATTCTTCTTCTCTTACTCAAAAAGCTAAACCATCCTTAGCATCTCCTTTAGAAACCACTTCTTCCAACTTCATTTAGTTTAAGAATGATCTTCTGGAAGTTTTAAAAGAAGTGTTTCTAAGTATTAGTTGGTAAAATAACCATGATAGAAATGTGGATATTGCCTACATTATTGATAGTGTAGTGGAACAAATCCATACCAAGTTTTTTCTCAAAATATATTATATTCAACATGATATTTCATGTTTCAAAAATGAGATGGAGCATTTTAAAGGTCAGACTGGAGCCCTGCAAATTAATTTGATAGATATGTTGGCTACCATGGATAGAAGACACCTCTCAATTATTACCAGTCCCTCTAGACCTTCAACTTCAGCTTCAGATCCTCATACCTCAGTATTCATTGATGAGGATATCATTTAAGTATTGATCCACGAGGAAATTCATAATATCATAGATGGTGTAAATGATATCTTAAATCAAGTGAAATTATACATTACCGCACATGGATAAAAATGATATGATTTTTTAGAGCACAATCAATCAAGAATATATAGGATAAAGGTGTAATTAAGAGTTCCATTAAGTACTATATGAGAAGGATTTACACCAATTCAGATCTCCAAACTCTATTTTTTTTCATTGGTAAGAGTCCTAAATATTCCTCCACTGATTATAGACTTTTAACCAGTCATATAGAATTTGTTATTTAGGAATCCTCTGCTAAATAAATTCATTTCAAAAAAGGATGAATTCCTTTATAGATTATAGATCATGGAACAAGGGTTGTAATAGATATTACAAGAATTTCATAACCTTTTATGTACATTAAAAATGCCCCAGTTTTGGCATCTCTTGCTCTACCTATGCCCAACATATATTCTTCCAATATTTCAACATATCTTTAAACATCAGTTTCTATAGCTTCCTTAACTCCAACTTCTCTCTCTCTTATTGCACCTCCAACAGGACCATTTGGTCTATCTATTTCCCAGGCCCTTGGACAGACTAGACAAGTTGAAAAGTCTATTACCATTCTTGGAGTTCCTGCTATTCCTAGGCCTATACCACCACCTCCTCCTCCTATTGTTGGCCAAGGGAAAGACCCCTTTTTCCTTATACCCATCACGAACCTGATAATTTCTATTCTGATTAGATTATTATAGAGCCAATGCAATTTTTTTATACATCAATGAAATATCTCTTTATTTTTATTTATATATCATTTTTATTATTTTTTATTCTTTCTATTTTGTTCACTAAATTTTTACTATTTTACCCATTATTCATTATTTTTTATAATCCTAAAGGGGGACTAAAGTATGTCATATGAGTAATTAATGAAATATGAGTAAAGTATGAAATTTTTAAAAAGTGACAAAGATCATCTATTATAGCTAATTTATTATTACAATAAATTACAATCTTTAATGCTTCACCTTTAATCTTTTTGTATGAATATTTATACCATGATTTTTGATCATCAAAAAGGAAGATATTGTTTTTCTTAGTCTATAAATTCTTAATTTTAATAATCTCAAATCATGTTTATGTTGTTTCTAACCTATCTTATGTTTTATTAAAGAAAATTATTTTTCTGGAAAATAGATGTAATTTTCTTAAGTCTTGAATTGAATGTGAATCTTATCCAGACAGTCAATCAACCATAAGTCCAAGTAATGAGAATTTTGAAAAGTATTGGATCGACTGTGAGACAAACCAAGAGACCTCACGTTGTATCTCAAGCAACTAGAATGATCAAGTTTTTCACAAAGTCCTAGATTGATCACAAGACAAAAGGATTGAATATAAACCCAAGAGATCAATTGTAACCAATTTATCAAAAACTATTGGATTGACCACACAAGTAATCTATCGACCATAAAGTTAAATGGAAGAGACCACATGTTTTTCAGAAATATCACAAAGTGATGGATCAACTGCATGTTGATTTACAATAAATAATTTATTGAAGGAAGCAATCTTATATGAAATGTGGACTTTTTAAAAATTAAATAATCGACCACATGAAAAAATAAATATATCGTGTTCAGTAATCATAAATTTTCAAAGTAATGGGTTTACTGTAAGTATAAGATGTTTGATCGTAAGTATAAGACGATTAACCGTAATTATAAGATGATTGAATGTAAGTTCAAGTGATCAACCATATGAACTATCAATGAATCTGAATAAAATTATCATAAAGTATTGAAGTGATCATTTAATGATGATGTAAAAAACTTAAAGTGATCGTATCTAAAAAGGTAAGTATTATATTATTAAATATATTTATTTAAGCACTTTTCTATGCATAATTAAATGCTGGTTAGAAGCATTTAATGAACTCGGATTTCATGATGAAGTATTAGGATCTTAAATGATGATTTTTCAAAGGCTAATTTTGAAGAAATATTATACCTTTTAAAATACCAAAGACATGTGGCATGAAGTAGAGTGATATAGAGATATCAAAAATTTTCACAAATGAAAAAGAGGAACTTATTCTCTATTTCAAACATTTATGAAACTTTGTTCTCACTTGAACTTTAATGAATCATCATAGAACATATAATAATATTTGAACATCATTTATGAATCAAAATATGACATTAAGAAGAGAATATTAACCTGTAGAACAATAGAACTGTATTCTCTACTGCATCATTTTTTTTCACTTATATTACTATGTTTCTCTTATATTTTGAGTTCTTATAGTTGTAACTATTTTATTTTTTTATCACAAACTACTATGATATATTGGAGTGTAAATTGATATCCTATCCACCTTTATTAATTTTAATTCCTATGTATAACTATGGAAGAGGTAGTATAGCCTGGATTGCTTGTACATAGTTGTTACTTTTTTATTATCCCATGTAGAACTGTGGAAAAGGCTTTGTATATCTTGGAAAAACTTATGCATTTTTGTATGTAAAACATGAACTAGATTTTGGATTAGTTTATTTAATTAATAAAATTCTTGGAAACTTTTGATTGTCAAGTGGTGAGGACGACGTCTCGACTTGAGACTGAACCTCTTGTTTTATTCCGTTATGTGTTTTCCTGTTTTGTTATAATATATTTTTTAAAACAAATATATTTTAGTATTCAAAACTCAATTGAAAAAAACTAATTTTATAATTAACATTAATTTGTGTTTTATATATTGTATTTGATACAAGTAAATTTGTTTCAAAATTTAAAATAGATTTAAACTTGTTTTAACTGAGTTGTGATCAAACTTTTTAGAAGATTTTAAAAATATCAAATTATATACTTATACCCTTTTAGTCAATCGAGCTGTATTTTATAAATAGAGGGGATTTAGTTTTAAATAATTTTTAAAATAAATTTTAATTGGAAACTCAATTCACCCCCCTCTTGAGTTTTTCATGCTGACCAATAGTAACCTTAGGAGTTGAGGCGGTCTATCAGAGTCAGAAGATGAGTGTAAAGGGGAAACACCCCAAGATTTTATTATGTATTTTTTCTTTAAATAAATACCATGTTTAATAACTTTCATCACATGAAATACCAAATGAAAAAAACTATGATTTATTATTACAATGAATGGTGAAAATTTATACATAATGAGAATAAAATGTGAAATATCATTAGGAAAATTATATGAAGAGTAAAATATCAAGTAAATAAAATGATAATAATTAATTAAAATGATTTATTATAAAAACATGTATTATAATTCCTTAATTATTATTATTATTATTATTAAAAAAATGATTTTTTGTGTTCCAATACAAATTAATTAATGAAAATATAATGGTTATAAGATAAATAATTAATGGGATGTGATTAAAATGAATTAATATTAAAAAGGGTTATTTTTCAAATGACTGTTTTTAATGTGTTGTGTATTTTTTATCTTAAATAAAATTGATCAATTTTAAATGATTATTCTAATAAAATGTTTCAATAAAAAAATTAACACCCATTTAATTATCAATTGATATAAAATAACATTTACAATAATTAAATTTTAAGAACTCATTTTTTAAATAAAATCAGTTTTTATTATATTTTATGTTTTCATTTAAAAGTTAAATTCATAAGTTTTATAATTTGAATTTGATAAAATAATTTTTTTTGGATAAAAAATTTCAATATTATCTCTGGTTTAATTTTGAATATTGCTCTAAAAAAGTTAATTTTTAGGCGAATAGTACAAAATACAATTTTTACAGATACCATAAATTTTATGAAATCATCATGATATAAGAAAGAATTAAAAATTTATGAAAACTTTTTCTTAACCGAATATGTATTCAAGGAGTAAAATAAAAAATTTAAAAATAATATTTGGAATTTAGAAACCAATGATTGACATTTTGGAACCTAGCTTATATTTTATTCTAATACAAAACTATTTTTGGTCTTTTCCTTTAATAAAGTATTCACAAGATTACATTTAGTTTTGAATTTATTTTAAAATAAAAATATCCATAATAAACCAATAAATATCATGGGTATTAATTTAATTCATACTCTTTTACCTAAATAAGTATTTTTATGCTTAAAAATACATTTTTCTAAAATTTGTTTTTTTTGGATTATGCGTAATTATATTGAAGTCAATTTTTATCACCTTTAAAAATTGAATTAAATAAAATAGATTTAATATTTTGAATTATCATAATAAAAATTAGTTAATAATGTAAATTTCATTTTTTTTTCGTAAAAATAAGTTACCTAAGGTAAAAGTTTATCACCTCGGTAAATGTTAAATAAGGTAAATGAGTTAAATTAAGAGATAAGCTCACATAATATCACAAAAATTATCATTAAATGAGAGGATGAATAATTTATCTACTTCCCCTCATCTTATCACACTTAATTATAAATTTTGGATCCACTTTCCTTGAATACGAAATTCCTTTTTATATTAAGAAATTAATATTTACAAAAATGTCACTCCTTTCACTTATAAAAGAACTACTTCACCACTCCACTTCCCCTCACTCCTAAAGATTCTTAGCTCAAACAAGCTATTATTTTTTTTCCAAACACTCTTATCAATTCCCTAGAAGATTTTTTCTCATCAAAAGACCACCCTTTGATGGCATAATCCACTCAGTAAAGGAGTCATCCCAAGAAGTAAGGTGAGAACTTATAATCACTTTCTAATTTCTATTCCTTTAAATTTCCTTCTTACACCACCTCTAAGACCATTAAACCCATACTAATATAATTATATCAATATAATTAGTATATTTAAATGTTATTATGATAATTAAATAACCATTATCTACCTCTCTTATCTATTTTAAAAAAATAAAACATTGTCCATATTATGGTTGGTTCACCGTTTTCATGGGTGACATATTTCACTTTTCATCACCGCCTTACATGAATGGTTTCATAAATTAATTTAATGAATAAATAAAATATTTATGACATTATTAAGTTTTCTTAAAGATAAATTGAGAATTATATTAATGATCTTAACAATAAATGATTATAGTTTTTTTAACAGTCTAAAAAATGAGCATACCGAGACATCTTTCATAATTTGAATTTGTTTTGGAGAATCTCTATAGATTCATAAATATTGTATAAGTATAATGATAAATAGTTTTTAACTCCAAATTTTTTTAGATTATGAAAATATTTTACAACTCCTTTAATCATGATCAATGTACCAAAATAGTTTTGGAGAAATTGACAAAATAACCCCAAGCGATCGATGAGAGAAAAAACTATATAATAAATGAATGAAATATGATAATAAATGAACCTTAAAAATTTAATAAATGAAATATAAATGAAAAAGGTTCTTAATAAAGTATTTAATATACATATTCAGGTGGTTAGATGCATGAATCAAGTGATCCAAAACTTGAGGTTTGAGAACTTCCGAACCACCCTCATTTATTTTAGGTTATACTTTCTCTATTTATACCTTCCTTTATATCTCTATTATTACCATTTATTTATTATATATTATCTATATATTTTTCTCACATATATACCTAGTTTATTTTCCATTTATTTTTTGGGGTTATATGTGTTCTTCAAGTTTTATTCTCAACCTATAATTAAAATAAACCTGTCTAAAGGGAGATTTTATATTCCTTAATTACACATCATATGTCACTGTTTTAAAGTATTACCCCCTATTATAAATTTAAATAATGGATCTTTTAGGGGAAAATTATTTTGTCTCATTTCTTATTTTAAATAAAACACTATACACTTACATTCTTTGATGATTCTTTGCTCATTTCTTAAAGCACCGCTTAAGAGGTTCGTTTCTATACCTACTTATTCACTCATTTATTATGGCTTCACTTTAACTCCATATTTAAGACCCATGCTTGTTTATTAAGTTATTAATATCCCAAATTCTTAAATTCCTTCTTCTATTATTAATCTTTAAGATATATTCTTTGGTTATTCTTTGAGAAAATATCATGGAACCCATTTCCTTCTCACGGGGGTTTATTATGAATATGATTTATGTATGATTTACCTTCCTTACATGGAACACATATACATGTACATATTATTATGTGATGAACACACGATAAATTATACAACCCTCTAATTTATTGAGTGATGTTTTTGCTTCATGGGATACCATTTATGGTGCGTGGGGATTTAGATTAGCACACTTTGTTATATGATCTTGATAGGGAGCCTTGACTTATGTTATAATTTCATATTTTATGTTGTAGCCACATATCTATGATTCCATGATATTATAATACTATTTACATTATTATATGTTTCCATGCTTATGATACTCATATTTATGATATCATACTATGCCTCCTGACTAGTATTTATTACTTCTTAATCATGCTTTACTCTAATTATTCCATTAAAAAGATTTATAGCTCAACCTTTTCTTTATGTATGTCCTCGGGGTATCCTTTGTAGTAATAAAAGAAAAAAGGGACTTAGGATTACATTATGAAGATTGAAATAAATTATTTTATTTCTATGTTGATGTATTATGTATCTAATCTCCCAAAGACACTAGACCTCTAGATTTTTGGGTTGTGTTTTATGGAGTTTTATATTAAAAATAATGGAATAATACGTGTATGAAACTTGAGCTACTATAGTTGATATCAGAGTATATTTTAGATAACTTTAGAGGTTAAGATGTTATCTAATAAATATATTTTAAGAGATATGGATACCATCATGAGTTAATAAGTTTAGTGTTTATCATAAGTTTAAAGGCATAGACACCCTCTTTGAGTTATTATGTGATTAGAATTTTAAGGTGATTAATGATATTTTGGGAGATTTTTATTGGGTTTAGGATGAATACTTTCTTGGGGTATAAATAGACCTTAGGGTTGGTATGTGATTTTATGTCGAGGTAATTATGCTTAATTAGGACAAACGTTTAATTGATTTTGGGAATATAAGATGATATAACCATAGGGATTAAAAAATAATTTTATATTAAGGAAATTCAGGTTATTTTGGTAAAATATTAATATCTTTTTGGGAGTATATATGATTAAGTTATATTGACTGATATGCAATTTGATGTTGTTTTGGGATAAAGGGTAAGTTGATTTATGGGTGCATAGGTTTCTGTGTTTTTTGGGTTTAGAATATAGTAGTAAAGTTTTTGATAATTTTGGGTTAATTATTTTATAGATTGAAGAGTTATAGTTTAAAATTACAGTTGAACCAAATGTATCTTGGGTTGAAAAGAAAGTGTCAAAGGATAAGACACTTATGATCAATTTATCATATTAATATATTTATCGATTATTATCATGACCATTTTAGTTTTAGTATTTGATTGAGTATAGGATCATGAAAATGAATCTGGGAAAGGTATGTATCTAGAAACTCATAAGTCTTATAACCAATTATATTTGGATCAAATGGCTGTGAAAAATAAAAATCCAAATATATTACTACTATGAAGGAAAAAATAGTTTTTTTAGTATTAATAATGATTATAAGGTTGATTTATCATTTTAAATTATATCATGAGTCCTAAATAAATTAAGAATAGAGTAATATATTTTCATTAGTGGTAGATATTAAAATTGTGAGGATGTAATTCATTTAAGTGGGCTAGAATCTAACACCTTGAGATTTTAGTATTTTTTCCTTTAAATTAATACCATGTTGAATATATTGTATCACACACAACACAAAACTATAATGAATTGTTATATATTATTACAATGCATGGTAAACATTAATACACCATGAGAATAAAACATGAAATATCATTAAGAAAATTACAAGGGTAAAACATCACTAAAATAAAAAGACAATAATTAATTAAAGTTATTTATTATAAAAACATTTATTTGAAATTACTTACATATTTTCATTATTGTTTTTTCTAAATTATTATATGTGTTCTAATACTAGTTAATTAAAGAAAATTTAATGTATAGAAGATAAATGATTAATGGTATGTGATTAAAATTAATTAATGCTAAGAAGAGATATTTTTCAAAGAATTATTTTTGACGTGTTGTTTATTTTTATCTTAAATAAAATTAATCACTTTTAAAGCAATATTATAATAAAAGTTTTCAATGTGAAAAAAATTAACAGTCATTTAGTTATTAATTGTTATTAAATAAGACTAAGAACACTTAAAGTTTAAAAGTCATTTTTAATAAAAACACATTTTCATTATATTTTATGTTTTAATTTAAAAGTTAATTTACTAAAATTTAGAATTATAATTTAATAAAATGAACTTAATTTTTGTATTCATAATGTAAATATTATCTTAGGATAAATTTTTGGTATTTTTTTAAAAGGTTTATTTTTATGTGAACGGTACAAAATACAGTTTTTACAAATACCGCAACTTTTATTACATCATCATAGTATAAGTATGAATTAAAAATTTATGAAACTATTTTATAGACCAAATATTTATTTAAAGAATAAAATAAATAATTTTTACAAAATATTTTGAATTTATAAACCTATGATTTACATTTTGGGACCTAACTTATATTTTATTATAATAAAAAACTATTTTGGATCTTTTTTCCTTTAGTTAGGTATTCAGAAGATTCCATTTATTTTTGGATTGATTTTAAAGAAAAAAAATCCTCATATATTTAATCATATACCAGTAAATATCATGGTTATTAATTATATTCATAATATTTGGCATAAATAAGTATTTTATGCTTAAAAATACATTTTTTCTAAAAATTATTTTTATCATTTTATGCATTCTTATATTGAAGTTAATTTTTATCACCTTTTTAAATTGAATTCAATAAAATTGATTTAATATTTAGAATTAGAATAATAAAAATTATTTAATAAGTCAAATTTCATTTTTAATCATAAAAACAAGGCACCTATGGTAAAAGTTTGTCACCATAGAAAATGTTAAATAAGGTAAATGATTTAAAATAAGAGATAAGCTCAAAAAATATCACAAAAACTTATATTTAAATGAGTGTATGAATTATTTATCAAAACCCATCATATTATATCCCTTGGTTATCAATTTTGGATCCACTTTCCTTGAATATGACATTCCTTTTTATATTAAGAAATTAATATTTATAAAAAATAATACCCCTCTCATTTATGAAATTTCACCACCCCACTTCTACTCAGAACTAAAGATTATTATATTTAAAAATATACACTAAAACCATTTAGAAACACTAATATCCACATATTATATGTTATGGTATCATAAAAATACTACCTTTTGAAGGCAAAATCCACTTAGTAAAGGAGTCATCCAAAGAAGTAAGTTGAGAAATTCTAATCACGTTTTCATTTATATTTTTTTAAATTTACTTATTATACCTCATATAATTATATTATATCAATAATAATATAATTAAATTAGTATCATTAGTATATTTAAATGTTTTTATGTTAATGTAATAACAATTATCTACCTTCCTCCCATCTATTCTAAAAAAATACCTCCCGTATTATTGTTGGCTTACCACCTCCATGGACACCGTATTTCAGTTTTTTCCACCTCCTTACATGAATGGTTTCATAAATTAATTTAATGGATAAATATAATATTTATGAAATAATTAATATTATTTAAATATAAATTTAGAATTATATTAATGAAATTAATAATAAATGATCATAATAATTTTAACTACCCAAAAATGAGCATACCGTGACATCTTTCACAATCTAAATATATTTTGGATAATATATATAATTGAATAAATATTGTATAAATATAATGATAAATAATTTATAACTCTACAATTTTTGATATTATGAAACTATTTTTTTAACTCCTTTGATCATGATCAAAGTACCAAAATAGTTTTGGAGAAATTGACTGAACAACCCCAAGTGGATGATGAGAGAAAAAATTATATAATAAATGAATGAAATATTATAATAAATGGATTTTAACAAATTAAATATACATGAAAAATATTATGAATAAAGTATTTAATAAAATTATCTAGGAGGTTAAATGTAATAACCAAGTATGTTAGGACCTGATGCATGTGAACTTTTGAACTGCCCACTTTTATGATGGGTTATACTTTCTCTATCTATAGCTTCATTTACATATCTATTATTCTCATTTATTTCTTCTATAATTTGTATATATGTATCTCACATATATACCTAGTTTATTTTATCCTTATTTTTTGTGGTTATACATGTTATTCAAGTTATATTATCAATATTTCATTAAAACAAACCTATTTAAAAGGATATTTTTATTTATTAATTCCTATTTATATGTCACTTTTTTAAAGTATTATACCTCATATAATTTCTATAAATAATGGGTATTTTATGGTAAAATATAATGGATCATTTATGGTTTTAAATAAAAAATCATTCACTTATCTTCTTTAAATACCCGTTACTCATTTCCTAAAGAAACACTTAATAGGTTTGTTTCTATACCCACTACTTCACCCATTTATTATGAATTTTCTTTACATGAAATCTATATTTAATACATATATTTATTTATTAAGTTATGAAAAAACAAAATGATTTAATTCCTTCTTCTATTTTAAATCTTTATGATATTTCCTTTTTTTATTCTTTAAGATAAGATTATATAACTCATTTCCTTCTCATGTTTTTTTGTTTTGCATATACTTTAAATATTATTTATTTTCTTTATATGGAACACATATGCATGTAAATATTATTATGTTATGGGTGATCTAAAAATTATACAAACCTCCAATTAATTGGACATTGTTTTCATATCCTATGATACCATGTATGGTGCACAAGTAGTTAACCTAGAACACTAAGTTATGTGGTCTTGGTAGTGATCCTTGACTTATGTTATGATGTTATGTTTTATATTGTTACCACATATATATGATTCTATGATCTTATGATATTATTTCCATTATTCCATGTTTCCATGTTTATGATTCTTCTCTTTATGATATCATGTTAAGCCTCTTGACTCATATTTATTACTTATCCATCATGTTTTACTCTAATTATTCCCATACAGGGATTTATATATTACATTTTTCTTTATCTATATACCCAATGAATCATTTATAGTAATAAAATAACAATGGTACTTAGGATAAATTATTAAGATTGAAACAAAGTTGACATAGTTTATTTCTACGTCTATTTCTTATGTATCTAATCTCCCAAATACACTAGACATATAGATTTATGGGCTTTGTTTTATGGAGTTTTATGTTAAAAATTATGTAATAATTCATGTACAAGACTCACAATATTATAAAAGGTATGGATATTACTTACATTATTTAATTATTATGGATGGAGGATAACCCACAATACCCAAATATGATGCAAATCTTAGTAATGAAAAATAGGGGGATTTAGCAATGAAGAAGGGGATGAACACATTTAATGCTTTAAAAACACAAGATAATTAATAAATTTTGATAGGAAATAAGGAAAAAATAATAAATGGGTATTTTGGATAAAGGAAGTAGAGGATGGTAAGAAGCAATATACGGAGAAGCTAGTTTTTTATAAACTTTCAACAAAAGGAAGGAGTGGAATTTTGTGAAATTTTCTTTCCAATTATTAAACACACAATGATATAGATGGTGGTTTTAATGGTTGTGGATGGAGGAAAACATCTTGAATAGTTAGATGTGAAGACGATTTTACTTCATAACGATTTTTAGGAGGATATTTATATGCAGTAACTGGAAGGATTGAAAGAATCCAGAAGCACACTAGTGCAATAATATTTTAAAATGATTTTTTAGTATTAGTTAATTTATAAATGATGTAAAAAACCAATGAATTAGTTTTTTTACACTGGTTATAAAATAACTGATCTAAAAATTGATTTTATATGTTAGTTATTAACATAAAAAAGTAGAAAACCCTTATTTTTTTTAAAATCTAATCCTTATTTTTCTTTTATTTGTTCCCTCAATCCAACCGATGGTTCTAACATCAACCCTAACTTTCTCTCTTTAGGAGACCCAGTCCACTAATTCATATAAACATCCACCACCATCAACCACCATCTATTTTCATTATCCTTTATATACCGTCTTTGATTTCCCTTTTATGGTGTTTTTGGCCATTTTTGGATCACATCATCTAAATCGACCACATATTTAGTAGTATTATTATTATAAGTTTTTAAACTAATATATATATATATAGATAAATAATAATAATTATATATATCATTTATAATTATTTATATAATTTTTCTTGTTATACCTATCTAAAATTTATGTTTTTTGTTTTGAGTGATCTACCATCGATGATATTGTTCTTATTGTTTGTTAATTTTTGAAATTTTACATGCTTATTGTTTCTTTATGAGTGACATGATATTTTTTTTATTGTATACTTGTATATTTTTTTATAAAATAAATTATTATTTTCATATGTAATTTTTAATACGTTTATCATTTAGATTTTTAATATTTTTTTAGTAATTAAAAATGATATAATTTATTTACTTATGTTTTTATTAATTTATAAGAAGAGTAAATTATTAATATCACTATTCATATTATTATATTTATTAAAAATATATAATTATTCCTAGAAAATATATATATAGAGTTTAATATATATTATATATTGGAAAATATATATGTATTCTTTCATAATTTATATTTGAACTTTAAAATTATATGTTCTCATTTCATTAAAATATATATATATATATATAAATATATCAATATTTAGTTATTTTATTTATCATTTAATAAATAAGTATGAATAATAAATTATTGTTAATTTTATTAATAAGAATGTTACTATTAATATTAATTTTAATATTGTTAATTGTAGTGTTAATATTATTAATACTCATGTTAATATTATTAATATTAGTGTCATAGTTATTAATATTATTAATATTCATATAAATGTTAATATCAATATGATCATCATCATTGTTAATATTATTAATATTAATATTACTTGTAGCTTTGAGTGGTAAAGTCATCCTATAATTCTACATCAGACCAGGGTTTGAATCCTGATAGCCTACTTAGGAAGAATTATATTATCCATTTATAAAATTAAAAATAGGGCCTCCACTATATGTGCATGGATAAGGGGGTTGTATAATAGCAGGGAGCAGAGCATCAAATGTGCAACAAAATTGACAACGCAACGTGGTAGATAGATAGTGCATCATGAAAATAAGAAGGCATTGTTGGGTGGGTGACTCTACTCACTCAGATTTATGATATAAGATGAAGGAGTGACATGCAATGTGATGATCAACACTATGAGACCAGTCAAATAGTGTGACATGACTTTACTGGTGGTGTGGTGGGGTGCCACACAGACATTTCTGAGTGGACAGGTCGAAAGAGTGATGAGTGCATTGACACCTATCATCCGACCCCTTTTCCACATAGATTTCCAATGATGGATAGAGGGGTACCCTACCGGGATGTGGCATAGTGGAGAATGATGAATTTTTTGTTTTTAGGGGGTGACATGACATTTATAATAGGTTATACGATGCGATGATTACTAGTAGCGGGAGACGTGATGTAAGACTAGTGACACAGAGTGATATAGACTTCTTATTTGGGACTTTGAGTCATCTACTTAAAGGGAATTTGGACCATAATCATATGGGCCTTAGGGATATATATATATCTTTGACCTTTGGGCCACTCTATAATAAAATAGTTCTAGTGAGTGATTGTCATTCGTTGTGTGTGTGTGTGCATGCAGGGGGGGGATGAGGCTTGAACCATTGGGGTGCTTGAGTGAATGCGTATTATGGTTTCCAATCCACTTTACCTAATATAGATAGATATCACTTGTTAATATTATTAATATTTGTATTTATATAAATATTTATGAAAATTAATGAATTTCTAATTTATAAAATAATTAAAAAACATGAATATATATATATATATAATATAAAATATAAATTTTTTGAGTATGTATACTTCTTGTTAATATTATTCAAATTCATTTTATTATTAATGTTTTTATAACCATTGTTATATATATATTTTAATTTTTTTTATTTTTTATTGTTATTTATAAAAGTAAATTTGAATTTACAATTTCAAAATACATTAACTTATATTCAATACTTAAAATTTGTTATATGTGATAATGAATATTAGTTAGATTACTACATGATAAAAAAGTGATGAATATAAGTAAGGAGTAAAAGTTTTTTTAGAATATACCAAATGAAATTGTAATACCCCAATATTTTAAAAGACAACTATGTTTGATTATGTACATGGCACACAACACCGAGCTTTAATAACCACAAAATATTATTATTTAATATTACCATTATAACCTAGTTGTTGAATTAGCAGGTGTGAATAAGAATAACTTAATTATTATATCTATATATATAAAGGTTATACTCAATAAAAATATATTGATTAATTATTCTTAAATAAGCACTCAATTTTTAGTAAAGTCATTTTATGCTTCAAAAATATGTTTTCTTCAAAAATAGTTTTTAGTGAGTGAATATTATAATTAATTTATGAAACTTTTTGTTATTATATTTTATAGAAATTATAATTTTTTTTAAATCATTATATCAAATTTATATTGGGGTTAAGTTTTGGGAATTTTTTGAAAAGATGGATTTTTCAGTGAATAATGAAAAATACCAATTATATAGAAAATGATCATTTCTTTTCAAGTATTTAAAAAATCCCATTTTGTTATGAATTGATTTTAAAATTTAATTAGTTAATTTTTATTAAAAATAATTCAACTAATGTCATTGGAATCTAAATTATGCTTAATTTTGGTATGAAAACTTTTTTATACTTAAAAATACATTTTTCTAGAAAACAATTTTTCATCATGTTTTTCATGTTTATTTTAAAATTTATTTCTACCACTTATAGGGATTTAATTTAATAAAGTGAATTCAATACTTGGAATAATAATTTCAAAATTTTATAAATAGTTCAACTTTATTTTTGGTCATAATGAATAGTAACCATGATAAAATTTATCACCACAATAATGGGTAAATTAGCTTAACCGGGTTTAAAACTAGTGTGAAAAGGATTTGAAATCACTATAAAACTTTATTTTAATATTATAGATGACTTTATTTTAACCAAACCCTTTATATATTCTAAAATATGGAATTTTGGTTCTATTTTTATTTGATAAAGACCTTTATATTATTTTAAGTAAAGAATAATTCCAAAATGTCACTTTCTTGATTTTAATTTCTCTAATATGTTTTCAAAAGGATAAAAACAAGTTATTAATGGGTTTTAAAGTTTATTTTGAATATGAATAGTTTTTTATGATGGTATTTTATTTTTTATTTTTTAGTGATGAAATGATTACCTCAAATGCTCTGGCAACACCGCTAGTATGCTTGTGCAAGCAATAGAAAAAACAAGTAATTTTTTTTAAAAACTCTAAAAGTAATATTTTTTATTTGAGTTATGTGGTTAAATTTTTTTAGATAAATATAATTTATTATCTATGTGTTAAAAATTTATATTTGAACTACATTTCCATCTCAATTTTTTAAGTTAATTATGTGAATAGTCTCGAAAATGGATTTAATGGTATTTTATATTAAATAATATTTTATTAAATGATTTAAATTCATAAAAATATTAAATTTGGAAAATTTAATGGGATAAAGTCTATAATATCAACCATTATTTAATTATGATTCACTTTTCCTTTCATTTTAAACTTCTTGACCTTAAAGAGTAAAAAATTTGAAATCACGATAATTCTCAAAAGGGCCAATGAGGAGTTAAAACTAATAGATGAGGGTTAAAAATCACATAAAATTGTCTAAATTATATTGTATGAGATTATTTCAGATTATATTCATCCTATATTTCAAATATATCTATTTTTTTCCACATGAACATGAAAATTAATTTATATTAATTTAAAACTTTAAGTAATTCCAAGGGTTCCCCTCTCATCTCTTATATAAGGACACCACCTATCCTCTATTCCTAACACTTATTGATCTACTTATATCAATAAAAACTAGAAAAAAATCTTCCTAAATTCCTTATATACATTCTAAAGGTTTTATTATTCTTAAAATACTATCCCTATGGTTCTTAAGGAGAGATATAGAGGAGGTTCTTCAAAGAAGAGACAACCGTCTTAACCAAACATCTTCATTTTAATTCATCTTATACCTCCTTTAATTATATTTTAAACATTAAAATATAATAAAATAAATATATTTCATCTAATTATGTGTTATTATGTTAATTTAATAACTTTATTCATCTCCTTTTCCCATCAATTGGGAAACAAAACCATCGTTTGTGAATACGTGCAGACTACCGCTTCACAAATCGATGTATTTTGTTTCTCATAACCACCTTTCATGATTGGTTATTATGATGGATTTAATGTATTTATACCATATTCATGAAATAATTAAAATTCTATAAATATAATATATAATCTATCTTCATACCATTCCAATCATTAAAAACATAATCATCACATGTGCGTACGTACAGACTACCGTCTCCACATAGCGATTTATTTCGTTTTTCAAAAACCACCTCTCATGTATTTTCATTTGGATATATTTAACAATATTAATTTATTTTTATAAAATAATAATAATTCTGGAAAAAATATTTTATTTTTTTTCTTTATTTTCCATCAAACTAAATGTAAAAAACATCTCTTGTGTGTATGTGCAGACTACTGCCTCACGAGCCGATGCATTTTGTTTTTTCATGATCAATTTTCATGGATGGATCTAAAATCATATATTTTTTATAAAATTATAATATTTTATTATTATTATTATTAATATTATGGAATAATGACCTCTTTGACCATGGTCAACCTATTGATGTTGTTTGGGGATTATTAACCAAATGTCCTCAAAACACGCGACATGAACTTAATTGATTTTGTAACTATATAATACATTGTAATAAATAAAATAAAAGAGATTAAGATAAGTTAATAAAAATAAAAAATGTTCTTAATAAATTAAATAGTTAATCTATATTCATTATACAAGAGTTAAATAACATATGTGGCAAGTTGAGATATGAGGTAAGATTTTTTTTAAAACCTTATTTTAAAAGTTAAAATGTTTTTCTTCTATTTTTCATCCACATCCATGTTACTTAAATGTTTCAAGTATGTTATTAATATTATTATATTTATTTTTAAATTCATTTTAAACCATGTTTTACTTTCTTCATGAAGGTTTTAAAAGAATACTTTAAATGTTTTCCAAATGGGATATTTTTGACATTTTTATAAAAGTGTAAAAGGAATGTTTTTAATGTATATGGAATGATATGAATTTTCAAAAATCATGATAATTATTATTTAATAGGATACCTATAAAAGTTTTAATATTTTTTCAAAATAATATCTTATTTATTGTTCTTCTGGTATTTTTTTAAATGGTTTTCAAAAATTATTTTTATCCTTATTTTTATATAAAGACTAAAAGTGCTTCTATGTATGTTTTAAATGGAATTTTTATGAGATTTTATGATTTAAATTAAATATTTTATGTTTATTATGGTCCTTATAATTTTTTATAATGACGGGTTTTCCCATTATAGCTCTCTAATGCATTAGGTAATGATTATGTTCTCTAAAGAATTATGTTGGAATTAACTGAGTACGTTATTCCATTTGTAAGGGTTATTATAATGGTTCTCTGATGATAATGTCCCAAGGAACCTGAATGAATTTTCTATTCTTGAAAATTAATTTTCATGGAAATATATTTATTTCATAAGGTAAGATAATAATCTCTTGTTTAAAGAAATGATTAAGACCTTTCAGGGTAAAAAATATGTTTTTAAGAAAATGTTTTTCATGGATTTTAATGTTTTCTAAGAAAACATTATGATTATGATTTTTCATTTATACTTTATTATAAAGTGTTTTATGAAAATATTTGGGTATTAAATATGATTTCATATCTAAGTAAACAATTATATGATCTCAAATTTTATTAGGTAGAAAAACTATCTTATATGATCTCAAAGTTTTAAAATAGACTAAAAGGTTCATTTTATTTATTGTATATGTCCCTTAATGAGTTATGTTTTTCTCATCCCAAATTTTCAAATGATTTTTCACATGGTTTAAGGATGAATAGAAACATTAATAAATCCATATTTCTAGATATGGGAGTCACCTTGAACGAAGCGATTGTGTCTTTATAAAGAACTTGTTTTGTGAAAAAAATGTATACTGTATAGAAATGATCACTTTTTTGTAGGATATTGTCCTAATTCTCTAAAAATATAAACCTAAAAGATCCTTGAGAGTTATAGAAAATTAATTATTGTTTAAAAATTAAATTATGGGATAGATAAGGATTGAGTCCTTATAGTTGGTATCAAAGGAAGGGTTTAGATAAATTTAGAGATTAAGATGTTTTCATATGAGGTTCACTTAAGAGTTATGGATGCCATCATGATTTTATGAGTTTAAGGTTGATCATAAGTTAAAATTCATAGACACCACTTTTGAGTTCTTAAGTGATGGGATTTTAAGGTGATTAATGATACATTAGGAGACATTTATTGATTTTTGATAAATATTTGATATATATATATCCCTAATGATTAACTTGTGTTGTAGTAAAAATGTTATTTAAGTAACAATGCTTTTATATTTTGTGGAAATAATTTGAAAGGTATTAATAAACTTTAGGGTTATGATAATCTTTTATGTTGAGGTAATTATGGTTAATTAGGATAAAAGGTTTATTAAATTTTGAAAACATATATTTTATCATATAGATAACCATGGGATTGAAAATTGATTTTGTGACTGTGATTAATTTTATTTTTTAAAAATTTCACTATTTTGAGAACATTATATGATTAAGGTAAATGAAATTAATTTTGGATAATATGAGATTTTATTTGATGAATAAATGTTAAATTATCTTTTGTAAGTATATATGATTTTATTTTATCTTTATGGTGATTTAGGTTATTTATGGAAAGGATTAGTATATTTTGGAGATTATATGATTAGGACATATACATTTTTGGGTATATTACTTTATGAGTGACTAATATTGTTTGGAGATAAATGTTAAATTGATTTTGAAAGAATATGTGATCAAATATTTCCAATTTTTTTTTGGGTTTTAAATTTTGTTAAGAATATTTTGAAGAGTTTTAAGGTTAGTTATGGAATGATTAAAGTCAAAATTTGGGTGTTATTGTTGAGACTTTGGAGATTAATATTGTATTTATTAATATGAAGGTTTATTCAGATTGGATATTATATTAACTTGTGATAATTTTTTTTGGATAATGTCTAAAAATAGGTGGAATAAATTTTTATCCTCTTACAGATCATGTGATCCATTAGAAGTTTATTTTGGTGCTTCAAATATGAACAATTCATCTTGAATATTAATTTTTTGAATAAGAGATGTGATAGAAGTATAAATTGATTTAATCACAATAAAAGGATTAAATTTCACTCACGAAATGGAAAAAATAAAATAATTATACTTTTTTGTGTCTCTATACCAATGGTAAAAGAATCCCTCAACTCTAGGAAAATGATCTTGAAATAAAAATGATAGCCTTTTATGATCATTTCTCATGAATTGATGGTCTATTCTATTCCCAAAAAGTATATCATTATCTCTTAAATGAATATTATTTCCAATTCTATGTTTTCACTTCTTGATAATGTTATCCTCATGTGGAAAACTAGTTATGAGTTATTCTAGATGACCTTTATATTTCCCTTTCTCTCTTTTCAAAATTATATTCTATTAACCCTTTTTATGATGTGATTTTTCAGTAAAGGGATTTTAAAATATTAAACCCTAAAATTACCAAGAATAAGATAAAATTATAAGGATATAATTTCTTTAAGGGGGTATAATGTAATACCCTGATATTTTAAAAGATGATTTTTTATATCGTACATGACACACAACACCGAGCTTTAATGACAAAAAAATATCATTTTTTAATATCACCATTATAACCTAGCTGTTGAATTGGTGGGTATGAATAGTAATAATTACATTATTAAGTATATATATAAAGTTCATACTTAATAAAAATGTTTTGATTAATTTTAAGAAATAAGCACCCAATTTTTAGTAGTCATTTTATGCTTTAAAAATATATTTTCTTCCAAAATGGTTTTTATTGCTTTTTGTGAGTGAATATTATAATTAATGTTTGAAAATTATAGAAATTTTATTTTATAAAAAGTATATAATTTTTTAAATCAGAATATCAAAATTATATTAGGGTGAAATTTTGGTATTATTATGAAAAGATTGATTTTTAGTGAATAATGAAAAATTCCGATTTTATAGAAAACCACACTTATTTTCAAGTATTTAAAAAGTACCATTTTTTTGAATTGATTTTAAAATTTAATTAGATTATTTTTATTAAACATAATCCAATCAATGTCACTATGATCAATATTATGCTTAATTTTGGTATGAAAGCATTTTTATAAATAAAAATGTATTTTTATGGAAAGCTATTTTTCATCACGTTTTATGGGTTTATTTTAAAATTAATTTATGCCACTTATAGGAATTTAATTTGATAAAATGATTCCACATTTTTAATCAACATTTCCAAATTTTTCAAATAGGTCAACTTTATTTTTGGTCACAATGAATAGTAACCATGGTAAAATTTATCACCGTAGTAAATGGTAAATTGAGTTTACTAGGGTTAAAACTAATGTGAAAAGGATTAATAATCACTATAAAACTTAATTTTAAACTTTTTTTATGAGTTTATTTCGACTACCCATTCATATATTCTAAAATATGGTATTTTTGTGCCATTTGTATTTGATAAAGACCTTTATATTATTTTATGTAAAGAATAATTCTAAAATGTCACTTTCTTGATTTTATTACCTCTTACATATTTTAATGGGAATAAAAAAGAGTTATGAATAGTTTTATAAGATTATTTTGGATATTAATATGATGTTAATTTATTTTTAATTTTTAGTGATGAAATAATTACCTTAAATGCTTATGCAACATCGACACAGTGTTTGTGTAAGCAGTATAAAAATCAAGTAATGGATTTTTAAAACTCTAAAGGTAATATTTTTTGGGTGAGATATGGTGTTACAAATTTTTTTTAGATAAATATAATGTATTAGTGATGTGTTAAAATTTTATATTCAAATGAAATTACTATCTTTATTTTTTAATCCAATTATGTGAATAGTCCTGAAAACAACTTTAATAGTATTTATGTTAAATAATATATTATTAAATGATTTTAAATTCATAGAAATATTATATTTTTCCAATTTAATGATATGTATTCTATAATTTCAAAAATTATCCACTTATGGGTCACTTTTCCATTTATTTTAACTTTCTATACCCTAAATAGTAAAAAACTTTGATATCATGGTAATCGTCAAAAGGGTTAACTGAGGGTTAAAAATAAGAGGTAAGGGTTAAAACATCACATATACTTGTCTAAATTTTATTTAATGAGAGTATTTAAACTTATATTCACCTTAAATTCTAAATATATCAATGTAGTTTCACATGAACATGAAAATTAATTTATATTAATTTAATACTTCAAGTAATTCCATGGTTGGCCCTGTCCTCTCTAATATAAGGACACAACCTATCCTCTCTACCTCACACTTCTTGAGACACTTAGTTCAACTAAAACCTGAAAAAAATATTCTTAACTTCCTTATTTAAATTATATAGGTTTTTTATTCTTAAAAGACCATCCCTAGGGTTCTTAAAGAGAGATCTAGAGGTGGTTCTTCAAAGAGGAGGTAATCATCTTAACCTAGCATTTTTTATTTTACTTCTTCTTTTACTTCCTTAAATTATATCCTAAAAATTAAAATTTAATAACATAAGTATCTCTCATAAACTTATATTTTATTATATTAATGGAACATACTTATTATTCTACCTTTTTCATCAAATGTGAAATGAAACCATCTTTCATGCATACGTGCGGACTACCGCCTCACAAACTGATGTATTTCGTTACTCATCACCTCCTTTAATGGTTGATTTTTTATGATAGATTTAATATATATATATATGATATTAATTAAATAATTATGATTCTATAAATATCATATATCATCTATCTTCACACCATTCTTATCATTAAAAATGGAATCATCGAACGTGCGTATGTACGGACAACCGTCTCCACCTAGAGATGTACTTCATTTTTCAAAAACCGCCTCACATGGCTGGTCATAAGGATAGATTTAATGAAATTATTTGATATTTATAACATTATAATAATTCTATAAAGATAACCTTTTATTTTATTTATTTATTTTCCATCCAAAAAATATAAAAAATATCACATGTGTGTACGTGCAGATTACCGCCTCACGAGCCGATGTATTTTTTTCATGACCGCTTTTCATGGATGGATCTAAAATTGTATTTTATGTATAAAATTGATAATTATATAATTATTATTATTATGTAGATGATTTAATAATTACCCATTTTACCACAACCAACCTACCAAATTTATTTTGGGGATTATGAACCGAATATCCTCAAAACATGTGACACGAACTTAATCGATTTAGTAATTATATAAGACCTAGTAATAAATAAAATAAAAGAGATTATGATAAATTAATAAACCTGAAAATGGTCCTTATGAAATTAAATAATTAATATAACTTCATTATACAAGAGTTAAATAACTTATGTGGAAAGTTGGTATATAAGGTAATAAATCTAGAATAAGTATTATTCATCAGGGAGCCTCGGAGAGGCATCTTCCCCCAATCCCCACAGTGGCTAGGGTTTCTTATCACTCGTTTCCCCTTTCCCCTCCGGTTGGTCTCGATCCTACGGAAACTTTCTCTGGTTTTGCTCTGGTGTAGGCGTGTGTTGGTGACAGTGCAGTGTGGTGGGGTTCCAGTGGTGCCATCGGATGTTCTCAGTGACGTCGTGACCCTGATCAGTTCGACACGCCTCGCCCCCTTCAGCATCTTCGACTCACCATGAAGCTTGGATCGGTGCGAATCGGATGCAGCGTCATGTAGAGTGGCTGTATCTGGATCCTCGAATCGGTCCGACGTGGTTAGGTGACGTCTATGGCATGCATCCAGTATGGGTTGGAAACATATCTAGAGAGGATTAGAGGGGGGGGGGGGGGGGTCCTAGTTCCTAGATTTTTTACTTGTTTTGAGGTTTTGTAGGTTTGATTATTGGTTTGTGCGGCATCGACGTCGCTGATGACTCCCTGCTCCTACTTGGTTGGACTCTGCCTCTTCCTGCGAATGGGTGGGGTTGTCTGCGGATGGTAGCGGGGCTGTCATTAGGTGGTGTTCCGATGACTAGTGGGGGTTTCATGGCATGAGGTCTCGGTTCGGGATCTGCAAGTGTTAGAAAGCTTTGACGGTTTTTTGGTGGAGGTTATGTGTGAATGTTGTAGTTTCTTGTGGAATGGTTTGATGCTAAAGGTGGGGAGTCGGTGCTGCCAGATTTAACTACATGGAACAGGCCTTAGAGGAGGATGCAGATATGGCCATTCATATTTGAAAATCTCTATAGATTTGGTTGTTGAGAGGGTATTACATTTGTCATTGTATCGGGCCTATGCATCGACACATGACATTTTCTTGCCGTATTTCCTTGAAACGATGGAAAGATTTATCATGTTATATGCTAGGGAGGGGCAGCTCCATGTTTGCAGTCTGGTTTTACTGTTCTATCCTTAGGGTGTGTTTTTTATTAATTACATGAAGTCTATTGGGTTTCCCACTTCATCCCTTAAAATGGGCTTTCATAATAATAAAAAAAATTAAGGCCTTTGGGCCGTTGGATGGATGATATATAAGGTAAGATATTTTTCTTAAAACTTATTTTAAAAGTTTACAAGTTTTTCTTCTATTTTAAATCCATATCCATGTTCCTTAAAATGATTTAATAATTATATTAATATTATGAAATTTATGTTCAAAATAATTTTAAAACATGTTTCACTTTCTTTAATAAGATTTTATAAGAATAATTTTAAACTTTTTTTAAACAGTTTTTTTTTCAATTTTTTATAAAAGTGTAAAATAAATATTTTTTAACATATACATAATGAGAATAATTTCCCACTATCATGAATTTCGTCCTTTAATAATATTCCTATAAAAGTTTTAATTTTTTTAAAAGAATATCCAAATTTTAGTTCTTATAGGATTTTTTAAAGAGTTTTCAAAAGGATTTTTATCCTTATTTTACATGAAGCTTGAAAGTGATTCTTTATATATGTTAAATGGAATATTTTATGAGATTTTATGATGGAAATGTAATATTTTATGTGTTTTATGAATTTTATGGTCCTTTTATATTGTTTATGATGATTGGTTAGCCTGATATAGCTCTCTAATGCTTTGAGTAATGATTATGTTCTCCAAAGAATTATTTTGGAATTAACCGAATAAGTTATTCCATTTGTAAGTTTTCTTGTAAGGGTTCTATGAAAATGATTTCCCAAGGAACCAATATGAATTTTATATGCCTAAAAATTACTTTTCATGGAAATATTTTTATTTCATAATGAAATTTAATTATCTTTTGTTTAAAGAAATCATTAAGACCTTTAAGGGTAAAAAGTATGTTTTTAAGAAAATGTTTTTCACAAATTCTCATGTTTTTTAAGAAAACTTTATGACTATTATTTTTCATTTATACTTTCTTATAAGGAGTTTTATTAAAAAGGTAGTAAATCTTATTTCACATGCATGTAAACAATTATTTGAGTTAAAATTTTATTATGTTAAAGGAAAACTCTTTTATATGATCTCATGGTTTTGAAATAGACTAACATGTTTATTTTATTTTTGGTATATGTCCCTTACTGAGCATTATTTTTATTATAACATAGTTTCAAATTATTTTTCACAGGTATTAATGATAATTAAAAATTCTAATAATGTTAGTGTTCTAGATATGGGGTTTACTTTGAACGAATCAAGCATGTATTTATAAAAAAATTGTTTTGTGGGAAAATGGATATTGTGTGGAAATGTACACTTTTTTATATAAGATCTTGTACTAATCATATAAAACTAAAAACCTAAAAGGTTATTAGGAATGAAAGAAAACGAATTATTTTTTAAAAATTAAATTATGGGTTGAATACAGATTGGGTCTTCATAGAAATGTTCTAAATAGTGACTTGTTTTTCTATCCATGCATAAAGTGTTTAAATATAAGAAATCCAGGAAGTAGATAAATAAAATATCATATAATTTATAATGGTTTTAATCCCAAGTTATAGTCATTGGATATGGCATGGTAAAATTGAGACGAATTCAATATCTAATGATGATGAAGATTTTCAAGATAATAATTCTGATCAAATTGAAGAAATGATCGATGATATTGAAGTTTAATCAATTGAGAATATAATTATGGTTGAGTTATTATATAGTGATTATGAAAAACAACTATATCCAAGTTGTAAAAAATTTATAGTTTTATCAATAGTGTAAATATTAGTTATCTTGAAAGATAATAATGGATGAATTGAAAATAGTTTTACAAAATTTCTATAGCTGTTGAAAGAAACACTTATTGAAGACAACAATATGACTTATTCAAATTATAATGAGAAAAAAATATTATCTCATATGATATTGGGGTATATGAAGATACATGTCTAACCCAATAAACATGTGTCATATTGGAAAGAATACAAAGGACTTTCAAAGTTATCTAAATATGTGACATTATGGTATAAGTTGAAAGAAAAAACACATGTTGACATATCTATTATTCCAAGTACAAAAATTCATACTAATGAAATTTGGAATCTTCCTATAATTACCTATTTAAAATTATTATTTATAAATTCAAATGATAAAAAAGGTTAATATGGAATGTAGACGAGGGAATATATAATTAGAAATTATGTCATCCATCTGATTGTGCACAATAAAATAAAATTGTTTAATATTTTCTTATATTTAGAAATAAATTTAGAAATCTTATACTTGGAATGTGAATACTTGAAATGAATCCATATCACATCCTTAGTAGAAAACATAGTTTATTTCTTGTTTTTTTGGTAATTGATAAATTATCTCCTAATTTTTTTATAAAGTAAAAATATATCATATTGAGTTTAATGATTTTTAGGCCAAAACATCCAGAAAACAATATTGATATTTACTTTTCTCAATTAATTTATTATTTAAAACTCTTATATTATTAAGGTATATATAAGGACCTAAAATTAAAAGTTATATACTCTAGTGAATTTATACTAGAATTAACTTTCTTATATTCCCAAAGATATTTTAGGTTTGGTCATTTAGATAGATATGTAAAAATTATTACATAAAAAACCCACATATATATATATAAAGTGGACACTTCTAATCAGTATCCATTTTCCTACAATATAAAAATTTTAAAAAATCATTATTTATTTTCATTAAAAATATTCTAAAATATTAACTTAACTTCTTCCTTGTTCTTACCCATCATTAAACCCTGTTAAAAAAATTTAAAATGTGAGATGATCACAACACACTCAATATGAGACCTAAAATAAAAACCCATTAGTCCATAATTACTTATAAAAATTTTCCTTTTCAAAGTAAGAGTTGGGCTCAAAATAAACATTTTATTACCTAAGAAATCACCTTCTTTGACCAAATATTTTCATAAAACATTTCATAATAAAACTTAAAGGTAAAATAAAACTCATGAATGTTTCTTTTAAAACATGAAAAACTCATGAAAACCATTCAAAAAAGATATAATTTTTACCCTTAAGAAGTAGTAATTTTTTTTTTGAAAAATAATACCATTTATTAATTTTTTGGAAATCATAATATTACAATAAAAACTAATATAAAGCATAGATAAAACATAATGTTATATTGAGATACCATTTTACATATCACTCTTACAATGGAATACTTATATTTCTGACTTCCATACCTAATGTATCAGAGGGCTATCATAGACCCACCCATCATAAATTTATAACATAACCATCGTAGTTGGTTTATAACGTAACCAATAATCCTTGGTTTATCACAGAACCACCTATACTTGGTTTATAATGGAACCAACTTCATCATAATCAATGTCCAAGAACCAATCAAAACACATAAAATCATTCAATTTTTAATATTACACTCATAAAACATTCTTTGTACCCATAAGAAAACATTTACAAATATTGAAATATACACTCCATTTAAAAAAAAAAATTCAATACCAAAATACCTTGAAAAATGGAAACATGATTTTTATTTAAATAAAACATTAAATCTTGTTAATTAATCAGAAAATAAAATAACAGTTATGGAGATGGGAAAATTCATTGTCATCGTATATGTTAAAATAGAACATTCCTTTTGTTTTTTTTGTCAAAATATTACATACAAAACATGTAAAAATATTAATTTTGAAAACATTTGAAATAAATAAAAAAGTTTAATTTATAATAATTTTATGTACATATAAACATATTCATAAAATAATGAAAAAAACATATACATGGAATAAAAATAGTTTTAAGAGAACTTTAATAGTGGATTTTTTTAAAAGAAAGTCCCTTACCACTTTGGAAACATTTCAATCATAATCCCCATGAAATAATAACATTAAAAAAACTTTAAATATCATGATAATAGAGAAATTAATTATATAACATGTCAAAGGGGCTGTATATACCCCTCATAAAATAATATCGGTTCATAACATCAAAATATGCCTCAATGAAAAGAAATTGAGACGAAGTACCTTACGTTGAGTTAGACTTGTCACATACATTTTTTATCTTCCTAAGTAATAAAATTATGTTAATTATTTACATTATTAAGAATTTTTTTGAATTTTATTGTTCCTTTTATTTTTTCTCTTACCATGCTATACACAATTAGTTAATCATTTAAGTTCACTTTGGAAGTTTTGATGGTATTCGGCGTATGTGTCAAAAATGACTTTAGTTGGTTAACTATGGTCATAGATTTTACTATTAAATCATATAAAGAATAATAATAATGAAATAAATATCATTTTTATACATAATTTATACTTTTAAATCCATTCATTAAATATAGTTATGAAAAATTAACTACGTTACAATCATAGAGACGGTAGACTGTACACATGCATGAGAAACGTTTCCATTTTTCAACGATCATTATGAAAAGAAGATAAGTATTATTTTATCTTTAAATAATTATCATAATATCATAAATAAAATATTATTTATTTAAATTCACTTATATATATAATCCATGTGATGTGATAATAAAAAAAGAATCACATTGCTTCGTGGAGGTGGTAGTCCACATATACGCACAAACAACGTTATAATTTTTCAATGTGTGGTAATGTAAGACATAAAATAATATATTATATTTTTATAATGATAAATATTTCATTAATATTATAATTATTTCTTTTATACCACATATATTCATTAATTTATCCTTATTACCTTCCATATAAAGCATTAGTGAAAAATGAACCACATTGCTTCACGAGACGATAGTCCGCTGTACACATGAGCAAAATCATTGTATCCCCAAGGAATGGAAATTAAGAAGGTATATATGATATAATAATTAAATAATTATAATAATTTAAAACATATAATATATATACTTTAAATACATAATTATAACAATCCGTGAGAGGCGATGATATAAAATGAATGACATCGGTTCACGAGGCAGTAGTCTGCTATACACACAAATGATGATTTGGTTTACCATTTGATGGGTGAGGAGATGGATCCAGGTTATTAAATTAACACAATAAAATATTAGTATGTTTTAGATAAATGTGTTATTATATCAACATGATTTAATAAAACCTTAAAGAGGTTGAAGAAGAAATTAAATAAAAAAGCTCAGTTAAGCACGATACCTCTTTTTTCGAAAAAAAATCCTTAGGTTAGTAAAAAAAACATTATTAGGATGGATTTATGATAAAAAATGGGATATAGATCATATGGAGGGAATTAAGTAAGATATTTGGTCAGGTATTGGCTGATCCAAATGGATTTGAAGGTGTGAAGAGGAGGGGGTGTCATTTTTTAAGTGAGGTGAGTGTCACACTTGTAATTTTTGAAAATAAATGGTGTACCCGCATTTTTCACATGTAAAAAGGATAAAAAATGAACTATTATTGAGACTCATACATGATAATTCTGAAATATGGATATCTAATATATTTTAGATATATTTTTAGGTCATTTTAACCCTTATCTTTTTTAGTTTAACCCCCAGTAAACCCGTTTTTACTATTTTCACTATTCAATATGACCAAAAATTAAGTTAACATTATTAGTTAATATAAATTATATTGATTAAAAATATTTAATATATTTTACCAAATTAAATTCACAGAACTGATATAATTTAATTAAAAATAAACCCACAGACGTGATGAAAAAACATTTTTTTCCAGGAAATGTATTTTTCAAGCATAAGATGATTTTACATTAAATATATGAATAATAATCATAATTATATGATTTTAAATTAATATTTATTAATATATAATATATAAATTTAATTTAAATAATTCCTAATTATGTGTTTTTTAACTATTTAAAATATAGATACATTATTCACTTTAAAACAGTTTTCTGAAAAACCTATTTTTTAAACCCAAAAATAAACTTATACTAAAATCCAATATAAAAATGATTCAAAAGTAATTTATTGGATTAAATATAATTAAATATTACTTATTTTACTTGAAATAATATTCAAAAAATATTGATACTTTTAAATTACTTAATTTTTTGAAATTAAATGAAATTTTTACAAAAATCAGTATTTTTCACTATTCAGAAAAAAGTTAACATTTTCTAAAAAATAAAAAATATCACCCTAAGTTAATTTTTATATGATGATTTTAAAAATGAAATTAATTTTTTATAATTAATATTATATAACTAATAATTTAAACTTTTAAATAAAAAATTATAAGAAAAGAGTTTAATTAAAAATATTTCCTTTTTGATTTACAAATTACTTAATATTTTTATAATGAATATAATTATCTAATCCATATTAATAAATATGAAATTGATTTATTATATAATTAACTAGGTTTATAAATTCTTCTACCATTTTGGAAATTTTATTCTCACAATTTTATTAACTTATTAAATAAGTAGGGATATCTTTCCCTCATAGCATTTTCAGATTCCCATGTTGCTTATTTAACCATATGGGTTTTTCATAAAACATTAACATGGTGAATCACCTTATTACACAACAATTTATCTCTATGATCAAGAATCTGAATAGGTTTTTCTTCATAAGAAATATTCTCTTCTAATTGAACTACTTCAGGGCTCAAAACATGATATGAATTTGGAATATATTTCCTAAACATTGAAACATGAAACACATTGTGTACCTGGGATAAACTTAGAGGCAAATCCACTCGATAGGAAACTGATCCAATTTCTATAGGATTTCATATGGTCCAACAAACCTTGAACTTAACTTCCCCCTTTTTCAAAAACACATAACCCTTTTCTATAGAGATAATTTAAGAAAACCATGATTACCTACCTCGAAAGAAAGATATTCCCTCTGGTTATCTACATAACTTTTCTACCATATATGAGTTGTCCTCATATATTGATGAATAAACCAAACCTTCTTATCTATTTCATCTACCAAATTTGGTGCCATCAACCTCCTTTCTCTTAATTCATCCTAAAAATACAGTGTCTAATACCACTTTCCATATAATTCCTAAAAAGGTGCCATTTGTATACTAGAATGAAAACTGTTTTTATAAAAAAACTCACCCAAAAAAAAATATAATGATCCCAACTTACCAGGTAATCCATTGAAAAAGAATGAACCATATATTACAAGGTATGAATTTTTCACTCATAATTTCCATAATATTGAGGATGAAAACCTGTACCAAAATTTAATTCTGTACCCAATGAATTATAAAGTCCTTTATAGAAATTAGAAGTAAATCTGGGATTGCAGTTAGAGAAAATAGAGATAAGAAATCCATGTAACCTAACCATATCCTTTATATATATCCAAGAAATATAATCCAAATATATAGTTTATCGAATGGGAAGGAAATTTTCATATTTAGTTAATCGATCAATAATAACCCAAATCACATTGTTACCTTGATATGTATTTGGAAATCCCACCATGAAATCCATTGATATATTTCCCATTTTCACTCTGAAACTAACAAAGGTTGAAGTATTCCCTTTGATAATTGTCATTATTCTTTAACCTGCTAAAAATTCAAACATTTCATGTTAAAGTCAATAATATCTCTTTTCATTCTTTCCCTCCAATAATACCCTTGAAGGTCTTGATACATCTTAGTGCTGCTAGGGTGAAAAGAAAAAAGAGAACTATAATATTCACTCAACAAATGTCTATTCAAATGGAAATCATAGGGCACACATAATATTTTTCCAAATCCAATAACACCTTCTTTATAAACATTAAACTCAGGAAACTTAACCATCTTAAAAAATTATATCTTTTACTACAAAACTTGATCCTACTTTTGAGCTCGATTAATTCCTTATGACAATGTAGACTACATTGAAACCTAAAACAAAACAGAGGATTTCCCTAAATCTAGAAATTATAATAAAAAATTCATCAAATCATTAACCAAAGGGTCATATTATAAATGTAACATGGTTAATGTATCATTAGTTTTCTAATAAAAAGCATCAGAAACTTTGTTTTATTTTCCAGGATGGTAATGAATCCTATAATCATAATCCTTGATCATCTCTATCCATATTATCTGTACCATTTTTAATTCTTTTTGAGTGAATATATACTTAAAAATTTTGTGATCATCATATATTTCACACTTTACTCTATACAAACAATGCCTTCAAATTTTTAAATAAAAAAACAAAAAATATAATTCCAAATCACATGTAGGGTAATTTAACTCATGATGTTTCAACTAAAATAAAGCATAATAAATTACCTGATAATTATTCATTAAGAAACAACCAAGTTCCTTTAATGAAGAATCACTGTAGATAAAAATTCACCATTTCTAGAAGGAATAAACAAGACTAGATCATTCACCAATCTATTTTTTTTGTTTCTAAAAATAATCATCACATTTTTTTATCAAGATGAATTTAACTCATTTTAAAGTTAAATTAGTTAATGTGATAGAAAATGAGAAATTTTTTCAACAAACCTTTGGTAGAAAACTACTAAACTAGGAAAACTATAAATCTATGTGACATTTATAGATCTTGGTAATTCTTAAACAACTTGATTTTTAGTAGGGTCAATAGTTATTCCATTTTTAGAAACAATTTATCCAAGGAAATAAATTTAATTCAACCAAAATTCACACTAATTAAATTTTCCATATATTTTATTTTATTTTGAGGTTTGAAAAAAATCCTTATGTGTTTTTCATGTTCCTCCTGAATCTTACAATATACCAAAATGTCATCAATAAACAAAACCACAAACTTATCCAATAACTCATGGAAAAATCTATTCATAAGGTCAATAAATACAATAGATTCATTAGATAACCCAAAGGGAATAACTAAAAATACATAATTCCAATATCTAGTATGAAATGATCTCTTTGTAATTTCATTATCCTTTAACTTCATTTGATACTACTTGGAACTCAGATCAACCTTTGAAAAATATTGGGCTCCCTAGAGCTGATAAAAAAATCATCAATATGAGGTAAAGGATATTTGTTCTTAACAATGATATTATTCAAGGATCTATAATCAATGAAAAGTATCATTGAACCGTATTTATTTTTAACAAAAACATAGGATCAACCCATGGCAGATTATTAGGAAAAATGAAACCTTTATCTAAGAACTCATGAAATTTATTTTTTAATTCTAAAATTTCCACTTTATCCATTTGATAAGGGGGTTTTAAAATAGGTTTAGCACCAAGAACTAAGTCAAAAGTAAATTCAACCTCACAATCAAGAATAAAACCAATAAAATAATTATAAAATATATCCATGTATTCATTCACTACTGGGACATCACTAATTTGAACAATTTTTTTCTTTTCAACAATATAAGCTAAGTAACTTTCACTTTCATACCTAATCAATTTCTAATCTTCTTGGTACGGTATCAAAGGTATGAAATCATTTAATAAAACTTTCTTATATCTGAAATCTATCTTATACTGATAAGCTAAAAACCAATCCATACCCAAAATGATATCAAATTCCACTATGGTAAGTTCAAAAATATTTACAAGAAAGACCATTCCACTAATAAAAACATGAATATTCTTATAAATCTTAGTTTCTTTAATATTTCAATTGGAGTTTTGAATAAAATTCATACCCTATTTTCATGTAACGATACTCCCATTTTAGTTGAAAATTTCTCATAAATGAAAGATTGTGAAAATAAAAAGTAAAATAGGGTATTGGAATAATTCAAATAAACCAGTAACATACCTGTCACCACTTCACTTGATGTCCCAAAATAAAAAATAGTAGTAGAAAAATATTTTTATGCACCCTTTTACTATTTATCTTGTTGATTTCTAACCTAAGTAACCAACTTCAGGCACATATTGACATAATTCTATAAATCATTGCAATTAAAACATCTTAACATTGGATTTTCATTACTTGTCTGATCATTTTCCTTACAGTCATGAGCCATATGAAAAAAATTACCACATTACAAGAACTTACTAGAATTTTTAACACATTCCCAGGGTGATTTTTACCACACTTATCATAAGATGTGAACTTGATTTTCTTACCTCTATAATTCTTTAATCCGTTCCTATCTTTTTCCTGCCAGCTAGATATATTTTTTAGTTGTTTTCATAGAATACATGATCATAAAAAACTTCATTTCAAACTTCTCGGCACATCAAACAATTTTATCATAGATTTTGAATTCACAGGAATCCAATGCCCTTATATATATTGGATTCAATCCTAAGTAAAAATGTTTAATCATACTATCAATATCTTGTATAAAATTTGGTACATACCTGGCTAATATTGTGAAATTTTCTTCATGCACAACTACATAATATTCATCCTTTTTCATCAATTAAAAGAATTTTTTCTCTATCCTGATTTGAAAAACCTTAGGAAAATATTTCTCAAGGAATAGATTCTTAAATTTTTTCCATTATATGGAATCAAGATCATATTTATCTTTGGTATTATTAACAAAAGACCACCATTTTTCAACTTCACCTTTAAAATGATAAATATAAAGGGTTACATTTTGATGTTTTGAACATCCCATAAATTCAAATATCTTCTCTAGGGCATTGGTCCATCCTTTGGCTACTACTGGGTTAGAATATCCACTGAATACTATAGGAAGTTGTCTTATAAAATTCTTTACTATCAACATGTTATTTTGTGGAAGTTTTGGAAGCTCTCTAGCTTGGATCCAACCACCATCTATAACTTGTGTCAACTGATCCATCACTACAAAAAACTATTGTGTTCCAATTCCAACTATCTTGGTATGCTGATTTGGAATGATATTTTCCTCTCAATGCATTCTAACTATAGATACCCCATTTCCTATATGGAAAACCATTCCGAACAAACATAGTTTAGTCAAAGCAACATGGTAATCTTCAAATTATATATAATTTCAAATTATCCATAAAGTAAAATCTTTAAAGGGCATGATATTAACATTATTCTGACCTTTAAAGTTATATAAAACTTTCTCAACTATTAGGAATAGAACTTAAACATTACATATTATAGTGACTTTAAACTAGAATTAAATTTTTTATTTCCCCAAAGATCTTTTAAGTTTATATTTTTAGAGCAACAAGTCATAATTATTACATAAAAAACCCATATATATATATATATATAAAGTGGGAAATTCTAATTAGTATCCAATTTTCTCACAATATAAAACTTTTAAAAAACACGATTTTTTTCATGAAAAATATTCACAAATTTCAAATTGACATATTAATTATTATTATCCATCCTTAAACCCTTTGAAAAACATTTTAAAACATGGTATGAGCACAAAAATATTAGTAAGGTATATAAAATAAAAAAACCCATTATTAATTAAAAAAATTTTCCTTTTAAAAGTAATATTTGAGATCAAAAGAAACATTTTATTACCCAAGAAATCACCTTCTTTGCCCAAATATTTTTATGAAACATTTCATAAGAAAACTTAAAGGAAAAATAAAACTCATAAAGGTTTATTTGAAAACATGAAAACTCATGAATTTGTTTTCACAAAGTTATACTTTTCACCCTTAAGAAGTAGTATATACTTTATTTTGAAAAATAATCTCTTTTCTTACCTTTTTGGAAATCATAAGATTATCATAAAAACTTATAGAAAACATATATAAAATATAACAGTACCTTGGGAAACCAATTTATATATTATTGTTACAATATAATAAACATATAATCAATATCCATACCCAATTCATTGGAGGTCTATCACATACCCGCTCATCCTTGGTTTATAACGTAACCACTCATCCTTGTTTCATAACATTACCAACCATACTTGGTTTAAAATGGAACCACCTATCATCATAAATAATTTCCAAGAACTATAAAATAATAATAACACATAAAATATTATAATTTTTAATATTACACTCATAATATATTTTTTTTAACCATAATAAAACATTTCCAGATATTAAAATATCCACTCCATTTAAAAAACCATTTTCAACACAAAAATAACTAGAAAAAGGAAAATAAGGTTTTTATTTGAATAAAAAATTAAATATTATAAAGAATCAAAAAATAAAATAATGGTTATAGCAGAGATAAAATTCTTTGATTCCATTTATGTTGAAATAGAACATTCCTTTTGTCTTTTTGTCAAAACATTCTATATAAAATATGTAAAAAGATTACTTTTGAAAACCATTGAAAGAAAGAAAAAAATTTCCTTTATAAAACTTTCATGTTCATATAGGTACCTTCATAAAATCATTTAAAAAAAATATGTACATGGAAGAAAAAGAGTTTTAAGGGAACTTTAAAAGAGATTTTTTAAAAATAAAGTCCCTACCACTTTTGAAATATTTCAATTGTAATCCCCATGAAAGAATAACATTAAAAAAACTTTAAATATCAAGATAATAGATAAATTAATGATATAAAATTTTAAATGGGATGTATATAAACTTCATAAAAAAATATAGGTTTATAACATCAAAATATTACTTAACGAAAGGAAATTGAGACGAAGTCCCTTACCTTGAGTCTGACTTGTCACATACATTATTTATCTTTCTAAATAATAAACTTATGTTAATTATTTACTTTCTGAAGAAAATTTTCAAGTTTATTATTTATTTTATTTTATCTCTTACCATGATATACAAAATTATTTAATCATTTAAGTTTACTTTGGATTTTTTATGGTATTGAGAGTATGCATCAAAAATGACTTCAATATGTTAACTATGGCCAAAGAGTTTATTATTACATCATATATAGAATAATAATCCTGAAATAATTATCTTTTTTATACATTATTTATACTTTTAAAACCGATCATCAAATATTTTTATGAAAATGAACTATGTTACAATCATGGAGATGGTAAAATATACATACGCATGAGTAACATTTCCATTTTTCAACGATCATTATGGAAAAAAGATAAGTATTATTTTATCTTTACATAATTATAATAATATAATATACATGATATTATTTATTCAAATATAATTATATATATATATATCATTCATGTGATTTGGTGATGAAAAAATAATCACATCGCTTCGTGAAGGCAGTAATCCACACGTACACACGAATGATATTATCATTTTTCAGTGTGTGGAAAGGTGAGAAATAAAATGATATATTATATTTTCAGAATGATAAATATGTACTGAATATCATAATTATGTATTTTATATCTCATATATTCATTATATTTTCCCTTATTACCCTCCATGTAAAGTATAAGTGAGAAACAAATCACATCGCTTCGTGTGGCGGTAGTCTGTCGTACACATGAGTGACGTTATCGTACCCCCCATGGAATGGAAAGTAAAAAGGTTATATGATATAATAACTATAGAAGTATAATTATGTTAAAAATATAATATATATATATTTTAAATCAATAATTATATAAATCCATGAGATTCAATGATGAAAAATAAATGACATCAGTTCGTGAGGTGGTAGTCGACCATACACACGAATGATGATTTTGTTTCCCATTTTGATGGAAGAGGAGTTGAATTTAGATTATGAAATTAACATAATAAAATATAATTATATGGGATATATTAGTGTTATTATATCACCATTATTGAATAATATTTTAATGATTTGGAAGATTAAATAAAATAAAACTGACTGGTAAAGCACGATACCTCTTCTTCAGAAAAACTCCTTAAGTCAGTGCCAAAAGCCTTATTAGGATAAATTTTTTATCAAACTAGGAGATCTAGGTCATGTGGAGGTAATTAAGGATTATATTTGTGTAGGTATTGGTTGATACAAAGGTATTTGAAGGTGTTAAGGGGAGAGGATGGTGGGTGGCATTTTATAAGTGAGGTGAGTGATACACTTATAATTTTGGAAAGAAAAACATGTACCCATGTTTTTCACATGAAAAAATGATCCAAAATGGTCTATTAATGAGAATTATTTATTATAATGTATAAATATATCCATAAAATATATTTTATACATGTTTTTAGGTAATTTTAACCCTTATCATTTTAGTTTAACCCCTGGTAAATCTGTTTTTACCTTAACCGTGGTAAAATATTTTACTATTTTCACTATTCATTATGAAAAAAACTATGTTGAAATTATTTGATAATATAAATTATTTTAATTAAAAATATTTAATTAATTTTAAAAAATTCAATTTTCATAACTGGTATAATTTAATTTAAAACTAAACCCGTAGACGCGACAAAAAGCAAGGTTTCAAGAAATGTATTTTTCAAGCATAAGATGATTTTATATAAACTCTATGACTAAAAATCATCATTGTATGAATTTAAATTAATATTTATTTATATAAAATCTATAAATTTAATTTAAATAACTCTTTATCAGGGTTTTCTTTAATTATTTAAAATATAAAAACATTGTTCACTTTAAAATAGTTTTCAGAAAAACCCATTTTTTAAACCCAAAAATAAACTTATATTAAAATCCAATATAAAGATGAATAAAAATTAATTAATTGGGTTAAATATAAATAAATAATACTTATGTTACCTAAAATAATATTCAAAACATAATGGTAAGTTTAAATTACTTAATTTATTAAAAATAAATGACATTTTTACAAAAAAATTGTATTTTTTACTATTAACCAAAAAATCAATATTTTTTGAAAAATCCCAAAATTTAAACCTAAGTTAATTTTAATATAATGATTTCAAAATTAAGTAAATTTTCTCAAATTAAAATTTTATAATTTAGAAATTAAACTTTTAAATAAAACCTTATAAGAAAAGAGTTTAATTAAAACTATTTCCTTTTTGATTTAAAAAATCATTAATATTTTTATAATGAATATAATTATCTAATTCATATTAATAAACATAAAAGTTATTTATTTTATAATTTCCTATGATTTTATAGTATTAGAGTGAAATATTCTTATAAAAATTAATATTTTCAATTGCATGCAATGATTATGATCACTATAAATGACTTCCCATCATTTAGAATTTTATCTGGATATAATGTTAAGTGTAATAAAGATTATACAATTTAAAAAGAATATAATTATTGTTATCAACTTAAATATGGGAGAAAAATAGTATACACGAGTCATCGATGGTTTTTTTATAGATCACTCTTATTATAGATTTAAAAAAGTATTTAATGGATCATATAAATTTTATATTGCTCTAAATATTTTGTCAAATGATCAATATTTTTAGAGGGTGAAAAACATTTATATCACATTTATAAAGACACAAAGATAAGGTAATGAAATAGAATATGGAATAAACGATCAATATTTTTTATGCTTCCATATTGGATATACCATGAGGTAAAACATAACATTGATGTAGTTTATATTGATAAGAATATCTATGATATTTTGATTAGAACATTGTTAGATATTAATAGTGTTATTCCCAATGGACCTGTGTAGACACTTAGGGAGGGGGTGAATCAGGTGTTGACTAATTTTTATGAATTCCGATTTCTTTTTTTATTTTTCCCACTTTGGAATTAAATATCTATTGTTGTTTAGTAAAATTGGACATATTAAGGTTAAACATAACAATGATTAACCATACACATGAAATTAAAGTGGATAAAAGACACAAAATATTTTGACAAGGTTTGGTACAAATATCTAATCCTTTCATTGATTGGTTGTTTTCCCCAATCGAGGATTCTAAACTATAATCAGTCAAAAACTATAATGGTTTTGGTGTTTCCCACAATTACAATTGACCACGTCTCACATGAATTAATTTTTCCAAAATCAAATTGGAATTATCTCTATATTTTTACAATTTTGTCATTGAGTCACACAATGATGTCCTTGCATACCTTGAGTCGCATAAGTTCTATAGAGTCTCACCATATATATGCAAGTGGTTTCTTTGAAGTTCCTTTAGGAAGTAGATAAAAAAATATACATAGTATGCTTATGAATCAATATAAAAAATAATATATTTCTTCTCATAGTATAATATTTGAATTCCTTCATATCTTTAAGATAGTATATATGAAAATTAGTCTCTACTATAACCAGCTTTATGGTTATTCAAAAAAACCTTCTTACTGGATTCTCCCACTTCTTCATTCAAACTCATCTTCAATAAACAATAGTTATGAAACTTAATAACATTATTGATTTTATCTTATTCTTATTCATTGAAACATGTAATATATTCTTATATTATTTTCCTTTTTCTATAGATCTTGGATACACAAACTTGGTTCTATCTCTAGGTTCCTTAACACTGCAACAATAATGACTCCTCATACTTTTTTCTTTTTTAGTTCCTCCTCAATATCCTCAATTTCTCACATACATGAGTGACTATATTTAATGTCTTCTTTAATTTTCAATATTTATAAATGGAATTAACTGAAAAATTTTCAATGCCACTATAAAAGTGGTATTATCAAATACCTATATTTTTTATCATGTGTTTTCATGCACTTTGATTTTTAACTCAAAGGATATCCCATAAATTCCCTAATTTATTACAACTCATTTTTCTTTTGAAACACGAATAAAAATATCTTCATAAAATATCTATAGTTTTAATGAATTATTATTACTCAAAATATCTATATAAAAAATCCACAGGTTCATTTTTAATTCCTATATAAAATATACAACAAAAAAATATTGTGGTTGTGGAACTCATATCAATTTTCTAGATTCATAAAATATAGAATTCAACTCATTTATCAAGTCCTGGGAAAATTTATATACTTCCATTTTAGTTTCTCATTAATGCTCTAACATACTAAAATTAGACTAATGTAGGCTATAAGGAATAAAAACTTGATGTTTGATGGAACTCCATATTCATTATTCTTGAAAAACCAAAAATTTCATTTTTTTTCTTCAAGAAATAATATATTTAGTGTTTATCCTAATTTTTTCTTCCTTAATAAAATATTGGATCATGGATTAAATAATAATCATAATATTATGAACTCAAAATCACAACACAATCATAATTAGATTTTATTTTCCTTATAATTAAATAATTTTGGAAACTCGATTTTGTATCCATCGACAACTTCAAAATTTTGCTAAGTGTTAAAGTCTTACACTAGGGACTTCAAAGCCTTATGTTCTAGAAGTCTTATGATGAAGAATATTTATTCATGGTAGACTTATTATGCATACTTCATTTTCAAATTTTATACATCAACTTTAAATCTTACATTCAACGCTTCAGAGGCTTACACTGAAGACTTACGATCAACACGAAGTCATAAAATAGGCCTCATAGTCATAAGATGACGCCATAAGCTCTTTACTTAGTTATTTTACTACCTTTCCTTAAAGTAATAAAATTTACTAAAGTCTTACAACCAATTCATAAAATCTAGCTCAAAGACTTACATTTAGTGACAAAGATTTACATTTGTCACCTAAAGTATTATGTTCACTATGAAGTTATATATTCTAGTAAGAAAATACTTACACTCAGGACTTATCCATTTTTATAGTCCCATATATAAAAATTAAAAACTTCATATAATAACATCAGGGCCTCTTCAAAGTGAATATGGACCTTTTAAAACTTTATCCAAGTGTTTCTATACACTAATTTTATCATTCCTCTAGAGAAATACGCTAGGATGAACTTATTCCATCTCATGGGTCCTCAAACTTCAATTGGCCATCCTTTTAACTTTATTTGAAAAAACCCTTTAAGCTATTCACTATAGCTATGAATTTAACTCTTACAAATTGTTACATATAGTGATAAATATCTTCCTTCAACACTAGTCATGTTCTTCCATGAAGATCATATATTTCAATCATTTGATGTTATAGATTACCCATTTGAATCTTTCGATATAGGTATTCAAGGGAATATAACATGCTTTTCCACTTTTCCCATTATGTGGGAATCAACTTATTTTTCTTGTATAGGTTTGATACCCTCTAAATATTCACCCATATCATTAAATTTTTACAATATCATTGATAATAATATTGAAAAAATACAATCATTGACCCAAAGGCACTTCAATATCCTCCTTTGGAATTATTTTCAATTCCATATATACTCCAATTTTTAATGTCATTTCTACCCTCCTAATTGAAAATGAATATAATGGGGAGGAAATAATTCTCCCCATAAATTTAAGGGTCACTTTCCTCTCCCCATGGAAGGACATCCTCAACTCTCAACTTCTTCTCCCCAATTATTTTTTGATATAACTTAAGATTGACACCACTTGAAATACAAGGGGATACCATTATTCAAATTCATATCCCATTTAAGATACCACATGGAGAAATTTCTATGAGAATCACTGATTATTAGTTGAAAGTTATTATGGGAACTATAGATAAATCTATCACCAATTGAAATAGCTCATCATCACATTTCTCTTAGAAACATGCCATCAAAAATCAGCTCTAAGTCTACATGGGATAACACTTTGTATAATAAAAGAGTGATAAGTTTAGACAATAAAGATATTTATATTTATACATGTGATTCTAGTTATTTCATTCTTATATTTTGGGGAAGAACATACAAATATTCAATAACATTGATAAAGCTGCACTCATCTTCACATAACACATCATAAAGTTCAAGTGAAAGTATGTTTGGATCCCTATTGTGTTATATAATCACCCACCATGATAATATAATAAACATAAATTAAAAAAAGGTTAGTATAGTTAAGATAATACCTATTTCATATATTTTCATCTAATCTATCAAGAATTACAAATTTAGTAATAATGCATGGATATTTGGAAGATTGGATTATTTCACAAGCTACCCCTTAAGGGATGCCTCCCATACATATTCACCTTTAATTACTTAAAATTTATGAACCTTTTTATTGATTATGGAATAAGGTGGATCTTCCAAAATCTCATTATATTGAAAATAAGGGATGAGATAGCTTTCCCAACCCATGACATGCAGCTTCAATTTTCTTTATGCTTGCAACCTTATATTTCTAGGTCTGTTCGCCTTTGGGTAGCATGGTCTTATTTCCATAATCACTTATATTCTTAGTTGGAGTGGTATTATTGATGTGAGAAAATATAGCATGTTATTTATTTTAATCTTTAATCACATTTCTATATAACTCCAACTGATCTAGCCATATGATGAGACAAATTTTGAACACATGATCAACTTTATTCTTTCTTGTGTATTCCCTTTTTGAAACAACAAATTTTGTACTTGATATCACATTTTCCGTTTCTTTTTATTACATCTATCCAGGAAAAATAGTCATAAATTTGATATCTATGTTTCTTACCTGGTTTCACCTCCCACACACCTCTATATTAGATTTATAATTTACCTTCTTGGGTATCCTATCCACTTATTTATAAGGAGTGTAAACCACTAATCTAATACTATAATCACCCTTTTGGATGATTTTTTTGCCTTTATATTCATCCCTTATTTATTTTAATTCATGGAAAATTTTCAAAGGTCTTTGTTGCGGTCTCTCTTACCGCAACAAAGGCATTTATTTATATTAGACATGAATTTTTTTTATATGTCTTTCATTTCTTCTTGGGAGTAGATGATTCAATATCCCTCTTCACATATTTTCATCCCACGGACGATTCACTATATTTATTCACCCGATTCATATTTTTTTGGGGTTATTTTTTTTATCAGTAATTGGATTATATCTGGTCGAAATATACCTAAATTCATCACATAAATGACTAATTTTTTTCATAAATCATAGATGTTTTCAAAGACATAAAATCTATTCCTAGTAGATAGTTTCTTCTTAATATGTGTTATATTCTTCACTCTATCAGGCTATTTATTTTCACCAGTCTTACTCTCCCTTGATTTGGGAATTCTATGATTTCTAAATAATAAAATATTATTCCATTAATTAATAGACCTATTCAAAAATTTCTAGAAACACTAAAATCTTCCAACTAAATATGATTTATTTATGTTAGTAGAAGTCTATCTAGATATGAATTCTTAATGATTTTGGATTCGAATCCTAAGTTTATAGGATTTTTTTGGTAAATATTCTTCTTAAACATACAAACCTCTATCCTTGATATATTAGTGGTGGTCCCATCACTTTTACTCATCAACATATGTATAAATTTTTTATTTTGTATTTCTTTTTGAGAAATTCTAGATTTAGTGCAAGACACTTTATCTGCACTGTGGGTTACCCTATTATAAGAACAAGATGTGGATGATTAAATACATGATCTCTATATTTATATGCCACAATTATGATATTTATTTTATGTAGGTATCACTTATGTGGTTTTTGTGGAAACACATTTTTTCAGAGAAGATTGAGAAGTTACTACTTAGATTAATTCCAAATTTCTTAATCTAATTTCCATATCAAGGTCCCTCATATTAAGAGCATGGTTTTCATCCTATGATAATATTAGTCTGGTATCCCATTATTTCTTTAGATTCCCAACCCAATTCTCATGAATTTTTCCTATCTCCACTAAAGAACTATCCCTCTTTGTCAACCTTTATAATTTAACTTATAGCTGGATAGTCTTGACATCCATGGAGACTTTATGAAAATTCTCCAAAGCATAGAATACCTCAGTAAGAATGATCCTTAATACATCCTTCTTAACAACCATTATTTTAATTTTTTCACCAATCAAAGACATGTTTCCATTTTAAAGTGAAATTATTTTCTCCCTTAGCTTTCACCACTTTATAAATAGTTCCACATCTTCCAACTTGTATAGCCAATGAATCTTCCATTAAATTATCCTTTTCTTCCAGATATAACTTTACATTCCAAAGTACTTAGATGAACCTAGATATATATACCACCAATTCATTTAGGAAATTATTTAGATGATACTTAACCTCAGGATAAAGGTCTTATTCTATTTTAAGGTAATCACCATAACAACTTGATCTACATTCATTGGAGTAATTTTAGTTGAAAACTTTAGTAATTTTATCCTTACCATCATAATTATATTCAGTTAATGATATTTTTTGTTGCTTATTTTTGATATTTATTTTCTTATTAGCCTATATCTTTGTCCTATTTTGTAATGCCTTGGAAGAAACCTCACATTTATCACTAACAAAGATGAATATCAATTCTTCTATCTGAGGAACTTCTTCAAACATATAAAATCTTCACTTTATATATGTATCAAATCAAACAACTGAGAGGAAATTTTTTTAGTTCTTATCATATAGAACCTTGTACTTATTATTTAGCTGACATAATTAAAAAGTTACAATCAAATGGAACCTTGGATATGATACTACTTGTTGTTCCTAGTGGAACGGTACAAAAACCTATGGGGTGGGGTGGTGGTGAATGAAGTGTTGAATATTTTTTAATAATTCCAATTTATTCTTTGATTTTTTATCCTATTTAGAATTAAACCTATGTTTCGAGTTAGTTCAATTGGATTTATTAAAGTTCAACCTAGAAATCATCAACCACATACATTAAAGTAAATTAGATAAAATGCACATAATATTTTTATAAGTTTCAGTACAAATACTCACAATTTTCCTTGATTTTTTTTCTCCCCAATCAAGGTTTCTTTATTATAATCAGTCAAAAATTACAATGGGTTTAGTGATTCCCACACATACAAATGCCTGTGTCTCACATGAATTCATTTTTCTATTATTACACTAGACTTATCTATACATCTTCACACTATTGTCACCAAGTCTCACAATGATCTCCTTGCATATAATAAGTTTCACAGGTTCTATGGAGTCCCACTATATATATGCAACTAATTTCTTTGAAGTTCCTCTTGAAAGTATATCAATAGCTCTGCACAGGATGCTTTAACATAAGTATAAAACCAATCTCCTTTTTCTCATGGTAGAATATTTAAATACCTTTAGATAATTAAGATAGAATATATGAAACTTGGTATCTAACAAAACCCAACTTCATAGTTCTTAAATAGAACCTACTTTCTAGCTTCTACCACTTCTTCACTCAAACTCAACTTTGATACACAATATGTCTGCAACTTTAAAAAAACATCGACTTCCTCTTATTCTTATTATTCACAAGAACATGGATAAAATTATTCTCTAATTATTCTCATATATATCTTGTAAACACACACAAGACACACACACTTGGTTCCAGCTCTAGGTTCCTCAACACTACAACATCAGTGATCAATCCTCCCTTTTAATTTTAGTTCCTATTTGATCTCCTCAAATCCTCATGTGTATGAGTGGCTATATTAAATGTATTCTTTAATTTTAAATATCCATAAATGGAATGCATTAATTTTTCTTTAAATTCTATCTAAATAGTGGTATTATCAAATACCCACTTTTTTCCTCATGTTTTTTCATGCACTTTAGTTTTCATGTCAAATGACATCCCATAAATTTCCTCATTTATTGCAAGTAATTGTTATATTGAAAGTTGAACAAAAACATATTCACTAAATATATATGACATGAATGAATTATTCTTACTCAAAATATCTCCACTAAAAATACACAACTTCATTTTCAATAACTATATAAAATATAAAATAAATAGATCTTGTGTTTTTGGAACTCATATTTCTTTTACAGATTCATGAAATATGGAAGCCAACTCATTTCTCAAGTCTTGGGAAAATTCCCAGACTTCTATATCAGTTTCTCACATACACTTAATAGCTTCAGATCAAAATTTTGTAGTTTATGAGGTATAAAAACTTAAGGTTTAATGTAACCTCATATTCATTATTCTTGAAAACCAAACAATTTCATTTTTTTTGTTTAAGAAATAATATATGCAGTGGTTATCCTCATTTTTTCTTATTCAATACAATATATGATCATGGATAAAATAAGAATCGTGATATTTCTAACTCAAAATAAAAATAAAAATATCATAAAATTTTATTTTCCTTAGAATTAAATAATTTTGGAAACTTGAATTTTCATCTAGTATCAAATTTAAAATTTCATAAAGTATTAAAGTCTTAAATTAGGGACTTAAAATATTTAAATTTTCCAAGTCTTATTAGGAAGAATATTTCTATCTGGTAGAATTCTTACACTTACTATCTTTTCTAATTTTCTACATCATCCTAAATCCTTACATTTGATGCTTCATAGGTTTATGTTTAAAATTTACGCTCAACATGAAGTCATACTATAAAGACATATGCTCTTGAATTTGTTATTTTCATTCCTTTACGTGAAGTCATATTATGTATTGAAGTCTTAAGATCAATTCATACAATCTGTATCAAATAATAAACTTTAGTGAAAAATATTTACATTTGGAACCTAAAGTCTTATGTTAATTATGAATTCATATGTTATAGTAGGAAAATCCTCACACTCAAAACTTATCCATTTTTCTTGTTCTATCTCCAAAAATTATAGACTTCATGAAATGAATTCATGGTCTCTTCAAAGTGACTCCAAACCTTATTAACATTTATCCAAGTGTTTATATACACTTATTTCAGTATTTCTCTATAACATCACACTCGGATAGTCTTCTCCTATCTCATGGGTCCTCAAACTCCAATTGGATATCCTTTTAACTCTGTTTGAAAATAATCCTTTGAGTTTTTCACTATAGGCATCCATTTAACTCTTCCAAACTATTATAGACTATGCTTAAACTCCTAGTTAAACACTAGACATGTTCTTATATGATGATTAGATATTTTAATCATTTAATTTCATGGGATTTCCACTTTAATCTATTCATCTAGGTATTCAAGGAAAACCAATATACTCTATTTTTTTCCCATTATGTAGGAAATAACTTCTTATTCATGTATAAGGTGAATACTCTCTAATAATTCACCCATATAATTAAATTTTCATAATTATATTAACAATAATATTGAAAAAATACAATCATCAACCCAAAGGCACTTCAAATGACAAGACTAAGGATAATTTAGATTTAATAATGGACTTACTATCAATGGGAATACATTTTGAGTTCTCTCCCACTCCTAAAGGAATATGAATATAATTTCATTTAAATTTTCATACATTATCCAAGAGGAATAAAATAATTTTTGTTTCAGTTCCTCCACAATATCAAGGTTCCCCCGAGGTTATTCTTAAATGGTAAAAAAATTGTGTCATTAAAATATTTAAAGTTAATAAACATGAAATACCATAGCCATCTTGTTATTATGCAAAAAATCATACCACTTTCATTATATAGAATAATAACCATATATTTTATATTGAACACCATAGTGGTGTGTTATTTTTTCAATTTAAATGGAAAAAAGTGATGTATCTGAATTCATTGATCAATTTCAATAATAAAGTAGTTGATATACTTTGAAAACTGGAAATTTAATTTCTACCACATTTTTTTTGGTATCATGGTATATTTAATGGTTCATTTAGTATGATAAATAAAGCTATGTGGACCTATATACTTATATTGTATATATCCTTTTGAAAGCTATATGAATATATTGAAAGGGTATGTTAATAATCCACATTGACCAGAAGAATCCATTTTTGAGAAGTATATTTCTAAGGAGGTGGAAAAGTTTTGTACAAACTACTTGTCTATAACAGAGCACATAAGTTATCCTATATCTCACAATGAAAGAGTAAATTATGGAGGAAAGGGGATTCTTTTCTTGAAAATAAATTTACTGATAAGTGAGAAAGTAATATAGTCATAATTATACATCTTAAATAAAAAAATAATTATTAGTCATATATAGGATATATTAATACATTAAAACGATTTTATCTAAAAAATAAATATAAGTAGGTACTAAATGAGCATAAGAAAACTTTTTTTCCATGGTTTAAAGAGACCATTCATAGTAGATTCGATGCATCATAAACATTGAAGCGGTTAACGAGTGGCCCAAGTTTAAATGTGATAACATGGTCCAAGTATGACATCAATGTCTATAATTTTTTTACCAAATATAATTAAAACTGATGTGCATTTAAAATAGTGGTGTATTGGTGTTTACTAAAGAAATACATTTTTCAAGTAAAAAATAAAAAAAATATTTCCATGGAGTGTGTATTATATTTTTATTTAAGATATATGGCAGATTTATTACATTGAATTTTGAGTTCCTATGTTCAACTGTAGATGGGTCAATAACAATAATAGAGTTAAACATGATGAATTCAAAAATGACACTAGTAGATATGAATATAATGGGATACAAACATGACCATTTTATCATTGAAACACATGAAAAACAAATTTTATATGTTCTTGATCTATCAAATCAACGGTCTATCACTTTTCAAGAAAAAAATAGTATTTTGGTGATGGAAAAGTTATTGATGATGATGATATATTATGTGAGATACCTACTTACATGGAAATATTATCAAAGGATATTGATGACCATGCTATAGACATTCTTAATTCCATATATAATGATCATGAAAAATGAATATAAGAAAAAAACATTTAGTAATCTTCTAATCTTATAAGTATTATATACTTATTTTTTTTAACTTTTTAAATTTCTCAAAATATGAGATATATTATTTCTAATTGTGTGGTTTATTTAATCCATATATGTTAACAAATATTATAAATTGTTTTTCCATTACTCAAAAATGTATTACATATAAATATTAATTTTTATGATGTTTTTTATCATTTTAAATATTATTTAAGTTCTGTTTTATATATTTCTATATCATTTCATGTATTATAAATCTTGTTATAATTTTTTATCATTTTATTTAACTACTTTAATGAATATGGTAAAAAATATGTTTAATTTAATTTTGTTCATATAATTTTCCAATTTTTATTTAATTTTATATATAAAAATTTTGTATCATATTTTACTAATTTTTTATTAATTTTATTTTAGGAACATGTTAGATTAAAACACCGAGTCATTTTGATCTTTTTTGGAGGACCCTCCACACACTTTTACCAAGGATCCTCCTACTTCTATAGGGAAATAGAAGGCTTCTATGATTGGTAAATGTGGTAGCACAAATTTACCTAAATTACCACTTACTCTTATCATGGATAAAATGGAACCTATAAAGTTTTATAGTAATGGTAATCCTATAGGTCCAAATTCAAAAAAATTTAGAAGTTTTGTGGATATTCAAGATCAAGAAAAAATAATCATTTTGATTTTTGATTAAATAAGTATTGTTAGAATGAAAATAGCTCAGCTATGGGAGACCAGTTTTATAATCTCATTTTTATACTTTTATTTATCATTAATTTTTTTAGTAGTATAAATCATTTTTCTTCTTCTCACTTTCAGATGACATGATTTTGTTGACAATAAAGAAGCCAAGTGAAAATTTTTATCTTTTTTTGAAAGTATATGGATGGATTTTAAGTGAAAATTGACTTTAAATTTCATTTTTAGTGAAATATAAAAAATTAAAATCCATATAAACTATGTGGGTTTTAGATAAATATACATGGGTGAAGTATTGTTGAAAGTCAAAAATAAGAATCATTTTTGGTAAGCATAGTGTCAACTGTTTTATGTGTTTTTCTCATAATCACTAAAAATAATCATATTAATAATTTATTTTCCCTTAATTAATGGGAAATGATGATATCTCATCATAAGATCTTGGAAAATAATTTATACCCGCATACTTTATCTCAAGAAGAATATCCATTAATCAAAGGACAAATTATAATTGAGAAGTTTAAAAAAATGAGATCCAAGTATTTAGGTTCTGTAGTGATTTTACCTCCTTTCTACCTATCGCAACATGAAAAATGGAAAAGGGCCCGGATGATTAAAAAATGGAAACACATTATAGAAGTATTGAAAGCTATAAATAATAATATTTTAAGAAGAAATTTAAATTATTTATAAAATTTATATTTTATAACACTAATAAAATTTTCAAATAATCTTTATAGGAACCCCTCAAGTAGTAGAGTACATAGGGTACCTTCATACCTATTGGTTGGAATGATATTTTAGATAATTTATTAGAAAATTGATAACACTCATGTCATGTACGAGGATGTGAGGTAGGTATATTTATTAAAAAAATGTTTGTTATTCCTAGTAATTATTTGTGGGATAGAGTATATAAGGGTAAAATAGAATATTTAGTAGAAAAAAGTCAGTATATGGATGATATTATGGAAAATATGAGTAGATAGTTGGTGTATTCGATGTTTTTCAGCATGTAGAGTTATTTTTAGCCTCCATATCCTCCTCCTCCACCTACTCTATAGTTTCCCATTTATTTTAAGTTATATATTGAGGATCTGTAGTATTATATTATATAATATGAGATCATAAATTATATTGGGTATACCTTACATCATCAACATATGGATACAAATTAGATTAGGATAATAATAAAATATATTATAGATGCATTGGCTAGAGTTCCATTCCCTACTGATGATGTGGTTAAAGTTGGAAAAAGTGTGAGACATTTCTTACTTTGGTCATCTATATTTTTATGAAAACTAATCATCAAGGAATTCATAGATTATATATTTTATCTAATGTTATTTTTAAATTTTTTTTAATAATATATATATATATATATATATTATTGGAATACATTCAAGGTAAAGACATGTTTTATATAAACAAAGAAAATTTTGATCCCCCTTAGACATTAAGCATTACTTGTTTTGAAGGACTTTATAAATTATTATCATATGAAATTATAATATTTAATATCTATATGGTATCAATGACTATTGAAGTTTGTGGGCATGGAAATATGATAATGATTTGTGGGAAATATATCTTAGAGCATGCAACTATAGATATATTAGGCCATGTAGTAATTAAAATCTTTTCCATGTAAGTTTATTATCTTATTTATTTTAATTATATCAATTTGATATAACTTACTACCTATGTTTATTTTTTATTTTTTATCTTTATACACTTTTTATTTTAAATTATATGACACCATTTTATGGGTTTATGTACCCATAATTTATTTCTCCATTAATGAGGATAATTCATGATAGATAAAGAAAAAAATATATTTCTTAAAGATTTTATAATGAAACAGTTGAGTGTTGGATGATTTGTAGTGAATCAAGGTTTTCTTGAATGATACTTATCTCAATTTTTAGTTTTAGAGTCCTGATACCTTCCTAAAAGTGAAATAGTAAATTTATCCTAGATCCAACCTCATTTTTTTTCTGATGGTTCTGTTGATTCTGATGTGTGGTGTTTGTCCTTGGGCCGAGTCGATGTGAAATTGAGGTTGTGGTAGGGAATCAATAGTAATATATAAATTATAATATATATTTTAAGCCCCCTTATACACATTCTTAGGACTTATGATTTTCATTATAAAATAAGTGTCATATGGGAAATTTGAGACCAAAGTTGTATTAGGAATGAGGGTTTTACCCTTAGGAATTATATTATTCAAGTTCACATATGGGTTCCCAGGTTTGAACTATCTTGGGTGGAAATAAATTAATGGAACTTAATTATTTTAGTTAATTAAAGGTTTATATATTGTATCCAAACATGTTTGATATAGTCAAGATAATGTGGGGTTTGGTAATCACCTAATTATGAAAGGAAACTAGGCACATTTTACATGGGAATTCCTAGGAAAAAACATGAGAATTCAATATTCTCTCATCGACTTTGATTATATTATTTTGAATTAGTTTTAATTAGTTTTTTGAAATAAAATATACTTATCCATTTATGTGTGATCAAATATTTTTTCTCATTATAGATTACTGGTGCATCTGGGAGTCATGAAATGAGTCTAGGATCTCATAATTGTGGGTGAGCATGGATGACCTAAAGTTTAAACTGATCTGAATTATTAGCGAACTTTCGATGAAAAAAGTGATCTCCCCCATTTATATATATTTCCAGGGTATATTCTAGATTTCTAGTTTAGACTATTCATCATGTTATATGGTCTTTCATGGCCGTTGGGTGGCATTAAAGAATCCTTCTAATGGGTTAAAGCATAATACTGATGGAGTGTGAATGAATGGTATGCTGTGTGGAGGTGAGATCATTTGGGATATTTGAGGCTCTATCATCCTTTATTTTAGTAGTTTCTATAGTAAGGTTAATTCTATTATCATATAGAAATAGTTTATTATAAACAATATTCTATTAATTAATCTATATAAGACCATTCTATGTGAAACATAAATAGTCTTGACTATTCTTGTATCATACTTGAAAGGTGGATATCATATTCATTGGTTGATTACCTACTATATCAGGGAATTCTAGATCCTATTTGAACTTGGAATTAAAATATCATATAATTATAATGAGAGAAAAAAGTACTAGAACTTTTGGATTTTAAAGGCATCTTATGTAATCCTCTTAATATTTTATTTATCTTGGGATCCCTTCCCTTTGGTTTCAATTTTTTTTGTCCTTGGAGATTCTCTTGGGCTCCACTATTTTAGACAACCATAATCCCATTTGAAAATTATCTTATCTTATCTTATCTTATCTTAATAAACATTTAGATATTGTGTTTATTTGTCATCAAAATGAACCCTAGGGATGGGGAGGGGATGGAGAGACTAGATTTTAGGTGGAAATGGAATCAAATTGAAGGAAGGGATCAGACTATGCAATGATCAAAAATGAGATCATGGATGCGACGATGGATTAAATATATGACGATTCATCATTGAGGTAGGGATTTATTGATTATGTTTATATATTCCAAATATTTATGCATTTTATTTTATGGATTGAAAACTTTTCCTTTGTGAATAATTTTGGGTAATTATTATTATATTTTATCTCCTCCATCATGATTATCAAATTCATCATTCTCAAAACCTAAATTCTTTCACTATAAATATTCTAGGGTAGATATATTTATCCCATAACTTTGATCTTGGATTGTGTGATCTCATTGGTGGAATGATGAAGAATGAGGGTCCAAAATTATTTTTCTCTATCTTACCCCCTATATAACCTCTTTATCTTTTATTACTTATAACATGCGAGTGATGGGACATTGACCCCAGTAGTGACCAGAGAAAGTAAGGGATAGTGAAATGACTGGTGTGAGGGATGAGGCAATGACATGGTGTCTTGGAGAGGGAGGAGGTGTTGGGATTGGGTGGCGAAGGCTTGAGAAGTGTAAGGGAGATGGGGGAGGCTGACCACATTGTTAGTCGATAGAGATGATGATGGACCCAAGTAGGGAAGATGCCATGGGAATGATGGATAAAATTGTGGAATGATGTAAGGGGTGAAATCTAGGTCTCCCCATGATGTTTGATCCACCTCAGGATTAGACATAAACCTACCTGCCATGTGGCAGGCAGTTGGGCTAGATCAGTTTGGAAGGGTCCTCCCAACCCAACCTACGGATGAGGTGTGGAGTATTGGTGCATTTGGGGTTCCATGTGCCTGATGGTGAACATTTTTCCTTCCCCATCATTCCATGTGAAAAAATAGGGTGGGGGAGATGGTTCACTTTTTCCTTGATGGGGGTGTTTTTCTCTATTTTCCATCCAGGTGTCCATTTCATACAAATAAATATCCCATTCGGAGTATTTTTCCATATATATTTTAATGGTGTGGTAGATTTAGAAATATTAGGGTTTTTACAAGGAGAGATAGAAAGATTTTGTATTTATCTTCATAGAGCCAACAATGGGAATTATGGCATGAAATTCAGAGCATTCACAAGGTTGGTACTACCCTAAAAGAATATTATGGTAGGGTATAGGTCCTCCGTATTCATCTTGTAGTTTGATACTCCCACACATATTTGGGTAATGTATACTTTTTATTGGTATTTTGTTAGTAATCCCTTGGTTCTAATGAGGTGTGGGTCCCCCACACACTACATATAGGTTTCATTACTACATCGCATGATCGGGGCACAAGGAATCTTTCAATGGGGTTGATACTCCTACGAACGATGTATAATTCCCAAAGTGGCATGTGACCAATACTATAGTTCCTATGAGGTTACATAAGCTATTTGTAATTAATATTTTAGGTGCTTGATTGGTGGTACAATATTAATGGATTGGAGGGTGTGATAGTTCCTTGATTGATGACATGCTTATGTAATGAGCAGGCTTCCCTTTATGGATTCTAACGGTGGTGTAGTTTTTGGAAAGGATTAATAGTAAAAACATCTTTAGGACTTGTAACTATTTAAAAACCTAGGGACTTCCTTTTATATTTGGTATATAGGTGGATATCAACTTCAGGATTTGTTAACTCTTTGGTGTTTTGAGATCCCCTGTTTTCTTTCATGGTATGGATTTTGAGGATTAGAGCTCAGAAGATTGGGATTTTCCTTTCATCCTTGAGACTTTTAGTTTAAAAAAATATCTAGATCCTTTGTTTTCTTCCTCATGTTCACTCTCACATATGAAGGGTTTTAAACTGATTGTTTCCTTTCTTTTTTACTTTTTGGTTTTAGTGCATCCTACTAAGTATTTTTATACTCACCTCTATATGTCCTTTTTCCTACAAATTTTGTGTCCTTGTAGAAAATTCATAGGTTTAGAGATAGTTTTGGTAGATTTAGAGCTATTTTGTCTATTCAAGGATGATTCTTGGTGAAACATGGTGATGAATAGAAGATCATTCTAGTTCATGATGATGGTAGTGTTCATTGCAGCTAGAGATTGATTTAGGAGTACATGTAGTGTGGAGGTGCCTATTGTCTTTTTTCTACCATCTCTTGTGGATTTTCATATGTATAGTTCATTTGGTATTTTCCTATGTGGATATATAATTTTATTTTATGTCTCATGATTTTATTTTTTACAAACCAATGGTGTTACTAGTTATTATACATTGAAGATATGCTTCTATTTCATATTGATATAGGCTAAGGCCTCCCATATCATGTGATATACCTACTCGGTTTTAGTCACTAACCCTTGAACTATTGGAGGTGGTATTAGGGTGGAAAATTTTTCTTACTACCAATATATGTGGCCCCCTAGTTTTCTATGTCATGTTAGAGTGGTATCAAATTAGGTTTATCCTAGGGGTAGAGTTTGGAGTTAGTAGTCAAGTGAGGACTAGTTTGGGAACTTAGGGAAATGACGTTAAAGGTGTGTTGAGTTCAATTATCAAAATAGGTATACTATCATAGTCACGATGACCATTGTAATGCCCTGACCCTAGTTACCCAGAGTCGGTGCATTATTATATAAAATTGGCATGATCACAAGGGATCAAATCCCAAAAGAACGATCAGTTTAGTAGCCTCGGAAGTACAAGATACGAACATAAGTTTTACATTACATTATGAAATGAAAAAAAAAACAAAATTGTGTCTCCTTTTAACACATTAATCTACCTTAGACTATCCCTTAAGGCCAATCATAATATTCTTCTTCGCATCCTAGGAAAAATAAAACATAGAAAGGGTGAGCTCAGGTGCTCAGTAAGGATAATGATATAGCAAAAAATTTCATAAATAAGTAAAAAAATTTAAGGCAATGTATAATACTAAAACACAAGGCTTTTAAACTTAAAATTCAGCATAATATGGAAAATATAAATCAAATAATTCCATTTAATTATTCACATGGATACTCTACTATTTGAATAATCACATGTAATACCAATAATCAATTTTATAATGATGGAATGCATAATGCTGGACATCATAACCACATAGTCAAGGCCTCGTGCCAAGACTACAAATAAGATTTTGTCAAGGCCTTTTACCAAGACACTAGTTTGTCTTATGATACTTACTGATGAATCGAGGATCTATAGCGGGCTCCACCCTTCACTTACTAAGTCCAATGCATTCCTCATATGAAAAGGTTGAAACATAACATAAACATTCGTATTAAAACTAGCACACAAAATGTTAATACTTTAGCTATAAACCATGAATGGTATAAAAATAACACATCCATAGTCAAACATATCACAAAAACTTTAATACAATATGGAATATTGTATCATAATAAATCAACTTCAAACAAGTGTAAAATCCATCAAAGGATGTTGACATAGATGAAATCAAAACTATTTGAGAGAAATATCTCTTTCTATTTTGAAATCATTTAAAAGTCACATAATTATAAAAGAAAACATTTATTTTGAAAATATTCTTATAAAATTGTAAGGGAATCTTAGAAGATGTTATAACGGTGGAAAATAGCTTCACTCGCTGTATAAGTTAAAAAAAACATTCCTTCCTTAATTTTGTTGAAAAGGTTGTAAAGGATCCTGTTTGGAAAATGACAGAAAGATTAATTTATAAACATTCTATAAAAATTAAAACAAGGGTATAAATTAATTTAAACCATAGTATAAGAAATAGTAAAAATGTTTTGAAATACATTTTTAAGAAACACAGATGTGCATGATAAAGAGGTCCTAGTAGATACTCATGTATAAACAACCTCAGATAATGAAGAGATTGTATAATTAACCCTTACCTTATAATTTTACTTGATCAAGGGTAATTTAAACTCCTTTATAATAGTTAAATAATTGTTATTAAATTATACAAGAACCAAATACATAAATATGATATTATATATGATCTTCTAATATTTATTTGTTAATAATATTTCACTAGTATCATTGTTTCGGGTGTTAACTGATTCATTTTACTTTATATGCTTGGTTATGTAAGCCATGTTTTTTATGGATAGGATGTATTTGATTCATATCTAGAATGATATTAAGTTCTTAAAAATTATTTTTAATCATAAAATGAAAATTATTCTTGAATGGTTATGATGGGGAATGAATTTCATCGCGTTCGTGGTGACGGTATTCGGTACGTACACATGAGCGAAAATATCATTCTATTGATGGTGAAATCACATGTAATTGGATGGTATATCATATATAAAGAATAATTAACATGTTATATTTATTATTTACATCATTTATACTCATTATTATACCCATCCAAATAATGAAGTGTTTGAATAACAAACCACACCACGACATGGAGACGGTAAGCCGTACGTACGCACGTATGGTGACTTGTCATTCATAGGATGGATAGAATAATTAATATAGTTGTACCATATTTATAATAAAATCACAATATGTATAAGTTAATTGAGCTATTATTTTGGTATGGAAACAACAAATAAATAGGAAGTGGAAGAAGAAAAGAACTTTGAAAGAGGTGGTGAAATTATTACCTCTTCTTCGGGTGTTTCCTTTTGAGTTTATCAAAAGGGATCCTTAGGTTGGATTTCTGATCAAATTAAGGCCTCTAGGTATAATTTAGGGTAGTTGGGAGGATATTTGAGCAGGGGTTATCCAAGTCAAATGGATTTGGTGGTGTTATGTTGAGATAAGGGGAAGTACCATTTTATAAGAGAGGTGAGAGTCACTTTAGGAAAAGCTTGAAGTATTATTTTATTATACAATCATATTCAGTTTATAATGGCTCAAAAATGATTTATTTAGAGGATAAGGTGGGGATGGGTCTAAAAACTTTCAACCAATAGGTTTAGATAGGTTTAGGTCACCATATTAACCTTATCTTTTAGATTTAACTCTTAGTTAAATAGTGTAACTTTTACCATGTATTCTTGTATTATTATAATAAATGGTTAATAAACTTACTATAAAAAGAAAAGAGAACCTCAAGTGGTTAATTATTGATATATCTAACCTTATATAAGTCATTTGGACAAAACTTAGTTTTTTAGGAATATTATATCAATTAATAATAAAGTATTCGTTTTAAAAACTCATTTATGTCAATTTTGACACTATTTGGTATTTTGTTTTTGTGAAAGTCATAAAAACTTTATCACTTAGAAAAAATTTATTTAATAAACCCTAACATGTCATATTAACCTAAAAAATTAGTGTAATTCATAAAAACTCTCAATTTACATTTATTTGGATATTTATAATATCAATTATTTTAATCTTTCATTAATAAGGTAATTACTACATCATCATTGCCTCATAAATAAATTTAATTATTTAATGTCTAAAAATTATAAATAAAATACCATTATGTAATAAATAATTTTATATTTCTAATTAATATTTATAGTCAAATTTATATTATGTATAGCCCTATATTAAAATTGGTTTAGTTACGAAACTTTGAATTTAACACTTTTAACTCTTCTTTAAATTAAATAATAATAAATGTCATAATCTAATACAATTGGACTAAAATGATCATATTTTATTCATAAGGTTGGTTTTGGTCGAAATACACTTATCCAATAAAATTAGGACATGTGTTAGGATAATTATAATATCATTTTTACCTTTAATTACCCTATTTACTTTTAACCGTGGTATATAAAAGTCAAAAGTTACTATTCACCAAAAATTATTTCCATCTTATTGAATCAAATTTTACTTATTGATTTCAACCATGTATGTCAGATTTTTTAAATTCGATTCATAGAAGTGGTAAAATTACGTTTTATGAAAATTTGCAAATGCGCCTAGAAGGTGTGTAAAAGACGGTAAAAAGTTCAATAAAATTTTATATATCTAATATTATTATAAAATGAATAAAATGAATAAAATAAATTACATTGAACATATATAGGTATTATGTATCTATTTTTACCAAATATAAATTTAAATAAAATAACTAATTATTTAAATAAAAAGTATGTTTTAAACAATAACGTAATGTTTTTTTTACTATTCATCAAAAATTGAAAGTTTTCAGAAAAATACCATAAATTCACCCTAAGCTATTTTTGATTTTATGAATCCAAAAATGAAGTCCATTTTGAAAAATAAAATTTATAAAATTTCAAAAAGTGGGTATTACTATTCATAATGACTAGTTTGATTGGTCGTGGTGTGTTAGAACTTGAAGTTGCGTACATCACAAGCTATTGTATTATTCAAAGAAAAGTGTACTGTGGAAGCTTGGAGTGTTACAACCATTGTATCCTTTCTAAAAGAATTTAATAACCTGTTAGTCTACCCATATCCCTGGGATCACTACCACAAAACAGACTTTTGTTAGTGTTAAAAAGGCCTTTATCAGTGCTAAAAAAGCGTTGTTAATTGAGTCGCTATTGGCGGGGGGGGGGGGGGGGGTTACACTTTATCAACTCTATTCCAAGAGCTAATAAAGTCCCCATTTATCAGTGCTTCAACTAGCACTGATAAAGGCTTCCCAGTTTGGGCATGCTGTTTATATAACAATAAACTCAACAACCTTCAAAAAACATAAACAACTGACCAAAATAATCAAACCAGCAAAAATAACCTCCACAAACCAGGAAAAACCTACTAAAAAATAACCACTCATAGTATATATATACAAAAGAACCACATACATGATTAAAATGATGAAAAAACAAGCAGCACACACAAAAGTTTGGAAAACAATGCTATATACATTTAATTGACATCATGGATACAAAAATATTCACTCATGGTATATACCTAAAAAAACTTATATATACATTTTGAACAATGTTTTATAAAATTACATTTACAAATATCCAAAAAATAGTTAAAAACATTAATGTTTTCTCTTTTGACGTCTGTGGTCCCCTCTAAGAAATGTCCTTCGATGGTAATAGTCACCAAAAAAATCATCCCAACTCGAGAAAAAGGTTCCACCCATATAAGAAAACAAATATTACATTAGTAATAATATAAATAAATTAATTAAACATTTACATGAATAATACATTAAAAAATGTCAATTTTTAATAAAAATGACACATTTGGAGTCATACCGGTGACACTGTGCATCAGATTGAGGTGCGGTTGATTCCTACATGTAAAAAATGAATGATGGATCATTTTCCTAAAGTATCAAAATAATTGGTATGCATTTCCCCTATTTTAAATATGTCATTGGTTTTTTTACTAAAATTTCATTTGAAACTGAAAACATGAAATTTGAGTCATACCGATTGCATCATGCGTCGGTTTGACATGAGACTGCTTCATACATGTCACAAAGGAATTAAGAATAATTTTCCTTAATTTGGAAGACAATTGGAGCGTATTTTATTTGTTTTTAGTGAGTGACACGTTTTGAGTTAAAATGTTACTTTTAAATTGATAACATACACTTTTAGTCATACCAGTAAAACTTGCTATCAGATCTCTATAGTATTGTAATTATTATTGAAACATAAATAATGCTTCTATCATCTTTTTCATTTCCTCAGTTTGATCCTCCACTTGTTTTTTTCTCAAAATATGTTCAGGGTGTCACCCCAAAACCTACAACTCTGACACTGACATACTTTTTTGGCTGCTTTAAGGCCACTGTGTAGACACCCAAAGCTTGACGTACATGGACATTACATTACTTTTGTGGAATACTTAATACAAGACAAAAAAAGACGCCCAAATACCGTATTAGTTTAGTGTCTTTGGAAACTGGGAACATAATCTTGTAATCATGGTGAAAGATCTTCAACATCTCCCATAAATATCTCCCCCTTTTGTTTTCTTACCTAAAACCTTTCTTTATATCCTGGGGAAAATAAAACATATAAAGGGTGAGATCAAATTCTCAATAAGGGTAATCATGGAGAATATAAAACAAACCATATACATTTGAATTTAAAAAAATGAACATAATGTTTAAACATCAAAATTTTGAGCAATGACATAAAATATGGCAGTACATAAGTTATAGATCATAAAGGAACATTAATCATGATAAAATACCATGGTAATAAAACATTTAATTGTAGAAAACCATTAATCACATGTTATTATTTCTATAGTATCCAAGGCATTGCTGCCAAGACCATCATAGTGGACAAAGTCCCTTATTGAATCGAGTTCACTCCTCATTCCAGTCCTGTATCACTGAACCAGATTAACTTACCATTCTAGCCATGTCTATATCATGAGATATAAATCTTTACCCAATTCATTGAAGGTAGATATAGGTCCCACCCATCTTATAATGAAATCATTCTTTCGTGTGCCACAAAATAAACATACATCATTCATAATAACCCAACGAATAAAATGGGTTTCATAAACATCATCCCATCATAACATAATCCATATAAAATAAATGGATATCATTTCATCATAAGAAAAATCAAACCATGTAAATAATAGAGACATTATACTTGAAACATAAACATACTAAATAATGTCATCTTAGATGGAAAATAGTTTTGATAAAACACTTGAAATTAATTCTTGAGGAAAATATCATTTCTTCTATAAAATCATTTTCTTTTCTCAAAATTCCATAAAATTTTAAAGGATTTTGTTGAAAATAATCATGAAATTTTTTAGAGGAAGCTTCATTGAAATAATTCATTATGAAACTGTAAAAATCCATTCACACTGTATAAGTTAAAAAAACATTCTTCTCGTACTTTTTCCAGAAAAGTCAAAAAGTACCTTATATGGTAACCAAAGGAAAGATTCCTTCCATACAATGTGGTAAAAAGTCAACAAAGGGTAAAAATTACTTTATACATACTTGGAATAATAGTAAACATTTTATGAAAACATTTTTAGAGAACATGGACATGGATGATAAACATAACCCCAGTAAAAACTTACGTATAAGCAATCTCAGATAAAAATGAGATTTGAAAAATTATCCCTTACCTTATGTAAAATTTATTTCATATGTGTCCAAGACTCTTGTATAGTGGGTTTAAACATATTATTAACTTGTAACATAACTATAATAATATTTATGATATCATATATGATTCACTTATGACTTTATATTACCCGTTCTTTTGTCAATTCCATGTTAAAGGAGCATTTTGGGTAAAATTGTTTCAATTATCGTACGTGTTTGGACTTGTTGTTCTTGATATTATTAATAATTATATCATGATTTACTTACTTACAGAATGTAAAACATGATTTATATATCATATATATTTAGTATATATATATATATAATAGATAAATAAACGAAATGAAACACATCGTTCATGGAGACGGTAGGTCGTACGTACGTATGAATGCTGTTTTCCTTTCCTTATTGACTTGAATGGAAGTAAGTAGATGACATATATACTAAATACAATAGAATTATTATGTCATATTTATCATTATTCATCATTATATACACTTTATAATCATTCTTTAATGGTTAACATGGAGAATGAATCTCATCTCGTCGTGGAGACGGTAATCCGTATGTACGCACGAGCGATGATATCGTTCCCATTATTATTGAATGGAATTGGAGTGGATGATATAATATCTCAGAATTAGTATCATTTTATAATAACCATATATAGTTATTATTTACACCATTATACCCATCCAAGTAAGGTGATGGTGGAAAAATAGATTACACCACAGCATGGCGACGATATTCCGTGCAGTGATTTCGTTTTCTGTAGGATGGATATAAGGTGAAATGGGGTTGTTTCATATTTATAATAACATATCAGTATATAATTTATACTTATGTTATTACTTTACAATGAAACAACTAAAGAAGAGGAAGTAGAATAATAATGAAACTTGAAAGAATCGGTAGAAGAGATTACCTCTTCTTTGACGCGCCTCCTCTTAACCTCCTCTTAGGGCACTAAAGTTGGTCTTTGAAGAAGTAAAGAACCTCTAGTAGGTTTATATGGAAGTGGCGAAGTGAAATGGGCAGGGTTTTTCCAAGCTTGAAGGCTCAAATTTGCGTGAAGAGGAGAGGGAGGAGGTGCCCTTTTATAAGAGGGGTGAGGGGCACCTTAGGAGAAACTTAAAATATTATTTTATAATAAATTCATATTCAGTTTATAATGGCTCCAAAGTGACTTATTTCGAGGCTAGGGTGGGGATGGGTCTAAATACTCTCAACCAATAGGTTTTAGACAAGTTTATGTAACCATTTTAACCTTATCATTTAGATTTAACTTTTACCATGTCTTCTTGTATTCTTACACTATATGGTTAATAAACTTACGATAAACTACAAATCAAACCCCAATTGGTTCATTAATGTCATATATATTATTATATAAGTCTTTTTTATGAACCTTAGATTTTTAGGACCATTATATCAATTAATAATATAATATTTTTTTAAAAAACTCTTTTATGTCAATTTTGACACTATTTGATATTTTGTTTTTTTCTAAATTTATAACAGCATTACTACTGCAAAAAAAATTCATCTAAACAACCCTAATATGTTATATTAACCTATAAAATTATTTTAATTCATAAAATGTCTCAAATTGCATTTATTTGGGTATTTATAATATCAATTATGTTAATATTTCATTAATAAGGTAATTACTGCATCATCATTGTGTCATAAATAAATAAAATTATTTAATGTATAAAAATATAAATAAAATACCATTATGTAGGAAATATTTTTAGCTTTCTAATGAATATATATAGTCGAATTTATCTTTTGTATAACCCTATATTTAAAATGTTTTAGTCATTAAACTTTGATTTTAACTATTTTAACCCTTCTTTAAATAAAAATAAAAATAATAAATGTCCTAATCTAATCCAAGTGGACCTAAAGGGTAATATTTTATTAATAAGGTTGTTTTCGGTCGAATTAAACTTATCCAATATAATTAGGACATGTGTTAGGGTAATAATAATATCATTTTTACCCTTAATTACCCTATTTACTTTTAACCGTGGCAAATAAAAGCAAAAAGTTACAATTCACCAAAAATTATTTTTATCTTATTGAACCACATTTTACTACTTGATATTAACCATGTCTCTCGGGTTTTCAAAATTCTACTCACAAAAGCTGTAAAATTATGTTTTATGTAAATTTGAAAATTCTCCTAGGAGGTGGGTAAAAGACGGTGAAATGTTCAATAAAATTTTTATATATCTAAAATTATTATAAAATGACTCCAATGAATTAAATTGAACTTATATAGGTATTATGTATCAATTTTGACCTAAAATAAATTTAAATAAAATAAATAATTCTTTAAATAAAAATTCACTTTTAAACTATAACTCAATGTTTTTCACTATTTATCAAAAATTGAAAGTTTTCAGAAAAATACCAAAAATTCACCCTAGGATAATTTCATATTCTGAATGCAAAAATTAAGTCCATTTTGAATGATAAAATTTATAAAATTTCAAAAATTGGGTATTACTATTTATAACAGCTAGTTTATATTATATTTTAATAACATATCGTCGTTTAGTGAAACCCAATATTGCGTACTACGCACGATATCGAGGAAGGCCGTGATTGCGTGTAATGAAACCCATGTCAGGGCTACATGTAGTTCAAGATCCCTTTGGTGTTGAGTATAACATAATCAAAACTTATTTCATTTATACATTAAACAAAATCTATACTTAATGTTGTGTAGAATAATTCCCACAAAACGAACTTAAAATTGTGTGTAACACCAGCCAAGAATAGTGTTGCGTATACTGCAAGCTAATACAGTGTTGCGTATAGTACAAGCTAATATTGGTGTAGTGTACAATAGAATACATCAAAGAAATTAAAAATAATATATCTCATAAAATCTCGTGGTGTTACATTCTACCCCCCTTAAAATGAATTTCGCTCTCAAAATTCGTTGGGGTTATAAATCGTTTACTACTTGAAAGTTTCATTCATAGAAACCAACATCGTAAAAAATAATACTAAAACTTAATTTTAAAAAGTGAATTATGAAATGTAACGGTTACCCAAATTAACTCATCACTGAGTTTCCACATAGAAGAACATAGGTGAAAATATAGATATGGAAGAGAAATCTAACCGTCAAGTTCTGATGGAGAGTGGTAGAGAACATGGCTATGAAAAATCCAACAATCACAAAGCCATAAATTTGTGATGATCTAAGGTACCATCTAGGACAACATTTTTGGTTTTCAAGATCATTTCCCTAAAGTTAAAAAAAATTGGAATTAGAAGAAATACTTAATTGATTTTGGTACAATCTCACTGTTGGTCATGCCTTGAACAATTTGCACTTCACCTCTTAAAGAAATGAAGTTGAATTTGTCATTCGTGAAGTGCTAGCAGATCATGCAATTTAATGATAGGTCATTCCATCTGTCTCAAACAAATTGTTAGCAAAAGTTATTAAATATACATAAGTCCATCTATGGTGAGATTAATCGTATATGGTTCCTAAAATGGACTTATACTTCATATATCATACCACTTAATAAATTAAAACTAATTTATACTAACCAGGGACTTCCTATAGGCTAGTGGTAGGCGATAAAGGCCTGTTGCACTTTGGTTGTGGGTTCGATTCCCACATCCTTGTCCGACGCAATGGGTTGTCTCCTGTTCTGCAGGTTGTCCCTTTTCTTAAACTATACTATTATAACATTCCAGAAATAAAATCGAAAAAAGGTTCTAGACTTAAACAATACTATATGATGTTAAAATTAATTCATTCCAACCTTAAGACTTATCCAAAATACTTCTTTCCAAACTCATAGTATAAAGAGAACGATTACTAAAAAGGTCATATAACAAGTACGTGAATACCATCATTTATCCCTCATATATAATAAGATATATCTTATTGGTCACATTACAAACATGTGATTACATTAATCATGTATTATTTTGAAACATGTATTACCATAGAATCTTAGTGAAAACATGAATTCTATCAACATTTAACTCTTTCCACATACCAAAATACCAAAAATTCTATATACTCAAACCATGATTTCACTTTGTCCTTATACCAATCATGAGCTCATGAATACTATTAAACATATTATTTTCTCCTTATCACTTCATCATGCGCGTATCATCTTCTTTCTAAAAATATTTCAATCACTTTTCATGGTAACCTGTACCATATAATTATCAAAAACCAAAAAAATCATTACATAGATATTCCAATATTCCACGATACTATAAATGAGATTCCACAACATTATTTTGGAATCCCATTACATAAACACATAATCATTCCACCACATCATTGTTATACTAAACATCTCCAATAGTGATCGCATGTGACTTCCCTTTTTCCTTTGACTTAAGAGGTTGTTGATGTCGATCATCATTAACCCTTGGATTAGGGCATTGGTTAGCATAATTCCCCATTTCCTTGCACTTGAAGCATTGAAGTGTTGGTGGTGCATTCTCTGTAGTCTTTTCTCTATTCATATCATTAGTTACCTTTTTCCCATTAATTCAGCACTCAGCTACTCGATTAACTTCTTTTACACACTTGAAACATTTTCTAGTACCTTTTAGACAATCTCCACTATGCTTCTTTCCACACTTTGAGCATAAAGAAACATTCACCTTCTTTTTCACCATTGTTCTGAGATTTTTCCTTAAACTCCATCTTTCGTTTCTTGTCAAAACCATGAGATGGATATGTAAAACCAAATTCCATTTCTACCTTGATAGCACAATGCACAATTTCTTCATAACTACTGAAGTCTCTTATAGCTAATTCCCTTCGAAGACTTGGTTTTAAGACACTGAAGAATCGATCAACTTTACTTTCAGGTTGGATGATAAAGCCAGATGCATACCTTGCAAGCCTTGTAAAATTCACCTCGTATATACCAACAGATTCATCATCCTTTTGCTTAAGCTCAAGTAACTCCTTTTCCATCTTTTCTCGAAGAATACGAGGGAGGTACTTATTGAAAAACAAGTTCTTGAACTCATCACCTTCCATGGATTCAATTTCATCTTGGGGCCTTGTATTCTTAATTAGAGTCCACCATTGGTCTGCTTCACCTTATAAACGGTAAACAACCAGAATTAATTTTTCATGTTCCTAACATCAAAGTATGGAAAATATATTTTCAATGGTACTGATCCATTGTCCAGCAACAAGTGGATTAGAAGACCCACTGAAAGAAGGTGGTCGTTGCCTCATGAATGACTCAATAGAATATTGTTCCTTTCTCTGCTCATTTGGAAGTACAAAATGATTCATAACTTGTTTAAGTATAGAAATAAGATTTTTCACTCCATCTCCCATCACATTTGATTATTCGGGAGGAAAATCATTGCATTTTCCATTACATTGATCAACACGGTTCCTTTGGGTTCCAGCCATCATCTAAAACCCAAAAATAACAGTGTGAGAGGCAAAAATCATTCTAGGAAAACAACATAATAAAGGGGGAGTACCTTCAATACATAACATCTTAGGTTTAATTCTAAGATCGTTACCGTAATTCTAGGACTATAACCTATACATATACTTATCCTTAGGGACATCCCTAGACATACCTTAGAAATATCTCTAGGGATTTCACTAAAGTTTTCGCATCCTAGTTTCCAAAGGTTAACTAAACCTTTGCTCTGATACCAACTGTAGAGACCCAAATCTTGACGTACATGGAAATTAGATTACTTTTGTAGAATACTTAATACAAGACAAAAACAGACGCCCAAAGATCGTATTAGTTTAGTGTCTTTGGAAACTCGGAACATAATCTTGTAATCATGGTGAAAGATCTTCAACATCTCCCATAAATATCTCCCCCTTTTGTTTTCTTACCTAAAACCTTTCTTTATATCCTGGGGAAAAGAAAACATATAAAGGGTGTGCTCAAATGCTCAGTAAGGGTAAGCATGGAGAAAATAAAACAAACCATATACATTTGAATTTAAAAAAAATGAGCATAATGTTTAAACATCAAAATTTTGAGCAATGACATAAAATATGGCAGTACATAAGTTATAGATCATAAAGGAACATTAATCATGATAAAATAGCATGGTAATAAAACATGTAATTGTGGAAAACCATTTAGAAAATGTTATGATTTCCATAGTATCCAAGGAATTGCTGCCAAGACCATCATAGTGGAAAAAGTCCCTTACTGAACCGAGTTCACTCCTCATTCCAGTCCTCTATCATTGAATCGAATTAACTTGCTGTTCCATCCATGTCCATATCATGAGATATAAATATTTACCCAATGCATTGGAGGTATATATAGGTCCCAACCATCTCATAATGAAATCATTCTTTTGTGTGCCACAAAATAAACATACATCATTCATAATAACCCAACGAATAAAATGGGTTTCATAAACATCATCCCATCATAACATAATCCATATAAAATAAATGGATATCATTTCATCATAAGAAAAATAAAACCATGTAAATAATAGAGACATTATACTTGAAACATAAACATACTAAATAATATCATCTTAGATGGAAAATAGTTTTGATAAAACACTTGAAATGAATCCTTGAGGAAAATATCATTTCTTCTTCAAAATCATTTTATTTTCTCAAAATGCCATGAAATTTTAAAGTATTTTGTTGAAAATAATCATGAAATTTTTTAGAGGAAGATTCATTGAAATAATTCATTATGAAACTGTAAAAATCCATTCACGCTGTATAAGTTAAAAAAACATTCTTCTCATACTTTTACCGGAAAAGTCAAAAAGTACCTTATATGGTAACCAAAGGAAATATTCCTTCCATACAATGTGGTAAAAAGTCAATAAAGGGTAAACATGACTTTATAAATACATGTAAGAATAGTAAAAATTTTATGAAAACATTTTTAGATAACATGGACATGGATGATAAACATAACCCCAGTAAATACTTACATATAAGCAATCTCGGATAAAAATGAGATTTACAAAATTATCCCTTACCTTATGTCCAATTTCTTCCATATGTGTCCAAGACTCCTGTATAGTGGGTTTAAACAAATTATTAACTTGTAAAAGAACCATAATAATATTTATGATATCATATATGATTCACTTAGGACTTTATATTACCCGTTCTTTTGTCAATTCCATGTTAAAGCAGCATTTTGGGTAAAATCGTTTCATTTATTGTACGTGTTTGGACTTTTTGTTCTTGATATTATTATTACTTATATCACGATTTACTTACATCCAGAAAGTAAAACATGATTTATATATCATATATATTCATTATATATATATAATAGATAGATAAATGAAATGAAACACATCGTTCATGGAGACGGTAGGCCATACGTACGCATGAACGCTGTTTTCCTTTCCTTATTGACTTGAATGGAAGTAAGTAGATGGCATATACAAATAAATTCAGTAGCAATATTATGTCATATATATCATTATTATTCATTATATACACTTTATAATCATTTTTGAATGGTTAACATGGAGAATGAATCTCATCTCGTCGTGGAGACGGTAATCCGTACGTACGCACGAGCGATGATATCATTCCCATTATTATTGAATGGAATTGGAGTGGATGATATAATATCTCAGAATTAGTATCATTTTATAATAACCATATATAGTTATTCTTTACACCATTATACCCATCCAAGTAAGGTGATGGTGTAAAAACATATTACACCATAGCATGGAGACGGTATTCCGTACGTACGCACGCGTGGTGATTTCATTTTCCGTAGGATGGATAGAAGGTGAAATGCGTTTGTTTCATATTTATAATAACATATAAGTATATAAGTTATACTGATGTTATTACTTTATAATGAAACAACTAAAGAAGAGGAAGTAGAAGAATAATGAAACTTGAAAGAATCGGTGGAAGAGATTACCTCTTCTTTGATGCGCCTCCTCTTAACCTCCTCTTAGGGCACTAAAGTTGGTATTTTAAGAATACCAGAAACTCTAGTAGGTTTCTATGGAAGTGGATAATTTAAATAGTTAGGGTTTGGCTGAGCTTGAAGGCTCAAATTTGTGTGAAAAGGAGAGGGAGGAGGTGCCCTTTTATAAGAGGGGTGAAGGGCACCTTATGAGAAACTTAAAATATTATTTTATAATAAATTCATATTCGATTTATAATGGCTCCAAAGTGACTTATTTCGAGGCTAGGGTGGGTATGGGTCTAAATACTCTCAACCAATAGGTTTTAGACAATTTTATGTTACCATTTTAACCTTATCATTTAGATTTAACTCTAAGTTAAATGATTTAACTTTTACCATGTATTCTTGTATTCTTACACTATATGGTTAATAAACTTATGATAAACTGCAAATAGAACTCAAATTGGTTCATTAATGTCATATATATTATTATATAAGTCTTTTGGAGGAACCTTAGATTTTTAGAACCATTATATCAATTAATAATATAATATTTTTTTAAAAACTATTTTATGTCAATTTTGATACTATTTGATATTTTGTTTTTTTCTAAATTCATAACAGCATTACTACTGCGAAAAAAATTCATCTAAATAACCCTAATATGTTATATTAACCTATAAAATTAGTGTAATTCATAAAAAGTCTCAAATTACATTTATTTGGGTATTTATAATATCAATTATGTTAATATTTCATTAATAAGGTAATTACTGCATCATCATTGTGTCATAAATAAATCAAATTATTTAATGTCTAAAAATATAAATAAAATAAAATTATGTAGGAAATATGTTTAGCTTTCTAATGAATATATATAGTCGAATTTATCTTTTTGTATAACCCTATATTTAAAATGTTTTAGTCATTAAACTTTGATTTTAACTATTTTAACCCTTCTTTAAATAAAAATAATAATAATAAATGTCCTAATCTAATCCAAGTGGACCTAAATGGTAATATTTTATTCATAAGGTTGTTTTTGGTCGAATTAAACTTATACAATATAATTAGGACATGTGTTAGGGTAATAATAATATCATTTTTACCCTTAATTACCCTATTTACTTTTAACTGTGGTAAATAAAAGTAATAAAGTTATTATTCACCAAAAAATATTTTTATCTTATTGAACCAAATTTTACTCCTTGATATTAACCGTGTCTCTTGGTTTTCCTAAATTCCACTCACAGAAGCAGTAAAATTAAGTTTTATGTAAATTTTCAAATTCTCCTAGGAGGTGGGTAAAAGATGGTGAAAAGTTCAATAAATTTTTTATATATCTAAAATTATTATAAAATGACTCCAATGAATTAAATTGAACTTATATAGGTATTATGTATCAATTTTGAACTAAAATAAATTTAAATAAAATAAATAACTATTTAAATAAAAATTCGGTTTTAAACTATAACTGAGTGTTTTTCACTATTCATCAAAAATTGAAAGTTTTCATAAAAATACCAAAAATTCACCCTAGGCTAATTTCGATATTCCGAATCCAAAAATGAAGTCCATTTTAAATGATAAAATTTATAAAATTTCAAAAAGTGGGTATTACTATTTATAACGGCTAGTTTATATTATATTTTAATAACATATCGTCGTTTAGTGAAACCCGGTATTGCGTACTACACACGCTATCGAGGAAGGTCATGATTACATGTAATGAAAACCAAGTCAGGGATGCGTGTAGTTCAATCTCCATTTAGTGTTGTGTATAAAATAATCAAAACTTATTTCATTTATACATTAAATAAAATCTATACTTAATGTTGTGTAGAATAATTCCCACAAAACGAACTTGAAATTGTGTGTAACACGATCCAAGAATAGTGTTGCGTATACTGCAAGCTAATACAGTGTTGCGTATAGTACAATATAATCTTGGTGTAGTGTACAATAGAAGACATCAAAGAAATTAAAAAGAATATATCTCATAAAATCTCGGGGTGTTACACACTGAAAGTATGTCTACATACAGTGTGGGTGTTATTGATTCTTGTGACTATGTTAGATAGAAAATATAGGAAAATAAGTAATCATTGTTATGTAATATCAATTTAAATAAATTTTTTTTTTATTATGTCATACTTACACATGTTTCCCACACTTTTTGTGTGTTTTCATCTATTAGTTTTCCATATTTAGTTACATGTGCCTCCTTCCATAACACATGGTGTGGGATAGAAGTTGATGTAGATTTGGACTCTTCAAGATGCATATAAACAAAATAACATAGTTATCGTGTTGCTTTATGTCACATAAAAGTATTATAGTAGATTTAAAATATGTACTGAATTTTTTTCAAGCGATGCATACCCCATCCTTGCTTTATGGTAGGGGTACATTGGTTTTCATGCCCTTTGTTTATTTTTAGCACTCAGTTTTTGTTTCATAAATAAAACACTGTCAATAAAAGTGATGAATACATGCATTGTCAAAAAATGTATTAACAGACACAGTGTACCTGAAAATACTGCTTCGTACGAAGACCAGTAAGAACATCCCACGATGCTTGGGTTATCAAGTGTGCATAAATAAGAGGTGGGTGTGGTTTTATTTTCACTTCATCATATTTAAGATGATATTTCATTAAAAGTGTGAGAAAATTCTTGTGAATCCTTCCATCAACCCTTAATACATAGTCTTTGTGTGATTCATCTTCTGAAAATTTACTCTATAAGAGATGATGAAGTTTATGTTAATGTTTCATTATTTAATTTTTAGTAAATTAAAAAAATGATATCATAATGTTACCATAATATCTCCCCACATAAGTGTCTTAATCTCAGCCACAACATGTTTCCATGAATTTACATCAATCTCCATGCACTTCTGAGTAATGATTAAAATTTAACTACTGAACATGGCTTTTTTAGGGTTAACATGTTGGCCCCACTTATTCCATCCAATCTCATATTTGATTCCTTTCTCTTTAGCCTTAATGATTTTTACTAATACCGTCAAACTACGGTGCTCCTGTTTTTTCTATGTCGCCGGTGTTTCATCAACTTTCATTTCCTCATATACACCATGATAAATATGCTCCTATGGCTCTGAAGGGCTAGCCTCGGTAGGTGTAGATGGTGGTTTTACCTCTGCACTAGGAGCAACAACAGGTTGGAAAACCTGTTGTTTATCTACACTATAAGAATCAGTAGGTTGAGAAATCTGTTGTGCTTGGGTATTGGGAGAATCATCACATGAATAATCCATTATCTACAAAATTTGTTTAAAATTTAATTTAGATAACATAAAAGTAAAAACTAATAGATATTAACATAAGGCAATCGTTTGAGAAACCTATTGTTCGTATGCACTGCGAGCAGCAGTAGGTTGAGAAACCTATTGTGCCTGGGAATTGGGAGCATCATTACATGAAAAAGTCATTATTTAAAAAAGTGTTTTAACATTTAATTTAGATAACATAAAATCATAAATGAACAAATATTAACATAAAGTAACAGGTTGAGAAACCTGTTGTTCATCTGCACAATAAGCAGCAGCAGGTTGAGAAATCTACTGTGCTTGGGGATTGGGAGTTTCATCACGTGCAAAAGTCATTATCTGGAAAAAAATGTTTTAAAATTTAATTTAGATAACATAAAATAAACAATTAACAAATATTAAAATAAAGTAACACGATGTATATTAGAAAAAAATACAACCTGATCATTAAACACTCTTTTTTTAAGGATGAAGGGATTTTACCCCTCTATCAACTATCCGAATCCCTTCATTGTGGTTTACTCTAACATAAAAAATTCCATCTACATTGGGACTTATTCAAAATTATTATGATGTCCCAATGAAAGGGCCATCCTCTGTTGAATTTTCATTTGAATCTTCAGTGGTTTTGGTCGATAACAGAACAATTGACCAGTTTTGGTTTGCCATATCTGGAATATAAAATACTTGTACTGCCAGTGATTTCATTATAAATGGTTCACCTTTGTAACCTTCCTTACTGATATCAACTTTCACAAATACCAACTCATCTATTTTAATAGAACTTCTATTATCAACCCACTTGCATTGAAAAATCAGCACTCAAAATGTCGTATAATCCAACTCCCATATTTTTTTGATGATGCCAAAATATGACATATTTGCATAAATTGGATTTCTATCCTTAACACCATAAACATGCATCACTTAATCCATAAGTGTAACTTGATTATTCTGTTTGGTACTGTCTTCATCATGTTCATTAGTATAGAATGTATAACTGTTGATTACATAAGAATTGTAAGATAATACGTAAATACTTGGTCCTTCGGCTATCCATCGAAGTCGTTCTGGAATTGAGTATGGATTTTCATTTGACTCCTTAAAAATATAGTCCTAAAACCATCCTATAAACTATTTATTATGTTTATTTGATATCCATTTTTTAGACCTTGATGGATTGAATGCCTAATAATTTCTTTGTGGGTTTCGATATATGGTTCAACGTCTAAACTGTTATGCAAAAAATAAAGGTGGGACTACTCCTGATCTATAATATTGATTGTAAATAACTACTTTCCAGAAATTCCTTCATCTGCAAGTCACCCAGTGTAAATAGATTTCATTAGACTAATTATTTTCACACCAGGCAGGTATTCGGTACAAAATTCAACAGCTTACTCAACAATATATCGCTCCGCAATACAACCCTCTTGCCAACTTCTATTTTTGACATACCCTTTCAAAATATTCATATACCATTCAATGGGCTACATCCATATATAGTGCACTAGACCATATAGCTAAATCTCTCTCACCAAGTGAACCATCAAATGAACCATCGTATCAAAGAATATCATTAGGAAAAACGTTTCCAATTCACATAATATGATGACAATTTCTCTTTCCATAGTTGTAAATTTCACTGGGTCTATAACTTTGATACATATATCTTTGAAGAAGAAACATATATTCATTAATGTATAATGAACATTCTTGGGTAAAATGAAATGTAAAGATATATAAATTAGATCTTACATCAAAACATGGAAATCATGTGATTTCAGACCTTTTAACTTTAAATCGTGCATTGACACAACATTCTTAATAATCAATGAATACCCCTCTGAAACCTTTACTTCATTAAATAATTTGAAAAACCAATATCTCTCTTGCCTGGAAAGAGTGTAAGCAGCAGAAGGAAGAAATGTTCTTTTTTTCACCCTTCAGTGGTGCCAACTCTTCTCGTATTCCCATGTAAACCATGTCCAACCAAGCCTTAATTCCATTCTTGGTTTTACCAGGTTCATTTAGCAACATGCCAACGACACTATCACATACATTTTTTTCAACATTAATAACATCAAGAAAATGTATAACATACATACAATTCTAGTATGGTAATTAAAAAAAAACTGATTTCTTTTTCCAACCAGTTTTCGTAAGGTTTTTCGAAAATGGTTTACCAAAAGAAGTGTCCACATATTTAAATTTCTCAAACAGTTGATCACCTGTTAGTGGAGATGGTGGTGTATGTTCTTCTAAACTTCCATCGAATGATGTCACCCAAGATCGATACTTATTTTGTCAGGGTAGAAATATTTGATGTCCTAGAAACACAATTTTCAATGAATGTTTCAACCTAATTGATTATGTACCTTGTTCGTAGATGGGACACCCAATAGTTCATTTAATGATATATCCTAAAAAATTTACATAAGTAGAAAAGTCATTTATCATCTTGCACAACATGGATCTCAATGTGAAATCTTCATTTCTGCAAGCATCATACATCATAACACTTGAATCCCACAATAATTCTACATCCTTGATCAATGGATCCAAATAAACATCAATATCATTACCCATTTGTTTTGGTCAATATATAAGCATAAATAACATGATGTGTTTTCATTTCATGCATAAAAATAGTGTAAAGTTATAATTTACCAAAATAACTTTCCTTGTACTGTGAGTGATACTTTGAAAACCAAAAGGATTCACTCCATCTGTAGATAACGCAAGATTAAGGTTTCTCGACTAATTTCTAAAGTTAGGATACTCATGATCAATTCTCTTACACCGAGGAGAGTTTGTCAGATGACATAGTTTTTCATATTTATTTCTTCTGTCTGTGTGCCACGTCAATTGTTCTGTAGTCTCCTCACTTTATATAGGCTCCTAAACCTTGGAATGATTGGAAATTACCATGCACCTTTCATAGGACTAGATTAATATTTCTTGTATCGATAAGCAACACACTTTGGAAATTCTATAAGTGATTTTTTACTTGAGAAATAGTATACAATCATTTTGGAAAGTGTATATTCTTTCATAAATCATACCCATTTAGTGTAGCATTCGTTTGGTGTCGTATATTCATCTTGGGAGCTCATTATCTTTTGTAAGCATGTCATTCAAGATATCAAGTAATTCCGTAAAACTGGAGTCACTCCATCCATTACCTACTTTTAAATTATATAGCTTCAGTACATCTAACAATGCTGTATATTTAGTGAAACCATCATACACTGGCGTCTTTTCACAACTCTTTAACTGATTAAACAATTTTGAGAAATCATGAAGTTCATCTTCAACTGTACTTTTCATTTACTTAATACAGTCTTTATCATCATGCACATTTGTAATCACATACTCGATATAGTCTTCTTCATTATCCATGCTTGTAATCATATCAAATGATCCATAAAACATAGTGTTATCCCAGTCACTAGCTACATTCACTTTTTCCCATGTTTATTCCAACATTTATAACTTCAATCTATTCCATGGAAGATCAAGTGTTCTTCCAACTCCTATGGACTAACTTGTCTTGAATAACAACTGTGTAAACACAAACAAAGGATTTGAGAAGGATCATATACATGATCCTTTTCAAACTTGATGAAATCTTTCACTCCATCTTCATACTCTTTTTTCAGAAAATTGGAATCCATCCATTATTTATTCACATACATCCTATTTGATTTGGTGATATTAATATTTAACAAAATAAATACACAAAACATTGATATAAAAATTAACCAAGGCTAAAAAACTTGTGGTGGGTTGACTTAAGTGTTAGGATTGGATAACTCTGGGTGATCTATCACAATTTTCCCTAGGAAATAGTTTCATATTTGTCATAGTAAAGGTTAATTTTTCCCTCAATACTAGGAATAACCCTAAGTTCAGTGATGAATTTCTTAATCCAACCATCTTCCTTCACTGCATTTTATGCAGTGATGTACTATGCTTCTGTATTCAAGTGTTTCATAGTAGAATTTTTGGAATTATTCCAATTGATATCTCCACTATTGAGTTAAAACATAAAACAGTATTATGATCTCTTATCATATTTGTCAGTTAGAAACTAGCATAAGTGTAACCCCTTGAAATGATCTCATCCTCACCTCTAAAGATAAAAAACATATACTTAGTTTAAATTCTTGATTGAAATCCAATAACTCTCACCAAGATTAGATATGTATCTAATTATTACACTCAAATAATATAAAATATCAGGTCAATTACTCAACATGGAATACATGATAAATACTACGGTGAATGTATAAGGAATTTTATCCATGTTTCTCATATGTAACTCATTATAAGAAAATTGAGTCATTATAAGAATCATGACATGTAACACTAGTAAATACCCATCCTTGGAGTTAAACATTCAAAACAACTCTATCATTTTACCAATATATATATTTTGACATAATCCAAGAAACCTATTTTATCTACCTTAAAATTCCTTCAAACCTAGTATGTAGGTTTCTTCACCCATTTATTTTATCTAGAATCATCTTCCCAATGATAACTTTATAGAATGTAAAGTTGGCACGTCATTTATAAAGATAGTTTTTTATCTTCATACAACATTAGAAGTTGTACAAAACTCCCATTATCTTGTTTATACACATAATAATCATCTATATTATTGATGAGACCAAAATCATTGGTCAAATTTAAAAATGGATATTCTAAATCTAAGAAACTTACTTAAAACCATAAATGGTCCATTGAAAATTTCAAACTATATCTGAATCATTTAACACGTCAAAAAATTTAGGTTATATAATATACACATCCTTGACTAAAATCCCATTGAGTAAAGTGGTTATAATATCCATTTGATATATCTAATAATCATAAAGAGTTGTTATGGAAAGTTATATCTTAATGGAATTTATCATCACAACTAGTGAAAATTTCTCTCCATCATCTATACCATAAATAATTTATTAATATTTTTCCACAATAAATATTTATAGGTATAAAATATACCATCCATCTCAATTTTATTATGAAAAATTAACTCACACCTTATAGGTCTCACACATCCAATTCCATCCACTAAGTTCAAAACTTGGTTTTTTATATGAAGTCCATCTTTGATTTCATGTCCTATAATCATTTTTAAAAATAAAAACTCTCAATGGAATCTTGATAGGTATTAAACTCATCATCAATGAGAATTACATCATTATCATTTACTATAAGAAATTACTATTTCTTGATCTCCTAATGAATCTTACTAGACCTTCTAGGGTTATGTGTAAACTAGGTCGATTTTATTTACACAACCCCTTATGGAACTAGCTGCTTATCCATATCAGGAAAAATTCTAATTTGTTGGTTATAAAATTCTTAACATTTAATGTTCCTATCATTTAAACCATGTTTAATGCTATTATTATCAAATAAAATACCATACCATTACACAAAAACATTGTTTTCAGTAGGATTATAGAAATAATATCATATTTTTTCCTTAGGATAACCAATAAATAATCACATTTAGAATTAAAATTAACTTTATAAAAAACTACATTTTGTATGTATTCATCACCACTATGAATAATCATAAAAATTTAGGATTCATCCCATTATATATCTCATATGGTGTCTTTATGACTACTTTAGATGGAATGTAATTAAATAATCATATAAAAATTTCTAGGTCATGTTCCTAGAATGATATAGGAAGGTTATATTAACCCATAATCAATCAAAATATTTCTAAAAATGTATGATTCCTCCTATAAGATAAATTATTACATTTTGGTGTTCTAGTAGGAGTGATATGTGAAATAATTCCATAGCCTCTCAAATGATTAGTAAATATTGATCTTAAGTATTCAACACACTGAGTTCATAAATCCATGCTTATAATTTTATGGTTATATAACTAAAAATACTTATGGGTGGGATCCTCTCACCACACCTAAGGGGATCCCACTCACTAATGGGGGTGGATCTCACCACACTTACTCAATTGTGTATCACCACATAGTACTATCATTATTATCTAATATATATCTAGGTAGGTAACACTAGATATCACATCTACCATAGATTAATATCATTGAATACCTATTTATATACTAAGTATAATCTCACTTTACCAGCGGGGGTGAGTGAAAGACAATCTACATTACTGGAAATTCTCTAGATGATAAGGGTGTGTCTATGAGATTCATTGGAATCTACAACTCCCAGACATATGGTGTATGAAGAATAACTCATTTCAATGACATCTTATATAAGGGTCTATCAAGAGAGTACACAAATTGCACTCCAGAATACACCTATTGATGCCTAATCATGGTCACCCATCACACATATATTTCCCCATATTTAAATAAAAATAATTTATGCTTGAAAAGAACTAACTAAAGGTAGTGATTATGGGAGTGTATCAATGCATCGTTCATCTCCAACTACTCTTGCACCATTGAAACTTCCACTGAATAGATCCCTAGTTGGAAATTAGGCCTACAATAGGTGGGTCTATAATATCGATGTTATCTTATAATTGGAGGTCTATCCATGGAACCACTATAGTTTTATTTAGTTGAAACACTAACCAAATCCCATATAAAGGGTGCATCTTCACTAAGAATACTCAATTGTTGATGTTAACTTGGGGGAAAACATCATAGGATTTTTTGCATGAAAACAAAATCATTACTTGAAATAACTTCCTTCGATGTCTCCACCCAAACCACTGATCTTGAAAAATTCCACATTAAAACATGACCAGTGAATACCTTTCTAGGTCCATGGGCCTTGATGCATACTCATACATGATCAATGTTCCTTATAAAGGGTCCATCATCCTTAGATAAATTACTATCCTGAACAAGAGATCAAAATCAAACCACAATAATGTAGTCATAGCATGAGTTTTAGAAAAACATCATCCACTAATGGATCACTTTATTATGTAGGGATCTTAATGAAAAAAATGGTAGTTGGTGAGTGAGAGTCCAAAATAGATAAAAGAAAAAGTCATAGACTCTAACCAAACCTCTTTTTCCTAAGGATCAATCTTTCCTTAAAAACCCATGATACCTTTATTGGTAGAACTCATAAAATATATCTAGCATATGGGTAGTCTTATCCAACTCAAAAGGATATACCATATTCTCTATAAGAAAGTCTATACTAATAATGGAGAGGATAATAAGTAATTCGGATTGTGGGTCCAAAAGATATATCAAATGAGTCTAAAAAACCCCTCATAGCTCACTAATTTGTAGCAATAGGTAAAAATATAAGAGTAGGATCATCTTGGATCTATCTTTGCACATAATCTATCTATCAATATGTATCACACTTTATTTGATAGGATAAAATCATGAGGATTAGAGTATATCTATATAAGAAGAAATAGGAAGGATAAGGAAGATCATAACCGATTACTATATGACACATTTACCAACTTTATTTTACCTTGTAATCAATGTATTAGAGATATGGACTAACTAACAAGTTACCATAGTTCTAGATAAATGATATGTCGGCTACCACACCTATGTTGGTCTCTTTAGTCTAATAAACAAACTGAAAAGCTTGTAAACATTATTTCCCTAAATTCTCAAACCACTATTCATGTGTTTAAAAACTCCAAACTCAAACCATAGTAATAAATAGCTATGATATTACTCTAAAATTACCCAACCCACTTAGGACCCATCCAGGTTAGCATTAAGTTGAGTGTTCCACCCCAATCCTACCTCTAATAGGCCAAGGGCTAGTGGCTTTCACCGAGTAGGCATATCACACAATATGGGAGACCATAACCAATATCAACCTATAAAAAACACATGTCTCCAATGAATAAAATAATTAGAAACATCATCTATGTATATATATATAATAAAAAAAAATTATACATACAACGAAATCATGAGACATCACATAGTGAGTACATCACCACATAGGGAAAGCACCATAAGTACTACACATCTTTCAAGGTCATAGAACCCAATGAACATGGAACAAGGGATAGATCCTCTATACTATAATGAATCCTATATTATCCTACAAATATAATATTAATCACCACCACTATGGACCGACAAGATCTACTAGGTACCATCAGTCTTTAGCTATGAACAATTTATACCATCTCCATGTCCACTAAGACCACCTTCAAACCCTATTTTTCCTGCATGGACACAACACATGTAGGAATAAATCCTATGCAGGGTTGATTATAAACATACTCAGTATGATTCCATAAAAACATAAAGTAAATATAAAAAACAACTCAGATTAACAGCCGGTGTAGGAAAATGATCCGAAGGAAGACATATAAATATTGATACATTCTCTACCATTAGAAGACTCATTGATGCGAATAAGAATCAGTCATATTAGAACTAATCCATGAAGATTGTCTCTCATAAGAAACAATGGATTCTCAATGCATTTAAAAATCCATGAAGTTTGAAGTTGATATCCCAGTTGTAAGTTACATCTCTAAGGCAACCAAGGGGCACCTGAGGAGTCACAAGTCTTAAATTAACTAATATGTTCAACCTTTATTCTAAAACACTCCCAAAATCTATTAAGGGGAACCCAATCCTTATTGAGGTATGCACATAAATTGGGGGAGTATCATACCTTGTTTCCCACCATTATCACATCACTTTTATAGAAGCCTATAGGGGAACCCATGCCCTAACTAATGACAAATATTGATCAAGGGAGTATTAAAACCTACTATCATAACTACACAGTTATGAGAAAACCCACATCACCTATAAAAATATATAGAAAGGTACCAACACCTCAGTGAAGTATATACATTGGTTAAGGGAGTTTCAATCCATAATATAGGACCCTTTTCACATCAAGGAGTGTTCTTTAAAAGATGGAGTATCAAACTATATAAATATGTGGGGGAAAACTAAACTATATTAGCTGTGTGTGGGAGATCAATACCTCATCAGTGTTGAGGGAGTACCAACCCCCTATTCGATTTGGGAGACTTGTGCTCTATGTGTGTGGGAAAGTTCCAAACTTCATAAAGAATATGGGGGACCTACACCCTACCATCATCACATATCCATGGGAAAACCCTACCCCATGAATGCTTTGATCAACATACACAATCCCCATCTTCATTCCTAAAGAACTAAGATGATTAAATTGAATGAATCACCCCACATCCCACCTATTATGTTAAAGAGAATTTCACAACTGCATTCTATATAGAAAATGAACATGATGTATTCATGCACCTAAATCTGGGTCATAAACTAGGTGATACAAAAACCAATGAAGGTTAGAAAAAGAACATGGAATGTATTGTGTGGGTACATAGTGTATATCCCCTCAGTAATAGTATTGTCATGTTTTTCATCTTCACATGGCATGTGAAGTCAATGTACATAGTTTTAACTATGATGTGTAGAAATTATGAGACCAATAGGTACTTTAAATGTGTCTCTAATATATAGATCCATTCCATCTTGGGGTACATGACATTTTTGAGGTGATACATAGTGTGTGATTCCCACGTGAGTACTTAGTGTGTACTATTAGATAGTCAAGATATGTAGTCCCTGACTACACAATGTGTCTTTGTGAACACATGTTGTTTATTATATGGATGTCACCTTTGGTGTGTACTACTACCTGAGTCATTTCATGTAGGCATACATGGAATATACTCAAACTACACTTCATGTGGATAGTTATGTACTCAACCTTCCATCTTAATCTCATGCAAGCGGAAGTTAATTTTATATAGACTACATGGTGTGTGAATCCATACCGTATGTTGTGTGATAATTATAATTTACTAAAACCATATCACCACATCTAAGGAGGTACATAACACATGTTCCTTTTAATTTCACATTATGGAGTCATGTTCTTCACCCATATTTCTATATTCATCCACAGTTCAAGCCGTTTACTCCTTAAATAACCAAAAATCAAATCATAGTTCACCTCATTGCTATCCAGGACCCTGGGGTCTTTCCCGTTAATATAATCTTCCTAGTCACAACCCCTCATAGTTTATTTCTCATCCCTTGATCAAATCCATTCCAAATATACACTCTAAAACCACCTTGTGTGCATTGACCATTATCCCACTTGCCCAACATCACCTCTTCATACCATTGTTCATTCATAATCCACACCCACACCTCAATCCATAATCCGTGATGAAGTCTCATGATAAACACAATTATAAGGGATCAACAAGAATAATAGAGGAGGTAGAATCATAACCAATGAAAACTTGTCCACTCATAGTTATCGTCAAGGAATCATTTGATGATGGATGCTAAGGGAATAAAAGAATCATTGAGAATGCATGTGGTTGTGAAATAAATGATTCTCCGCATAAAGAATACAAATTCATAAAGTTCATTGAAAAAATATGAATTATGAGGTACAAATAAAAATAAAATCCATACCACAATACAAATTCAGTTCATGGTGGTGGAGGAGTCGGCGATCGAGGAGGAGGAGGAGGCATAAGAAGAGGGAGGAGAGGATGGAGGAGAGGCAGTGGCAGCAGAGACAATGATAGTGGCAGGAGAGGAGGGAGGAGAGGAGGGAGGAGAGGAGGCGGTGGCGGTGGCGAAATCTAATCTAGTAGAGACAACATCATAAGTAGAGACAATGGCGGCAGCAGAGACAATGGTGGCGATAAGGATCAGCTTCCATGAGAGCTTGAGGGTGCAAGGAAGGAGGAGAAAGTTAAGGTTAATTTATAAAACCCGGTGACAATTTTATTAGTTCTTGATAAAAATCACTGATAAAGGCCCATATTTATCAGTGCTAAAAAAGCGTTGATAAAGGCCCATCTTTATCAGTGCTAAAAAAGCATTGATAAAAGTATGTTTTATCAGCGCTATAATTGAAAGCACTGATAAATTGATGTTTTATCAGCACTTTTTAATTAGTACTGATAAAACATACCATTTATTCATAATTATAAAATTATTACCAATATATTTATTACATTTATAATTTTATAAATATATATATTTAATATATTTATTATAATTTAATAAATTAAATTATAATTAAATATATATATTTATGGTGTTTGTGTATAAATTATAATTAAATATATATATATATAATTTTATAATTTTAATTATAATTAAATATATATAAATATAAATTAATATATTATTTTTAATTTTAATTTCATAAGTATTTAAATATATATATATATATGTCTGTTTCTGTGTATATATTCATTAAAGACATATATTTATAAAGTAAATAATTATATATAACCAAATATTTATATTTTTTTAAATATAATAAATACATTTATTGTTTATTTAAATATATTTATTGTGGTTTTAAGTATTTATGAAAAGATAAATCTTCATATATATAGTAAATGAATGAATACACCAAGTATATATAGTACTATAGTATATTTGGATAACATTAGGGTAAACAATGAACATATAATCATGAGAAGAACGTACACATCAATTGATACATTCATTTGGAAACATAAATATAAATATATATATATATATATATATTTAATAAGTATTTATATACATACATATATATATATATATTAAAAAGTATTTATATATAATATTATAAACATATAGTATAATAAATATATAATAAATATATAATTAAAAATAATAAACATAATAAACATAAATAAAATATAAACATAATAAACACAATAAACATATGTTTTTTATTTAATGTATACATATAAACATTATTTTTGAATATAATTAAAATATTTTTATATAAGTTAATAATATTTTCTATTAAAAACTTTTATTAGCGCTATTATTAGGGTTGATAAAGGCACCTTTTTATCAGTGTTTTTTGTTAGCACTGATAAAGGTGGGGGGGACTTTATCAGTGCTAATATTAGCACTAATAAAGGGTAGATTTATCAGTGCTTTTTTCCAGCATTGATAAAAGTCCCCCTTTTATTAGTGATTTTTGATTAGCGTTGATAAAACCCGAGCACTTCCTTGCCCGCATTTGTGGTATTGGATACCATTATGGGGTATAATAAAGTTGTTACATACATTGTATAGCAGTTGGTTATAATCTTTCATGACCTCCCTTTATTAGATCATCTAGATATGCTCTAATCCTTATGTGTTTATCCTATAGATACATGGTTATACCTATTGATATACATCTTGTGTGTAGAGTCAGGGTCATGATGAGCCTGTTCTTATGTTTATACCTCTATCCACCAATTAATGAGCGATCGGGTGTGGTTTCCAAGATTCAATTGAGAGATATTCTCACCTTGGGATCTATGGTAGTTTTTCTCACCTTTGTACTTAGTGAGGATATTTTTTATAGACCAGATGGTAGTCCTCACCAAGTTAAATGAGACTAGCCACAGGCTGGATATATTGCATGTGTTTTGAAGATATGCTTTATGGGTTTGCAAGGAGAGCCTTATCCTTTTATGATTGAGGTTTGGTTAGATTCTAATACTCATGTTTCCATTTGGTTCAAAATATCATTTTCAAAATTATGATTTTTATTTTGAGCTCCCTATATGACATAGTGATCCATTATTGATCTATTTTTATCTCAAACGCATGAGAATACTTCTCTACTATGGTTAATGTTTTATATATTATTCAGGATGAAGTTTTATTCAAGGATTTTGAACCCTTCTTAGGGAAACATGACCATGTAATAGTACATTTTGAGGCCAACCGACCTCACGTGGAGTTCCATGGAAATATTTTATGGTGAAATTATTTGATATTGGTAGATTTTGTGGAGATTATAAATTAATATTTTTCTTATAGTAGTTTTGTTTTCATGCAAAACTTTCTATGACAGAGTCACCAGAGCGAGCATTGGCAGATTGAGAATCCTTGGAGGGGATAAACCCTAGCTATTGGAGAAGGTTATATCTTTATATAAAGATAGAAAAATTGTTTTTGTGGATGAATCTCTATGTTGGATATAACATTGAGATTAGATACCTCTTTATTATAGGCCAAGTTATCTACTAGGAAGCTGTTTGGTGGAAGAGATAGTGGTGTGAGCGGTCAGATATAGATGATGCATCAATATAATTCTTTGAATGTCACATTTGATGAGTTCTTATTGTGAACAAAGTGATGATAGTCAGTTCCATAGGAAGAGGCATGTGATAGATGATTATGGTTAGGCATCAATAAATTTAGTTCATAGTACAATTTGATTCATCTCTTCATGGATCATCATACTGGATAGTGCCAGCATACAAAATTATTATTTCATAATATTTTTAAGAGTTTGGTGTTATAATGAAACCATATCCAGAAATTTTTCATATATAGAGTTTCCATTGGTGGTGATCCTCTTTCAATCACCTCTCATAGTGAAGTTAATTTATCCTTAGCATAGAATGAAGTCTTCTAGGATATTCCTTCATAGAAGAGGATATGTAATGGTATAGAATAGTTACCATTTCTAGTATTGTGAGCTGTTTACAATTAAGAAGATAAGGTAGATTCCATCTTTAGTAGTGAATTATACCCTCCCTAAGTGTGGTTAGTGGAGGTAAATTTGGTTACCCATCGAATGGTAAGTATGTCTTAATGAGTTATATTAAAGGATGATAATTCAATTCCTGTGAATATGGAGGATTGCCTAAATGATTTCAAAGGGAGACCCATGGTTTTACCTCCACGGGGTATCAACATATTCACCATATTTTATTCAAGATATGGAGTTCAAGTGTTGCTAAGTGCGATGATGATCAACTTTGTGGCATTTCTGGAGCATATGGATAGAATCCTTCTTCGCATTGGTTCATTAAGGGGCTTAATAATAATTTGAGGATCTTTACTATATATTACCATGAGTTCTAGGTTTTCAGTAAACTCTCATAGTATGGGATCAGGATTCACAAGGAAGAATTAGTTTTTTTGAAGTTACTGTTGTGGGTGTTGAAAAAATCTTAGTGGTGTAGTATTGGCATAATGGTTGATGCTTGTGGTGGAGGAATCATGTGAAAAATATGGATGAGGTGTATAAGAATATATCTTGGGAGTATTTATTAATTCATAGAGATATAGAAAGAGTGATGTTACTCACCTTTTATTGATGGTGGAAGCCCCCCCCCACCCCTTATGTGAGATGGCCTATGGTGTTGATCTCGACTTAGTGTCCCTATGTGACCAGATGTTCTCAGGTGATAGAACTGGTGAGTTTTCTTAGAGGGTATAACATCACCCAATTTCATAAGTGAATAATGGTCATCTCTTAGTGTTTTTATTAAATATTAGGCTGGATTCCTTAAGTGGAGACCACTCTAGTATAGTGAGACCCTCGATGTGGAATGTCCAGTGGATCTTGGTGGCTTTACCCATCACATGGAAATTATTTCTATGTGGTAGTGGAGGAGGTTTTATAAATATTTTGTGGATTTTTGTCATTTGGGGAGGTGTTATATCAAGTTTTGGAGCTAGCAAAGTAGGTTCATCTGAATATTCAGGACCATCCACTTTAGATTATAGTGGATTGGGATACCCAATGTGTAGTAATGTTTTGTTTAATAGTTTGATGTGGTTTCTATTTTTCCTAAAGTTCATCTGAGTATATTTCATGAAATAACGATTACAACATAATCATATTATCTTCAACAGTGGGTAAGATCCTATTATAGATCTAAATATAGATATAGGGTTACCATGAATGTTTTTATAAAGGTTGAGGATGTAAGTTCATATTTATCTCAAGACACAAGCTAATAACATTGGTTCTGGTGACTTGATGGAAGAAAAGGATAGAGAATATGATGTGGATCCTAGAAAGTGTGAATGATAGTGTCTCTTTTTATTTCAGTGTAGAATTTAGTGAAGTGATCAGTGTTTGAGTTTTATATGGATGGATCATTCTCATGAAAAAATCATCCAAAATGATCTTTAAAGGCAGGGAGCATGGTTCTTGTACAAGGGGTGACCTCATAAATTAACCATTTCTAGATGAATATTAGTGGTTTTTGGTTTCATTTCATTTCATGTGGAAGAAAAACCTCTAGATGAGAAAGGTTTTGGGTGAAAAGGCTTAAAAAGAATCACTTATAGTAGATTAATGTTACCACTAAATTATTGATTCAATATGAGTTATTACCTATAAACTTGGTGATGATAGAGGATGTTCACTATGTGGCCAGTTGTGTACCAAGTTTGTTTAGAGATCAGATCTATGATACAAATGAAGTTCATGTGATGGATGGGTTTCTTCTTTATGGGGTTTTTATGAGATTCCTTTTGTATAAACCCCACCCATTTACTTTTAGAGGATGAAATTATCTTAAAGTGGGGATAATTTATTGGCTTGAATTTTTATTGAATGAGACTTAGATCAATTTTTGAGTTTTAGAGTCTCAAGACCTTCCCAGGATTAAAATGGTAAATTCACCCTAGTATAAGACCTTGGAATTTTTTTTTCTAATGGTATTATTGATTCTAAGTTATGGTGGTTACCTTTGAGTTGATCCAATGAAAAATTATAGGAACAAAGGGGCCTTAATAATAATATATTAATTATAATATAATTTCTTTATCTCGATGATTATGTTATTGGGAATTATGATTTTCCTTATAAATAAAGACTAATATGGAAAATATGATATCAAAATTACTTCTGAAATATGTGTTTCACCCTAGTAACGCTGTAATTTAAGTTTACATCATAGTTCCCGAGTTTATACTACTATAGGTGGAAATCAATTAGTGGAATTAATTTAATTAATCAAGTTAATTAAATTATCCATTTTTTTAAGGTGAAACCCAAGAAGCTATATATTTAATACCTAATATGTTTCCTCTCTATGGGTTTCATTTTTTTATAGAATTTAACCTTAGGGATAGATATAGGATGGATGAACTAAATATTGGGTGGAAATGACATCAGACTACAGGACGAGACCAAATTACAAGGTGATGAAAAATGTGTTCATGGTTGCGATAATGATTTTCCATTCAGGTAGGGAATTAATGTTTACATTGATCTATTAATAATATTTATATATTGAATTTTATGGTTTGAAAACCTATTCTTCATGAATTATTTGGGGTTATTATTCTTCTATTTTATCACTCCCCCATTGCGATCATCAAATTTCCCATTCTCTCACCCTAGATTCTTTTACCATAAAATTTACACAGTATAGAGATTTATCACTTAAAATTTTTCCTGGATTGTATGAACTCATTTTATAAATTATGAATAATGAGGTAATGAAAGTATTCTTCTCTCTCTAATCCCCATCTCAATCTTTTCTATATTTTCTTCCCAGACCACCATACCTAGTGAAGACTGATGATAGTGAGTGGGTATAGTGACCAGTGTGAGGGAGAAGGTAGTGGAATGGTGGATCAGAGAGGGAAGAGGCGGTTTCTTGGGAAGAGGATGAGTGATAGTAAATTTTGACCACATCAATGGATGAAGGAGTGGACAATGACTTGGGGGAAATGGCTTCATGCAGGGAGGAGGCCATGACTGTGACACAATATGAGATGGAGTGGATAAATTGGACTCATCTATCTAATCCCGCAGATATGGGACATAATACTAATTACCATGTGGTAGGTAGGTAGGGGAACATGTGATTTCCTAGTGCAGACCACAAGTTTTACCCTAGTATTTTAACCACAAGTTCTGGTCTCATTTCTTGAGGTGAAATTTCCAATTTAATGGAAAATTTCTCTAAAATAATGGAATGTGTAGACCCCATATCAAACAAGACATTTACTGACATAGTAAAAAAAGTACTTTATACCACTTCATTGGATGGCCTAAAATTTTCTAACGTAGTCGAAAAGGATCTCACTGTACCTTTTTACTTATAATCCGGCTGCTTTCCATCATTCAGATCTCTCTTTGGGTAAGTATTTTCATAATAAACCATCTCACCACATTTAAAACAATTTATAGTTTTCTTATCAAAATTAATCTTAAGATAATTTTCATTATAATCTCGAGCCATATGTCCAAAATTTCCACATCAAAAAAACTTCCCAATTTTTGTAAGGAATTCCCCATGGTGCTTTTTACCACACTTCACAAACTGGAAACTGGACTTTCTTACCTTCAGATTTATTTGATTGATTCTTACTCATCACTTTATATATGTACCTATGCTTCTACTTATTTTCAAAGTATACATGATCATCTGAAAATTCCATTTCTACCCTCTCAGAACATAAGAAAATTTTCTCATAACTTTTTGATTCATAGAAAGCTAATTCCCTTTGATATCTTAGCTTCAATCCTAAGTAAAAATGATTGATTTTTCTATCAAGACTCCAAATGATATTTAGAGTGTACCTTTCAAATCTGGTGAAGTTTTATTCAAACACAACCACTGAATACTTCTCATTTTATTTCAATTCAAGGAATTGATTTTCCATCCTAAGTCGTACAAAATTAGAAAAATATTTTTCAAGGAAAATATTTTTAAATTCTTCCCATTCCAAGGAATAAATCTCATCACTATCCCTGATATTATTGACCATTGACCACCACTGGTTAACTTCAACTTCAAAATGATAAATGGAAAGACTAACATTTTGATTATCTGAACACCCATGACATCAAATATATTTTCAAGGGATTTAATCCACCCTTCATCCACAATTGGGTTAGAAGATCCATTGAAAACAAGAGGGTGTTTCCTCATAAAATATTCTATTATCATCATGTTCCTTTGAAATAGTTATGGTTATTCACTTTCATGGATGCCACCAACATTTATTTCTTATTTCAGTTGAGCTATTACTATTGAAAATTTCTCAGTTCCAATCCCTACTATTCCAAGTTTCCGATTAAGAAAGATATCATCCTCTTGGTTCCTTTTAACTTTAGCTTCCCTATTCCTTCTATGGAAAACCATTCTAAACAGACATATATTAGATGAAGAAACATGGTAATATTAAAATGCTATTTCATTTCAACATAAAAATAAGGTAAAAATCTTTTATGGTTTTTTATCAAAATCATCCTAACCTCTAAAGTTATCTAAACCGTGTTCTGATACCGATTATAAGGGTCCTAACTTAAACATTACATGATCTAGTAAATTCATTTTGAATTCACTTTTTTACATTCCCAAAGATATTTTCAGTTTATAGTTTTAAAAATTTAGAACATAATTCATACATATCAACCCAAAATCATACAAAGTGGGTACAACTAAAAAAATATCAATTTTTTTCATAATACAAAATTTTATAATAAAAACATGAAATATTTTCATAAAAAATATTCACAACATCCATCTTGAATTATACTTTTCTCTTACCCATCCTTAAACCCTGTATTTTTTTTAAAACTTTGGGTGAGCACAAAAAGCTAAGGGATATAAAAATAAGGATAAAAACCATTATACCATGAACACTTATAAACATATAAAATTATTTTCACAAAGACACACTTCTCACCCATAATGTATCGTGTACTTACTTTATGAAACATGATATTTACATAAAACATAAAAAACAAAAATAAACCATATAGTTTACATGAGTAATTACTTAATTAATATTGTAACCCTCACAAATACCTTATGATTTGTAATCCTCATGGATACCTTATAATGTAACCATCATGACTACCTTATGGTGTAACCATCATAGTTACACTTGGAGTAATCATACAACCGACCTCAAACTTAAAAATAACCAATGAATTTGATGGAGATATAGGACCGAAAATTAATCATAAAAAATTCCCAAGAACCATAACATAATCATAAAATATGAACACTTTCATAAAAATATTCTTTTTGAATTATATAAAAATAGAAATTTAAAAGAGGATTTTTAAAGAAAAGTCCCTTACAAATACAATATAATTAAAGAGAGAACTGATAAAATGAAAGGAAAATGTATATTAACTATAAATAAACATAATAAAATATAATATAATAAAATTTAATTTCAAAAATAATCTCATCATGATAAAATCACTAAATTATAAGGTTAACCCAAAGAATGAAAATTGGGTTAAGAATTTCCCTACCTTAGGTTCGTCTTACTTAAAATGTGAAAAAAATCCTATATAATGGTTGAAAGAGTGTTATTAATATTTTATATCACCTTATATGATCACTTTATAGCATCATTCCACTCATTTATTAATAATATTTTGTTATTTCCATTATTTCAGGTGCGTTCTTTACATGGTTTCCATGGTCGGTTCATAATGGATTTTCCTTTAAAATGGAAGTGAAACTATAGAAGTGGAATTAAATAGTATTAATATGTTTCAATAATATTAAATGATATCATAAATCATTTTCTTCAGATATTATGATGAATCATTAGATAAAACATTAATGATATTCGTTTAGATCATTTTGGCGGTTCTTCAATAATAAAAAACTAGTTTCATTATATAATTTAATATTATGTATATATGTTAATTCCAGAACATAAAAGAGGTTATATAATATAATTTTAAATCTGTTTAAACCATTAAAATGGTTTTATGATCAGCCATGAAGGCGGTAATGGAAATTGAAAACACATTTTCCATGATGTCGGTAATTCGACACATCAGAGACGATGTTTTTATTTTTAGAATAAATGGTAGAGGAGAAGAAGAATGATGATTAATTTTTCCATAAACATGATAAAATTATATTATATATAATATATTTTAGTTTTCATGCCTCTTGTATTAGGTTAGGTGAAGAGATTATAAGAAAAGAAAAATAATTAAAAATAAAATAAAAGAAAATGAAAGATGATTTTTACCTCTTGAATTATCCTCCTTGAGAACCTCCTTAAGACCTTTGGTTTTGGTATTTTGGTGAGAACAGAAGGTATTGGACATGGTTAAGAGTCTTGAGAAGAGTATTGGGTATAATTTTTAAAATTCTCAAAGCTTGAGAGGTGTGAGGAGAATAGGGGGTGAGGGGTGGTATTTATAGTTGAGGAGAGGATGGTTTTTTGATTATTTTATTCATTAGTTTATTAATTTGGATCAAGACTATGAATAGTTTGAGAATTATAATAAAATATATTAAAATAATTAACGTAAGTTTGAGATTATATTTATTAAATCATTTATGATGTTAGTAATATCGTATTTAACTTATACTGTATATATACTGTAAATTACTGTATTTCACTATTCACTAAAAATTAAAGTATTTTAGAAAAATTCCAAAAATTCACCCCAACCATTTTTCAAAAGTAGAATTTAAAAATGAACTCCATTTTATCAAAATAATTTTATAAATATGAGAAATTTAATTTTTAAATAAAATCATAATTTATTTGAAAAATAACAATTTTAAAACTATAACTGATTTTATAACACTTTGAAAAATTAATTAAGTTCTCATAAAATTATCTTATAATAATAAGAAAAAAATAATTTATGAATCTATTTTATGAAAATAAATTTTATTTTAAATCATTATATTAATTATAAAATTGTAATTAAATATTTATTACTTAAAAAAATTCCAACAGTTAATTTGTAATTTTCAAAAAACAATTATTTACTTATTCAATGATATAAATATGTCATATTTTCACTTATAGAATGGTTAAATTTTATTTATACCTTATTAGGTGAGGTTAATATTCTATTATCCATATTACTATTCCTAAGGTCAAGTTACTATTCCTAATGGTCATGTTACAATTACCTCAGTATAAATTCCTTAATTACTATAAATTCCACTTATTTCATTATACATTTATAAAGAATTTGAAAATTTAATTCCATAATGAAAAGAAATTATTTTATAAGTACTCAAGTTGTTACAGAAAGGTTGGGAAGTAAAAACCTCTTTGATACTTTTGACTTATAAGTATCCCCATTATTTCCTTTGATATACAATATGTAGATGAATATTGACTTTAGGATTTATAGATTCTTTAGTGTTCCAATATCCTCTGTTTTCTTGTGTGGTATGTATTTCAAGGATTAAATTTGAGAGGATTGGGACCTTCCTCGCATCCTTGATATTTTTAGTTTTAGATCATATCAAGATCCTTTCTTATATTTTTCCCAAATACTATCTCATACAAGGTGGTTGGAAGTTACTGTTTTCCTTGATTTTTTTAATTTATGGTTTTGAGGTGTCTTACTATGTATGTTTATACTCACCCTTTCATGGGACTTGTTTTTACACATGTTATGTATGTGAATATGGAACATAGGTTCAGAGATGGTTTTGGTAGACATGGAGTTGGTGTGGCTTGTTCGAAGATGATTCCTAGTGAGGCTTGGTGACACATGGAGGTGCATGGTGGTTCATTATGATGAAGATCTTCATTTTGACATTGTAGGGGGTTCACTCATGTGGTGATTCTCTATTCCCTAGGAACTTTTTTTCTAGTGAAATTTTTAATGCGCACTAGTATTGATTGATTATTGAGGTACGAGTTATATGGACCCGACCTTAAAACATTATAGAATCTTGAATTAAATGAATAATTCACATCGATGATATTTTTAGGTTTAAAGTTTTAGAGAGTTAGGCCATAACTATTTCATTTCATCTCAAAAATTACAAAGTAGACACTTCTACTCATTTTTCATTTTTATTCATAAAATAAAAACTTTTTGAAAAAAAGAGTCATGTCTAGTTCCATGTTTTAGACAACATGACTTTTCCTTGATCCCATCCTTGACCCTAATCCACTTTATGTCCTGTGAAAAACATTTCAAAAACATGGGATGAGCAAAAAAAGCTTAGTAAGGGATACACAAAGAAAGAAAACTGTTTTTTTCTCAAAACAAAAAGTAAACCATGAATACCTTATCATAAGTAATACTTTTCACCTTTATGAAGTAGTAAATAATCTTCACTGAATAAAAGATCATTTCTTACCATTTTTTAACCAAAATATTACCATAAAACCCATAGAAAGAACATATAACATATAAAGGTAACTTGGTATATAAACATACTTAAATAGAATAACTATACAGTCGACTTCCAAATATATCACTAAATAGAATAGCCATACGTCCAAATTCCACACCCAATGCATTGGAGGTTATAACGTAACCACCCATCCTGGTTTATCACGGCACCACCCGTCATTTGGTTTATCATGTAACCACCCGTCAAATGTCCAAGTACCATTATAAAATCACAACACATAAAATATTGAAAATATAAATATTCCACTAATAATATTTCATTTTCAATAAAAATAAATCATTTCAAGATATTGAAATAATAAATCAATTTCAAAAACCATTTTCAATACCAAAACACCCAAAAACAGAATAAGTGTTTTCTTTTTCATTTTAAAAACATTAAGGCTTATAGAGGAATCCAACTAACGATTACAACGATAGAGAGGTCATTGTCGCCGAAAATGATAAAAAAATTATTTTTCTCATTTGGTAAAATTCTACATATAAAAAATATTCCCTTTTAATGAAATGAAAATTTAAAGGGTTTTATACACCGTATAAAAAAAGTCGTGTATAAATAAAAAATATGCCTCAATGAAAGGAGATTGAGACGAAGACCCTTACAAAGATCATTTTGAAAATAAAATATATTGATTATGTGTATTCACTATAAGTACACATTAATCAAGAATAAATAAAAATTCATTTCTCACATAATCAAAGAACGACATAAACAAGAAAGAGAAGATCAACCGAAATAATGGAAATTGGGTTAAGAAGTTCCCTTACCTCGTGTCCGACTTGACCCCTTCGTTATTTAATTTACTAAATAATAAACTTAAGTTAATTTATACTTTCTTAAGAACCTTTTTTAAGTTTATTATTACTTTTTTATCACTTATTACATTTTTATAATAATTAGTTAATTATTTGAGTTCATATTGAACATTTTGTCGATGTTCAGAACTTGAGTTAAAATGAATTTGTTATAATTATAAATTGTTCATGTGGTCGAAATTACATTATCTCAAGAATTATATTAATTATTTAGATATCATATATATCATATATATCCAGTATATATATGTATTTATAATAGTACATAACATTTGGAGATAAGAAATGAAATGCACCGTTCATGGAGACGGTAAGCCGTACGTACGCATGAACGCTAATTTCATTTCTATTTCGTATTTTAATGGAATTAAAACATAATGATAAATAGGTATATTATAATTATAGTATAATATAATATATAATTTCATTAACTCCATACTTTATACATCCCACATAAGGCAGGAACGAGTCATATCACTTTGAGGGGGCGGTAGTCCGCACTTCCTCAAATGAAATTATCGTATTTACCCACTATGAAAACCATAAATTTATTATATAAATGAAAAATAAATAAGAATATAAATAATATAAATATAATATATATCAAATATAAATATAGTTCCATCTTAATGTCCACCATGCGAGGTGGTTGGAGATATTTGAACAATCATCATTTCATGAGGCAGTAGTTCGCCGTCCACAGAAATAGTATGTTATTTACCCATTAGATGGAGGTGTGTGTAAGTTTAGTTAGAATAATTCTCATAAAAAAACCTATTATTTTTAGGATACTCGTTTTTTTATAAAATAAATGAATAAAAATATTTTAGGGGGTTGGAGAAGTAAAATAAAAGAAAAGAACTTAAAAGAAGACATTACCTTTAAATAAGGTATATCCCTTTGGTTTGAACCAAAAGGTTTACTTGAAGTGCCTTATGCCTAAGGTAATGCCTCTAGGAGGAGGATAAGGATGTGGGGATTTTATTTAGGCAGATTTTGGACGATTCAAGGGGCTTGATAGGTGTGATGAATGAGTTAGAAGTGGTGTCCTTTTATAAGAGGGAGGAGGGGCTCTTTAAGAAAGTTTAAAAAAATTATTTTATTATAAACTTATATTCAGTTTAAAAAGGTCCAAAAATCATTAAAGTATAAGATAATATTACTCATGTTCGAAATAAAATCATCCAATAATAATTGGATAGGTTTTGGATATTGTTTTAGTATTTATAATCTTATTTATTTAAATCATTCATTAATGAGGTAAACACTGCATCATTATTGTGTCATAAATAATTTTATTTATTTGATGTCTAAAAATTATAAAAAAATACCATGATTTAGGAAATATTTTTATATTTCAAATTAATATTTATATTCTAATAGATAACTTATATAACCCAAGGTAAAAATTGATTTACTAAAAGATATATGTTTAAGTCATTTTTGTCTTTACTTTAAATTAATTAATATAAAGTTTCATTATCACTCCTAAGTGGCTCTACGGGGTCCCAAAATAGACCCAAGGATGATCATGGTTGAAAATATATCAACCAATAGGATTATTACACATGTTAGGGTAATTTAATATTACTATAATATTATTTTTTACCTTTATTTAACAGATTTACCCTTTAACCATGGTAAATAAAATATTTACTGAAGTAAATATTCATAATGTCTAAAAATAAAAGTTACCTATTTACACAATTTGGAACTAATGATTCCAAATATGGAATCCATTTTTCCAAATTCAAAACACATAAGTGGTATAAATTAATTTAAAATTAATTCCCACTGTCAAAACAAAAAGCGCATTTTTAAGAAATAATAACTATAAAAAAGATTGACACTTGTTTATATCCAATTTCAAAGTGAAATTACTTCCAATGAAAAACATTGGATTAAATTGTAAAAACATAATATAATTAAACTTTAAAACCAATTAAAAAGATAATCTAACCTTATAAATAAATTAGGTTAAAAGGAAGTTTTGAATTAAAATATAGTATTTTCACTATTTATTAAAAAATGAACATTATCAGAAAAATCACAAAATTTCATCCAAAGTAAATTTTTATGTCCTGATTCTAAATAATAATATTATATTGTCAAATATAATATATAAAAGTGACAAAAACTGGATTTAAAAACGGTTCGTCATCATAAGGTGGTAAATCAACCTTTTAATGAATATTAGAGTATTTATGCTTAAAATCGGATTCATTCACATTTTAAGCCTCTAAATTTTATTGAATAAATGTAAAAACATTTAAAAAACATGAATAATCATATTTTAATTAGTTCTATTCATTCCCGCCAATAAAACAGCTAGGCGTTAACAACCATTTAAAATAATATTATTATATTATTAGTGTGCAATGTAAGATTTCAAAGAAACCCGTTGTTGCATATCGGGTAATACATCAAATATAGCATCCTATTTAAAGTAAAATTAATATTTAATTCACAAATATTAATAAATATGAAAATTTATTATTCTTTATTTACTTGAGATGTTACACGAGTGACCTAACTAGGCCAGACCTATGCCATCCCAGGTTTTATCTCTATTGTGATTTGGATTTTCATTGTTCTAGATTTGATATGATATATGATGCATGCTTTGATAAATGTAAAATGGTTTATTTGAAATGTACTTGAAACCGTATTATCTAGATTTTTCTTTTATAACTGTGAAAAAGGTAAAAATTTCATACCATGTTTTTCATATATTTATCATATTAGGATTATTTTATAGAGATTTGTTATAAAAAATTGTGTGGGATCCTACTAGGATTGTTTTTATCACACTATGAACACTCCCTTAGGGGTGTGTAGACCTTGTTTTGTATGATTCATGAAAGTTAATGTCTGCACAATGAGGTAGAGAGGTTTATGTCAACTAGACATGGGTAATTGGTGGTGAGATAGTGGTATGTTTCCCACATATGACAAAAAATAGATATTAGTAGTTTTGGATATCATTTTTGGTTTATTTTTAGACCTGTACCTTAGTTTTTGATTATTACTTTGGTTATATCACTACCAATATCATTCATTTGATTATGTTATATACCTTTTTTGATTATATTTTCTCTATATGTATTCCATTTTGGTTGTTTTGGTTTGAAAAAAATCATTCCCTCTAGTTATTTTTGGATTCCCAGGTTCTTTCCACCACCTCATAGGGATTGGGAATACCCTTAGGGTCTTTTCATGGTCTGGTTAAAAGCCTAGTCATATGGGTTGTCTAGGCCAGGTCATGATAATTTGGTATCATAGGAGGTTGTGCTCAGAGTCGTACAGTCCTAGGAAGTTAGTAGATAGGGGATAGGATTGTTAATACTTAAGGGTTATGTTTTTAAGGATTTTATAGAAATATCCCATTATAAAAAGCCTTAAGTCACTACAGGATGTTGAGTTGTGTGTCTCCTATGTTGGGTTTTGATCTAGATCTCAGTTTCTACTTATATTCTTTTAGTGTAAAATAATATTGTTTTGCTATCTAACCATTTATTTTTATTTTTGTTACGTATAATCATTCCTACGAGATGTATTATAGGGATTCATTAGGATGGAGGAGTGGGAAATTATCCTTAAGGGAATCCTCATCTTGATCATAATCTCATAGAGGCTTTTGTACATGCAGTTTGTGTCATGGATCAAAATGTGATTCCTATTAAAAACCAAGCTAAATCGGCACAACCAGGAGATAAGTATTGAGAGTAAAAGTTCCTATGCCAAAATCTACTATATTCAAGGGTACTAATAAACCTCAATAGGAGGAGGATTGGTTGAAAAAAATTGACAAGCTCTTTGGCTTCCTAGAGACACATGAATCTATCAATGATAAGTGCAGGATATTTAAGATTGAGGGTATTAACAAGAGGTGGTGGGAAAATATGGTTCAGGAAAACTAACATGTGTTATTTTAGTGGAAAGACTTCAATACCATTTTATTTTAGTATTTATGCCCATAATCCTTGATTATAGTGAATTCTAGGTAGTTTCTCTCCTTTCAGCAGGGAGATCATTCGGTGATGGAGTATACAAATTGTTTTGATAAGTCGGTTAATTTTTACCTTGAGGTAGTGATGATTGGTAAGATGAATTATTAGAAATACCTTCAAGTCTCGTGACATGAAATTCAATATTAGGTTTATATTCTAAATCTCACCACCTATTATGAGATTTTAGATGGGGATATAGTGGTATATATTGATATGGTAGGTATGACAGGCTTGTTTGGGATTCCCCTTCCACCCAGTGGAACACATGGGGAGAAGAGTAAATAGAATGATAGTTGCATGGGTGGTGGAGGTAGTTCTCAATAGAATCCATTTTATACTCCATAAAAAGTGATTAAAAATGCGCCTTTAAATTGTGACTAGTGTGGAAAGGTAGGGCACACCTGGTGATCTTTCCCCACACCTTAGAAGAGATATAATGCTTGTGGTCACTATGGCAATCAAAAGATATTCCACAAGGATCTTTATATGATTCTTTATGGTTAGGGATAATCAGTTCCAAATTCCACTACAACATATTCATAGGATTCAAAGTCAACAAGGCTCCAACCAAAGGCCTTTAGAGTAAAGCAATTTCACACAGTGGGGGAGCTACCGACAGAGGTTGATGTGGGCCAGACTATAGTGAGTGCTACAATTTATGTTGCATATTCTATAATAACTACATTATTTGATACCGGTTCCTCAAACACTTTCGTATCTTCTGATTTTATAGATGTTATGAAGCTTTAAATGGAGCTCATGATATTTTTTATGGATATGGAAATGTCTCTCAGAAAGAGGAAGGAACATAGGTTTCATTTTCCTTTATGATCTCTCTAGATAGTTGATGCCGATTTAACCTACAACTTCCAAGTTATTAATATTTTTTTTTTTGACATTATCATCAGGATAGATTGACTAGTATCTCATAGAGCTAAGATTGATTTCTATCATTGGTGTGTTTCATTCTTTACTACCGATGAGAGTTCTTGAGAGTTCTAGGGAGAGTAGGATCTGATGTATGGTTGTGTAGGACCTTCTCACCTAGATCTTAAGAATCTCCTGTCTACTTTTGTAGTGAAGGCCAATGTTTTTTATCCACATGTTGATCTTCCTTTGGTTATTAAGGATTTACCATGGTCTTCCTATATGAATCATCTAGTATTCATCTAGAAAGGGAGGTAGAGTTCTCTTTAAATTTGGTGCTTGGTAAGTATCTGATTTCTATACCCTCTTATCATATGTCACCTACTGAGTTGAAATGGCACATGATCTAGTTGAATAAACTATTAGATAAGGGATTTATTTTTCCTATTGTTTCACCATGGGTGGCCCATGTTCTCATTTCCAAGAAGTATGATGGTTCTCTTCATCTCTATATAAATTATAAGAATATTAATTAGGTAACAAGTAAGAATGAGTATCCTTTTATCTATGCAGATGACTTGTTTGATTAGTTAAAGGGTGGAAAAGTGATTTTTAAAAATTCACCTTTTGTTAGTTAGAATCCACTTAGATTTAATGAGTCATATATATTGAAGAATGATTTTAAAAGTAGGTATGACCATTATAAATATATTGTGTTGCCGTTTGGAATAAATAACACTCCTAAAGTGTTTATGGATTTGATGAATCAGATATTCTTCCAATATTTATATACCTTTGTTGTGGTATTTGTGGATGATATCATAGTCTATTCATGATCTAAGAAAGAACAGGAGTACTATTTTAATAGAGTTTTGGGAATCATTAGAAGTCACCCCTTTATGAAAAGTCATATAAATTCAATTTCTAGATTAATGAGGAAGAGTTCTTAGGGCATGTGATTTTTGAACATGGCATATCATTTGATCCTAAAAAGGTGAAGGATGTCTTTTCATGGGAAGAACCAAAAAAATTATTTGAGTTATGGAGATTCCTAGGCCTATATTGGTATTATCAGTGGTTTATAAAATATTTCCTCTAGATTTCATCCCCATCAACTAATATTACTAAGAAAGGGGTAAAATTTTCATGGGATTCTAAGTGTTAGTCCTATTTTGATGAGTTAAAACAAAGCCTGACATCATCTCCTATTCTGATATTTTTGGAACCTGGTAAGGTCCATGTGGTTTATTATTAATCTTATGATTTTATATTAGGATGCATGTTTATATAGGATGATCATGTAGTGGTACACTATTATCATAAACTTTGACTGCATGATAATAATTATTCCACTAATGACTTGGAACTCTCCACTATTATTTATTCTCTTAAGTATTAATGACACCATCGTTTTTGGGAGAGGTTTATAGTCTATTATAATCACAAGATCTTAAGTTATATATTCTCTTAGAAGGACCTAAACCATAGGTAGAGGTCATGGGTGGAGTACCTCTAAATTTTTGAAGTTAACATCACCTATACCCTTGGGAAATGGAATATCGATATAAATGATCTCAGTAAGAAGTTTCCTTAGGACATCTTGGAAGCAAAATAGGAGTGGAAACTTATATGTATTTTAATTCAGTTTCATCTGTATTCATAGGAGGATGATTTAAGTATGGTTCTAACCTATGTTTAATTGTGACAATCTATCCTTGATTCAATTATTTAGAAAAAATAGTAGGATTTTGAGTAAGTGGAATTAGGGAATCCTTATATATTGGGGAGACTGATCTTGGTTGGTCTCTCCCCATTGATGGAATTATTTTCTTCAATAATTGGTTCTTCACCCCTTTATATTTAAAAATTTTTGTGACACATTATTTTCATAGTTCTTTATGGTCTATTCATCCTGGAACTATGAAGATGTATTATGACATGAGATGGAGTTTTTGGTGGTTTGGTATGAAGCATGACATTACTGATTATGTGTATCACTATTACACCTATTAGCAGATCAAGTCATAGCACCAAAATCCTTATGGGTTACTTCAACTTCTTTCAGTGCCAATATGGAAATGGGATGAGGTGTCTACGGACATCATATTTGGATTACCATGGACTGACTAAATAAAGAATGAGATCTGGGTGGTGGTTTATCAGTTGATGAAATCATCTCATTTCATTCGATTAAATATACAACCAAGGTTGATGATCTAGGTAAGTTGTATATGAAAGATATCATGTGCACATATGGGGTTCTATCTTCCATTATATCTAACAAGGACCCTAGGTTTACCTCCTAATTATGGAAAATTATTTAAGAGGAAATGGGGAATCAGGATAGGTTGAGTTTAACTTATCATCCACATATAAATGTATAGATAGAGCGTGCTATTCAGATTCTGGAGGATATTATCTATGCATGTGTCTTGGATTTTATAGGATTTTGGTATAGCCATCTGGTACTAGTTGAGTTTTTTATAATAAAAATTACCAGTAATCAATCAGAATGTCTCCTTTTGATGATTTGTATAGTCAACCATGCAGGTCACCTCTTTTTTAGTCATAGGTGGGTGAGGTCCCTCTAATGGGATCAAGTATCATTCATGAGTCATCCGTGGGGATTCAAGATATATATCAATTATTGGTTATAGATCATATTCAGGAGAAATATTATATGGATCTTTGATTACATCCTATGGAGTATTCTATTGGTGACCGGATCTTCCTGAAAGTTTCCCCTCAGTTAGGTCATTGTTGGCTAGGGAAACAAGTTAAGTTGGATCCAAGATATGTTGGACCATTTGAGATCATAGATTGGATTGGAGAGGTTTCTTATCAGTTGTAATTATCAGTTCAATTTATTTTTATTCATGATGTTTTCCACATATATAAACTTAAGAAGTATTACCCCGATCCTTACCATGTTTTTAATTAGGAGGAAATGGAGTTGGAACTAGATATATCAGTTATAAAAAATCTAGTGGATATCATTGACACTTAGATTAAATTTATACCTAGGAAATATATACCATTGGTTAAAGTGTTATGGTGGAACATATTATATTCTCACGAGACTTGGGATTGTGAATATTTGGAGAGTGAGCAGTGGCCTCAATGTTTTCCAGAGCTTCATTCTTCCACATGACTTTACGGGGACAAAAAATTCTTCGGTGGATAGAATTGTAACATACTACCTTACCCTCAACTATGATCCCATAATTTTTTTATCCCTTTTCTAGTGTTTTGGATAATGTTAAAATGCTTAAGAATCTGGAATTAGTTGTTTGGAGGAGGGGAAAATAGAGCTGGAATAATCAGTGGCTATAAGAGGCCACCAACTAGTTGATTCTAGCTAGTAGAGGGAATAAAATTCTAAAACCCTTGCTGGACAACTGATGGACATGTCAGAGGTTCATTTACCTTTTCCAAGTCTACTGGATAAATGGTGAGGGTCACTGAATAGTTGGTGACATCGTGGGAGAAAAATAAAAGCAAGGGTAGATAAACCTTTTAATCCCTTGAAACCCTATTTTAGCCCCTCTAATCACCCCTTTAAACCAAATTTTCCTTAAATTAATCCAATGGATATCTAGGGTTGTATTTGGATCTATCCATCACCTTTGTGAGGAGGATTGATCTCCATTTGATCGATTGTTTCCTTTTTGGTAATTTTGATCAAATCCCTCTCACTTCCTCTATTTCTATTGGAATTGGTAGTGGTTCTAAGTAGATTTTTTGGAATATGTTTATTTTGTTATGAAATATCTATATCCCTTGTATATTTTTTGTGCATTTGTTTCTTAGAGGCTATATCTATTTTTTATTATGGTTCTAAGTGTGTGACCTTTGAAGTATGTGTTGATCTATCTTGTAATTTAACCTTATTCTTGTGAAAAATTGATTATAAGATGTGGGAATTGATGTTTAGGACCTCTTATTTCTTTTAACCAGTCTTCCCTTTCCTTATGGTTTATAGATCCTATTATGGTTGGTGTACCACCCAAGTGAGAGGTAGGTGGTTCTGTCTCTCACCTATGTTTTGTGAACCATATATTATCTAGTTTCCTAACTTTTTTTTTAAAAGATGATTGACACGATCCTTTATGTTTTGATATGAGTGCATAAATGGATTTTGATAAAATATGGATTTTAACATTATTTTGGTAAAGTAAATATGGTTTTCAAAGCACTATGAAATGATTTATGAAATTGGTTTTCAAATCATGATTTTTATGAAAATGGTTATGTGAATTTTTTTTATAAAATTTGATAATTCCTTATAAAGGAAAACTAATTTGACATATACAGAACATAGGATACTTGGGTACCTAGGAGGGGGTTTATTATTAGTACTTGTACTTGTTTCATTAGGGGGTTCACTCATTGGGTGTTCCTATATTCCCTAAGCACTATTGTTATAGGGACTTGATTCTAAAACCGTAGGGGGTTCACTAATGGGGTGCTCTTCTATTTCCTAGGACTTGTTATTCTTGGGAATTCTTTATTGCACACTAGTCTTGATTTATTATTGAGGTATGAGTTAACTATCTATCCTAGATCTATGCTATCCCAGGTGTGATCTCTATTGTGATTTGGATTTTCATTATTTTAGATTTGATATGATATACGATTCATGATTTGATAAATGTGAAATGGTTTATTTAAAATGATCTTGAAACCATATTATCTAGATTTTTGTTTTAGAACTATAAAAAGGTGAAATATTTTGGCATGATTTTACATAAATGTAAAAACTATTTTATCATGCCAAGTTTTTAATATATTGATAATATTATGATTATTTGAAAGAGACTTGTTCTGTGACACTTGGATGGGATCCTACCAGGGTTGTTCTTCTCACACCATGCACACTCCCTCAGGGGTGTTTTGACATTTTTTTTGATGAAGGAAAGGTAAATGTGCTATAGTGAGGTGGTGAGGTTTATGTTAGCAGGGCATGGGTAGCTAGTGGTGAGATAGTGATATGTTTCCCACACATCATATAAAGTAATTTTTGATATTTTGGGCTGTCATTTTTTTTTGTTTTTAGATTTATACCTAGGTTTTGGATTGTTACCTTGGTTATATTACCACCACTATCATTCTTTTGAATATGTAATAAATCCTTTCTGGCTATCTTTTCTCTTTATTTATTCTATGTTGGTTTTTTAGGTTAGGAAAATCATTCCCTTTGGTTGTTGTTGAATACCTAGATTCTTTTCAGCAACCCATGGGGATTGAGAATACCCTTTAAGTCTTTCCATGGTCTGGTTCATATCCTAGTTGGATGGGTTGTTTGAGCTGGGTTGTGATAGTAAAAATTAAATTTTCACTTATATACATATACTATTTCTGTTATTAGTTATTATAAATTGGAGATATATGTTTGTTTCATGTTGATATAGGATAAGACCTCCCTTATTATGTGATATCCTACTCGATGTTACTCAACATCCCCTGACCTATTATAGGAGGGCTTATGGTGGTACACTCAGCTTACCTCTAGCCTGAGTGGGGACTTAGTGTGTTGGGTCATGTCATACTTCTTTATCTTGAGAAGTATGAAACATATATTTCATTATATTATACACTTTAACTTAATTTAATTAATGATTCACACTCTATTTTTGTATATCAATGGTCATTTTATGTTATGTGTTTTTTATCCACAAGAAAACACAGCTTACTGGTTATTCCCCATACATGGTGATGTGTGAGACAACTTTAAATCACTATTAGAGAAGTAAGTTTGATTATTTTAATAATTATATATTATAATAATTATTTATTTTCTTTCATACCTTTTATCATTTTCAAACATGGCATAAAAGAACTATCACTGATCTGTAATAAGGGAAAGAAATATCTATTTTGTGCATATAAATGTGATTTAATTTATAAATACTATAGTTTATTAGATACTTAAAATGTTATTTTCAATTAAAAACTCCTTTTGAAATTGAATTGTGATCATCAATAAGGATGAGTTGAATATGGGTATTATGTGTTGAGAATTATATATAAAATAACTAAAACTGGGACATTTTTATATTTTAACAAGGTTTTATTTTATTATCTATTTTCCATTTATTTATCATATAATTATATTGAGAATGAATTATTAATAGTTTATTTTCAATTTTTAGATTTTTTTATGACTCTCACCCATATAATGGGACTAAGCTAAATCATTTAACAGGTGTATGGGATGATTATTTTACAAATTTGATCAGGTTTTAGTTCACCTATTTATATTTTTAATGTATATTTTGTATTTTTACTTTGAAATTTTATTTTTTTTAGTTGTGACCAAGTTTTGACCAAGTTGTGATAAGGATATTTATTAAATAATTAGACTTCATGTTTTATTATTGGAATTTTTTCTTTTTTTTTCTGCAGTTTTCTTATAATATATGTTTCAATATAGTAATTGTAATTACATTTTTATTTTTTTACTTAATTTATAAAAAAAATGTAAAAAATAGATTCGATGCCAGTTATTTTATAATCTATGTGGTAAATGGGTTTTTATAAAAATTATTTAAAATAACCAATATAAAAACTATATTTTAAATCAGTTCTAAAAAAACTAATGTAGAATGTGCTCAAAATTTTTATTTTAGGGTTATTTTCAATATGAGTTATCTAAATAATTGATGTGAAAGATGATTTTTTTACATTGGTGGAAATAACTGACATAAAAAATCTATGTACAATGTTTCTTAAAATTCAATTGCTTTATAAATGATGTTAAAAATAAGAAACAAATGATTTTAAAAAACCCTTTTCTTCATGTGTGGTAACCTGGTGTGCAAGATCAAATAAAGTATATGTCGGATGAAGTGAGCACTAATAAATAGAATGGGAACTTCTATGCCTTTATGGACATCATATTTTTCATCTAGTTCAATAAATATCATTTCTACTATCATAAGGTGTTAGATGATAATAACTTTATCATATTTCTTTTGTATGTGTATGACATAGTCTGGGTGGGTCCGTACATAAAGCATATTGAATAACTGAAGGATGAGTTATCTATAAGGGTTGAGATAAAGGATCTCTAGGTAGACAAGAGTATATTGTGGATGATAATCCAAAGTGACTGACAATATAGAACATTGAAATTGTCATAGTGATAGTACATACAGAAGATAATGGAGAGACTTGGAATGTTCATATCCAATAATGTCTCTACCTTGTTAGCTTAACATTTCAAATTATCAAAAGAGAATTCACCATGAATGTAGGATAAGGATAAGTACATGGAAAAGGTTCCTTATACATCAATTATAACAATTTTAATGTATTTCATGATTTTTATAAGGTCAGACATTATTCAAGCCATGGGATTCATTTGTAGGTTCATTTAAAATCTTGGAAATGAGCACTGGGAAGAAGTGAAGTGGGTACCCTAGTATCTCTAAGGTTCTAATAAATTAGCCTTATCTTTTGGAATGAATGATCTAATACAAGGGTAGGTTGACATGGAATTTAGAGGAGATGTTGATACTTAGAGAAGTATCACATGCTTTGTGTTTAACTATGGGGTAATTTTTGTAATTTGGGTGTTAAGACTTCGACCAATATTTTCACTCTCTATCACCGAACTAGAGTATATTATGACAATAAAAGTAGGTAAAGTGATGATACAATTGAAGTGTTTTTTGAGGATATTTAAAGGAATCAAAGGAATGAAGTGTTAATATATAATAGTTAGAGTAAAATTCATCTTATAAAGAATGTGGTGTTTTACTCAAATACAAAACATATTTAGCTGAAATATGAATTCATCCAGAAGCTCATATAATAAAAAATTATGGAACTATAAAAGACATATGGAGGTAAAAATATGGATAATATGCGAATTAAAGTTATAGTTTGGGAAATCCTAAGGCAGTGTTGTGCCTTAGTTAGGATTGGGTTTCCAAGAAAAAAAGGATATTGACTCATTGAAAATTGTTCTAGATGGAAGAAAGATGAAAAAAATGAAATGCCTATGTGTTACAATTAATTCAAAATTAATAAAAGAAAAAAAATTCTTAATTAGGATATTTTTAGGTTAAAACTGTGATAAATTTTTTCTACCTAGTCTCTGCAATTTTAGAAGTAATAACTCTATAAGTTTTAAGATTTTATACCAGATAAAGGCATGGGAAGTGGAACTTGGGATGTCCGGATATAGAATCTAAATAGAAGTGAAAGATATATCAGACAACATTGAAAAATGAATATCAGATCTAGAGGATGGGAAGTGAAAAAAAATCTTTTATTTTCATAGGATTTATTTGGATCATGGATATTTTTCAATAAATTCATCCCGCAACATCCACCAGAAATTATAAAATGTGGAAATAAAGTGCTAGAAGTAATCCCATGCTATGAAGTTTGAAACATGGAAGACACACCACACAGAAATCTCTGTGATGAAATGTAAAACCTCCAAACACACTCGGAAAAGAACCATTAGAATAAAAAAATAGAAAAAAACAATGAAAAAATAAAAAAAAAGTTTTATATGGTTCAAACTGGTGTCCTAATCCACTAGGGATCACTATAACTATTTTATTAAAGTAAATGAAATTTGATTGATTTTTTTTACATCTAGATCACAAGTGATCCACCCTACTAAATATAGTAGAGTTTAATTAGTTCTTATAATATTCACTATCATATAATATTTGAGGAATGAAGTCCACATTTCTTAATCTCTATAAAAAATCCCTTCATTTGATCATAGACTTACACCACATCAACTCCTTCACCCAGTTAATAGTTCCATCAAATGATACATTCACAAGATGAATCTTATACTATTTTAATTTTCCAAAAAACCACACCACCTCTATGAGGACTGATAAAGGATAACTTCAAACCATTCCTTTAAGTTATACTATCCAATTGTATCATTCTACTACACCATCCAACCAATATCATTCAACTATTTTGTATAATGTCATCATCTAGCCAACATGTCTACATAACTCCATGTCACCCACTATTTAGGAATCCTAGACCCCAGTTGTCACTGATCCACCATATCCTTCCAAACCATAAAAAATTATGTCATCATATTTACTCCTTTCAATGAAACTAACACCTTGTACGGAAAATGATTTTTACAATAGAGCCTACCAATATACCGCTTTAGAATTATTTTCTAGGAATCACCAATGAGTCCTCCATTATCTTCCATAAAATTCCTTTCAATAATGAATCTTTCATTATAATTATAATGGTTCCCCATCATTCCTTTTAGTTATCCTAGCCAAACTAAGGCACAATACTACCTCATCACATCTTAGAATATGAACTTTGTTAACCTTTCCACTAGATATCAAGTCCCTTTTATCTTCAATAGATCTAGCACTCCATCCCCCAATAAATTTTATATGAAGTGACACTCTAACTAAATGTTATTTTTCATTTAATGAGATGTCAGATTTTTGGATAAGTGAATCACAATTTGTGAATCAAAAAATAATATCTGATCTCCTTACTTCCATTTGGGATCCTCCAAAAATCCCTTCAGCTATATCAACTCCTTCTTAGATTTTATCAATGCAATGTACTTTACTTCCATTTTTAAGAGTGTAACTAATATTTGAATTTTTGATAACCAACTAACTACCATTTATCCAAAAGTAAATACATACACAATTGGGGTTTGATGAGTATCTCCATATCCCCAAAAATAAAATTTTTAAAACCCTTAAAAAATCATCCATTTCAAAGAAAGGTTCTTTGATTACAGAGCCCTTTAAGTATTGGATAATCCACTTCAAATGTCCCTAGTGTTCTCTTATGGGATTTTATGTGTATCTTCTAAAAAATCCCATTTCTATTGTAATTTCTTGATGATTAAAAACCATGGAATACATAAAAATTCAAACTATAAATTCATATATAATACTCTCCATATACTCAACCTCAATTTCCATTCTTAGTGCCTTATATTTTCTTATTTTAATATTTTTGGACAGAGTTATGGTCATCAGTTTCTCCTTACCTATTCTAAATAATCTCACCACATTTTGGATGTAATCCTTCTAGCTTAGGTATAAAGTACCATAACTTAAGTCTCTCACTATCCATATAATTAAAATCCATTTTTATGGACCAATATACTTTATTTTGAATCTTATGAATAGTTCATACTTTTTTCATTGATTCTCCACTTTATCAAACTCACAATTATCATATCATCGATATAGATAAGTAATATGATGAAACTCCCATCATCGAAAACCTTCCAGTAATAATAATGATTACAATTTCTTTAGATGAACTTCTATGCTCTCATGAACTCATTGAACTTCCAATTCTTGTTCCTTGGTTCTTGCTTCAAACCATAAATGATCCAATTGATCTTTCAAAAAATATCCAAGTTCCGATTCTCCTCAAAACCAAATGAATTATCAATGTATATTTCACCATCTAAGTCTTGTGAAAAACATGTTGACGTCATGTCTAACTACTCAAGATGAAGTCCTTCCATGGAAAACACACTCAAAACCATTTGAATAGTCATATGTTTAGCTACCGATGAGAAAATATATGAGAAATACACACCTTCTATTTATTAAAACCCATTTATGAATATCTTTTCCTTGTTTATACACTTACCATTCACTTATTCATTTATCCGATAAGCACATTTATTTTTAAGGACTTTCTTCATGAAAATTCTCCCTGTCAGATCTTATGTTCTAGACACATGGTGGTCATCAATCTCATCCCTCATGGATAAGTCCCACTGATCCAAGTCTTTCAAAATTATAGCCTTTTCCATTCTCTCAATATTTCCATTGTTTATTAGAAGCAAGTAGTTCATATCACCACTATACCTCTACACTTGGTTCCTCTACCTGGTAGATCTCCATAGTTATACTTGAACATATTCTCTTTCTGGTACTTCAACATTAAATGTTTTATATTCCTTATATTTTTCTTTACATTTATAAATCCTTGAGTTTTTTTTCACTTTAGGCCTTGGAAATACCATCATAACTTTAATAACTTCCAAAACATCCTCCAGATAGGTTTTTGATTCTAGAACTAATATGATTTATGAACTCTATAAAATATTTTCAATGTATGGACATCCATTTAGTTAAACTTTAGAATCTGATGATACTTTTATCTCATTGAAATTATATAATAAGTTTCTTTAATAGAATATCTTCAGTAAAGATCACATTTAAACTTATAAATACCTTTAAAAGGTTATTATTCTAATGTTTAAATAAAAACTCCTCATCACCATATCCCACAAGGTAACATTTTTAAGAATTAACATCATGCTTGTCCCTTTCCATGGAATAAACTTGGATATAAGACCACCTCTATGCTTGCATCCTATACCTTTGTACTGAAATCTATCTCAGTCTGGTATGAAGGTATTTGTGGTGGTTTTGGGATGGTTTTGGTGGATGTGTTCAGTTCCAATGGCATGTCTTGGCGGTGTGGATACGGATGACTGGTGTTTGTTTGGGTAATTTTTTCATCCAGGTATGTGGTTTTGTTATGGTGATGCATTTGGAGGCAATGTGTTTGAAGAATATTTTGGTCCAGCTTCCTATGACAAAAATTGTTTTCTGATGATGAGCGGTTATAATGGTTTGATGAACAGTGCCGACAACAGTGCTCTAGTGGGTTGAGATGTGTTGGTGATGGCGGTCAGTAATGTTTTGGCTGGGTTCGTGTCCCTTTTTGATGCATTTTTCATGGCTTCAGTTGGATCTGTTTTGATTTAAGGTTAATCGATGGTAGTTTTTATGGTTTCATTAGATTGTCTTCTTTCTGTTGGGGTGATGTTTCAGGTGACATTGATGTGAGGATGGTGCTGAGGCGACATGATGGTGGGTTTGCGGCCTTAGGTTTCTCAGTACCCAGTGAGTTGATAGAAGGCACTTGGCTCGATGTTGGATATTTCAATCTGCAATATGAAATTTTAATTTGAAATTATTGGTTGGTTTCTTTCTATGTTTTGTAGTTTTATTTTCATGGATGGTTCTGTTGTAGGGTTCCCATTTATCCCTAAAAATGGATTATTTGAAAATAAAAAAATAGAGCTGGAATGGGTAAGAACTTGGATATAATAGAGTGCACTTAATTATTTTAGATGGGTGAATTTAACCTTCCTTCCTAAAAAATAGAATTTCAAAAGTTTATGCCTCATTAGAGAATAACAACTTTGGTTGATTAAGCAGGTCACACTATTCACTAATTACATGAAAAACTCCTTGGAGGAACCCACATAAATTCTCATACTATGTTCCATTTAAACTAGAGTCTAGTTCATCATCTATATGATTTAATTATGTTCTAGAGTACCTGGTATTGTCTTCTAAAATTTTATTCCTTTCCACTAGAAAAACCTTTGAAATTCTTTGCTACTGTACTCCCCACCATTATCAGACCTCAAATACTTAAAATTGTAAGTGGATATTTTTCCACTATATATATCCATTGAAAAAAGAATCCAAATACCTTTTAATCATTATTTATAAATAATAATCACACTTTCCATATTTCATCATCAATGAAAGTAACGTAATAGATTGATCCTCTATGAGAATGATTGGGAGCTAATCACCCTATGCCTATATGTACCAAGTGTAACTTATGGTTATTAGTAATATCACATTCCATTTGGAAGGAAACCCTCTACTACTTACCAAAAATTATTTCTTCATATGTTTTATACCCCTTTATCCCAGATTTCACCATACCTTTAGCATCTAGGTATTTCATCCCTTTATCACTATGATAACTAAGATGGTCATGACATAACTTCATGGAAGTTACTTTTCCAAAATGCATTGCACCTTTCAATAATTCCTTTAGGTATAGTGTCACATACTTCACTCTTTTTATACAACTATCGAGTTGCGTGAAATCTTATATGACCTATCCATGAACACTCTACAAAAATTCATGTTGTCTAACTATCCAATGGAAATTAAGTTCTTCCTTAATATTGGGTTGCTCCTCACTCCTTTTAAACTTAGAAAGATTACACTCCATGTCTAGATATAAATGTATCCCATACCAATTATCTCTAGATCTTTAACATCCACTAGATTTTTTCTACCAAATCTTATGGAAATATATGTCTTCATACTTTATATCTTAGACGTTGAGTGAAACAAAGCTCCAGAGTTTATCACACAAGAATCAAGTGAAATTTAGAAACTTAGGAGTAAGCTACTCTTATCTTTTTTATATAGGATTCATGGATCCTATTTTGAAAGTATATATTCTAGATTTATCTCTATGATATTTACAATCCTTATTAAGGTGAACTTTCTTCCTATAATGCTAGCACATGAGACCAGCTTTCACTAAGCTACTCCCGATTTAACTTCTCCTTTACCTTTATTATAACCCTTATGTACTGTTAAATTTTACCTTCCTTCTAAGATATAATATTTGTTAGAATATTCATGGATATTTTTATCATAAATTTATTTATTCAATATTAGGCCCCAGACATCCACAAACAAAAGTCCATTCTCCCCACTCAAGTTACTCATAATAGTGAATATTGAATCCTAAGATTCAAGGAGAAAAGAGAGTAACATTAGTACATATTTAAGATCTTTATAGTTAACCCTCTCTAACTCCAACTAGATTCTTATCATGTTAAAGTATTTAATATGATCATAAATATACTTGCCTCTAGATATCCTTATACTGAACATTCTCTTTAGCAAGAAAACTTTTTTCATCGCCTTGGGTTTCTCAAACATGTCACTAAGGGTATTCCTAATTTTAATGTGGTATTTAATTATTAGTTACTAAAATCCCCATTATGGGATAATGAAACCTATATAACCCCCAATTATTTCTTTTCCATTCTATCCCATTATTATTTTTTCATTTCTTCTGGATTAGTACCCGTCAATGGAAGATCAAGGCCCTTTTACAGTAGGCATTCCTCTATATTCATTTTCCAGAACCCAAAATCTATTCTGTTAAAATTATCCACCTAGACTTTACCATATTCTAATGAAACCCCTTTGTAAAATTTGAACTCCCAATAACTTTTTATCAATGTAATATAAATATCAATAATTTCTTTCTGATATTAAACTATAAAGAAAAGGGTAGAATAATGCTACTAAATGGAGCCTTGAAACATATTCAATAGGGTATAATTATATGAAAGAATTCAATTGATTCTTTGATACCAATTATTGGGATTAGGAATACCATCTGATAAACCCACTATAAAAATATATAATGGAATATACTAAAGGAAAAAAACAAAGTACAAATAGCAAGGTTGTGTTATGATTTATGGAACGTGGAAGACACACCACACCTAAATCACCACAACACAATGTAAAACATCTAGAAACAATCAGAAAAGAAATATAATAATATAATGATATAAATAAAACCAACACATGAGAATAATATAAGTTTTACATGGTTCAAACTCATGTTTTAATCTATGTGGGAACACCATGACTCTTTTATTCAAACATAGGTCAATTAGAATTGTTTTTGTATATCGATCACAAGTGATCCACCCTACAAAATATAGTTGATTATAGCAAGTGATTCTAGTACAAAAAACCATACAATATTTATATTAATAGGTCAATGTTTCCTTATATACATGGATAATCCCTCTATTCGATCAATTAATTCCACCGCCTTAACTTCTTCACTCGGTAAACAATGCTATATTCCGATACATTTACAAGATGACTCTTATGATTTTTTCCTATGTTGAAAAACCACATTGCATCCATGAAAAGTTATCAAAGGTAACTTACAATTATTCCATCTTGATATACCATCTGATTGTGTCATTCGAGTACAACATCCGGCCAACATTGTCTAACTGTATCATCTGATGTCATTATATGGCCTGTAGTTCTACATAACTTCTAATCACCCAATGTATGGGAATCCTAGACCTCAGTCACTATTTCTACACCATATCCATGCGAACCATTAGAAATTAGTTCACCATATTTACCCCTTATAATGAAAATAAAACCTTTTTCAGAAAATTATTTTAATAGTTGAGCCACATAGGAGTATCTCTGATGATACATAAGAATAACCTGGTGTTTTCTAAAATAGATATACAAGAAGTGGTTCTAGGGTATATTATCTTGACTAGTATATAAATAGACTAGAAGGATTAGTTGTTTGAAATACCTTTAATCTATCTCATTCTCTTCAAAAACATATAAATCCATTGTTAATATATGTTGTGCGTGAGTCATTTTTTTCTTATGGTTGTGTGTATTCCAAACATTATATAGGTGATCAAAGTGATTCAGTGCAAGAAATTTGATCCTAGTTCCTTCTTTCTGAATATTGAACTAAGGTGATTCTTGTTTGGGATCTACTGAACTTGTACTAAAAGTGGGGTTCTGGAAAGGGTTTTGTACTTTGGAATTTTTAGCATAATAGGGTGAGAATCCATGAACAAGTTATGTAAAATAAAAAATATATCATTTTCTTTATTTTATGGTCTTGATTACAAAGCATGTTTTATGAGATGTGAGAAATATTTTATTCTTGAGGAAATTCCTGATGAAATAAAAAAATATTTTGCTAATGGAAATGAAAGGTAAATATTTTTTATGGAAGTAACATTAATTAACAAATATTGAAGTTTCAAAGGTGAATTGGAAGAAATTTATGGATTATCTTGAAGATATATTTTATTTAGGTAACTTTTCTGATCTACTTTCTGAATTATTTTCTCTAAGGCATGAGGGGATCTTTCAATATTATATTGAAAAATTTAATGATTTTATGGCTAGGATATCTATTAATAAGGTTATTTATTTGAGTTTTTTGGTAATTATTCTAAAACCGTTTAAAAAAAATCATGAAATCTTGTTAAACTTCTTCTTGGTTGATTCCATAGATATAAAAATGTATATATAAGAGGTGTTAATTGAGTTAGAAACAAATACATAGATTTTTTTATGATTAGAAACATTAAAATTGAGGGATTAAAAAGTTTCAAATACTTTTAACTGAATAAATATTCATTAAAATCATAAAATTATAGTTTGATTTGAACTAAAAATGTTTCCCATAAGAAATATTTTTCAACATCATCAGAAGATGTGTGTAGTTATTCTTTGAAATTATTTCCAATAATGAAATATAGATATCCAAATATCATAAATAATGTTAACAAAACCCATGACTACTAATTATATGCCAAGTTTGATAATAAATTGGTGTGATAAATGAATTTATAAGTTATGTAGAGAACTTTGAATTTGAATCATAAAAATGATTTTAAATTATCAACTTGGTTACATAAATTATTTATTTAAACCAATAAAGATACATTGAATAATGAAATGATTATAGATAATTCATTTAAAATTGAGATTGAGGAACCTTATAAATGTAAACATATTTCAACATTGGTAATGAAAAATGGTATGTCAATACCATTATTAATGATGAAACTACAAGGCATTATTAAAAAGAATAAAATTTCATTTTTAATAGAATATAGAAGCACTAATAATTTTTTTAGTGAAAATGGGCCAAATAATTGAAATTAACAACATTTTATATTATAACAATTAAGGTATATTGTAAAATTCAACCATTGGTGATTAATAAAAAGTGTATTAATTTACATTGGTATTTGGATGAGTAAATTTTTTCTTGATATTTCTTCATACTAACAAGTTTATATGTTGAAGTAATTATTGTATTCAATAGTTAAGAGAGGTGGTAGATATTACATGGAATTTTAAGGATCTTAATATAATTTTTTTCCATGAAGGAATATTGATCTAGTTATAAGGGTAAATTCCTTCAATTTAGTTGTAGAAACTATCAAAAAATTATAAGAAAATAAAATATGACACCATTTTCAATGATTTTCCATGTTCAATTGATCCCTTTTTGTTAATATATTTGAATAAGAATAAATGAGGTCTTAATAAAATGAAAAAAATAAACTTCTAAATCTGTTGAAATAATTTTTATATTTATTCCAAGAGAATTATGAATTACCACATAATCATATTTTTAGTCATATAATTTTTCTCTAGAAAGGGGCATATTTTATTATATAGAGACCTTATAGGTATGTTCATTATCTATAAGACCCTAAACTTCAAACAAAGAACGCTATTGTTTAAGTTTTTCTTTAAACCACATTTTATGGTTGGTGAAATGTTTCCTAGGAGTATGAGGAGTCTTAGGGGTGTCTCAGGGGTTTAGGGAATAAAAATGAGGAAAAGAGGCCATCTAGTGAAGGTTGCATGGTTAACGCATGGTTAGTGCTAGCCATGTGCTAGAACCATGTTCCCTGGAGAGGGGTGGTTCATGCTTGGTAAAACCATGAATGGTGGGGGAATAAACCATGCGGGCTTGGATAGAGCCATCCCACACAACCAACCCATGGTTTTTCAAATTGTGCAACTTCCTAGGACCCCTCTTAGACTGAAGATGAAACACAGTTGGCACATGGTTTGAAAAAATGTGTGTCCAGACCATGTGACTCATTAAACATGGGGGAAATACCTATTCCCCTTCCTAGGATTTATGATACCTCACCCTAATTTCTTCCCATTTCATTCTATAACAACCTTGGTGATGAACCAAACCCACCAAACTTTCCAAGGATGAATCCCCCTTGATTTTGGGTTGTTTGGATTTTCTTTGGGAGTGGATTGAAAACCTGGGTGATTCTAACACTCCACTTGACTATATTTTCTAAAATAGGGATTGTATGATCATTATTATCCATTTGAATCCCTAAAACCTCACTTTTAAAGAATATTATAGGTTTTGGATTTTAAGATGGTTTGATTTCGAATCAAGGGAAATTATTAAGTGAGTGCTAATCTATAAACACATGGTAGGTGGTCTATAAGTTATATCCCATAGTCTAGAAGTTATTTATGTGTATGTGGATGTTATATTGGTTTTATTGTGCTGTGTATTTGGTTTTCTTGGTAGGAAATGTTAAAAAGGTTAATTGAATGATGAATTGAACCCCTCATAATCCCCGTGGGATATGTTGAGGTTGTATAGACTGGGAAAATGGACACCCATGGGGTGTACTACATCCTTGAACATGGAATTGGGTTGTTAAATATAAAATTCAAGGGTTTATGAGATATAACCTATGATGGTTATGTTTATCATGTTAACATGAGTTTATGAAGGGAAACCAATGAAAATTTTGTTTATTTTGTTAACATGGGTTTGTGGAATGAAATTGATGTTAATTTTGTCTAGTTGACAACATGGAATAAGGGAGAATTTGATCAAGCAAGAATGTATTAAATGGGTTTTGACATGTAAAAGGTTAATGTTTTAAATAGTCAAAGAAGTATGTGTAAATGATAAACTATTATGTGTGGGGTATTAGACTAAGGCTCTACTACTATGGGTTGGGCCAGACTGAGGAACTAGGCCCCACCCCTATATTTCATGGTTTAAGGTGTTGGGCCAAGGCTCTATTCCCCTAATGAATTCACGTGATATAATAACCTTGACCGAGGCTTCGAGGAAAGTTGTTAAATTGTTATATTGTTTTGTGAAATGATTGTCCCTATGAATTAGGAAACTTGACTCCCTTATATGTAGTTTAGTTGATCAATATAGGCCAAAGTGAATTTGATGAATATGGATAACACTTATAACTAATGGTGAAAGTGATAAATATTAATAATGTTAAAGGATGGAACATGATTTATCTTTTGTTTACCCCTTCTGTTTATTGAACCTCTATATAAACTATTTATTTAGACTAGATATTTTGTAGGCACTATTGGTGGTGGCCTACTGAGTTGTACTCACACCCTGCTCAGGCTGCCATTAGGTACCCAAGAAGACTTCATGGTTTTGGTTCAGGACAAGGAAAAGGGCCCCATGCTAGATGGTTGATGTGGGCTTGGGTTGTGCATGGATGAGGGAACCAGATTTGGTGTTGGGGCCCATTTTGGGGATTATCCAATTATATTCATTTTTTGTTTTTTCATTACACTCGGAACAGTATGACATGACATGGCATATTTACTATTTTAATGTGGGCATGTATTCATTTTTGGGAAATGGATTTGCAAAGCATGTTGATTGTTTTTACTATTTTAATTATTTATTATTTATCTACTATGGATTAATATGAGAAAGAGGGTATATTCTACCCAAGCACCCTATTATACCCTCACTGCCATTCTGCACCTTTATTGTATGAGAGTCACACCTAGGGTCATGTAGTGAACTAGCTCGGGGCATTGAGTTAGTGGCTCCTAGGCTGGGATGTTACATTTTCAAAATAAAATATTTGAAAAATTAGTGGATGGAATCATAAAAACTGGAATTATTATGAGAGGTAAAGTTGTTTTTTTTCTCTGGTGGTAGTCATCAAGAATAAGTAGAGATCTTGGATATTTTTATATATTATAAGATACTAAACTCTAACACTATTAAATATAATTTCCCTATAAAAATGAAAAATAAATTATTAGATAAACATCACAGAGATCAATATTTCTCCAAATTGGATTTAAGAACTGATTATCATCAAGTAATAATTCATGTTGTTTAAATTTATAAAAAAATCATCAAGACTCATTCTAGACATTATTAATGGACAATCACGCATTTTGGTTTAAAAAATGTGCATGTAACTTTTCAAGATCCTATGTATATCATTTTAATCCTTACTTGAGGAATTTCATTTTTAGATTTTTTGATAAAATTTCAGTGTATATTAAAGAATATAATTCTTATTTTTAGTGTTTAAGGTTAAATTTTGAATCAATGATGTCTCATACATTATTGATTAAGAAATATGAGCGTCATTTTTGATTACAGAAGATAGATTATTTTGGCTATATGATTTTTAATAGTGGGGTGGCATCCCATAATTTTAAAGTGGTAGAAGTTTTTTATTTTTCTATGTAAGAACCTAATTTTTCCTTTGAGGTATGAGTCTCTTTTTTTTCATTTCTGGGTTGTTTTTGAGAAAACAGGAAAAAATTGGGCAAGTACTAATTTTTTTTGGGTTACATGTCGTGTACTACGAGTACATGTCGTGTATGTTTTGGATATGTAATCACCATACATGGCATGTGGGGACATTGGAAAGGGTAGATATAATTAAACATGTATATGACGTGTAGTACCTTCTACACACCATGTAGGTATGTTGAAAGAACTAGGAAAATTCAGCCTCTAAATGAACAATAAAATAACCCGCATGACATGTACTCCCAAGTACACAATGTGTATTTTTTTTATAAAATGGGTAGTAGCCTCGTTTTGAGGAAGAGGGCAGAGGGGCTCGTCTGGGTTCACAAAAAGGAAGCGTTGTGACTCATTTTTTCTCCCAATCATCCATTTGAACACCAATTAGAACACTGTCAGATCCATTGGTACCACCTCGATCTATCTCGTTCTAGAACTAATAAGCGGACGATACCAGATGAGGAAAATCATATGAGTATGAGGTAGGTGGTGCATACTTATTTTTTTGTTTTAGTAGACATTTGGGGGTTGCGGATTTTAGCGTAATGGTAGGTTTTTGAGAGGAACCCTATTATTGAATTTTAATTTGACTATTAATCCTTGTGGGATGCCTTTTAGTATTCCTCTACCTATTCTTTTTGAGAGAGGCTAGGAGAGAGGCTATTTATCATCAGGTTATTTTGGTCGAGGGTGCTAAAATGTTTTTAAATTATTATTTTTTGATTTAAATTGTTTAGTTTAAATTGTTAAGCAAGATTATCCTCTTTAGAGGCATTCAAGACCTCCGTGAAATAGTGTTAGAACTATTTACTTAGGAAATTCAATCTATTTAAATTGAATTGTTTTATTAAAGTGAATTGTTTAAATTGAATATATATATGTGATTTTTGAATTGCATGTGATGAGACCCCTTGGATTTTGAAGGGCTTGACCCGAGGTTGAGATGGCCTGTACATCAGGATTGGGTGATGTTGATCATAGGTTGGGAAAGACCTAGATTTTCTTAGGTGGTTTTGACCACATGATTGGGCGTTATGGACATTAGTTTGAGGCAGTGTGATTGTTAGGTTGGGCATAACCTGATATACCTGGATGGCATGGATATTATATTTGAGCGACATGGCCACAGGGACATGAGGTGTCAGAGATGGTATAGATTGGGTTTTTTTGGTGATTTTAGCTTACTCGTGATTTCCAAAGCACTAATTTGAGTCATGTGCACATAGGTAGACTCCGTGATGAGGTGGTTTTGACCACTCATCTGGGTAGAGGCCCTTGATAGTTGCGTTTTAGGTATTATTGGTTTGGGGGTGCTTTCAATAGGAAGCCATGTAGAAGGTGAGGAGCCTTCGGGGGATAACGATGAGGCTATCGGGTTGGGGACTGAGGCTCTCCGTGATTGAGTCTATGGGCCTGAATATTTATTTTAGAATAGATATATTTGTTCATATGGTTAATATTTGAGGATATACATCACGATTTCTTTGGTTATTGTGCTACGGGCCGATGTGAGCTTTCAAGAAGGTTTCCATGGGACTGTGATACTTTTGTTTGGGTGTGCCTTAGGGACACCAGTACTTGAGACATGAGGTGTTAGGAGGAACATGGTTCTAGGTTATGTATTTGAGGTGGAACCTAAGGGTTCATCAGGATATTGTGACTACATGGGTACCTTGGGTGAGAGGCTAGGGACTCTCTTTGCTGTTGAGATTCCAGTGTTGAATGAAGAAAGTTACACTCCCTGGTGGCTACTTAGCACTAGTGGATATTGTGTTTATTATTACATTGTACTATTTACCTTACTTAGAGATGCATGTATTCTTAAATAATTATACTTGGTATGCACCATTGGGTGGTATCCTACTGAGATTCATTTCACACCCTACATGGGCCCTTCAGGATGCATGTAGACTTTATGCTTTTATGTACAAGTAAAGGATTATATTTAGGAGTTGGATCATAGTACTATTGGCACAAAGACTGGTATGTACCTTGAGGTCATGACTAGATGGAGTTTTACTTTTTTAGCTCTCATTTCTGTATCAGCATGCTTATTATTAATATGTAGCTACAATGGTTAGCCATGGGCGCCCTTTGTGTATTAACATGTATGACCATCTATGGATGCATGCCTTGTTTGTTTCAGTGGTAGTTACAAGTGGTGTTGAGCATGATTTTTTATTTACTTTCTGCTACTTCTATTTATTTATCGCTTCTATTATTTATTTGATATTGTTGTGCTTCTACTCTGCGAGTATGGTTTGATTATGCTGATTCATTTTATTTTTGCTACATGTTATATTATTATGCTTGGACCAATGCCTTATCTTCCTTCGAGAGGGTATAACCTCCCCAATATACCTGTTTACACCCTTACTTCTAGTTAGTAGCCTTTGGTGTTCGTGGAGGTGCATCTAAGGTCAGTAACACCCAACCTATTAGCACTATTCTAGTGGCTCATTGGGTTTTGGACGTTACAAAGTGGTATCAAAGGAGTTTCTTTTACCTATTTTCTCAGTATTTCTATTTGGGATTATGGTATACTAAAGATAGGTTGTTGTTGGAACTAGATTTTGAACTCATGCTTGGGTGCCTACAACCCCATGTAAGAGGGATGGATTGAGTTACCTTGGGTGGGAATTGTTGTTTTTATTTGGTTTATATTACAATTCACATGATTTACACCTTGGTGGATCAATTGGTTTGTGATGATTATTAGTTGTGATATGTGACCCATGACCCGGTGCAGTAAGGAAGAATTATAACTTGGTCTGGTAAGGCGAGGTGTGGTTTTTTGGTTTTTGATAAGAACATTTTTAGGGTATTTAAATTTCATACATGCATGTATGATTTTTTAAGTGATAATACCATGTGAATAATATCAAATTCCATGTGAAATAGGTGAAATTCCTGATATAATTTCTTGTATTATTGCAATGTGATATGTCATGCTTTAAATTTATGTGAAATTTTATATGACAGGGGACTTGGGCCTAGCTCTTATACGAGTAGGCATGTACTATGGTTGAGGTGATTTTGATCACCAGGATTGGGTGATTAGGTCGTCGGATTAAGGCAATGATGGTTGTCAGGAAGGGCGTGGCCCAGGGATATTGTGATACTTGGCTCTGTTGAGGGCAGTTAAAGAGGCCATGAGGTTGGGGTTCCGTGGGTATAATTATAGCGGGAGAGAGTAAGGGTAGTTGTTATGAACTAACATTTTACTTATTTACCTATCTACATTATACATATATATTGTTATATATGTGGGTTATCTAACCATTTATGGTATTCAGTGGGTTCCTCTTAGATAGATCAGATGGAGCGTCAGGAGGATGATGGTACAATGCCACAGGAGCACGATTAGGTCTAGTCTTCTAAGGGGTAGGTAGAGCATGAGCCACAGGTACAAGATTAGGGATAGGATCAGGTTCAGGATCTAGTGTAGGTAGAGTGAAAAATGGGTTTGGAATTATTTAGGCCATGGCTCGATGAGAACCTATGATCTAGTCTGGTCCATGTTTTGCAGGGGATCAATAGAGGCTTGTAGGGAATAGATCCCTCTATGTCTTACCTTACTCGGGAGTTCTAGTAGCATCACCCACCTCTTTTTTAGGATGAGGGTGGTTCAAAGGTGATTGAAAACTATATATAGAGAATGAATATGATATTTGAGTTCCTTGAGATGCCTCTAGGGCAGAGGGTCAAGCTGGCGATGTACATGCTGAGGGGATTGGTGAAGCGCTGGTGGGATGTACATGTTCAGGATCACAAACATGAGGGACTTTCTTGGAAGGACTTCAAGAACAGATTCTTCGAGCACTTTTTTCCAAATAAGCTGAGGATAGAGAGAGCTCAGGAGTTCTTAAGCCTTCAGCAGGGTGACATGTCCATCATGGACTATGTAGCCACATTCACTGAGCTGTCTTATTTCTCACCTGGTAAGGTAAGAGATGACACATCAAGGGTGATTCACTTTGAGTATGGCTTACGACATGCTATACGGGTGCAAGTAACTATCTTCAGGCTAGCCTCATTCTCAGAGGTAGTGAATTAGGCACTCATAGTTGAGGGAAACTTGACAAAAATGTCTCACATGGGCTGGGTGGCGACTTCAGGTGATGGTTCATATGGTAGGAAATGAGTATAGGATGAGTTCCAGTAGGGCGGCCAGGCCAAGGACTTAGCTATACCACATAATGTCAGTTCAGAAGTGGTTTTCTTTCATTGTGGGTAGCCAGGGCATGTTCAGAATCAGTGTGATAGGCCTCCAAAGAAGTGATGGGCATGTGGATAGGTCGGGAATCTCAAGAGGTTATATAGGAAGCCTTCTCAGACAACTGACAGGTAGGGATTGAGGTAGACACATGCTTTAAATATCAATTTAGGATTGGTACTAGGTGAGGGTAGTCTAAGATCATCTACATGTGGAAGACGTGACATAGACAGTGGTACCCAGCTGATGGGTCAATGGCTGGTGGCTGGTGCAACACTGTAGGGAGGACAGACTTCAGGAAGCCACGTGTTAGGAAAGGTGCACGCCATGGAGCTTCCAGGGACTGATCAGGATGGTGAGCCAACGACGATCAGAGGTACATCACGGGTGTGGCCATGATTTTATTTTTACTCTTGTTTGGCATGGACTATTGAGGCATGCCCATTTTGAGTGAATAAGGTGCACATGATATTTTGGACTGACTAGATGCTGGTTAGTGGGTTGGAACCATTTTGGGTGTGTGATTATATATATATATATATATATATATATATATGTATGTATGTATGTATGTATGAGATTCTTGGAATTAGGAGCATAATTGGATGCGGGTTACTTAAGGTGCCTTGGGAATTGGGGAATCCATGGAATGCAGGTTACTTGAGGTTCCTTGGGCATCAGGGCATCAAGGATATAGTTGTGATTGAGGTGCAAGGAATTAGGTTGCTTTAAGCATCCATGGATTGAGAGACCTCATTGTACCATGGGTTCCATGAGCTTGAGGTAGGTACTGATGCGGTATGAGATGTGATAGGGTGTTGTGAACGATAAAAAAGCACTAGATGAGGTGCATGGGTGACGATGCATCACAGGGGGACCTTGTGTCTGGGTAATAGGTCGATGTACTATTTTTTGATTTGAGCTTTGGACTGGAGTTTTTCTGGAATGTTCTTCACCACCCTTAGAAGGGAAATCTAGGGATGAATTGCTTTAAGGGGGGAATTTTGTAAGAACTCATTTCTTATTTTGTGGTATGAGTCTCTTTTTTTTCGTTTCTGGGTTGTTTTTGAGAAAATAGGGAAAAATTGGGCATGTACTGGATTTTTTTGGGTTACACGCCATGTACTCTGAGTATACTTCATGTATGTATTGGTTGTGTAATAGCCATACATGACATGTAGGGACATTATAAAGGGTAGAGAGAATTAAACATGTACACACTGTGTAGTTGCTTCCACATACCGTGTAGGCATGTCAGCAAGACATAGGAAAATTCATCCACCAAATGAATAGTAAATGAACCCACATGACATGTATTACCAAGTACATGCTGTGTATTTTATTTTTTTCTCTAAAATGGGAAGCAGCCTCGTTTTGAGGCAGAGGGAAGAGGGGTTTGTCTGGGTTCACAAAAAATCAGCGCCGAGACTCATTTTTTCTCCTGATCGTCCGTCTAAACTCCAATTAGAATGTCGTCAAATCCATTGGAACCCCATTGATCTACCACATTCTAGACCAAATTAGAGGCCAATACCGGATGAAGAACATCTTATGAGTATGTGGTAGGTGGTACATACTTGGTTTTGGATTTTTGTGGACATTTGGGGGTTGTGGATTTTAGAGCAACAATGTATTTTTGAGAAAAACCTTATTATTTCATTTTAATTTGATTGTTAATCCTTGTGGTATGTCTTTGGGTATTCCCCTACCTATTATTATTGAGCGAGGCTGGGTGAGAGGCCATTTCTTATTAGGTTATTTTGGATGGGGGTGCTAAAATGGTTTTAAATGAATTGTTTTGATTTAGACTGTTTAGTTTAAATTTTTAAGCTTGATTACACTATTTAGAGGCATTCAAGTCCTTCGTAAAATTGTGTTGGAACTGGTAACTTAGGAAATTAAATATTTTTCAATTTAATTGTTTGATTAAAGTGAGTTTTTTAAATTTAATATATATATATATATATATATGTGATTTTTGAATTGAATGTCCTGAGACCCTTTGAATTGTGATAGGATTGACCTAAGGTTGGGATAACATGACCATTGGAATTGGGTGACGTTGATAACAGGTTGGGTGATGATTAGATTTTCTTGGGTGGTTTTGAAAATGAGATTGGGAATCATAGATTTTAGTTTGAGGTAGTGTGACTGTCAGGTTAGGCATGGCTCAATATACTTGGATGGTATGACCATCGGATTTGACAACATGGTTACAGGGACACGAGGTGTTAGAGATGATGTGTCTTGGGTTCTTTTTAGTGATTTCCGCTCACTTGTGATTTACAAAGAACTGATTTGAGTCGTGTGAAAATAGGTAGACTCCATAATGAGGTGGTTTTAACCGCACATGTGGGTAGAAGCCCCTGATAGCTGTAGTTTAGGTATTATCGATTTGGGGGTGCTTGCCGTAGGAAACCACATGGAAGGCGAGGAGCCTTAAGGGGATTGAGATGAGGCTATCGGGTTGGGGATTGAGGATTTACATGATTGAGGATATGGGCCTACATATTTATTTGAGAACAATCATTGTTGTTCCTTTCATTATTATTTGAGTATAGACATCATCGTTCCTCTGGTTGTCGTGCCATGGGATGACGTGAGCTTTCAAGCAGGGGTCCATGGGACTGGGATAGTTTTGTTTGGGAGTTCCTTCAGGATGCCAGTACTTCAGACACGAGGTGTCAGGAGGCATGTGGTGCCAGATTATGTATTTTTGGTGGAACCTAAGGGTTCAATAGGACCTTGTGACTACAGAGGTACCTTGGGAGAGGGGTCAAGGAATCTCTTTTCTACTGAGATTCCAGCATTGGCTGAAGTGGGTGGCACTCCTTGGTGGCTGTTGAGAACTAGTGGATATTGTGTTTATTATTTCATCATACTATTTACCTTACTTAGAGATGCATGCATTATTAAACATTTATACTAGGTACGTACCATTGGGTGGTATCCTACTAAGATTTGTTTCACACCCTACATGGGCACTTCGAGACACGTATAGACTTTATGGTTTCACATACAAGTAAAGGATTAGATTCAGAAGATGGATCATAGTATTGTTGGCACAAAGACTGGTATGGAACTTGAGGTCGTGACTAATAGGAGTTTTACTTTTTTTTAGATTTCATTTCTATATCAGCAAGATTATTATTCTTATGTAGCTACAATGGTTAGCCGTGGGCACACTTTGTGTATTGACATGTATGGCCTGTTATGGATGCATGCCTTGTTTGTTTCAGTGGTAGTTACTTGTGGTGTTTAGCATGCTGTTCTGTTTACTTTCTGCTGCTTCTGTTTATTTATCACTTTTGATATTTATTTGATATTGTTGTGCTTTTTCTCTGTGGGTCTAGTTTGAGTCTACTAAGTCATTTTATTTTCATTGCATGTTATATTATTATGCTTGGACCAGTGCCTTATCTTCCTCTGAGAGGGTATAACATCCCCACTATACCTGTTTACACCCTCACTGCTAGTTGGAAACCTTTGGCATTCGGGGAGGTGTGGCCAAGGTCAACAAAACCCAGCCTATTATCACTTTTGGGTGGATCTTCAGGTCTTGGATGTTACATTCTAATCCCAGATCTATTAAAAAAATCATAAGTTTTTTGTCATTTCATGATATTATAAAATATTTGTAAAAAATGATAGTATAATATCCTGAAAACTAACTGAACTATTAATGGGAAATAAATAGTGTAATTAGACAGATTTGTATAAAGATTATTTTGATCTTCTTAATATGTATATCTCTTTAGATCCCATTTTAAGCATGCATAATTTCACTAAAACTTTTTTATTAGAGACAGATACTTCAGTAGTTGGTGTAAGTGTGATTTTTTCTCAAGATGAACATCCAATTTACTTTATCATTAATTCATTGAGATTTAGATATCATGACACATATACTTATGAGAAATAAAAATTTTCCATTATTTTTTCCATTAATAAATTAAATTCTCATTTTATAGAAAATAAGTTAATTATAAAAATGGATTAAAATGATGTAATTTTTTAGAATATCACTTGAAAACTAAAATGAATAATTGGGGATTAAACAAATTAATCAATGTGAAATTTAAAATTCAAAATACTAAAGGTAAAGAAAATGTTTTTATAGATTCCTTATTAAAGAAATTGATTACATCTATATTAATATTATTTATTCAATAATTTATTCCTTATTGGATTTGAATAAGGAAATTCAGATGATAAATTAATTTCCTTAATTTTTAATTCAAATACAAGAAAAATGAGAATAGATTGGATCTTTTTCTTGGGAATTGGGTGTTATTAAAAGAAAAGTTAAACTAGTTGTTAGAAAAGATGATGATATTTGAGCATCTTTGTTGTTAATTTTTCATGATACCCCTTTGGTTAGTCATGTTGTGAATAATATTTATAAAAATCCATCTCATAAATTTTACCAAAAAGTTTTTAAAAAATGTTATAAATTCCTATATTATAAAATGTGATGTTAACAATGCTTTAAAAAAGAATTAAAACAATATTCCGGTTTGTTAAAACCTTTAAAAGTATATAAAGAATATCACTAGTCAATTTATATGGATTTCATTACAAACTTATTTAAACCTTAGAATAAATACATATTTTTCGTTATTATTTATAGGTTGACCAAATATAGTCATTTTATTATGTTATCTTCCCTATAATTTACTATAAAAGTGGCCAAGTTATTCATTGATAACATTGTTAAGTTCATGGCTATACAAAAAAAATCATCTCTAATAAGGATCCCATTCTTATGAGTATATTTTGGAAATCTTTATTTAGCATTAAATAGGATAAAATAAATTAGTTTTATACCTATAATTTTCATTCCGATAGACAAATTGATATTTTTAATAGACCATTGGATACTTATCTAAGATATCGTGTGAGTCATATGTTCTATAAATTGGAATATTATCTTCATTTGAATGAATATTTTTACAATTTTGATACTCATAATGTAGCTATAATGACTCCTTTTTAAGAATTATATGGTTATTCACTAATGAATTTAGATCCTTATATTTCTATTTGTTATTTTTCTCAAATGGCTAATAAAACAAATAAAATTAGAGAATGTGTTCAACATATTTTTAAGTATAATATAACCAAAGCTCAAAATTGTATAAAGGTTTATATTGATAAAAATATAACTAAATGATATTTTGAATATAGTGACCATATTTATTTATATTTTAAACCTTATATGTAAAGTTTATTTACTTACTCATTACATAAAATTTCATCTAATTATTTTAAACCTTATTATATTTATAAAAAAATTAGGATGATGGAATATCATGTAGAGTTTCTAGAAAGATTAAAGATTCACAATATTTTATATGTATCTCTTCTAAAAAAATTCTATAGTAATAAACTAATAGAAGATGACCTTTTATACATAGAGTGCTTCAGGATTGAATAAATTTTATAATCTGAAAGGGAAATAATTCTACCACTCTAATTTATTAATGGGTTAAATAAAGCATGTCTTATTTAATTTTTTTATGGAAAAATACTTTTGGTAGGTGGGTTATCTTGTGTGTTAATAATTAGAATGTGGTTAAGGATTTTATTCAGTCTTTTAGAATGAAGTTTTAGTTTGTTAGAGTGGAATGAGAATTAGTTGTTTTAATATGTTAGATTTTATTCATTTTATTTTATTTTTTATTTCACTTTATAGAAAAAACTGGTATAAATTGTAAGTAAAATGGATTTAAAGAAATTTTTTATTATTTATAAAATAAAGGCTATTTTTATTCATGAATTAATACTACCAGTATCTAAAATATTTAACACATTATACTAGATTTTCATGGTAATCCAAGGTTATTTGGTTGTTTTTAAAAATTTGACACTATTTGAAATAGAATTTAATTTTCTCAAATACCCCTTCAATATTTTCAAGATCATCACATGTTGGATCAAAACACATTTTTTTATTAAGTTCAAAAATTAATTGATAACTATTGAACTAATTGTTCATGAAAAAACCACTATCATTAGCTCAATTTGGATCATTTGGTATGATTTTTTTTATTTTTAATCCAATTAAAATTGTGAAAAAACACTTTAGATAATTCAAACATATATGATTTTATATTGATGTGTAGTTAATTTTTACCAATAAAAAATTTCTTTAACACCATTTTTATAAAATTTCAAGACAAAACAAGTTCATTTTTCATGTTTTCAACATTTTTATCTCTTTTATAATTTAGTTTTTAATTATAAAACACATTTTTTTATCATTTTGAGAATATTACATGTCCAATTCACATAATGTTTATTTCTATAAGTTACAAATATTATGAGGATAATTGTCTTAAATTTTTACAACCAACTAAACTCCTTTACTCCTTTTTAAATGATTATTTCATGTATGACACTCTATAAATTGTTTTTTTGTTACAAAAACGTACTTTGAATAATTTTGAGTAACTTGGATGTTAGATTGATATGTATTTTTATTCTATAGTCCATAAATTGAATAGGAACAATTTTATTAATTTTTTTATAAAACTGATCTCATATATTTTTTTATGAACTTTTCATGCCATTTGAATTGATTTTAAATTATATAAATGAAAAATTTAATATTTTTTATAAAATTGAATGTCAGGATAATACACTACTTATTATTATAGTTTAAAAATTAATTAATGATCAATATATTATCATTTCATAGAAAATTACTATTTTAGATCAATTTTGAATATTTAATACACATTTTATTGTTCAAAACCAATTTGAATAATGAAAATAAACTTTGAATAATTCTAAGATCATTGATCTTTAATTGACGCACAATTCATTAATATGGGTTATAAATTGACCATGTATTTTTTTCTTAAAATTTCAATACAAACCAAGTTTTTTGTGTTAGGTTTTGAATGTTTTAAACTATTTTATAAACAAATTTTAATTATAAAATGGAATTTTTGATCATTTCATGAACCCCACCTATCCAATACACATACCTTTCATTCCTTAAAGTCAAAAAAATATAGGGATCACTAGTCTAAATTTTTATGAAAAATTGATATCGTTTTATCTATTCTGAACATTTATTATATGATAACAATTAAGAAATTGTTTTTATTATAAAAATGAACTTTGGATAATTCTACACACATATGATTTTATAATGAGGTGGAGTTTATTTCCATAGGACATAAATTAAGTGAGAGATATTATCCCAAATTAAAACAACCATTTGTAGACTGTTTGACTATTTTTGAACATCTCACACATATTTGTAATTTCTAAACTACTTTGAACTCTAAAAATAAACTTTTAATAATTTTGAATAAGCATAAAAACATTAAATGCTATATTTACATGTGTTTCATTTTTATGGGCCACAAATAGATATATAAAACATAGTAAATCCAAATGCAATGTTAATCATTCCCCCTATACTTATATTTATTAAATGGAAATATCAAGATATGATAAATTAATTTTTTTGATAAAAATTTCATGTAAATAAATTTATATTTTTATATAAACATAAATCTACATTAATTGAAAAATTTCTAAAATCTAGAGGTAGACATCCTGGAAGTATTAGGAAGATATTATGGTATGACAGACATGTAGTGTAGTGTGGCAATATGCATGCATCGATGGGTGGGTGGATTGAAAGATCGATGAGTATTCTTGTTCCTATCAACCGAACCTGTATACACCTAGATGTTCAATGTGATATATAGGTGTGAATTTCCATGTGATGATCATCATAGTGGAATCAGTCGGACATAGTGGTGTGACTAAGTAGGCGATGTGGCATGAATTTTTTCTATTAAGGGAGGAAACACAACAAAAGACTGATGAATTAGCATGATATATGTTTATCTTTTGGGTATTTGTGTCATCTCTCCCAACTGTCATTTGGGACACAATATTTTGGGCCTTTGGTCCATCTAGAACTAGTCCTTCAGTCCAATACATGTACTAAAATAGTTCTAGTGGGTGATTTTCATTCCTTATGGGGAGGGATGAAGCTTTACCCACTGGGGTTCTTGGGTGTGTGAGTGTTGTTTATGGTTTTTAATACCCTCTACCTAATATATAATTATAAACTATTATTTAAGAATTAAGATATCAGAAATATATTATGTCTTATCTCCAGTCAATAGTAATTTGTCTATAATTATTATGCTCAAAGATTTCATGATGTCTTCTATACCTATAATTTAAATAAAATGGAAAATATTTAATAACAAATAATTATTTTTTATAATAAAAATAAAAAAAAATTATTTATAGTTAATGAAATATTTTAATATTTTAAAAACTATATGAAATTATTTTTTTAGAATGATACTGTACTTGTAATAAATAATATATAATGATTCTTTTTTAAAAGAATTATTGAAATTACATATCTATTACATAACATTTTGTTTACATAAAATGGAACAATACTTATGAAAATATCATATAGATACTGTTAGAACCAAAGAGATCCAAGCTAGTGTTTTAGGTTTGTTGTGTTTTTTAATTTTTTTTTTCAAATAAATTAAGTTGTTTGATTAATAAGAAAGATGGTTTTATGAAAATATAAGCATAGATAAAGAGAATTTTTTTTACAATGGAACCATTTAATAGTGTTTTTCATTTTTTGGGTGTGATAAATTTAGGATTAAGGAAGGTTTCCCACATAGTACACATGGATCTCATGTTAAATATATGACATAATGGGTGTATCATATAGGAAGTACAAGGTAACTTGTCTGTGAGTAAAGTATATGAAAGTTATTCTACGATCGGAGGTTCACCTCTGAAGTGTGTGATTGATTGAGAGTGAAGGAAGAGGCCACTTAAGAAGTGCATAATGGATGAATACATTCACGGTGAAGTGGTGGTATTTTTTAGGAAGACCATGAAGAATTGGCTATACAGTTTTCATTTGGTGGTGAATTTGTGAGGAGAATGGTTCATGAAGTAGGTTTTCAGTTGGAAGACTTTAAAGGGAGTATTTTTATGAGATTTGATAAAGGATTGAATAATAATTTCCATGATTAATGATTTTTTCATAGGTATTTACCAATAAATACCCCACATTCACATAATTAAGGGCGTGAGATAAAAACTTAAATATAAATCAATGATATTAAGAAGTGTGTGAAGAAGATATCACATAGTTAGTATGTAGTAAACAAGGTCTGTGTAGGATGCCTATAGAGAATGAGTCCACAAACGTAGATCACAAAGTATCTATGTGAGGAAAAATATACAGAGGAAGTTCACAACTTATAAAGTAAGTGTGTAAAGGTGCATAAAAGATAGTTCAAGGAGGTATGAAGAATGTAGTATGTGGAGTTACTTAAAGGAAGTGCATGGAGGAGCTATGCGAATTGGTAGTTCACATGGTAAGCATGTGGTGAATAGTGGTTCACATGGTTCATACACACAAGACAATTTTGAGAAGGCATTTCTCTCACAACATTTCCTAGAGGGTATTTTAGAGACCTTGGATTGCATTGTAGAATCATACTATAATTTATGCAAACCAAAACATAAATTCTTTATATGGAAGTGACACTTAATTCATTAAACTAAGGAAGAATTTGCTCGAAGCAGTGCACAAATGAGGAGTTTATGAAAGTGATTTGAGGGAGGCAATGCACTATCCCTAAACTCATTGCAAAGGTAGAGTTCTTGGTATAAAGTGACCATGAACAAAAAATTATAATATAAAAATATTATTAAAGTATATTTAATTTTGGTATGACCGATACATAATTAGTGTATACTTTATGGATTATCCCTTAGTAGTGAAGCAAGTAAAAATTTCTATGTCTAGTATTTTATTTTCTTCATTTCTGATTTTTGGGGTTCCATGATTAAGAATGATCAATTTAACATATTCCTACTATCATGGGGACAAGATACTAAGAATTAAAAGAAACATTTGACACCCTGATTCACCCCTAAATTCTTAGAGAATATTATGGTACAACAAGTGGTATTAAATCAAGGTTATAGGTGTTAAATCTATCATAAAAAATATTTGAGATGAAGAATTTATAAAATGATAAATGAGTTCCTCTATTTGATGGAAACAACATTTAGATTTATAAAAATACAATGATATCAAATTTTTTATGACTTGATTTGGAATTTATTTCTACTATATTATATGAGATTATATTCAGTAATTTGATAGGGTAGTTCATGACTAAAGTTTAAAATAAATGGATGGATATTGAATCCAAATCTCAAAATACTTTATCTATAGATCTGTTAAATCAGATCTATATGAAAGTGACGAGTTTCACAAATGTTAAGGATTTGTGGGAGAAATTTTACAGCATATTTGAAGGTGATAGTAAGGTGAATGAGAACAATATACAAGTCCTTATTATATTTAATGATTTAAAAATGATTTTAGATGATAATGTTGATAGATTCTTCAATGTAATCACTAAATTTATTGAATCTATTCAATGAATTGGGAAATAAATAAAAGATATTTATTTTTTTAAGAATATTTTATAATATTTTATACCTTTTTATAATTTTAAATTCTTAGCTCTTGTAGAAATGTATTTTTACAAGACATCTCTTGATGATCTCTTAAGCTGTTTAGTTTTTTATGAAATGAGAGTAAAGCTTGGAGTATCATCAAGTTGTTAAAATAAGGAGATGGATTTCAATGTAATGAAAAAACTTAACATTTATAAAGGTTGTGAATATGAAGAAGATGTGAATGATTAATTCCTATCTCTTGTGGAAAGAAAATTCAAGAGATAAAATATAAGGTTCGAAAAAAATAAACCCTTTTCTTGTTTTTGATACTGTAAATTAAGGTACATCACTACAAGGTGCTCAATAAGATTTTACAATCAATAGAGTAAAATAGAAGTTGATTAGAAGCCATAAATAATATTTCCTCATAGGAAATTTTTTAATAATAGAAGAAAAATTCAAAGGAAGCTATTCATGTTCAATGGAGAATATGGGGAATAATATTGTTCGGTTGAAGTTGAAACTTAATTTAAATTAGATACATAAGAAGCCTTGATTGAAACTATTGAGAGAGAAGAATCTAAAAAGGGAAAAGTCAATGAACTATAAGGTGTTGTTGATCTCAAAGTGTAATTTTAGGTAGATCACAGATAACTTAATGTTAAAAGAAATAATAATATAAATATAAATGGATTTTTGAAATAATCATCAAAATATTCTAATAATATTGAAGATAAGATTGAATAACTTGAAAAAGAACTGGAAGATAAATCCTCCAGTCAGGTGGGATCAGAAGAAATAGTGAATATTAGACTTAAAATAAAATAACAAGGTAAGGTTATTGATGAACTTAATACTATACTTGTGGATAGAGATAATAAGATTGAAGCTTTCGAATAAGAAGTAGTAAATCTTTGGAAAATGTTTATGTTAGAGTTTATACCATACGAGTACAAGAAAAAGATACAATTTAGAAAATTCTCATATGTAGATCTATTAAATATTGTAATAAATGATTCAAATGGTGTTTTTAAAACTTTTAATGAACAAAAACCTAAGTTTACTAATAAAAAAAGAATCGACTATGATATTGAAACATCAAAAGTGATTTCAGTAACAAAATATAGCAAGGTGAAGTAGAAAGTTGGTGGTTCTATGATCAACATAAAAAAATATAGCATAGACAATGGTTGCGCTAGATAAAGGAAATATAAGGTTTGGGACACTTCTCAATCTTCAAGGATTATTCAAAAATTGGTGAGCTTTATAAAGGCTAAAGGAATGTGGAGGAATGAAGGAAATAAGATCTTTCCTCTTGTGAAATGTTAGTTTTGTGGCTACTTTGGCCACACCATATCCTATTACAATGAAGTAAGAATCTAATTGAATAGATAAACTTCTAAAAGTATAAAAATTAGTATGGGACCATATCAAACATATTATAGTTGAAATTATTTCTATGGATATTTTTTTCATTGCTATAACTTAATAATAAAGTTGTTAATTGTAATATAAAGAGAAGAGGTGATTAACACACTATAATTAAAATCTAGAAGAATACAATACAACCTAATAAAAATTTATAGATAAATAGATACTATATAGTGTAATAATAATAATATGAGAATGGTTTCACCAAAAATGATTAAGTGAAAGATTATTGGCCATCTTAGGTCTCAAAAAAACTTGTCATCTCATGGAGAGAAAAGAATAATAGAGAGAAGAAAAATCTAGCTAAAATTGATCTAAAATCTATAAGTAATAGTAGAACCTAGATTATTGATAGTGGATGGTCATAACACATGATAAGAAATGTAAATATATTGAAAATTTTTAAAGGAAGATTTTATGTAACCATTTATTTTTTCAATGACAGATCATTGAAGATCAAGGGGAGTGGAAATACCCATTTTTCAGGTGATGAACTAAAGGAGACTGAAGAGATCCTTATGGATGGTTTATGAAACTACCTTATAAGTGTGATCCAAATTTGTGACTCTGGTCATGAGGTTATATTTAAAAATAAATAATTTCTAATTAATGGTAGAGTTGGAAACTATCTTATGAGAGGAAAGAGATTTGATGGTAATTTATACCAGGTAGACAGTCATGAAAATACATATCTTATTATAATGGATGAAGAAAAAAATTATGCAATCAGCGGTTAGGTTAGATACACCAATATATAATGGAAAAATTATCCAAGATAAAAGATTCATAGGATATACCTAGTTTTAATAGAGCCCATGAAAATAAATGTGATGTATATTTGCAAGAAAAAATAGTGTGAAATCCTTATCGATCAATGAATAATAGGTAATATAATCTACTTTAACTAATATTCATTAACATATATAGTCTAATTAATATATTTGGAATATAAAAAGAAATATATTTCATTATTTTATTCAATGAACATAGAATATTGGCCTATTTCATGTTTATAAAAATCAATAGAGAAATCATTGGATGCACGAGGAGGCATTTAAGAAGACTCAAAAATAAGATCGAGAATAAAATTAAGATTTCATAGTCTAAAAATGGAATAGATATAACCTCTATTGAGTTTTATAATTATCTCAATAAACATGGTATAAATCATAAAATTTCATCCATGTATTTGTTAAATGAATAAATTTAATGGTGAATAATATAGCCAAAACATTACTCATTGAACTTGTAATTTCTTGACAGTATTGTAAAGAGGTAGTTAAAGTTATAGCGTACAATCAAAATTAGGAATTTCTAAGACCTAGGGAATAAAGAAAACCATATAAAATATGGTATATAATGAAGCCTTTATTGAATCATTTTTGTATCTTTAGAAGTAAGTGCTACATTCAAAATAAATAAGGAATTCAATTCAAGTATGATGATGATACAGATGAAGGAGTATTTCTAGGATACCCAAAAACGAGTGAGGCCTATAAATTCTATAAAAACATGTTGATTAAAATTGATGATATCAGTGATGTAAAATTCATTAAGTATAAGGATACAAACAACTATAGAGGAAAAAATGATGATTCTTTCTATGAAGAATATGAGAAAGGCAATAAATTAAGTACAATTATGAAAACTGTATGTGTGGATGATGTAACTGTAATAGATCAAGATTTTATGATATATTTATATTTAAATAAATTTATTTGATATCTTTATTTTCACACAAAATTGAGTTTAAATGAACCATGGAAACCTATTAAAATATTATTATATTTGAATTCATCATGTCAATATTATATTAGGTTGATTAGTGAATGACTCCTCAACTTAGAAAGAACCTCTGTCGATGGTGTAGGAAACATGTATACTCCTACAACCCCCTACCTTAAGGGGTGGGGGGATCCTTCCCAGTACCTCATCTTTAAACATTTTTACCCTTCTCTGACCCTATCCTTATAACCAACATTCTAGAGATTAATGTTTTCACTAAAGTTCCATCATGCGATGAAGGCGTTACCTAGATTCTTATTTCCCCTATGAAATTCACAAATTATTATTCACTATTAAGTATTAATTTGGTGGCTCTATTTGACAAGGGTCACCCCTCAGTGTACACCTTTTATAGTTTTATTTTGATTCATGGGGTTTGAAAGATTTAGAAATTGTAGGGATTTTAGACCCATGAATTTTTGGATCCAATTTTCATATAAATTTAACCTTATATAATCTTGGGATAACACTCCAAACACTATATATAGCTTCTAATTTAATATTTTTATTGGTAATTCGAGTTCCACCTAAAATGAGATTACCCACTCACGATGATTTAGATTTCTCTTCTTGACCTACCACTTCTGTTTCAAATTTTTTAGATTCTTAGTTTGATCAGAAACATGGTAGGATGATTCCTATATACTAATATCCATACTATTTCTTTCTACCACACCATTTATTTTTGGATCTATGTTGAAGTTGATTTATCCAAGGATATGTTGGATTTATTCCATATTGTGATTAAGGTGGAGCTTCACTGGAATCAGTGGGTATGATTTGAGTCTTGGGTTGACTAATTTTCATCTTAGAACCACTTGGGTCATGTTCTGTATGTCTATCGACATGAGTTAAAAGTTGATCCTCATGTGGGACACTCAGTTAGTATCTTAGGTAATGAAGGTATCACAAAGGGTGAATATATTTATAAGGGGGTGAGGCCATTTCAACCATAACCAAAGGTTGATTACATTTATTCTACTTTGAGTCATGACTTGGAATACATCAAGATGAGTGTGAAGGTTGTGGGAGAAGCTGGGATGAGCTTCTAGACTACTGGTTCTATATATGCTCAAACTATGTATCTAGGTGGGTGCTAAGGGTAGGATATTTTTAATAGTGTTTGTCTGAGCATTGTATTAGGTACTGTAAATAATTGAAATTAAAATCCTTTAGAACCCGAATATATTTCATCAATCTAGATTTTTGTTCCTAATGTTATTCTAGATTTTGTTATAGAAATCAATGTGGGTGCTCTGTGCCCCTAGCTAGATGCAAGATCTCCTCCAATGCAGGTGACTTCTGAACAGTTGGGTCACCCTACATCAATATAACTACATAAATAGTTCAAATAATTGGATTAATCTTTAATAGGTGATACTAATTTGAAAGGGTGGAAGATGATCTTTCCTAGGTGTAAAAGGGAGAAGGATGGTTTCAAGACCTAGGTAGAAATAAAGATGAGTGATAAAGAAGCTGATTACTAATATGTTTTAGAAAAAAAGTAGGATCATAACATGATAGTTCATATTGGGTTTGTATTGAGGAATGTGAATAAAGGCATTTATGATTCTAGAGATTATCTAGTCAGTAAAGGAATAAAAAACTAGACATTTCAAGGATTACTCAAAATTACTAAAGTCTATGATAACCAGATCCTCTAGTAAACCAAAGTGTTCTAAGGTAGAGGTAAGTCTAGTGTATTTAAAACCTAAAGAAGGTGTATCTTAGGAACTTGAAATTACTATGGATTAAGTAACACCTCATTGTGATAAGGTTGAGTAAGCACAAGATGATATGAAATATGATCCAGATTAAAATCTAGAATCCGATGATGGTGTTATGAAGGATGTAGTAATTAAGAAAGTTTTAAAAGAAAATAAATCAGAGCCTCTCCTAAATTGTAATTAATAATTTCTATAGGAGTGTTTCTTACTCAATTATTTAAAGGATTATTTCTCTAGAATGTTCTAAAGAACACTTCATTTTGACCTCAATGAAGAGAAATATCATTGGATTAAAAAAGATTGGATTTTGACATGTAGATTAAACAAGGAGAAAATAAGTTTGTAGGATCACACTTATACCTAGGAAAATATGAGATACCACCTTAAGGATCTCATCAAGTATTATCCACACATGAATTTCATATCCATTAAATGAAGTTTATATAAGGTGATGGGTTCCAAATCTTTCAAAACTTTCTAGAATGATCTGGTTATCTCGTATGTGGTTTAAAATTTAAAATTTTCTTGAAATATATAGGGTTACCACTTTAAAATTAAAATATATTTTTGAAATAAAAATTTTAATTTTCACTTAGTTTTAAATTTTGATATTTTTATGAAAAGATTGTTTTTTAATGAATAGTGAAAAATACCAATTTTTGTAAAGATTTCATTTATTTTAATTAAAAAAGTACCATAATAGTTTGAATTAAATAATAAATTTACACAATCCTACTTTAGTTATAAATAATCTAATTAATTATATTTTAATCACTATTATACTTGATTTTAGTATAAGTTCATTTTTGAACCTAAAAAAGAATTTTTCAGAAAAACTTTTTTTGGGCACATTTTTTGGGTTTATTTTTAAATTAATTTCTTCAAATTTTGTGAATTTTATTTGATAAACTGGATTCTATATTTATAATCAATATGGTAAATTTTGATAAATATTTAACTTTTATTTCGGTTATTATGAATAATAACAGTGGTAAAATTTATCACTTCGATAAAGGGTAAATAAGGTAATCAACGTTAAAAACTAATGTGACGAGGCTTTAAAATTACTCTAAAGCTTTCCTTATCCTATTATATGAATTTATTTCTTCCATTTCTATAAAATTCTCTAAAATACTACCACTTGGTTCCATTTTTCTTTGATATTGACCTTTATATTACTCTAAGAAAGTAATAGAAACAAAATGTCACACTCTTGAATTTAATATCTCAAATATTTTTTTATAAGGATAAATAAGATTATCTTTGGTTTAAAATGTTCATTTGAGTTATAAATTAATCAATTTTATCATGGTATTTTTTTTCAAATTTTTAGCAATTTAATAATTACTTTAAATTCTTACGCAACTTTGATACAATATTTATTCAATTAGTAGACAAAATAAAATAAATGATTTTAAAAATATTAACAGTAATATAAATTGGATGAATTATAGTTTTAAAATAATTTTATTAATAAATATTACATGTTAAATACATTTTAAAGTATTATATTCTAATTTAATATTTGTCTTTATGTATTTGAAGTCAAATTTAATGAATTGTGTCAAAAAATGACATTAATGATATTTTATTATAAATAATATTTTATTAGATGATTTAAAATTCATAAAAATACTATATTCATACAAGTGAATTATATATATTTTAAAACATAAAAAATGGTCCATTTATGTGTTTTTCCTCTTATGTTAACATTATAGACCCTTAACGTGTAGAAAACTTTTATATTGTGGTAATTGTCAAAAGGGTTAATGGGGGAACGGGGGATTATAACTAAAAGATTCAGTTTAAAACAAAACAAAAACTTGTAAAAAATTTATTTTATGTGATTATTTTTACTCATAATTATATTATATTCAAATTTTATCAATTTGGAGCCATTTTTACATGAAAAATAATTTCTATTAATTTAATACTTTAAGAAATTCTAAGAATGACCCTCCCCTCACTTATAAAAGGACACCCTTATATATTTTATTTACATCAATTTGAACATAATAGATCAATAAAACCCTACCAATTTATCTTATAAAAATACTTATTTAGGTTTTAGAGGTTTTGGAATTCCCAAAAGACCAATCCTAAGTCTCATAAGAGGATATTTAAAGGAAGTCAACTGAAGAAGAGGTAATCGTCTTTAACAACTCTTTCAAGTTTATTTCTTTATATAATTCCTAATAATTTGTTTTAACCATAATAAAATAATAAATTTAATATCAAAAATATAATTATATGTTATTATTATTACGTTACAACCATATTCCATCTATTTTCCATCTCATGAAAAGCAAAAACATCACTTGTATGTACGTACGACTTACCGTCACTATGTAGCGGTGTAATTTATTTATCATCACCACTTAACTTGGATGGTTATAAAAATGTAACTAATGAATATATATGATATTTATTATATACCCATTCTCCATAAATTATAATATCATATCCACTTTCTTACCTTCCAATCAATTGGAAAATAATAACGCCACTCTTGCGTACGTGTGGACTACCACCTCCATGAAGTAATATGATTTGTTTTTTATTTCTGATTTACGTGGATGGTGATAAGGATAGATTTAATGAATATATATGATATAATAATTATTCTATAAATATGAATTAATATTTACCTTTCTTTCGTTCCATCCATCAAAAAGTGAAAACAACATTCATGCGTACGTATGACCTACCATGTCCATGGATGGTGTGATTTATTTTTCTACATCTATATATTATAGATGATTCTAAATATTGATATATTGAATATATAAGAAATTTATATATTTAATAAAATTATGGATATGATGAAACCATGAGAAATATTCAGGGATTGAGACTACCAAATCAAAATATACATGAAAAATGAAGTAGTTAACACCCGAAATAATGATAATAATAAAATATTATTAACAAATGGGTGATAAAATGTTATAAATGGGTAATATATGATATTATAGATTGGTATATGGTTATATAATGTAATTATAATAAATTAAAATTTATTATACAGGAGGTTAGATCACCTATGAGGCAATTCAAACTTGTGGTAAGGGATTTTGTCTCAATTTCTAATTCATCTTGACATATTTGGTATTATAAACCTATTTAATTTTATGTGGTTTTTATTATCCCTCTTTGATATATTTAAAATGAATATATATTTATTCATTATGATTAAAGTTTCAATTCCAATTTACTTATTTAATGAGTTTCCATATTTTCTTCAAACTTTTACATTCTTTGGCACTTGAATAAAAAAAGCAACATTTAAACAAAAAATTGACCTTATTTTTCTTTTTTGATTGGGTATATTTTTCTTCTATGTTCATATTTTTCATTTTTTAAAAAATTTAATTACTCAAATGTTTTATTATGGTAATTTTAATTTATCCTTGACTTTTTATAGGTTTTAAAGTAATCTTTATAATGTGTTCTGATAGGGTCATTTTCAAATTTATTTAAAATATTTAAAACAAATGTTTCTTAACATATAAAACATTAAAAAATTAACCCGCCACCATAAATATTTTATTCTATTTAGGTTCTTATAAAAGTTATCAAAGGATTTAAAAAGAAAAATATTTTAAGAAATATTATTTTAATTTTTCTCATCCATTTTATTTTATTCTCCAAAAGACATGAATTTATTTTAAAACATGTATTAATGATGAATTTAAGTCCATATTTTATCTATTATTAATTTTATGGTCATTAAATTTCTCTTGAAAAATTTACTTTCTTGTGATCATTTTTCATTTAAGATTACATTTTCCTTAAATATCAAACATGGATATGATTATTGCTGAAACTATATATCATTTATATATGCGGTGTTTTGATATGAAAGTTCTTTGATTAATTAAATGGGATGTGTTTCAGTTATTTACCCATTCATATTGATTATTCCTAATTTAAGCATGATAGATTTTGTTGTACATAACTCTAACTGTGCATCTTAAATCACTTTTTTTTAACTTTTCTTAGGATATGAAGAAGGATATTATGAATAATATAAATAATTTAAGAATGTTTTTAAAAAATATGTTTTATATTTCCAATGTAATATGATAATCAAATAAGTATCTAGTTCTTCAATACTACTAAACTGATCAGTCATTCTGGGTGAGATCCTTTATATCTTATACCAATGTAATAAAGGATACACCAACTATGGGTTATTGGAGTCAGGGTTTCTATAGTTAGTATTATAGGAAGTTTAGTAGAAACCATGAGAACTAGATTTTAAATAAACATAACTAACATGAGAATTATGATAATCCCTTATAGTATTTGAGAAATTTTACCATTATAGGGATTTTGGTTTTATGACTCAATATTCATGATGACTATGAGCTAACTCAATGTATACCATTATTTAGTGATAGAGCCTAATAGAAAAAATATAATCAACACCCATAGACAATGTTGGTATTTCTCTACTGATCAAGCCAATATATCTAGTGTTGGAACTAAGCAGATCATTTCCATATTAGTGAAGATTACTCTAGATATGATGAATAAATTTTCCCATATGGAGCAACTGGTTGTTAAAAAACATGATTCACCTATATTGGATCACTTTATGTTACGAAACCTCCATATTTTTATTGAAAAACTAATCTATTGGTATTTTAACATTGTATTAAGTCCCTCGAAAAGATATTATTTTATTTTGGAAGTTACATTTTATTTTTTAAATCAACCTATGATAGTGAATTAGTTTGAGGATAAAGATGAACTCCCAATGTAAATTACTTCCATAATATGAGTTTTACTACCTATTCATGATAGAAAATTTAGGATTTTCTTATTTTATGAGAGTTTTATTATGTATTTTCATAAGAGTTTCCTAGTGTTCCCCTGAATTGTGAAGTTTATTTTTCAATAGATATCATACCTGGAACTACACCTATTTCAAGTACTCCGTATATAATGGTCCTGACCAAGTTGTAGGAATCAAAGATGCAAATCTAGGATAATCTTGATAAGGGATTCATTCATCTCAATGAATCACCTTTAGGTGCACATGTTTTTTTAAGAAGAAAGATGGGTCAATGTATCTTTTCATTGATTATAAAGAACTTTAAAAAATCACTATTAAGAAGAAGTATCATCTACCCTATATCAATGGTATGTTTGATCAATTATGTGAAGCTAAATATCTTTATAAGATTGATCTTCGATCTGAATATTATCAGCTAACAGTCAATTAAGAGGATATATCCAAGACAACCTTCAATACAAGGTATAGAAATTATGAATTTTTGGTAATTCCATATAGACATACCAATTATCATATTATCTTCATGGATTTAATGAGCATAGTATTTATAGATTACTATGATCATTTTTTAGTAGTCTTTATAGATGATATTATTATATATTCAAAGTGAAAGGAAGTTCATGAAGAAAATTTGATAATTCTATTAAAGACCTTGAGGAAGGAAAAGTTTTATGATAAATTTACCAAGTGTGAATTTTGGATTTATAAATTTGTATTCTTGGGTCATATAATATCATGTAAGGGTATATCAGTGAATCCTTCATTGATAAAAGTTATTAAAAAAAGGGCCTAGATTAACCACGGTAGCTGAGATTTTAGTTTTCTTAGGTCAGATGGACACTACCAATGCTTTGTGAGAGATTTCTCATAACTATATAATATAATCACTAAGTTGACTCGAAAGGGGGAAAAGTTATTATGGATAGATTAATATGAGGAGAAGTTCAAGGAATTTAAGATAATATTGGTTAGCACACCTATACTTAAACTACCCTTCAATAGAGAAGAGTTTATTGATTTATAGTAATGCACCAAAGAAGGTATTGTAATGTGTTATCATGTAAAATGATATAATGATAGCTTATGACTCCTTACAATTAAAAATTCATGATCAAAATTACCCAAATCATGATTTGGAGATGGAAATGGTAATTTTTGAACTAAAGATATATAGGTATTATCTGTATAGTGAAAGGTGTGATATATATACTGATCATAAAATAATGAAGTATATATTTTCACATAAATAGTTGAATATGTTCCAGAGAATATGGTTAGAGTTGATCAAATATTATGGACACTCAATAAATTACCACCTTGGGAGGAAAATAAGGTGGATGATTCTCTGAGTTGGAAAGATCATTCTAGTTTGAACATGATGAGGATTGAAATAGATCAAATATTTATGGTTTTTTGGAAGTTAGTTCTTGAAATATTATAGAAATGGGAAAAATATTATCTTACTCAGATGAATTTTCAAACATATATCCATAAAAGTATTTAGAAGGTGCATAAGGAAGATGTGAAATTATAAAATAAGGTGAGGAATGTTCTTGGGTTTAACTATGATCATTCTATAATAATAAGGTTCAAGAACCAAGTTGTTTCCCATCAATACCAAAGTTAAAGAAGGGGATACTGAATGAGGATCTTAGTTCATCATTCTCTATTCATCCTAGAAGTAAAAAGATGTATAGATGTATGATAGAATATTTCTATTGGGATAACATGAAAAGGGATATTGTATAGTATTTATATAGATTCCTAATGGGTTAGTAAGTTAAGGCCAATAGAATGAATTCTAATTAGATTTTACACTCATTACCCATACTAGAATGGAAATGGGAAACAATTACCATTGATTTCATCATAGGACTCTACAAAACATATACTTGAAAGAGTCTTGGGATGATGTTAATTTCTTCAAACTATGTGACAAGAACTACTTGTTGGATGCAAAACTATTGGAAATAGAGAAAGCCTATCAGATTAAATCCATAACTCAGTGGTTGAAGGATGGAGACCAGAATACAGATTTCTTCAAATCTTAATTGAAATAAAAGGCACATCAGAGGAGAATCAATGTGAGGATGGAAGAAGAGTCATATACCTCATATGTGCAGGTGGAAAGGAACTTGGCACTATACCATTTTCAGGATCTGTTAGCTGGCCCTGGGCTATAATTTAATTCAGATTCAAGAAACTATAGTGAAGAGGACGACTTTATGGCTTCACTTCCTAGGAAGGTAGACAATGATGATAACAATTTTTTGCAAGAGATACCTTATAAGGAGGAGATCAAATACACCATATTTAACATGAATATGGATAGTCCGCTAGGCCCTGACGACTTCCCTATAGCCTTCTATATATTTTCTTGGGTTGTTATTAAATCCCAAGTTGTTGATACCATCCCAGACTACTTCAGATCCCCCCCCTCACCCAGAGTGTGTGTGCCTCTAGAGTTGTGTTGATCCACAAGGTGAGGGACCTGATTAATATTAACTAATTTTGACCAATTTTCCTCTGTAACTTCTCTTACAAAATCCTTTCTTCCATCACTTCCAAGAGATTTAACAATGTTATCCCACATCTTATCTCTAGGGAACCACATGGATTCTTAAAGGGTAGGCTTATCCAGGGGACCATTAGGATTGCTAAAGAATTGGTTGATGATATCAACAAGCCTACAGTGGGTTCAAACATGGTTATCCAAATTGACATGTACAAAGCCTATGATTAGTTGGAATGGAGTTTCATTATCCTTCTTATGAGAAAGCTTGGCTTCAACGAATGGTTTTTTGATCTCTGCTTCAGATGTTACTCTTCCCCTTGTCTCACCATATCGTTGTTGGAGAAAGGCTTCAACTTCTTCAAAAGCACCCATGGGGTGCGACAAGAGGATTCTTTTGTCTCCTTTTCTCTTCATTATGGCGTAGGAAGCTCTTTCCAAAAACATCAATAATATCATGATAAGTGGAAGGATTCAAACCTACTACAACATGTCTAGGAATGTTTATATTTCCTATTTGATGTTTGCTGACGATATCCTTATTTTCATTAATGGATGTCACAGGTCGCTCATTGGACTCATGCATATTATGTCTTCATATGGGCAGTTGAGTGAAAAATTTATCAATCACTCCAAAATAAAGGTCTTCATTTCCAAGATATGCTTGGGCAGACACAGTAGGGAAATCCAAGAGATTCTTGGGGTTCAAAGGAAACAAATTCCCATGAACCACCTCAATGCGCTGATTTCTAATGGGAAAATCAAAAAAGTTATCTTAAATGAAATTATTAATAGGATTTCAGGGATAATTTCTAACTATAAGCACAAGTTCCTCTCTTTTGGAGGTAGAGTCACTCTTATAAATAGTGTCTTGATGTCAATACCAATGCATATTCTCTCTATCATTAACTCCCCCAAGGGATCAATTAGCTGTATGGAGAGGATTCTCACAAATTTCCTCTAGGATATGAATTTTACTGGGCATTTCCATTGGGCCTTCTAGAAGAGGCTGGAAAAACCGATTGAGGGAGGCGGGGCTGACATCCGGGATATCTCTAATAATATGCGTTCAATGCAATATAGACTTTCATGGGATTTTCTGGAAGGTGATTCCTTATGGTCGGATCTCCTCAAGGTCAGATATGGTCCTTATTGGGAAGATTGGGGAACTGGAAGGTGCAATCTATTGAGTCTTGTAAGATTTATGCATATAAACTTGGAGGAGATGGAGGTCCATTCAAGATGGGTTGTGGGGAAAGGAAATATCAACCTATGGTGCCACAACTGGGTAGGTGAGAAGATCTTCTTTCATGGGTGCCCAGTCCTTGAATTCACTTTAAAGTAGACCATCCATCACCCTTATTTTATGAATGTGATCCTAAGCATTGATCAGAACTTGGTATTTGACAATATTATTCTCTGTGAGGAGAAAGACATGTGCGTTTTTATAGGCTTGATCTATGGAGGTTTTTTTTGGTAAAGACTTCAGGGACATGATGCATATGGATAGTGATAGGGAGGCATGGGCAGAGGTTCTGTAGTGCAAGGAGATCCCCTCTAAGATGAACTTCATTGTGTGGAGAATTAGAAACCACACTATTCCTACGGATGAAAATATTCAGAAGAGAGGCATTTCCTTGGCATCAAGATGATGGTATTGCGACCAGTCGAGGAGAGAATCTGTGTTGCATGTCTTCTTCAAGAGAGAATAGGCAAGAAGTATATGGTTGAGCCTAAACCATAGATCTGGCATTATTTCCGAGGGAGATTCTATGCAGGAGACAACTAGATTATGGTTTCATGGCGCGGAGCAGGAGGTGATAGAAAGAAAAATCCGTAGCATCATCTTTTCTTCAGTTTGTTGGACCATCTGGTATGCAAGGAATTAGGCTAGGTTGGGTGTGAAAAATTCCATGCTTTACTTATAGATTAATGTGTGATTCATGGTGAGAGATATTTGTTCCTTAATCAAAGGAGGTTCCACTTCACAGGTTCTATGTAATTTTCTTAACCATTTTTTGGATGAACCGCACCTTGAGGGATGATGGGTAAGCTGGTCCCCTCCCTGAAATGGCCTTAAACTCAATTTTGATAGCTCATTCTCAAACAGACTGATGAACGGTGGTGGTCTGGTCAGAGATCGTTGTGGGTCAGTCATCCTTGCCGTTAGTGCTTTTTTTGAACCTGGAAATTCTTTTGGGGATGAAGCGAGAGCTATGCATACATGCCTTGCTTTGTGAAAAATATTTTGGATTCAAATCAAAGAGGTGGAATCAGACTCAGAGGTTTTAGTGAACATTCTGCATGGGAAGGAAGTCACTCCTTGGGCACTATTGTATCTGATTCGGAGGTGAAAAATGGACCTAGACCCTGGAGTGGTTGTGAGACATATTTGGAGGGAGAGGAACTTCGCAGTTGATGGTTTGGCGAGAGAAGGTTGTGAAGGTGAACCTTTCATCATTTATTTTGGTTTGGGTTCTCTTCCATCTCATTGTAATAACATTATTCTAGGGGATTAACTTGTACTACATCACTTTAGCCCCCTAGTTTCCACTGGGGTTGGGTCCCCCTTCTTTCCCTTTAATAAAAATATTCAATTTTCAGTCAGACTAAGGAAATGTTAAAGAAGGTTATATCCATTCAACATCACATAAGGGTAGCTCAAAGTCAAAAATTATGTTGAAATTCATAGATGATATCTATAGTTAAAAGTTAGTGATAAGGTATTACTATGAATATCTTATTGAAATAAGGTTATGATATTTGTAAAGAAGGGAATGTTGTGTTTTAGATATACTGGCCGCTTTGAAATTCTTGATCGTATTGGGATAGTAGATTATCAATTAGTGCTTCCTTCAAATCTCTATCAATTTCACAATGTGTTTCATATATATCTTCTAAGGAATTACATACCTAATAATTTAAATGTATTGACATCAAAGGTCATACTGTTGGAGAAATATCTCTCTTATGAGGAATAATCAATGGAAATTTTAGACCATAGAGAGAAAGTGCCACGAAACAAGACTACTCATCTAGTAATTTTTTTGAAAAAAAATCATAAAATTAAGGAAGAAACATGGAAGACTGAGAATATAATGAGGTAGTATTATCCTCATTTTTTTGTGCTAGAGTGATAGAATTTTGAGTTTGAAATTCTTATAATGGTGTAGAATGTAACATCTTGATACTTCATGATATATTTATCTTTAAATAAATTTCATTGATAGCTTGCTTAGCACATAACATCAGGTTTAAAATAATCATGTCAACCTATTAAAATATTATTATTTTTGAATTAATTATATAAATATTATCTTATCTTTAATTTTTCTTATCTTTCTGAAAATATCGATTTTTCAGTGAATAGTGAAAAAATTGATTTTTGTAAAATTTTCATTTCAACCCCCATGAGATTCAGGACCTTGTTGAAATAAAAGTTAATTTTGATGATGATTTGTATTGAATAACAAATTAACATAATCCCACTTTAGTTATAAATAATCCAATTAATTACATTTGAATCATTATTATACCTGATTTTAGCATAAGTTCATTTTGGACTCTAAAAGGCATTTTTCAGAAAAGCATTTTTCATCACATTTGTTGAGTTTATTTTTAAATTAGTTTCTTATAATTAAATTAATTAAATTTTATAAAATGGATTCCATATTTTTAATTATGGGGGTCAAATTTGGTAAATAGTTACCTTTTTTTTATGAATAGTAACAGTGATAAAATTTATCCCATTGGTAAAGGGTAAATCGGGTAATTAAGGTTAAATGACAATATGATATGTCTTTGAAATTTATCTAAAACTTTCCTTTATCCTATTGGTTGAATTTATTTTTTCCATTTTCATCAAATTATAATAAATATGGTTACTTGGTGCCATTTTTCTTTGATATTGATCTTTACATTACTTTAAAAAAGGAATTAAAACAAAATGTCACTCTTGACTTTAATATATCTAAAATTTTTCCATAAGGTTAAAAATCAGATATATTTGGTTTTAAATATTTATTTAAATTATAATTTTTTTACCATGGTGATTTTTTTTAAATTTTAGTGATTGAATAATTACATGAAATTCTTACACAACATCGATAGAGTATTTATTCATTTAATAGAAAAATAAAATAAATGATTTTAAAAATATTAAAATTATTATAAATTAGATTAATTATAGTGTTAAATAAATTTCATATATAAACATGACATATTAGGGCTGTGTAAAAGGATTATTTTCAAATTAAATCTTTTTCTTGATGCATTTAATGTCAGTTAAATGAATATTTTAAAGCAATTAATAATATTTTATAATAAATAATATTTTATTAAATGATTTTAAATTTATAAAAATAATATATTTGAAAAGTGAATGGGATATGGTTTAAAACATAAACTATGGTCTATTTATGGGTATTTTTCCTCTTATGGTAACATTATTTACCCTCAACGGGTAGAAAAATTTTATATTGTGGTAATTGTCGAAAGGGTTAATGGGGGGGGGGGGGGGTTAAAACTAAAATAAAAGGGTGAAAAAATAAAAAAAATTTGTCCAAATTTTATTCTATAATATTATTTATACTAATAATCATAATATCTTTTAATTATATCAATTTTGAGTCATTTGGATGTGAATAATAATTTATATGAATTTAATACATTAAGAAATTCCAAGAATTCCCCTCCCCTCACTTATAAAAGGACACCCATTATCTATTTTATTCACACCACTTTGATCATACTAGATTGAAAAAACCTTAATCATTTATCTTTTAAACATCCACATACAAGTTCTATAGGTTATATTATTCCCTAAATACCAACCCTAAGTTACATAATAGGATATCTAAAGGAAGTCTTCTGAAGAAGAGGTAATCATTTTTACCAACTTTTTTCAAGTTTATTTCTTCTTCAACTTCATATTAATGTGTTTTAACCAAAATAAAATAATAAATACAGTCTCATAAATATACTTATATATTATTATGATTATGGTAAAGCCACATTTCATCTATTTTTCATCCCATAGAAATAAAAATATCACTTGTGCGTAGGTACGACTTACCGTCTCCACGTAGTAGTGTAATTTTTATCATCACCAATTTACTTGGATGTTTATAAAGATAGAAATAATTAATATATATGAGAGATGTGATATAATTATTATTCTGAAATTATAATATCATATCTTCCTTCTTACCATCCAATCCATTGAAAAAACAATAGCGTCGCTCATGCATACATATGAACTACCACCTCCACGAAGTGATGTGATTCATTTTTCATTTAAAATTTATATGAATGCTAATATAGATAGATTTAATAAATATATACAATATAATTATAATTATATAAAAGTGAATTATTATTTACATTTCTTTAATTCAATCTGTTGAAAAGTGAAAACAACATTCATGCATACATATAACCTACCATCTTTATGAATGATGTAATTAATTTTTCCGTCTCTATTTATTTTGGATGATTATATATATATATATATATATATATTAAATATATATGATATTTATATCTTTAATAACATTATGAATATTTGTAACCATGATCAAGACACAAGGACCAATACTACCAAATCAAAACATACTTGAAAAATGAACCGGTTTACAATTGAAATAATGATAATAATAATAATATAATATTATTAAATGAGTGATAAAATGTTATAAGTAGATCATATATGTTATTATATATAGGTATATTGTTTTTTTAATGTAATTATAATAAATTAAAATTTATTATATAGGAGTTTATAGAACCAAATAGGAAATTCTAACTTGAGGTAAGGGATTTCGTCTCAATTTCTAGCTCATTGAGACATATTTGATATTATGCACCTATTTACTTCTATGTGGTGTATATACCACCCATTTGATGTATTTAACATGAATATATATTTATTAATGATGATTAAGGTTTCAATTAAACTTTTATTTTTTAATGAGATTTCATATTTTCTTCCAAATTTTCCTCTCTCTGGCACTTGAATCAGGAAAAGTAATATTTAAAAGAAAAGATGATATAATTCATATTTTTTATTGAGTACATTTTTCTGAATTTCTATATTATTCAAAATTATTTTAAAAAACCCATTTACTCAAATTATTTATTAATTAAATTTTAAGTTATCCTTTACTTTTTAAAATGTTTTGAAAGGAATCTTTCTAATGTTTTCTAAAAGATCCATTTTTTATTTTTTTTAAAAAAAAGTCAAAAGGAACATTTTTTAATATGTACAATATTAATCGATTTTCCTACCACCATAACTGTTTTATTCTATTTATCATATTCTATAAGTTTTTAATTTTTTTTACAAAGAAAAATATTTTAATAAAACATATTTTAATGTTTCTCATCCATTTTATTTTATTCTTAAAAATAAATTAATTTATTTCAAAACATTTATTTCTGATGAATTAAAGGTCATATTTTATCTCTTATTAATTTTCAGTTCATTAAATGTTTCTTGAAGTATTCACTTTCTTATGACTAGTTTTCATTGTACATTATATTTTTCTTAAATATCCATCACGTAAACATTTATTTTTTAAACTGTATATAATTTCTACAAATGGTGTTTTATTATGAAAGTTATTTGATCGACTGGGTAAAATCTTGATAAATACACATTCTTTTCTTAATATAGATATTTATAGATAAGGAATATTGTTTATTACTTAAATTGATCATTCCAAATATGAGAAATGAATTGGACATGAAAATATGGGTGGGTCATGGTTATTGACAACCTATCAATGCATTTATAGGTATCATGAGAAAAATAAGTTCACCAAATTAAATGGGTTTTTGGTGAATTCCTACCCATATATTAAATTGTCTTGGAAAAAGGCTTTGACGGTATAAATATCATGATGTCCAATATTAAGAATCTCCTCCCTTGATAATTTAGTTATTATTATCAATGATATTATTTCATTGATATTATATATGGATACATTTTATGCTCAAGTTATTTATTAAATGACATGTGTTTTAGTTATTTAACTTTCCATATTGATTATACCTTATTTACTCATGATAACTTATGTTCTACATAACTATTATTGATTATCTAAGCTAACTTTTTTTTTGTTTTCCTTTTCAAAGGATATGAATAAGGATATTATGAATAATATCCTAAATGAAATATTTTTTTATGATATTTATTTTATATTTTCAATGTAATATAGGAATAATGTATGTATTTGGTTCTTAAATATTACTAAACTAGTCGGTCCTTTGGGATGAGAACCGTTTTATCTTATACTAATGTAATAAAGTAGACACCAACTCTAAGTTATTTTATTTGGGGTTCCTTCAATAACACTCAAAAAATTTAGTTTAAAAGAATAATAATCTTGATATACCACATAACACACAACACTAAACTTTATGTGAACTGAGATATATTATAAAAATATTATTATTTATAAATGACTGTTATTATATAACCATTGAATTGGTGGTGTAACAACCCGACTTCTCTATAAGGTACAAATATTTTTTTTTATCTTAAACTATTTAGTGTATCCCATGTAATGTTTCATCATAGAGTCATGGAGGTCACAAGGGTGACCGGGGATTATTCGGATCTCGAAACCCTAAATTTTAGAGAAACATACTTGGCCAAATGGTTAGAAGAAATCATTTTGCCCAGCCTATACAATTTTCCCTAACTATACAAGACATTTTAGAGGAGAGCAGAGAGCCGCACAGTTGTCTATAACTATGAGAGCCTTGGACCACACCCGTGTGGGTTGTAGAGGGGGTTGGGACAGTGAGATTCACACGGCTTTCACATGGTTAGGAAAACCATGCACCTATCCCAAGCAGGGTCCGTCCTTAGGAAAAAATGTGGCACACGGTCGACTCACAGTTTGGCCAACCATGCATCCAAACCATGATAACCTTCCTAGAAGGGTGAAATTACCATTTTTACCTTAATGAAATCAATACCTCACCTATCTATTTTATCTCTTTATTTACAATGGACAATACCTCCTCCATATCCCGTGAGTTCTCCCGAAGCCTAAACTCGGCTTATTGATAACTCCTCCTTTAGGAATCCAAATAAAACACCGTTAGAAGCATTTAATCCACACCAGTAAGAACTCAATTATTCTTTCTTCCTTTATTTTTTTCTCTTCACATATCTTGTGCTATTTTGGTGTAAGATCATTCACCCTATTTTTAGGGCGTTGGACTGTTCTTTGTTTTTATTCCGATCTACTTCGAATCTGAAGCCAATATTGTATGAGGAGTTATCTAAGGACCTATGTTAAGTGTTATTGTTGTTTTACCTCAAAGTAAAGTTATTTTCATAGCTTATATATTATTTTGAATTACGGCCATTGCCACTCACTGCCTTAAAATGCGTTCTCCATTTCTAAATAATTATATGCATGCTATTATACTTATGAGGACCCTTGTTAAGTGATTAGAGGATGATGGCCTCTTGAAAACCTTCCCTTTGGATGTGATGGATTTAAGTGACCATTTAATATAATTGTTTAGTTTACCAAAGCATCTCCTAATTTCTTGGATTATCATAGAATGGGTTTGACATGATTAATTAATTAAATGGATTAATTCTAATGAATGATAACGGGTTTTAAATCCTCGATTATGAATTTTTAACGCCTTTATTAATTATTATTTTTGTTTATATCGAATGTAATTGTGTGGAAATGAAACGCCTCATGTTATATCAATGTAAATGTGAATTTTGTAAATTGTGACCCCTTGGTTATATTGGGTTCGATGATTAAAATTATTATAAGGTGATTCCTTAGTTATGATTATGATTATGATTATTAAATTGATATTGGTTGTGGAATGATGTTTAAGGGACTTGAAGAGCATGATGTTTCACTATCCCTTACATAAGGTGTTGAGAATGATGATTTTCACTATTATACTTGTATCTGGATGATGTACATGACATTACACATTCCCTTACTCAGGGTGTTGAGCATGATGTCTCACCCCACCAATCTCGAGTGTTGAGAATGACATCTCACACTCATTATGATATTCATGGCATGTACCTTCTTCTTGAGCCTATAGATCATTAGACTCGTTATGGACGCTTGAGTTATTCCCCAGGTCCATCCAACACCTAGTATCCATGTATATAGTTCTAAAATTCCTCATGTATAATGTACATATACATGTATAAAAAATATAGATATTCTATGTATATATATTTTCACTATATATATATGGTTACCAATCATATTCTTACAATGACCTATCCAAAGTAGGTAGAGCCAGCTTGGTGTCAGGTTGGAACCTGAGCAGGCTCATATTTTTTTATTCAGCTTTGTTATTATTCTTTATACCTACACACTACTATTTCTCTATACACATTATAGATTATTTCTAGACACCGTTGGTGGTGTCCTACTGGGATTTTATCTCACACCCGACTCAGGCCACCTTTGCTACTCGAGTAGATTACTTTTCTACAGTTATGGATAATGGAAAAAACCCTATTATATATGATTGATTCATTTTACTTATAGTGTGGATAATGGGAGTAGAGGAGTGGGCATATGCTCATGATGATGGTGGATAATCCTTTTGTCTTTTTTGTACTTTTGTATAGAATGTTGTATATGATTATCCCCTATTTCCACATTTTGTATATTATCATGCCATGAAATAATTGTATATGACTCAATCTATTAGATTTTGATATTATTACAGTTTCTTGGTATTTTATGCTTCCACATTTTATCATATTTGTTTCAACTATGCTATTGGTTATTCACATGATTTTGTTATTGAATGTTGTTTACTTTATCCTATGCGCTACTCTGATATGAGGGTATAGTCTCCCCACTGTACCACCTTGGACCCTCACTTATAGTCGGCCACCTTTGACATATAGAGAGGCATGATTGAGACCATGTGACCCACCAGATCAGGCCACAAGTTAACTGGATCTCGGGTCAGAACATTAAAAATTGGTATCAGAGGTGTTTATTTTCATTTTGTGTTACTATTTGGGTATTATATAGGAGGATAAAAGGTAATGAAATTTGGTAATGAACCTATTATTGGGAGTATCTAACCCATTTATATGGGAAACAAAATTACTTGGGATGGGTTATTATTATTATGATTATTCTTGTTACAATTGATATGACATCATCGTTGGGTGACACACATGATTTATGATGTTATTATTATTAGGTTATTGCAATGAGATTTATTTTTATAGATCCCGATGAAATGAGGACGTGTCTTCTCTTACATCATTATAGGCACATTAGGACTAATATTCCATGCATTTTCCCATGACACATCTATTTTATGCTTCCATTTCCTATTGTATATAGTTAGTGCATGGATTATTTTTTGGAAATGTGTTGACATTCTTTACAGGATTGAGAAAACATAATTGACACATAAAGTGTCTAACTTAACCTAATAGTGTTTTCCAACATATGTTAAAGTAGAAAACATAAGTAGTTAGTTATGGCATGTTTATCCATGGACCATTGGTCACATGGGATGGAATATGTTATGGTTAGGATTAAGTGGATGACACATTAAAATTTAAAAGGTGTATGTGCCCTTATAAATTGGAAATGTTATCCATCTAATTCAACCATTTAAATAGATTTAAATACATAAATGAGAACAAATTTAAAATCAATATAAATTTTATAATGAAATGGTTACCTTATATGTGTGATACAAGACCTAGACCTGGATCTGGACTTAGTAGTGGGTATTTGGGAGTCTATTACATTCTTATGGACTATTATGGTCATTACATCTCTCCTAGACCTAGCTTCTAGAGTAAGAAGAGAGGTATGATCTGTTTATAAGAAGGTTTTGTACCTGTCCTAGTTATCTATTTGTGATCCATTGAATGTTAATTTCTCTTCATAGGTGTGCGTTTGGAATTGTAGTGTCATACCACCATGAAAACATTGAGTTGTACACCAAGAAGGCAGAAAAGACCATACACCGAAGGTGGGGGGACCCAAGATTCCAGTGATCCCTCCTATAATACCACATATGGAACAACCTATTGTTCATGATATGGTCACTGATGCATAGTTTAGAGAAGGTTTTTTTTTCATATGATGTAGTCTATGCAAGGGGTTACTTGATATGCCCCGACTATGGAAGAGTTGATTTGGGAGTTCCAACAACAACATTCTCCCAATTTTTCAAGGGATGATAAAACACATGCTTCTAAGTCATGGTTGGAGGCCATGCTTTATATGTTTGAGCATCTAGAGATGCCTCTAGAGTGGAGGGTCAAATTAGCTTCTTATATGCTATGCGATTTTTCCAAGTGATAGTGGGATGTTATTACCTATGAAGATCGACATCAAGACATGATCTGGGTATAATTCCAGATGATCTTTTATAGTTACTTATTTCCATAGAATCTGAGGGTTGATTTGGGATGTTATTACCCAGGAAGATCAACATTTAATTTTAACAGGTTTTCTATTTTACTTTTTGAATTAAAACTCTAATATCATTCCATTTTAAGTATGTTAAAATTTTAAATCATTATGGATATGAATTTTCACTATGAAATTTTCATTGAAAACTCAAAAGGCTGGAAAACCTTTAAATGAAAACCTTTTAACCCTTCTTCATAATAAGTTTTCATCAATTTTTTTTGTAAAAACACAGCCACTTCCTTTTGTTAAAACTTATTTTAAAATAAATTTAAGTTTCTTAAAATAAAATCTATTATTTATTCAAGAAAATAGATTACAAAAATATGATTTTCACAATTTTTTTTATTATTAATTAAACAAATAGGGTGACCACTAAATTCACCACTATAATTTATCATCACCACATAATTTGATTGATCCACACAAAACTAATTAAAAACATAGTATGATATTTTTCAAGTTAATATTAACATGAATAGCTTAAAAGTGATGGAATAAAAATTGACACACAACATGAATCATAAAATAAGAGGTCAAAATAATAATATTTATTCAGCTTAAAATATTCCATGTTTTAAAAAAAATCTTCAATTACCTTGAATACTCTAATTAATAGCACAAAATAATTAAAATTTCCATTTATCATTTACTATAGGTGGATGTCATTACTTTACATATTTTTAAATTAACACTACATTATATTAGTCAAGAAAAATAATCACTTAGATCAACATATATAAAATTTATACAAGAACAAAAATCATGGAAACCCATGTACTGCACTATGATATTGCGTTCTTTGGGTGGCCTTGACTCGCGCAAACAGTTTTAAAACAAATAAAAAAAAATAATGTGTCATGATGGGTGAATTTCCTATTTTATTTATATAGTTGAATCCATAACATTCATTTCAATTACACGAGAAATCCATTCAGAAATACAAGCACATAAAGTCATAGAAACATCACAAATAGATCCACATATAAAATCCATGAAATAAAATAATTTAACTCACTATATAGAGTGAAACAATTCCAACATCACCATATGTATTCAGAATTAATTCAAGTATAAGTAAAATAATATAACAAAAAATCAAGATAATATTATAATAAATAGAAAATCATGAAATAATAAAACATATAATATTTTATTCTCCTAGATTAGTGCCCATAACACTGGTCTTAAGAGAAGAGATTAATATCAAAATAATGGAATATATATAAATACCCCTTCTCCCAAACCAAGTCTCCACTACACCAGGAATAAGAGAAGAGTTTAGGAAGAATTTGATAATAAAATCTCCTCTTCCTAGACCATATCAATTTAACATTGATCCCTGGGAGAGTGTTATGGAATTAAATGACTAAGGTTAGAGAATCCCATTTCTATAAAACATATCTTCATATCAACACTAAGCCCAAGGAATGAGTTATAATTTTTTTCATTGAAGAGAATTTTTGGGTAGGTTGGTTATCAAAGGTTGGACTGGTAAAAGAAATTGGTTTATAGGATTCAACATGTGAGTTTCAATTAGACATAATCATTTAAGTACTTATCATTCATGTTAAGGGTTGATAATAAAAAACGAAGGAAATAAATTCAAGTCTTTTGTTCTAAGGTTGTGAAATAATAGGATTAAGGATAAAAATGTATTATAAGGTTCAATAATATATCAATATAATTAACCAAAAATCCCCAAGTGGAAGGAAAACATCACTAGGTGACAATAAACCTTTATGGTTAAAAAATAAACTCATTCTAAAATAGATCTCAAAAAATTACTCATAATAAAAATCACTCACCACCACTACCAAGATTTCATACGCAGTGTCATTGCTACCAATGAAAACTCATCGCTTCCTTTGAGAAAAAACTAAATTGAAGGTTATATCGACCTCCTTTAACATACCCTATATTGCTTGAACCAAAATAGATCTCTCATACTTATACATAACCTAGTGATGAAACTTTCAGAGTGTCCTCCTTAAGGTGTAATTGTATTTGACCTAAAATCTATGTAATTTTATAGCACATATTTCTTATTATATTCAGTATGAACCTGAAAGGATTTTTACTTGGATCCATTCTTACAAAATAAAAAAACCTGACTCTTAATATGGGTTAATTATTTTCTTAGGTTAATTAATTAATTCAATTTTTAACTTAATTATCATTTTCTACCAAATTAAAATAAATTTATAGAAAATCATGATGCATGATCCTTCCATAGGACTCTACCTGAAAAATAGTATCAATTCTCTTAGTACATGAAGTAATCATGAAGTTCCTTACATATGATCACTGGGCCCCCTAAAATCAGATGTCCTAGTTAATCTTCCTTATTTACATCATATGATAAACATAACTGAAACTATTTCACTACTAACCCATGTAGTCCTTCCCAATGCATATCTCTAAACTTCATCATATCTCTCAATCATCACCTTTGATACCACCCAGCCATGAACCCTCCCTCTAAAGATACCCCTCTTAGGTCAGAAATGAAGAAAAAGAGACAATGACTCTAGAATCCCACCTCCAGTAGGCTATAATTTGGAAACTAGAACCGAGGGTATATATATCAAACACATTGGAGGTATTACCCTCATATAGTTCTAATGAGTAAGAGATAAGTTGATAAAGCCAGTAACCAACACTATTAATAAATATAGAAGAAATCCCAATACATGTAATGTCATACATAAATAGATACAACTTAAAAGAAAATAGAAACTACCAAAAGTAAATACTCAACAGTTACCATGAATCTCCACCAGTCCCAGAAAAACTTCTCAAGATAATACCACCCATATCAGTTAATAAAAATGTCTCATGGACCTAAAAAAAGTTATATATACATTGGGTGAGTGTAACATGTATACTTAATAGAATCCTTCCAAAAAACCTCATGTAAAATATTAAATATGTATACTAAATACCTATGAATAAACAAATTAAACCAACTCATCACCTAAAAAGGTAATACTATTTTCTGAACCTCACCTTGGTTCACTCACCGAGTAACATAAAAATGCAAAACATTAAAAATAAAAATCACATTTATATAAAGGTACTATGCTTCCACTTCCCCACTAGTTTTTCACTCTCAAACCCCAATGGATCATGTCATGTTCCCATCCCTCCCATAGGTCATTATTCATCCCATGAAATCATACCATATCCATTTCTGCATCATTTTCAACATGAAAACTCATGATCATCATACCCCAAGAGTAACCAAGTATATGATTAGAATCCACCACAACCTATATAAATGTATTATACCTAAATCCATCACAACCAATTCAATTACTACCATGAGAAGATATAACCACCACATATAGATACGATTTTTTTTTCTAAAAACTAAAGCTATTACAATCCTCTTATAAATGTGTAGTAAAATTGAGAGCCATCACATGATGGGTAGGATGACACATTACACTATAATCCATTATATCCTGAGATACACCTACTCATTATATGTATGAAGGGAGAGTGTGGGATTGGAAGAATTTAGCCATCAACTCCCACACTATCCTAGATGTTGGGTAAAATGTTCCCCAAAACATTTGGGTGTTGGTTTCCCTACTGACGTGGATGGAGTAGCGTATGAAATTAGACAATATAATTAATATCATGCATAACCAAACTAAGGGAAACCAACTAGCATATAACATCCCAAAAATGTGAAAATATAAATTATATCACTGAAATTAGATATTTTATTACAATACATTCAAAAGGACTTTTAGGTTTAAAGTTTTATAGATTTATGAAAAAAATTAACAAAAAAACCCATGTAATTTTCAAATAATGGACATTTTCCCACTATATAAGAAACTGATTAATCCCTAACAAGTCTTCAAAATATCCCACCAATTAACCATATAAGATATTCTTCATGACATTTCATAAATTTCTTATCTTTATAAATTATAGAAATGGAAACATATGAAAGGGGTGAGCTTAGATGCTTAGTAAGGGTAAACAAAAGTGATAAATATAAAGAATCATAAGTGAGAATAAAGTTATCATATGGGTATAATAAGGATACAAAATAATGTTATACCCAATAAATCATAGATCATAAATCATGGCATAATATAATAATAAATCATGAAAATGCGCATATCATAGAAAACATGCATACTTGTGAATTGCAGAACATCTATAAGAATTTAAATCATAACATAGTGGATATGATATCACAACTAATTTCCTATAGTGTACCATGATTCACTCACGCATTTCCCTTGGTGTATTAGGCTTAACTGACATATTTTACTTGGTGGATCAGGCTTTAATCACTTATTTACCTTGGTGGATTGAGTCCTCAAAACTCCTTTCCCATTATCTAAAGGGATATATAACCTCAACCAATTTATTAAAGGGTGATATAGGACCCCACCCATCATTATCCATACATATGTGTTCCATATAAAATAAATCCTCATCATATCGTAAAAATACCATATAAATAAAAAGGGTTTCACATCCCTTTTAAATAAAACCATATAAGGAAAACATTAATGATTCCATCAATAATTATAAAATGATATGCCTATGGAAAATAAATAGGTATCCAAATATATTCAGTAACTTTATAGGTAAATACCATTCAATCAAGATAATAGAGAACATGGAATTCACATCGTGTGGATAAGGGGTATACAATTTATTCAATAATTTCCCTAATTAATTGATATTATGGTATTTAAGTGAACACTATTCAATTAATGAAATGGAAAATAAGATATTAACAAAGAAAGTATTTAGAAGAAAAGTTATATCTATTCATAGTGGATGGTTTAGAAAGACAAAGTAAGGGACGAATCATATCTTTGATAGAAAATAACTTTACATAATCCATCCAAAGAAAGAAGGTGGATGGTTTCAAAAGAACATATACCCAGTGTAACAAGGTAAACTCAAAAGGATGTTGACATAGATTAAAAATATCCTGGAAAAATAATTATTAAAATAGTATCACAAAATAAGGTATTATGAATAGAATTGTTTTATACCATGAGTTCAATACCAAAAATTATAAATATATATATATTTATTAGTATATAAATCATGAAACTTAAATACAATGAGTGTAAATCATTTTGAATATAAAAAGGAAAATAGAGATGAAAACTTAAAATAACTTTTCAGAAGCATTTTTAACATTGATGTAAATAAAAATCTACACGCCACTAAAAATTAACTTTTGAAAAGGTGAAGTGAAATATTTTTAAAGATTTTACTTTTAAAAAGAATCTCCTAAAATGGATCCTTGATAATGAAAAAAAGTTTTCTTTAAGAACTATAGAGCTAAATATAAAATATTGATTATGGAAGGAACCTTTTTAATAATTTGAAATTAAATTTATTGAAAACCCACATTTTAAAAAGAGTAATAAAACCTTATTTATGTTCCAAAAGAGGATTATAAAATATAATTTAATAAAATATTAGTGAGGAATAACCTAAGAAAAGAAGAATAATTTTCAAGATAAAAGTTTATAACTAAACAAAAGGAGTTTTAGGATTTCAATATGCCTTATGGAAAATGTACCGCATAAGGTAATAAATATTCGATAAGTATTTATATGGTAGGAATTTAATTAAATATAAAATATTCAAATAATACCACATAGTATAATAAATGGTAAAATTTATGCAACTTATATGAATTATGTTCAAGATAATGATCATAAATCAATGATTGAAATTTGAGTTACTAAAAATCCTTACTACTGGGGTAATAATTGAATCAATAGAAAATTTAATAATAGAATATGATTTGTATTATTATATAACATGAAAAAAATTATGATAAAATTACATCCATGATCATTAAATACACCATAAAATAAAAACATGGTGCATAAAATTTATTATGTCTCAACGAATTAGAATTGAGATAAAAAAACCCATTAAAATATTGGTATATTTTAAATAAAATTACATGTAAATAAAGAACATTATATGGATATTAAATCCCCATTAATTTCATGAATATGTAAAAATAAATTCATTAGGTAGTAATCACACCACATAAAATAAATGGTGGTTCAAAATATCAAACATTTTTTATGAATTTGAAAATGAGACAATGAAACTATTAAATCTTGTCCTGACTTCTAAGAACGTACTTCAACCTCATGTATCACAATAATAAATATATGAATCAATTAATTTATAACCTTACTAATATAATTTTTCATTTATATTCTTCATATATAGTCATTATCTATATGAATTATAGTTAGTTTCTTTTTTAAATATTCTCCCACATCAGGTGTTTATAGTTTGGTCATTTGTACTAGTTTTATAATATCTATCTTTATTCATTATTATTAAATTATTATAATTAATATGTCATTAAAGTTACTATTATTAAATATTTATAACAATTTATTATGTTTCAAATTCCTTTCATGAGTGTTTTAGTCTTTATCCTTGATTATGAAATTGATAACAAGAATGTTTCGATGACTCTTAACGAATTCAAGATGTTTTTTAATTAATTATTTTTGATAATAATGATATCCTTACATAAAAAATAACTATTTAAATATTTATAAAATATTATTTTATTAATTATGTTCCCATATACAACCATGATATAAATTCATAGCATTGTTCAAGTAGGTGGTTAAACTGACCCAAAAATGAACATTCCATGATTAATAAATGATTATGTTGTGGTTTAGATGTAATAAAATCATAACATAATAATAATGATCATATTTAGTGTCTATTAGTGTGATATATCACAATTTTAAGAAATTATAAGAATAATTAATGGATATTAAAATGTTACATAATATGAATAAACAAATATTCCTCTTAATATTCTAGTATTAAATGATTGAATTAACGATGACTATTTGTTGAAAATATCTTTAATAGTTTCTATAGAAACTTAATAATGTCATAAAAATCATATTTTTACATTAAAATCATTCTTATTACAATCTGTGTAAGGTGGTTAAGGAAAATGAAACATTACGTCTTGTAGAGGCGGTAGTCCACACACACACTCATGAATGTTGTTTTTATTTTTCTTAAGGGGAAAATGGAAACATGTTTAATGATTATTACATTAAAAAATATAATTAATTATATAACCAATGATATTTTTACCATTTATTAATTATAATATTATAATTTTAAAGGTAAGATAGAAAAGAAATAAGTTAAGTAAAAAAGGATCCTTTGTAAATGGAGGGATTACACTAAAATATTATGACCAAAATATAAATTAAGAAATATAGGATTAAATGGGAAGTAAAAAGTGAAGGGTTTATAGAGGAAGACTAATTTTAATATTGGAATTGAATGGGTTCTAAGAGGCCCATTTTATAAGTGAAAAGGAGGGTATTGTTGTAAATACCCATAACTTTTTAGTAATGAGAAGTAAATCTCAAGGAAAGTGGATCCAAAATTGAGAGCTAATGGAGATAAGAAGTTATAAGGTCGGTAAAGGCCACCAAAAACATTCCCACACATGTTTAAAACATGTTTGAACTCATTTACTCATAGATTTTTACTTTTTTTCAGCTTTTACCACAGTAACTAGATTTTACCTATTCAACTTGTCCTTTATGATTAAAAAATAAAATTATAATTATTATATAATTTTTACCTAATGATTTAATATTTTAAATAAATTTTATTTTATTCAATTTCTAAAATTTATAAAAGTTAATTTTAAAATAATTAGTATATTATGTATTAAAAATAATTTCTTAACAAATATATTACATAAGTTTTAAAACATTAAATATATGTTTGTGAACTATAATAAATATTTTAGAAATTATAATATGACTCATAAGATTCATATTTTTTATAGAAAATAGTTCCATATATTTCCAAGTCATTCTTACAAACTATTAATATCATAAAGTGACAATATTTGTAAAAATAATATATTGTATTATTCACCTAAAAAATAATTTTTTTAAGAAAAATATCAAAAATTTATGCTAAGATAATGCTGAAAATTTTAATTTAATTTTTTTAAATTAAAATTATCAAATTTTTAAATTAGCCTTTAAATGAAAATATAATATAAAGAAAAATAATTTTTATTAAAAAAATGACCTTTTTAAACATCAATGGGTCTTAATATCATTTAATATAGATTTATAAATATTTGAATATTGATAAATAAAATTAAATTAAATACACACATTTTTCTAAATGCTTATTTGAAAGGTATCATTTATAAAATATTAATCAAATAAAATAATAATATATAATTGTTTTGATTGATTATTATCATTTTATCTACTAATGATTAAATTATTCATGTAATTTTAATATGTCGTGGTTCATTTAAGTTAGGTATTTTGTTAGTTTTATGTTTCTTGTGAAAAAAGTTATTGAATATAGTACTAATTTAAAGGGTCCACAATCTCAGGTCATTACATATCATTAAAACCATATGTAGTTATTGTTATACACAACACTCAACAAACATTGCTAAGGTATCGATCTCAAACAATAATAAAAACATAAAATTATATATTAATTAAATAAATAACCATTAATTAATATTATTTCATTTTAATTTAAAATATTATTACTTTAATCTTTTAAGATGAGTGCCTTCAACAGCCTAAATTCTATACTTATTATCAAGTATGTCAATGTCATCTATGATAACCAAGAACCAACCAAATTCTTTTATCATTTCCTTTTTTCATTTCATCTTTTATCTGGGTACTCTAGGACTAAGTCTAAGATACCATATTGAATATGCACATGTCATGCATAGAGTTTAAATGTATGAAGAAGTTAAAAACTAATTATTTATTATCCAACAATCTATCCATTTAAGAGCCTCAGAAAGAATAAATATATCAATGAGAAATCCCCTCTTTGAACTCTCCCCAACCACCCAGTATCATTCCCACACCATTATACATAGTATAATATATACTTCTAATACCGTCAATGACCATCACTACATACCTGGGATCCCATACCATTTATTAACCTATAACTAACCACCAATATAGATCTAACCTCCAACCCTTTACTCATCAAATCATCCCAACCATACTAGGTTATTAATAAAACATCAAGTAAACACATATTATAGATTATACATACATATTAAATGTATTCCACACATAGAAAAAGGTACCAAGAATATGGAATCAAGGTTTTCAAGCCTCCCAAAAATCAAGAATGGGATTGTTAATCCCAAAACATTTATTCTTTAAATTAACCAGCTTATAATGAATAATTTTTTCACATAAATAAACATATTGATAGTAGCTAAAAATAGATATAAATCAGTCATGAACTAGATCTAAAAATTATTCCTATAATTCTACAAGTTCTATGGGGAATATTAACTAATATCATGAATTTTCTATTATTTAATTAATATTATCAGCTTTAAGTGGTTTATCTATTTCAAGAAATTAATCATGTTAAAAAATAAAAAAACCCTTCCATGTTGATATCACACTATCTAGTAAATATCAAGAGGAAACAAAAACATAATGAAAACATAATAGATCACATAAAGCCCAACTATTTATTTAATCTCTAGAATTAAATATTAATTATCTACACATGTGATAAATATCACATTTCAATTATTATAATTATACAATAATTAATAACTTTCTACAACATGCTACTTTAATATTATCAAAATTAAATTTAGAATTAGTATGTTATTTTCCTTTTTTATCTCTCCTAGAAAATTTCCATACTATAAAATATTATTAATCAACAACCTAGGAAAACATTATTTAGCTTATTACTTTGATCTGCAACCTACATGAAATAATTTTTCCAATAATAAAAGTAATGCATCATGAAATAAAATTTTATTTCAATTAATGAAATAATATTAATAATAAAACATATATCATATTCAACTACATTCAATGGTGATTTCTAATTCCTTCTTAAATTCTATAATAATGGATAAATGTTATTTAAATTGTATATAATTTCTAAATTATAATTTAACATCATTAATTTGATTCATATCAAATTCAAAATTGGAATAATATTAATATCAATTTATAGCATTCTATCCCAGGATATTAAACAATGATAATAATAATTATCTACTATGAGCAATCTAAAAATTGTGAAATAACATTATTTATTTATTTCGTGGATATCATCTTCCAACTCAATTCAAAACTATTAATAATTCACATAAAAAAATTCTTCTTCTTCCTATTATTTCTAGATAATAGAATGGTGTAACTCATTATAAAACATGAAATTATCCCTTCTCTCTATTATAATTCTAGATTATTATCTTACTTAAGGTTGATTCCATTGTTTAAATGAACTTAAACATGATAAATTCAAACTTTCACATGAATAAAAGAAATAATTGAGATCCCCTATTTCTACAATAATATTTTACACATTTAAGTAATAAGAACATAGGAGAGGGAAGAAGGATAATACTAGTCTAAAACTATAGGAGTAACTGATGTTGATAAAAAATGATTCACAATGTCTGAATGGCGTGATCCTATTCGTCTAGGATTAAGAGAAGAAAGGAAACTTGAATACAGGAAGAACTATTTTTAAGATATAACAGATGTGTTTTGCAGATGTTTTCATAAAACTTGGTTATATCATCATATTAAATTCAGATAAATTTTGTTCCACACACACTTATTTAAATCAATCTAAATCTTATAAAAAATTTAAATGAGTCAAAAGATATCTTAATTTCTAGGTTTAAGCCATAATTTCCATTAATCATGTTAAAATCATGTTTTAAGCAAAAATTGGAAAGAATTTAGAAGAATTCTATATAAAATGGTACCATCATGTTACACATGCACATTATGCGAGGCTAAACTAATTTACCCTTATACAGCTTGTAACACCCTGAGATTTTATGAGAAATATTTTGTTTTTATGTATTATGTTTTACGAAACACCAAAGGAATATTTCACTACAAACAACACTATCTTGTCTTGTGTTGTATGCAAGATCAACCTTCCTTGATAGCTTGCGTTGTATGCAATACCGAGTTTCACTAAACGACGATATGTTATTAAAATATTATATAAACTAGCCGTTATGAATATTAATACCCACTTTTTGAAATTTTATAAATTTTATCTTTCAAAATGGACTTCATTTTTGGATTCTAAATATTGAAATTATCCTAGGGTGAATTTTTGGTATTTTTCTGGAAACTTTCAATTTTTGATGAATAGTAAAAACACTGAGTTATTGGTTAAAACCGAATTTTTATTTAAATAATAATTTATTTTATTTAAATTTATTTTATGTCAAAATAGATACATAATACCTATATAAGTTCAATATAATTCATTGGAGTCATTTTATAATAATTTTAGATATATAAAATTTTTAGATATATAAAAATTTTATTGAACTTTTGACCATCTTTTACCCACCTCCTAGGAGAATTTACAAATTTACATAAAACTTAATTTTACCACTTCTGTGAGTGTAATTTTAAAAATATGAGAGACATGGTTGATATCAGTAAGTTAAATGTGGTTTAATAATATAAAAATAATTTTTCGTGAATAGTAAATTTTTACTTTTATTTACCACGGTTAAAAGTAAATAGGGTAATTAAGGGTAAAAATGATATTATTATTACCCTAAAACATGTCCTAATTCTATTGGATTAGTGTAATTCTACCAAAAACAACCTTAGGAATAAAATATGACCCTTTAGGTCCACTTGGATTTGATTAGGACATTTATTATTATTTAATTCAAAGAAGAGTTAAAAGAGTTAAAATCAAAGTTTAATAACTAAAACATTTTTAATATAGGGTTATAAATAAGATAAATTCGACTATAAATATTCATTAGAAATATAAAAATATTTCCTACATAATTATATTTTATTTATAATTTTTATACTTTAAATAATTTATGTTATTTATGACACAATGATGATGCAGTAATTACCTTATTAATGAAATATTAACATAATTGATGTTATAAATACCCAAATAAATATAATTTGAGACTTTGTGAATTAAAATAATTTTATAGGTTAATATAACATATTAGGGTTAGTTAGATGAATCTTTTTCGACGTAATAATGCTGTTATGAATTAAAAAAAACAAATACCAAATAGTGTCAAAATTAACATAAAAGAGTTTTTAAAACAAATATTATATTATTAATTTTTATTCTATTCCTATGAATATAAGGTTCAGAAAAAAGACTTATATAATAATATATATGAAATTAATGAACCAATTGGTGTTCTATTGGAAGTGTATAGTAAGTTTATTAACCATATAGTGTAAGAATACAAGAAGACACGGTAAACGTTAAATTATTTAACTTAGAGTTAAATCTAAATGATAAGGTTAAAATGGTAACCTAAACTTGTCTAAAACCTATTGGTTGAGATTATTGAGACCCATAACCACCATATATTCAAAATAAGTCACTTTTTAGCCATTATAAACCGAATATGACTTTATTATAAAATAATATTTTAAGTTTTTCCTAAGGTGCCCCTCTCCTCCCTTATAAAAGGGCACCTCTTCCTTATCCTCTTAACACAATTTTGAGCCTTCAAGATCGGCCAAAACCTGACCATTTATCTTCTAAACATCTATACTTATATCATAGAGGTTCTGGTCTTCTAAAAATACCAACTCTAGTGCCCTAAGAGGAAGTTTAAAAGAGACACGTCAAGGAATAGGTAATATCTTCTACCGATTCTTTCAAGTTTCTTTCTTTCTTCTTCTTCTTCTTCTTATTTATTTGTTTAATTATAAAGTAATAACATAAGTATAAATAATATAATGATATGTTTTTATAAATATGAAACAAACCTATTTCACATTCTATCCATCCTATGGAAAACAAAATCACCGCGCGTGCGTATGTACGGAATACCGTCTCTATGCCGTGGTGTAATCTGTTTTCCACCACCACCTTACTTGGATGGGTATAATGGTGTAAAAAAATAACTATATATGATTATTATAACATGATACTGATTCTGAAATATTATATCATCAACTCCAATTCCATTCATATAATTATGGGAATGATATCATCGCTCGTGCGTACGTACGGCGTACCATCTCCACGATGTGATGCGACTCATTCTACATGATCTTCATTGAATAAAGATTATATAAATTAATTTAATAAATAAATATGATATATATTACACTAATACCATTATGTAAATAAGGTATCTATAACTGAAAAAGAGGAATATGAATCTATTCGACAAAACACGCATAAGAACATAAAGCAATTAACACCCGAATAACAAGAAGTAATGAAATATTACAAATAAGAAGATAAGAATATGACCATATATGATATCATAACAATGAATATGATTATTTAATAAGTAAATGAAATTATTTAAATCATTATACAGGAGTTTTGGATACGTACGAAACATATCATACCTAAGGTAAGGTATAACTCTTCCAGTCTCATTCTGTCCGAGATTGTTTATTTGTAAGTATTTACTGGGGTCATATTTATCATCCACATCCATGTTTCATAAATATGTAATATTATTTATATCCTCATACAATTTTTTATATCCAAATTTACCTATTGGTGAATTTTAGTAAAAGATATGAAAGGAATATTTTGTCGTTTTCAGTACGAGATACTTTTTGACTTTTCTGGCCAAAGTACGAGAAGAATGTTTTTTTAACTTAAATAGCATGAATGGATTTTTATGATTTCATAGAAAATTATTTCCATGAAGCTTACTTTACAAGTTTTCAAGTTTAATTTTAATTAAATTCTTTTAGTTTAAAATTTTATGACATGTTATGAAAGGAAAAATGTTTTTGAAGTGGAAAGGATATTTTCCTCAAGAATAGAGTTCAAGTGTTTTATCAAAATTATTTTACATCTAAGATAATATAGGGTTCTATTTCTATACCTATTATTACATTTATTTGATTATTTTATGATGGAATTATTTTTATGAAGTATTTTTATCTTATATGGATTATGTTATAATGACATGATGTTTAAGAATCTCATTTTTTTACATGGGTTATGCTATGATGTATGATTTATGATTTTGTGGAACACATAATAATGGTATAATTATGAGATGGGTGGGACCTATATCTCCATCCAATGAATTGGGTAAATATTTATATCTCATGAGATAGACATGGATGGAACAAAAAGTTAATCCAGTTCAGTGATACAGGACTGGAATGAGGAGTGAACTTGTTTCAGAAATGGACTTTGTACACTATGATAGTCTTGACAACGAGTCTTGACTAATAAGAAATGATTTTATATTATTATGTGTGTATGAAAAAATTTTCATGTTTTATTTTATGATTATTGGGATTAAATTTCACTACTATGATTTATCCCACGTTATGATATTATGATCTCTTTTGCAGGTTAAGATTTTCAAAATGTTATGTTCTTATGAATATGATATGATTGATATTTCCTTTGTTTACCCTTACTGAGCATTTGATCTCACCCTTTTGTATGTTTCCTTTTCCCCAGGTCAGGAAGAAGGGTATTAAGTGGGATATTCCAAAAGGGACTCTAGATATGATGAAATAAATGAGAGACAATGTAGATGCTTTATGAACCAGTTGTTTATGTTTCCCAGTTTCTAAAGACACTATACCTATATGATCATTTCATGGTTTTGTTATATGTTGTAATAAGTATGCTTCAATTCTGAAGTAATAACAATGTATGTAAAGTATGGGTCATTATACAGCTCAGTCCAAGATGACCTTGATGTGAGAGATTCTATCTATATAAAAGAAATTCTAACTACCCTTATGTGAAACCTAAATGACCTTTACACATAGTTTAAAAATCATGGAATTCACTACCCTTATTCAGAACCGAGTGACTTGTGAACATGATATAAAACAACCTATAAATAAGGTAGGTAATCTACCAACATGCGACTGAACCTTACATAATGAATGTAAATTAGGTTGTACCCTTACACTATTAGAATAAAAACTATGATACCCTTATTCATGGGAGGGGTGTTTTGTATGGGTAATGAAAAATTTATAAAAATAAAAATTTTAAATAAAAAAGTTATAATTATTTAAGACAAGGCTTTATTACTAGTTATAAAATTTTAAAATACTTCTAAAATAACTAAATCACTTTAAAAACATCCAAATTAATTTCCAAATACAAAATTTCTAAAAATTTTTAATAGATTTCTTAAATCAAAAAAACTACTCCTAAATTACTTATTTAATAATATAAAAACATTTAAATTACCCTTTCAAAATATATAAAATCTAGTAGAGTTATCAAACACCCAGAAAATAAAAAATGAATGACTCAATAAAAACTCTAACCCTTACAATTCCCAGGTTAAATCATGTGTATTCGGAGTCTAATATTTATTGAAGTCTAGTTTTCTCCCAGTATCTAAAAATATATGTACTTTAATAAAATAATGTAGTTAGTTTTCACTAATATTTTATTTCTTTAGAGATTTTGATATCCTAATTTTCTATAAGATAAATAACTAAGATGCATAATGTATTTACTTTAATGTATGTTTGAAGCTTAAAACAACATTAAGAAATGGTTCCCACTAAACACCCAAGTATACGAAACAATGGGATTACATTATATAATAAATTACATGATATCCATTAGTTAATCTTTTTCGCATATGATTTTCGATTACACTACTATTTTAAAAACATTTTTGTAAAGGAATAATGGAAAAATTACAATAAATATAAGACTCCTCATCAATCCCCCTTACACTACCATCAATTATTTGATGTGAATAAGGTAATGTAATTTTGTGATAACCTCAACTCTATATATATTTGATTAATATATACTCTAAAAAACCCACCCATAGGATATTATATCTTATTTCTAAGTGAATTAGTTTTTCAATGAGAATTAATAAAATTTTATAAAGTAATCTCATAGAGTATATGAATTTACCTATATTAGAAATTTATAATAGTTTACACGATCAAGCTAAAAGAACACTAGAATATTTGTTTCTAACCTTTATTTTATAGAGATTTATTTTTCTAGAAATTAAAAAATAAATATGTTGATAATACATATGGATTTATCTCTAATGAGTCTAAAACCTTCTGAGTATATCCTTGAAATGAACAAAGAATTATATATCCACAAATAACACGAGTCTTATATGTTATATTCATCATTCATTTCCAATATTAGATATCTATGATTTAATTATTTTTTTACTGTTAATTATGTATGAAATACTATAACAACAATCATTTAAATAGTTAAATAATGTCTTTTTATGTTATAATAGGATACTGAGGTATTTTTTTTAATAAAAAAATAATTTTCTAACTAGAATCTATCCACTGGGAAAACATTAGTCATGTCCTCCTCTTGGTTGACTAAGAAATCACCCTTTATCATCTTTTATAGAGCTCACCTTAATTTTTATAAGTATTTTGAACTTCCTTGGATCCAAATAAGTGATAGAGATGTATTACATGTAATGATTAATATTCTTGAAGTATAATATTTTACTCACTTATTTTTAATCCACTGTAGTTCCTCTTCTAGTGACATTTCTTTCCATATGAGAAGAAAATAGCATCACGTTCACTACACTACCTCTAAATCTTTTGTTTATTTGAAATTAATTTTAAAGGAAAAATTGAATTTGAACTATTATTGTCCTTTTTGTATCACCCTAAGACTTTAAAATATTTTCCTTTAAGAATAAATTTAATTTTTTTGAAATCTTTACAATACATACAACAACAAATTTAACCAAAACACTATTTCATCATGTTTTTCATAGAAAATGAAATTATAACAATTTTAGAGAGTTTATATAGTAAATTTATGTATTATATATCAAACCATATATTTTTTTCACTCATCCAATATATTTTTATAGGAATAATATGAAATAAAACCCAATTTTATAGATAAAATACTATATTTTTATAAAGGAAGTTTTACAGCATTTTAATGAATAAACTTTATTAAATATAAATTTTGAAAATTTTATATATTATATATATAAAAATAAACTTCATCATTGATATAGGAACATAAAAATTATCTTAGGGTTAATTTTTGGCATCTTTTAGAAAAGTTTCATTTTTAATGAATAATGAAAAATAATGAATTTTAATTCAAAACTTATTTTTTGTCTAATTTATTTATAAGGTTAAATTATATTTGAAAATGTTTTTAAAGTTTAATTAGATTAATTTTTTATCAATTAATCAAATTTAGTTCATTTTAATTAATTTTACTTTTAAATTGAATATAAAAACATATCAAACTTTTGAACAATTTTACTTTAAAAACTCGCATTGTCGTCCCATCTGGGGGATTAATTTTAAATTAATTTCTTCCAATTATGTGATTTTAATTTGGTAAAATGGATAAAATATTTGGAATCATAATATTTTATAATTTATAATAATTTCAACTTAGTTTTTGAACCAAAATATTAGTGAAAGTGATTAAAATTAATTACAATGATTAAGAGAAAAATCAGCCTTAACAAAGGACTAAACCTTAAACTTAAGGGCCCAAATGACCTATTAACTTATAAAAAATCTATTGGATTTAAATATTTTGACCCTATACTCCATTTAATATAATTTATACTATTATTGGATCCACTTTACTTGGGAAACTTTTCGGTGGAAGTCCTATTCCAAAAAATTACAAGAGTGCCACTCCACTATAAAAAGTCCTCCTCTCCTCCAACTTCCTCACACCTCTCAAGCCACTTTTTATCAAAAAATATCAACTAAAATATCTCATAAACATACCTAAACTAATTATATAATCCTAAAATTGTGCATAAATCCATCTAAGGAAGCTCTTTGGTGCAAACCAAAATAAGTTACCCAAAGAAGAGGTAATATCCTTTCTCAAGCTCTATAACTTTATTTTCATTCTCTACACCCTAAAATATTCTTATTCCAAGATTATATAAAGAAATAAGTATCATAAATATACTATTATGTTGTTATGTGAAAGTTTAAACCTTCACTTACACAGACATCCATCTAATGGGTAATGAACCTACCGTTTATGTGTACGACGAACTACCACCTCACGAAACAATGATTGTTTATTTTTTCCTTTACCACCTCTCATGGTGGGAATTATGATCGACACACTATTTATATATGATATATATTATATTTATATTATATTTATTTTTATTTAATTTTTATATAACACATACCCTTATTCTTTCCATTTTGTGTAAATATGATAACATCGTTTGTGGAAGTATGGACTACCACCCCCTCAAAGCGATGTGATTCATTAAAACTATACATGGAACGTATAAAGGATTTTTTATTAAAACTATATGACATATATGAAATAAATATAATACTATAATTATAATTTATATGTATATCATTAACTTTTCATTCTTTTAATAAAACAAATTAATGAAAGTAGTGTTCATGCGTACGTACAACCTACCATCTCCATGAACGATGAATTTCATTCCCTATATCCAAATATTATTAACTATTATAAGTAATTATATACTAAATATATATGATATTTAAATAATGGTTTAAATTCTAGATATTATGAAACCATGATCTAATTAATATGAACAACAAGTTAACACATACTCGACAAACTAGGAAATTAACACCTGAAATAGTGAAAATGATGACAGATTGTTATTTAATTGGTAATAAGTTATTATAATAAGATAATATATGATATTATAAACATTAATATGGTTATTTAATAAGTTATTAACACTCTTAGAACCATTATATCAGAGGTTAAATTCCATTTACATAAAGGAAATTTAAGGTAAGAGATTTCATCTCAATTTACATTCCATTGAGAATTATTTGTTATTATGCACCAATTCAATTTTATATGGTGTATATACTTCCCTTTGAAATGTTATATCATGAATATTATTATTAACATGATATCATAAGTTTCATTTAATGTTATTACTTTATTAATATTATGATTCAAATGTTTCAAAGTGGTACGAGTCACTTTGTGATGTTTAAAGATTATTCTCCCCAAGAATGTTTTTAATGATTATATTTTCAATCTCACAATATTTTTTTATTTTAAATTTCTCTTGAAATGATAAAATTATTGAAATAATTTAAATATACACATTATTGGGTTATGGATATTATTATTTCTTCAACCCTATAACATTTTTACACACAGTGTTCACTTTGACAGTTATTTGATTAACCAGGGAATTATTGATAAATCCATAACTTTTATTCAATAAAAATATTTGAAAAGGAATATTGTCTATTGTTGAAATAGATTATTCGATATGAGGAATTCTTTAGAAATCTAATTACTGGTGGGGACCAAACTTTATATATCCCATCGATGCATCTATAGGTTATCATGGGATAATTAAGTTGGCCAAATTAAATAGGTTTCTACTTGTAGTTTTAAACCATATGGAGGATGTATATTGATAATATAGGTTCTCATGTGCCTTAGACATGACAGATAATAATTAAGCATTTACATCATAGATATTTCAATTTTCATTGTTATTACCCATGAGGTTTTTATATGATAAAATATATGGACGCATTTCATTCTTAGTTTATTAATTAAATGACACGTGTTTTCAGTTTCTTACCTTGACATATTTATTATGACTTATCTAGTTATTTTAATGGGATGAGTTATTAGATATTTACCTTTCCATTTTTATTATGCCTTATCTAGTTATTTTAACGTAATGTGTTATCAGTTATTTACCTTTCCATGTTGATTTATTCTCATTGATTCCTTATTTATCCCTCTTTACTTACCCTTAATGAGCATTTGAGATGACCCTTATTATGTTTCCTATACCTATGTTATAAAGATAAATCCTTTGAATGACTTTTAAGGATGTTTTTTATTTCATTTTATTATGTATCATGTTTGTATTTTCTATTTTCCAATATATTATGGGTATCATGTATATAATATGGATTTCTAAAAATTATAAAATGATCGGTCCTTTTGGATTTGATTCTTGGTAATCATGCCAATGTAATAAAATAATTCACCAGCTTCAAGATTTTGGGGTCGGGGCATTATAGTTGGTATCATAGGAATTTTAACATTAACCTTGAAAACTAGATTTAAAAAACTTAGATTAAGGAACATATAACCCTAATATAGACTTTGAGGATAAGTATAGAAGAATATCCTATAATTTTGGAAAGGTAGAGATTATGTGGGTATTCCTAGAAATACATCCCTATCTGGATACTAAAAGTGGATGTGGTTATGGAACATTTGTACCCAGGAGTGGAAACTCCGACAAGGTGTGTCAGGCTTGAATCGACATAACCTAGTACATGACAATGAGCCATACTAAACACCTATTTTTACACTCCTAGGAAACATACTTTAGATAATTCATATTTTCTTTACAAACTATTATGAATGATTTAAGATAAAATATATACCTAAAGAAACTAGATTTTATGATTCTAGGGTTTACGATGCATAAATGTTATGTGTTATAACATATATGGAATTATATATTATGGTTTTATGAGCTTATCCAGTATATTACATTGTTTAGAAATGACTCTTATAATGATGAATGATATCAATACTCATGGAAAATGTAGATATTTCCCTACTAATGAAGCTAATATAGCTAGTATTGTAAAGGAGTAAATTATGGTTGTATTAGGGGATCTTAAACAAGTTATGAAAAACAACCTTTCCCAAATGAAGAAACCTATTCCATATAGAAAATATCCTATGATAGATCAATTTATTTGAAATAATCCCCCATTGTTTAGTGGGACTACTAATCCAATTGTAGTTTCAAAATGGATTAAGTCTATAGATATTATATTTTATAACTTGGGATATAATGAAATGTAAAAGGTTACACTTGTGGTATATTGAATCAAAGGTGATACTGATCAATAGTGGACCTTGATCCAAAATACTAGGGAGGAAAAATAAATAGAACTCGTGGAATGAAGAACCTTTAAAGAGACATTCTTTGTTAAATACTTCCATCATGATAAAAAAATTGAGATGAAGAGGAAGTTACTTTTCTTAAATTAAAATAAATAAGAGAGTTTGGAATATTATAACCTTTCCAAGGTTATCCATGTATGCTACAGATTATATATGCAACACAAAGTTCAAGATCAACCACTTATTTGAATGTCTTAATCCAAATATCCGAAGGGAGTTAGTATTTCATAATTTCTAATCATATAAATAAATAGTTTTATATACCATTAAAATAGAGAATGAATTTTATAGAACCAATATATTCAATGAAAACTTTGATAAGAAGATTCTATCTGAACATCATGAAAAATGGAATGATTCTAAGAAGAATAATAAAACACAAACTTTTCCATCTTGTGAAAACTGTGGAAAAAAGAACCTTGGGAAATGTTTGAAGGGACCATGAGTTTTTTATAAGTGTAGGGACAGGGGTCACAAGGCTCATGAGTGAAAAGGGTAGAAGGAAAAAAATGTTGTTCTATGTTTCAACTCTAGGGAGATGGGGCACTATGAAAATGAATTCCCCAGGCGTTAAGGGAATCCACTATAGAAGAGGCCAATAGGAGATGAACAAGTTTATGTGACCACTATAGTAGAGTCAAGAGTTCCAAATGATGTGGTGGTTGGTACATTAACTATATATTCATATTTAAACAATGACTTATTTGATTTTGGATCATTATAATCTTTTACATCTACCTAGTTTGTTAAGAATAATAGACATTTCCATTTCGATTTGTCAGTAAAAACTCTTAAGGGAAGTATCATTACAACCAAAATGGATTGTGAATTCCCCATTATGAGACATAAACATGATTTACTTACTGAACATGTTATCATACCGATTTTTGAATTTTATATTATCCATGGTATGGACTGGCTCACAAAATATAATTAAAAAATTTATTGCAAGGAAAAGGAAATTATGATTTTTGAAAAAGATATAGAATCCATTATCTTTAGATAAGAATATTTCTCACTTAATTCTTATCTTGATCCACCCCCCGTAGCTCTAAAAAATGAAATTCTTGGGGAAGAATATAAAACAACACCTAGTGAATAAGAAGGTAATATTAAAATTAAATATGTACCTATTATACAAGAATACATTGATGTATTTCATGATGAATTACATGGACATCCCCTAGAGCGTGAAGTTAAATTTCCCATTGATTTTAACCCTGATGCAAGGCCAATATCAAATAATCCCTATATAATGGCTATAGTGGAATTAGTGGGGTTGAAGAAACAACTATAGGATTTGGGTAATAAGGGATTTATTCTCCCTATTGTTTTACCATGGGGTTCCATCATCCTCTTTGTTAATAAAAAAGATGGATCCATGAGGTCATGCATTGATTATAGGGAAATAATTATTGTTACAATAAATAACAAGTATCCTCTACCTCAAAATATGACTTGATTGATCAACTTCATGGAGACCAATATTTTTCAAAGATTGATCTTTGTTCAGGGTATCACCAATTGCGAGTGAATAAGAAATACATTCTGAAGATAGCTTTTTGGATGAGGTATATTCATTACGAGTTTACAATAATGCCATTTGTATTGAATAATTCACCCTCTATTTTTATGGAAATAATGAACATAGTATTCAAGGAATATCTTAATGAATTTTTTTTAGTATTCATTGATGATATTTTGGTGTATTCTAAAAGCTATGAGGACCATGAAAATCACTTGAGAAACATTCTTAAGACTCTTATAAAGGAATATTTATATGTGAAATTTAGTAAGTAAAATTTCTAGATTCAAGAAGTATCTTTTCTTGTACATATTGTCTCTAAAGATAGAATATCAGTTGACCCTAAAATGAAAAAGGTAGTCAGATAATGGACTACTCCAACTAACATAATTGAGGTATGTATTTTCATTGGTTTGGAAGGTAACTATTGGTGATTCATTCAAATTTTTTCCAATTAGCTAACTCGTTAACAAATTTTACAAGTAAAGGGGTTAAGTTAGTATGAAAAAAGGAGCGTGAATAATTATTTTATGAACTAAAGATAAGATTAGTCAATGTTACGAATTTGAATCTACCATATGGGAGTGATAGGTTTTTCATATATTGTGATGCATTAAAGAAGGTATTGGGTTGTTTCCTAATGAAAAATGATAAAGTTATTGCTTATGCATCATAATAATTGAAGATTCATGAACAAAACTATCCAACCCATGATCTTGAGTAAGTGGGTATAATATTAACTTCAAAAATATAGAGACATTATATCCATAGTGAAAAATGTGGAATATTCACAAATCATAAGAGCCTGAAATACATATTCTCTAATAAATAGATCAACATGAGACAAAGGTGATGAATCGAGTTACTCAAGGATTATTATTTCTTAATAAACTACCACATAGGAAAAAAAATAAGGTAGTAGATGCATTGAGTGTAAAGGATCATGGATTTTTAACCCAGATAAGGATTAAGAAGGATCATATGTTCATGGATATAGTAAATATGCATGTGGGAATTTATAAGGAAGGGGAGGAATCGATAATTTTTCAAACGATTGAAAAAATATCTATTAGAGAGGGTAAGAAATTTTCAATATGATGATAATGAATTTCAAAAGAAAATCAAAGCTATGAATGATGGAAAATTAGAAGACTTTGTTTGTAAAGATGGTGTTTTATAATTTGGAAGTAGAATATGTGTTCCATCTATACCTGAGTTGAAAAGGAAATTTTTTTTGATGATTACAATATCTCAAATTTATTTATACACCATGGAAGAACTAAGAATTATAAGGACTTGAAGGAATATTTTGTGTGGGACAACATGAAGTAGGAAATTTATTATTATGTGTCCAAATGTTCGGTTTTTTAATAAGTGAAGGCTATGAGGTAGAATCCTAAATGAGTTCTAAGACCTCTTCCTATTCCTATAAGGAAATGTGATGAAATTACTATATACTATATCATGGGACTACCAAAGTATCCTAAAAGGAATGAAAAAATATGGGTTATTGTTGATAGCCTAACCGAATATTCTCATTTCCTTTATATAAGATAAGAACTTCATCTTGACCACCTCACAAGGCTCTATATTAATGAAGTTCTAAGACTTCATGCCACAAATCTATCAATTGATTCTAATCAAGATCACCACTTTATATCAAAATTATGGAAAGTTATTAAGAAAGATCTTGACACTGAGCTTCATTTGAGCACTTCCTAACATCCTCAAACTGAAGGATAATCCAAAAGTACTATTAAAAAATGGAGGAAATGTTGAGGTAATGCTCGCTCAACTTTAATGGTATGTGATATTGGCACTTACCTTTGGTAGAGTTTTACTATAATAATAGTTTACATTAAAGTATTAAAATTGCACCATATAAAGAATTATATGGGAAGAGATGTCGTACTCCCACTAGTTAGGATGAAGCAGGGGAAATGAAACTCATAGGCCCATAACTTGTTGAATAAACAATAACAAATTTAAAGGCTATTAAATCCTATAGTAAATAATCTCAAAGTAGAAAATAGTTATGTCGATAATTAGATGAATGATTTAGAGGTCCAAGTGGGAGATCAAGTTTTCTAGAAAGTATCACCATGGAAGGGTGTTATCAAGTTTGGTAATAAAGGTAAACTCAGTCCCAAGTGCATCATAACCTTTGAAATTATTGAAAGGGCTGTATTTGTTTCTTATCATTTGTTAATGCATCCAAATCTCTCAAAGGAACATGTTGTGTTCTATATTTCTATGCTAAGGAAGTACATGTCAGAACCAATTCATGTGCTCATATATAAAGATATAGAGTAAGAACCTAAAATTTAATACTATGAAAAATATATCCATATTCTTCATACCAGAGAGCAGGTGTTGAGGAATTGGATGACTCTTCTAGTAAATGTACTATGGAGAAATCAAAAAATAGATGAAGAAACATGGGAACTAGAGAATTCTATGAAAGAGAACTACCTATATCTTTGATGGTAATAACCCTAAAATTTTGAGGACTAATTTTTTGTAATAGATAAGAATGTATAACTCTAATACTTTACCATATTTTCCTTTTATAATAAATTTAATCTTTTTGATAGCTTTGCAATACACACACCGCACAATCTAAACAAAAAACTATTTAGTCATATTTTTCAAAATCAATTAAATTCAAAAAAATTTAGAGAGTTTATATAGTAAATTTATATATTATATATCCAAATTTTTTTTACACTCATACAATATAATTTATATGTATAAGATGAATGTAAACCCAATTTTACGCATAAAATATTATATTTTTATAAAGGAAATTTTACTGAATTTTAATGGCGAACATATTTTAAATTAAAATTTTGGAACTTTTATATATTTTATATATAAAAATAAACTTACTTTTTGAAATTGGAACATAAAAATTATATTAGGGTGATATGTGTTATTTTTCTCTCATGTTTCATTTTTTAAAGAGTAGTGAAAAATGATGAATTTTAATTCAAAACTGCTCTTTCATATAATTTATTTATAAGGTTAAATTATATTTTTAAATGGGTTTAAAGTTTAATTATATCAATTTTTTTCTAAATTAATCCAATTTAATTCATTTTAATAAATTTCAATTTGAAATTGAATATAAAAACCTATCAAACTTTTGAACGATTTCACTTTAAAAACCTGTATTTCCATCCCGACTGTGGGATTAATTTAAATTAATCTCTAACAATTATGTTATTGGAATTTGGTAAAATGATTTAAATATTTTGAATGATAATAATTTATAATTTATAATAATTTCAATTTATTTTTTGATAAAAAATATTAGTTAAAGTGATTAAAATTAATTACAATAATTAATAGAAAAATTAGATTAACAAAAGACTAAACCTTAAACCTAAGGGCCCAAATGACCTAGAAACTTCTCCAAAAGCCATTGGATGGCCACATTTTTACCCTATACTCCATTTAATAAAATTTTTACCACTATTGGATCCACTTTACATAGTAAAAATTTGGGTAGAATTCACTTTCCAAAAATTTACAAGAGTTCCACTCCTCATCCACTATAAAAAGGGCTCCTCTCCTCCCACTTCCTCACACCTATAAATCCACTTTTTCTTGAAAAATATCTGAAAGATATCTCCTCAAAATACATCAAATAATACTATAATACTATCATTAAGAATAAATCCATCAAAATAATCCCTTTGGTGCAAACCAAAAGGAGTTACCCAAAGAAGAGGTAACATCATCCCTCAAGATCTATAGTTTTATTTTCATTATATACCCCCTAATATCTTATTATTAAATGATTATGTAATAAAATAAGTATCCTAAATATACTTTTATGTTTTTATATTAAGTTTTTGACCTGAAATTACACACACATCCATCTAATGGGTAACAAACCTACCATTTATGTGTACGGAAAACCACCGCCTCACGAAATGACGATTTTTCGTTTTTTACTTTACCACATATCATGGTGGGAATTATGATTGAAACAATGTTTATATATGATATATATGATATTTATAATTCCTTTATTATTCTATAATTTTTAAATAACACATTATCTTATGCTTTCCATTTTTTGTAAAAATGATAACATCCTTTGTGGAAGTGTGAACTACCGCGCCCTCAAAGCGATGTGATTCATTCAAACAATACATGGAACATATAAAGAATTGTTTTATTAAAATGATGGGAAATATATTAAATAAATATAATAATTTAATTATAATATACATATATATCATTTACTTTTCACTCTTCTAATACGACAAATAAATGAAAGAATAATTCAATGCTACGTACGAACTACCATCTCTATGAATGGTGCATTTCATTCACTATATCTAAATATTATAAATCATTTTAAATAAATATATAATGAATATATATTATATTTAAATAATTTTTAAGATTTTTTATATTATAAAACCACGATATAATTAATATGAGCAACAAGTAACAAGCTAAAACATACTCGATAAACTAATCAATTAATACCCGAAATAGTGAAAATGATGAAATATTGTTATCAAATGGGTAATAAGATATTATAAAATTTAATATGGTTCTGTAATAAGTTATTAAAACTCTTAAAACCATCATACATGAGGTTAAATTCCGTTCACACAAAAGTAAATGCAAGTCAAGGGACTTTTTCTCAATTTACATTCTATTGAGACTTTTTTGTTATTATGTACCAATTAAATTTTATATGGTGTATATAATGCCCTTTTACATGTTATATCATGAATATACTTATTATCATGATATTATAAGTTTCATTTAATGTTATTAATTTATTAATATTATGATTCAAATATTTTAATGTGTGTGAGACACTTTAGAATGTTTAAAGATTATTCTCCTCAAGCACATTTTTAATAATTACCTTTAAAATATCACTTTATTTTTTATTGTTAACTTTCTAATGAAACAGTTAAATTATTTTAATCATTTAAAACTACACATTATTTGGTGATGGATATTATTATTACCTAAATCATATACCATTTTTACATACGGTGTTCACTTTGACAATTATTTGATTAAATGGGGAATTATTGATAAATCAGTATCTTTTATTAAATAAAGATATTTGATAAGACATATTGTATATTGTTAAAATCTATTATTTGATATGAATGATTAATTATACATGAAATTATTGGTAGTACACATAATTTATATAGCCCCTCAATGTATCAAAAGGTTCTCATGAGACAATTAAGTTGGCTAAACTAAATAGATTTTTACTTATAATTTTAAACCCTCTAGAGGATGGATCTTGATAGTATATGTTCTTATGTGCCTTGGAAATGATTTCCAATAATTAAGAATTTCCATTATAGATATTTCAGTTATCATAGTTATTATCCATGATATTTTCATATGATAAAATCTATGGATTCATTTCATTCTCAGTTTATTAATTAAATGGAATGTGTTTTAAGTTTCTTACCTTTCCATATTGATTATTCCTTATCTAGTTATTTTAATAGAATGTGTTTTCATTTATTTAACTTTATATACTGATTATTCCTTATCTAGTTATTTTAATGGCATGTGTTATCAACTATTTACCTTTCTATGTTGATTTATTATCATTGATTTATTATTTATTCCTCTTTACTCACCTTTACTGAGCATTTGAGATAAACCTTATTATGTTTCATTTCCTTAGGTTATAAAGAATAATAATTTGAATTTGTTTCATGGATGATGTTTATTTTATTTTATTATATATCATTTTTTTATTTTCTATTTCTCAATATATTATGGGTATCTTGTATGTAATCTGGATTTATAAAATTTCTAAACTAATCGGTCCTTCAGAATTTGATTCCTTATAATCACGCTAATGCAATAAAATAATGAATTGAATATGAGCTTCTAGGGTTAGTGCATTACAATTTTTATCTTGATATTTCACTTTATTCATTATAAGGGATTATAAACCATGTTCCTACAATCCTTATCTATCTAGAAAATTATAGTCAAAATATTCCTGAGTGTCTTCTCTATATTTTTATCTTAAGAATAAATAATTTTTATTTTATCATTTTAAATTCTTGTTAATATTATATATATTTTTAAAAAATTAATTAAATATGTCTCATGTTACCAAATTCATGATCAAAATTGTTTTGAAGTAATTAAACATATCTCATAAAATAATTTATACATAATTCATTTATTTTATTTTAGATTCAATTTTTGTTTAATTAATAATTTTATGTTATTGTGTTTAAATAAACATGCATCACATAAATAAATAAAAATACACTAGATAAAATAATATATATATATATATATATGTAATTATCATGATTTTTTTACTAGTTAGTTTATCAATTAGATGATGAAATAACTCTCCGCCCTAGGAGATAGCTTCTTAAAATAATCTTGGTTTGAGTTGAAACATTCCCACTCTGACTTGTGTACCTACTTAGAAGGTTTTACCTCAACTCGAGTTCTAAAATAAATTCTCTCCTTATACCATCACCCTTTACATGTATTTACTCACATGAAGGTGATGAATCTTGTGGTATAGGGTTACATAAAATAAAATATGGACAAACATGCCCATATATAATATATATGGGAGGGATAACTCATAGAAAATCATATTTAATTTAATAAAAAATTTATCACATAATAAACTCATGCAATAAATTCTAAATTAAATAGAAACCCAAAAGATATATTGTTCATCCAATCTTATGATCATCCAAACATGCAAGGATGAGGTATTTAATAAAACTATTGATCATTTATTTCTATTTGTTCTTTATAAAGACAAATCACTCAAATTAATAAATTTATTTATTTATTTAACTTAATTTTCCATCCAAAAAAATCTTAGAGATACCCATTTTTTTTTAATTTTAAATAAAATAATTTTAATTTTAATTTATTTTTTATACAATGTGTATTGATAGGGAACATTACATGTACAAATATGGTCAGTTTTCAACTCTATATGGAATTTAACACAGCTTGTACATGAGGCAATATGGTGGCATGTATTTTCACTCGAATGGAATGAGACTTTTCTATGTATGATCCTTTACAATGAAACATACACTTATGAAAAATGTATTGTACATGGTGTGTCATGATATTACATAGAGTGCAGTTCTTTGAGTCATGTTGAGTATTCAATAATACATTTATGACACCTAGTTCACCTTTAATATATGTGGCATGTAGTACTAGAAATGAATGTGAACTACACAATATGTATACTGACCATACATGACATGTATCTTTAAAATCACATAGAAAATAATTAATTTATTATTTAATATTCTAAAAAAATATGTCACATGGGGTTTAATATAGCTACACATTGTATAGTTTGGTTTTATTCTAAAGTAATATTTATTCTATCTAATTTATTCTCACAGATACATCCTAGATCGATGTGTAATCCACATGAATGGGTAATATTTACACAATGTGTACATATAGCTATACACCGTGTAATTTATTATGTGGTCATTTTTATCTCATTCCTAGGTACTCGGTGTGTCTTCCATCAAAACAATTATGTGTTACACATTGTGTATTCTAGTTATATTCCATGTAGTAAAAAATAGCCCATATTTATTGGATAGTGGTCAATAAATGATGTGTAATTAATACATTTCACGTATTTTGACCACACAAATTCTATATTTCCTAATGGGGAAACCATGTGGGTTACATGTAATATAATCTAGATATACGTTATGTAATCCATCAAGCTATGTTTCATCTAGACCAATCAATATACATTGTGTAAAGACTCCACATACTATTCCCCCACATGAAATATCACATTTTACCACTACTTATCTGGGTGTAGTGAATATGGTTACACAACATGTACATTTTTATTAGATTTCATATAGTCCATATTGTCCATCAAGAAAATTCAGAACCTCTAAATGGGATCTTTGAGAATTATTCATCTTTTCTTAGCTTATTTTTGCTCATATGGAAGTGAAAGATCATAATATCTTAACTTTTGGATTAAGAATGATTAAAATTGAAATAAGAAACTAACATCAAATGATAAAATCAATCAAAAAATGATAAATAATTATAAATTGATATGTTACTTCTTCTATATCACTTAAAGGTTATTTTTTTCAATGAAAGGGGTCTTTCCTATTCCCAAAAATGTTTGTCATCAATTTATTTAAACCAAATTTTCAAAACTGGATGAATGTGACCTCAAAATAATCAAAAAGTGGATATTTTTCAAATATAATTTATAATTAATTTATATAAATAAAAATTGCATTCATATTCAATTATTTTTTCATTATCAAATATATTGAACACTCTTTTCATGTTATAATTGAGATTAAGGATTTAATGTTGAATCTCTCTAGTGGTATCCACACATACTAAAGGAATTTCGTAACATCACTGTTGGAACTTTGGGTGCTAATTTAGAGGATCCAAACCACTTTTATCATAGGTAATGAACTTTGAACTAAATATGAGGTAGTGTCTCTATTTGAGGGGTTTTCCATGGATTACCTTTAAATTTATAATAACCTTTGGTTTTTTTGTTTTAATTTCTATTTAAATGGTTTATGATTGATTATTATTCCTTTTTTTTATGTTTTTCATGGACTGGTTTGTCAATTTTGGTGTTTTAAGTGGGTTTTCCAAATGGTTCTATCTTGTATGCACACCAAGTATTTGTTTAAATTTCTCAAATAGGTTTCATGTTTTAAAAAATATTTGTAAAGTGGTTTTAGAAATGGTTTTATCTTAGTAAAGGTGTTTGAAAAAATGGTCTTTTTATTTATGAAATTGATTGTGTTATATCTTATTTGATATGGTCACTTACTTTTGAATGTGATGGAATGGAATTTCACATCGGTTAACTAGGGAATGAGTGAGGGGTTTCTTTGAGGGGTTGTGTGAGCCATTGTAGGAATAAACCTGCGAGCTTCCATATTTCTTTTTTCAAAAGGTTGTGTGATCTATTAGAGGGGGGACCATGAAAGCCTACATTTTTTTCCAAGGGACCAAGAGAGACTTTGGGTAGGAATAATGTGAGAGATACCATGTTTGGACTGGGGAAGACTGTGATAGATTCCATTTTATTATCTAGATAGAATACCTATTTAATCCATTATGTTAGGTTTTATGGTTAAATCCTAAGGTTCACATTACTCATACTGGTTTCGTTTATATTCTTTATGAATTTGATTAGAGAAATTTTTATATGATGAGATATATTATGACAATTTATTTTTCCATTGATGTGTTTACTTGTTTTTGATGTTATGATTATTTTTTATTGTGATTTGGATATGATATTGAGAATGTTATACTTTATCTATATTTAAATCTATTTTATCCATATTGGAAATTATTTTGGAAAACTAGTTTTGTTTGAATTGAAAATCCAAAGGGATTTCAAAGTTTTATTTAAAAATGGTATGATTTAAAATTAGTTTAGTTTTGAAAATGTTTTCAAACTAGTTTATTGATATGAATTGTTAAAAGCCTTAAAAAGGTTTATGGTGGTCTCCTAATAGGTTTTTCTCCATACCCTTCTTGGTACATTGGGTGTTTGCAATTTTTTTCTTCAAGTCACAAGTAAGGGAATGGTCACCATGGTCCAGGGTGGCTCTTCTGATTACCAACATCCAATGTTTTATGGAGGGGATATTATCTCATAAGTATTGGATATTATTGATTCATTTTGAGTTTTTTTATCCATTGGGATGCATCTATAGGCAATGTTTATTCTCGTTCCCATTCATTTGAGTTTTGGGTTTTATTTTGATATACCATGTATGTATATGACCAGTTATGGCATATTTTGTTTTATGATATATGTCATTTCTTAGGGTATCTTCTTATTGTGTGTTGATGAATTTGATGATATTAGTTTTAACATAATATTATATGGATGGGTCATTCTAGTTTAACTACGAAAAAAACATTACCAATTTATAGTTGGTTATTCCTAGTTGTTGTTGCTAGCCCATGGAAATTGGGAAACACTTCATGCAATTTGGCGGGACAGCTCTGATGATGGGTTGGGTCGATTTGGGATGGTTCATTAAAAAATTGTGTCATAGAAGGTTTTTTTTTATTTTTGAGTCAATGGTATAATAGATCTAGGACCATTAGGACTTGAGAGGTAAGAATGAGGGAGTAATTGGCTAGATCTTCTTTATATCAAGCCTTGATTTTCCATGGGTTTTTTGGGATTGTGGTTATTTTATGAGCCTAGTTATGGGTTGTTTTGATGATGTTTTAATGTATTTCTCAGTCCTTATAAATTACTAGGCTAGGACTAAGGGTTATTTGGATTTTTTGGGGTGAAATAGGGAGGTTTGTAGGAGGCACACAATTATTAGAAATCATGCATAACATATGCGGCCTTTCCCGCCAACTCCAGTTACACCTGTATAGTTGGAAAACCGTTTTCTTAATTGAGTAGACAAATAATGCACAATGGGAAATACTTGTGTTTTTTTATTTTTTTAAATTTTTTCTTGGATTTTCTTATGATGCTTATTCTTTTTGTTGATACCTATATTGATGGTTTCTTTTTTCTATTTTTATGTGTTTGAGGTTTAATTGTGAATAATGAATTTTCTGTTTTTTTCATGGATACAATGCATCTATGAAAGACCTCATCCACGTATAAAGATAGTGAAATAGAGAGTACTCTATAGAAAAACCCTTATATTGATTTTTATTTGGTGGATTAAATGATTTTTATGATCCAAACCTTGGATCAAGTGGGTGTTCATGAACAAACATGTATAGCGGAACATGGTTTTGAGTTCTCGAGGTAAATTCTTTAAGTGTTTTGTGGTAAAAAAGGACCCAATGATCTATAGGAGTGATTTGATCATATTGAGTGGATATTTGAGTTATTTAAGACCCATGATACCTTGAAAGTGGTATTTTCCATGAACTTGTTAGAAGGACTAGGTATAATGTCGTGGGAATCGATGATGCTTTCATGGAAACTCAAGGATCTCACATAGACCACCCTCAAGGTGGCATTTAACCAGTAGTTCCACTCAAATAACTTGAGAGTAGCAAAGGTCTATGATTTTCTAAAGCTATAATAGGGAAATGGTTCAATTATGGAGTATGATATTAGATTTACTGAGTTATTTCATGTTACTTTGGATCTCCTCGTGGATGATTACCTTAAGGATTGTCATTTCGAGATGGGATTGAGGCCCTAGATTAGATCTATTCTCATTATTATGTGTCTACCTACTGATTCAGAAGTGGTTGGAAATGAAGCTATAAAAAAGGAATATTTTCCTGATAGGATAGGTCTTAATGGTGTTACATTAGTGGGTGGAACTTAGATTTATTCCCTATGATAGAAGCAGAAGAAGGATGAGTTTCATAGGATTTTTGGAAAGAGTATCCTACAATATTCACGTTCAGTTCTTATGGATTCATTAGGGAGTTGGAACACTATTTTATATTAGTGTAGAAAAATAGGGAAAACTAGTCTAAATTGATCAATGACTCAGAGGACATGCCAATGGTATATGAAGTCATAACATATCCAATGTTTCTTTTAGTTGGATTCACTGGGGAGTGGTGTTGGATACACCTTTTCGAAGGGCTCTTAGGTGTAGTCATAGGGTTCCAAAGGTGGATGATCTCACCCTAATGGTAAGGGAGTTTATCAACAAGGGAAGAATACTCAAGTAAGGTCTTAGCTAAGGAGTCTCCATGCAATGAAGGTCATACCAGATGACTCATATTCTAGTTTGAACACCATTATAGGTATGCTGTTTATTGATTATTCGATGGAATTTGTTTTATTTAATACTAGAACATCCCATTATTTCATTTTGATTATGTTTATTGATTCTTGGGTTTCAGGGTTGTGTTTATTCCTTATGTTATAGATTTTTTAACTCATTTGGGTAGGAAAAAAGCAATATGTTCCAAGTTCCCTGAGTTTCATGTTGTGGTAGCTGGCACAGAAGTTGTTTGGGACTTCCTGGTTTTGGTCTTGGACATTTTATACCTCATCATCATCATGGATTAGTTGATTAGATTCAAGGATATTTTAAACTATTATTTATTTAGGGTGAAATTACTTATCCCTAATGGGAGCTCTCTTGTCTTTTAGGGAGAGTGGGATTCTTGTTCAGGGAGGTAAGGATTGGTTACTTCAGAATTGGGGTTGATATTATGACAATTATTTAGGTTTTTTCTTGATTTTGTTGAGAAGAGTTCAGTGAGTGAGATTCCAGTGGTCATGGACAGGTACCTAAAAATGTTTCTTTAGTATTTATATGGATGTTTACCTAAGTTATAGGTTGAGTTTATTATCAGTATACTATCCAGTATGAGCCCGATCTCCTTGCCATCATACCTAATGGTTCTAGCCAAGATGAGGGAGTTAAAATTTTAGCTAGATGATCATGAGGTAAAGGGTTTTATCCATCCCAGTGTGCCTCTATGGTATTCTAAAATACTATTTTCAAATAAGTAAGATGGTAGACTACAACTTCATATAGACTATTATAATATTAAATAGGTGATAATAACGAATAAATACCCATTCCCTAGAATTGACGATCTATTCGGTTAGCTCAGAGGGTACCGTTGAGGTTTTAATAAGAGGATGTTCCAAATACTGGACATTGAATATTTTATAGACATTTTGAGTATTTGGTAATGCTATTTGGGATTTATAATTCTCCTTAAGTATTTATGTAATTGATGAACCACATCTTCCATATCTTTTTGGACTCCTTCATGGATGTGTTTGTAGATGAAATCTTGGTATACTGTAAGAGAAAGGAGGAGTATGATGAGAATTTGGTGGTTGTGTTGGGTGTTTTCATAGATTACTGTCTATATGAAAAGTTTTCAAAGGGCTTGTTTTGAATCCAGAAATTAATTTTTTTGGTCTACATGACATCTGAGGTAGGATTTTCGGTAGATCCTAAGAAAGTTTGAGCTGTCATCTCTTAGTAGATACCCAAGAATGTGTTTGATATTATTATTTTTATAGGATTGGATGGGTATTATAGAAAATTTTCTAGGGACTTGTCCAAGATAGATTCTCACCTACTGGAATTGAATAGAAAATGGGTGAATATTTCATGGGATGATAAGTTTTAGAGTTCTTTATAGATGCTATAGATCTATCTAAATTCCCTATTTTGATTATTCTTGAGATTGGAAGAGCTTATTCGGTATATTGTGATGCTTTCAATGAAGAGTTAGGATATGTGTGGATGTAGTATGAACATTTGGTATCCTATGGATCGTGTAAACTATTCCCACATGAGTATAATTATCCCACTCATGACCTGGAATTGGAACCTGTTATGAATGCGTCGAAAATGTGGAGACACTATCTCTTTGCGTAGTGTTTTACAGTGTATTTAGATCATAAGATCCTAAAGTATATTTTAACCTAGAGGGTCCTGAACCTCATATAGATATACTGGGTATAATATCTCTAAATTTTTTATTTCGAGATTGCATGTTTACTCAGGAATGGGAACATGGTCGCCGATGCAATGTGTATGAAGATTTAAGTGTAGGTAGTTCGTAAATCAGTAAAATGAATAGGGTCTAGTGTGTTTGAGGATAAAAATGTAGGACAATATAAGGAAATTATTATTGTCTAGTGTGTATATTACACCCTCTCTAATTAATTGGGTGAAAATTGAGCAGAAATCTAACCTCGAGTGCCAATAGATTATTTGTTCTTTAAATAGTGAGGAGACCTTAGAAGATTTATCTCAGTATTTTGATGGTTCACTTATATTATAAAATCATATGGTTGTTACTTTGATATTGAGGTAGGATATGATGTGTGAAACATATCATTCTATTTAGTCAATTCAACTTGAGGATATGATAATGTTTTATACCCTAAAGGGCCAGTATTGGTGGCCCAATATGAGATGTGAAGTATTGAACTTTGTTTCAAGGTACTTAACCTGATAGAGGATAAAATTTGAGCATCAGATACTATATGGGTTATTATAGTTACTTTCTATTACTGTGTGGAAGTTGGATGATATATCTATGTATTTTGTTATTAGGCTTCCACATAATCTTAGTGGGAAAGATTCCATATAGGTGTTTTTTGATTATATGATGGAAATATCCCACCTTATTCTTATTAGGGAGTAAAAATAGGTAGAGGACCTAAAATTACAGTATATTGGAGAGTTTTTTTAGCTTCATGGATTTATCTTGGTGATAATTTCAGACCAAGATGTCTGTTTCATGTCTCAGTTTTAGAAGGGACTCTAAGAGGGTTTTGGAACCCAGTTTAAATTGGGAAATATGTACCATCCATAGATGGATGATCAGTCTAAGTGGACCATCCAGACTCTAGAAGATATGTTTTAGGAATGTGTGCTTGATTTTGGTGGTTCATGGGAAATAAACTTGATATTGGATGAGTTTTATTACAATAACAATTATAAGGCCTCAACCAGGATGGCTCTTTTTGAGGTGTTATACAAGAGACCATGCCAATAACCTTTATATTAGGTTGAGTTGAAGAAGTATCAATTTTATATAAAACTATGTTTCCTATTTAATAATTTTAAAATTTCCATTTTTTTAAATTTAATTAGAAAAATGTGCTTAATTTTGGTATTATTTTTTTATACTTAAAAATGATTTTTTCTATAAAACCATTTTTCATCACATTTTCTGAGTATGTTTTAAAAAGTGTTTCTAAAAAATATAGAAATTGAATATTTTAAGATGGATTCCATATTTTTAATCATCATAAATAATATTATTTAATAAGGTAAACATAATTTTTGGTTATAATGAATAGTAAAAATAGTAAACATTTTCTCCATGGTAAAAGGTTAAATCATGTTAAACTAGTTTAAAACTAAGTGATAAGGCCAAAAATTTTCATATTAATTCTTATTAAATGAATTTATTTCGACCCTTACCACCCTATAATCTGAATATAATTTTTTATTGGAGACTTTTCTATGAAAATTACTTAATAATATTTTAATCCTTTAAAATATTCAAGGTGTGTCCCCCCACTAATAAAAGGGGACCACCTATACTTTTTTATATACACTTTATAGAGACACCTATATCTACAAAACCCTACCCAATTCTATTATAAACATTCTTATACATGAATTATAGAAGAATTTATTCTTAAAATACCATTCCAAGGGTCCTTGAGATGGGATCTAAAGGAGGTCTACCGAAGAAGAGGTAATCATCTTATAAAGACCAATTTAAATTTATTTATTCTTCTAACTCCTTTAAATATATGGTATTCATCATAAAATAATAATTTAAATATCATAAATATACTAAACTTTTATTATGATTATGTAACCACAATTATCCAACCTCTTTTCTAACAAATGGGAAATGAAAGTATTGCTCATGCTCACAAGTGGACTACAACCTCCACATAGAGATGTAATTAATTTTTGATCACCATAATTGATGATTGGTTATTATAATGTATTTAATATTTATATATGATTTTTATTCTATAATTATGGTTCTTTAATGAGAAAATATTATTTATCTTTCTTTGTTTTTTTGATAGAAAATGAAAACAAATACAGTGTTCATGTGTATGTGTGGACTACCCTCAGCATGAAAAATATAATTAATTTATATATATATATATATATATATATAACTTTTTTGGATGATTATAAATATAAATAATGGATATATAAGATATTTATATCATTTATATCATTTTTTAGATGATTCAACTATGATAAAATTACAAGGACTTAAACTTATGAACTGAAACCTTTATGAAAAACAAAATAGTTAACACATATAAATGATGATTTTAATAAATAATTATTAATAAATAGGTGTTGATATGTTATTAGTATATCATATATCATATTATAAGTTTGTAAATGGTTATTTTAATGAATTTTAATAAATATAAATTTATTATACATGAGGTTAGAGAAATTATGAAGCAAGTTGAACTTAAGGTAATAGTTTCTCCTTTCACTTTTATTTATGTCATACATACGCATATTAACCACTAATTTCTTTCATTTTTGGTATATACTTCCCCTTTTATATCTTATGTAATTAATATATTTATATTCATAGTATTTAATATTAAATTTTAGGTCATCTCTTTCATGGGGGTTATGATTCATAAGTTACCAAAGTGGTAAGAGTTTTATGTTGCAATATCATTTTTACTCAGATTATTTATGCTTACATTTATGATGATAATATTATAAGATATTTATCTTCCAAATATTAATTTTTTTATTCTCATATATTTATTTATGAAGATTAAATATTTTAATTTAATTTTCCTCTATTTAAGTACTCAAAATATAAAAGGAATTTTTTTAAGGAAAACCGGCTTTGTTTTACTATTTGGTTGAGAATATTTTTATTATATTCCATATTATATTTAAAACTTTTTATTGAATATTTTAACTATTATACTAGGAATTTTTAAATTAATTTTTACCCATGTATTAATTTCTATAAAAATGTTTAAAAATAATATTCTTTTCATTTTCTAAATAAGGTAATTTTTATTTTTTATAAAAAAATGTGAAAGGAATCTTTTCTCTAGCGTACACGCCATGAACAAAATTTTACCCAGTCATAACAACTCATTAAATTAAAGATTAATTTTCAATTTTCTATGGTTATTTTGAAAGAAAATATTTTCCCCAATATTTTTTAATTTTTCCATATTTTAAATAAGTGATTTAAAAATAAAAAGCATATTAAACTCAAAAAATACGCCAATGATATTTTTAAGGAATTTCTCATTTATGATAACAGACATTAATTTTACTTATGATTTATTACGGATATGATCCAATGATACTATCTTATTATTGAATTTAATAATTTATTATTATGTTTGTGAGATGTTTATGAAACTCATTTATTTTCCATGGGTTATGCTATAATGATGTGATGATTTTTTTATAAAACACCTTTAATTTATATGTGTTATGCTATAATGATGTGATGGATATTTTTTAATATTTTGGAACACATATGTATCATTTTAATTATGTTATTGTGGGAAAAAATTATATCTCTCTAATGAATTGAGTAGTAATGGATATATCATGAGATAATAAAGATTGGAATGGGGAGTGAACCTAGTTCAGAAAGGGACTCTGTCCACTATGACAGTACTAGGAGTGAACCTTGAATAAAGAAATGATGGAATGGGGAGTGAAATAAATCCACTATGATATACTTGGCAGTGATACTTGAATATTAAAATTATTTTCAAGGCTTATATATATGCCACCAAATTTTTTCTTATGCTTATGATTTGTTCTCTTAGATCATGATTGATTATAAATGATTTCTCACTCTTATTAATTATGTCTTTTGATTCAAAAAACATTATTCCATGATTCATGAATAGTGATATTTGACTGATTGGGTATGATTATTGTAAGTTATGATAATGTTATCATACCGTTATGATTATATTATTATTAAATATGATCAATTATTGATGTATCATTTGTTTACTCTTAATGAGTATTTGAGCTCACCTTTTATTCTGTTTCCTTTTCCACAAGATATGAAGAAAGGTTTTATATATGATGTGTCTAAGAAGGGTTCTAGTTTGGAATAAATTGTTGAGAGATGATGTAAATATTTTATGTAATAGTTTTTTTATATATCATTGTTTCCAAATACACTAGACCTTTAAGGTTATGGAATGGATCATAAGGTTATTTATTAAATATTCATCTAATAAGATATGATATTTATATATGTAAATCATGGGTTTCTATAATACCCTCATAATATTTCAACCCCTGTTATTAGTTAAGATAATAGTAGTTTTTATGATTACCTAACCCCAAAATACCACATGGAATGTGGAAAATAATGTAAGAGATCAGTATAGAGTATTTTTACAAGGTTCACCTACAAGATGGGTGACTACAACCTTACTATGTTTTGATAAAGTATGATATATATATATTTTTAATTATAGTATAAAAGTAGTTATATTTTTGGTTAATAAAGAACCATATTATAGTCAAAACCTGCAATAATTGATTTTAAACCATAGGAAATCATATGGAATGTTCTATATCCACTCCTATAGGATAATCTATTGTCACTTAACTGGTATAAATATTATTATAATAGATCACTATAGTCTTTGTTATTTTTTGATACTCATAGACTCCAATCTTGAACAATTATTAAAATATTTTGAATAAGATCAAAAAAATAAATTGGATGGAATAACATCATAATAATAATATCCTCTTCCTCAACCGTGACTTTAATAACATATAGATATTTAGTGAAATTTTATGAAAATTGGTCCCTATAAATAACCAAGAAACCTAATACTACATAGAATTTAGATCACTAGTCTTCCTCAAATATCAAGTCTCCAGTGATCTTCCAAACTTTTTAGACCCTCAATATAAAAGTCTCAAAATAGTAGATGATCAACAACAATGTATGATGGGATGTCCCTAAATTATTCTTCATCATCCTTCTAGAGCATCTTCTATGATACGAATATCATAAGATAGGCCATGAAGCCTATTTCTCATACTTTTTATTATCATCTTGTTCTTTTCTACATTAATTCATAGGAATTATTATAAAATTATCATTATCATCCTATTCTTCCCCGATACACAGAGAGTTATTCTTCCAAGTAGTATCACATTTGCAATATTTCTCAAATACTCACTTCTATCTCTTCTTCATCTAAATTTTATATTTATGAGTCACCAGAATATATTTTATAGATTTAGAATATAGAAAAATCTTTAATATCACATAGATATCTCCTTAATGATTAAAAACTGCATCATATGTTTGTGCTCATAAAAATCACAAAATATTCCGTTCAACTTAACTGATTATTCTCACAGTTTTTCCAAAAATACACATAACTTATTTATTCATAAATTAATCCTAGATGAACAAAAATCCACTAAATTCAACCAAATTTTTTGAGATAATTCTTCTAAAAAAAATTCCATAAAAATCCTTAAATATTAATTCTCTATAACTATATAAAAATATAAAGAATAAATAATATTCAAGAATCGGTTCTCATTTTTTTGGCATTTTAGTATCTATTAATTTCAGAATGAGCTTCATATTGCATTTTAAATTAACAAAATATTTCAATTTTAGATATTATTATTCATATCTTGAAGATAATATTTCTCATCACATTTCTTGAATCAAAATCTCTTTTTTGTTATTTAATTTAATAAATAAGAGTCTAAAAATCACATAATTTATTTAATTTTTTCACAAATTCTTCGATATTTGGTTAAAAATTTTTATTTCCAAATATATATAGTTGAAAATTTATTGATTAACTTAGTAGTAATATCCTCTTATAATATTCTATAAGCCCAACATGAATCAGGGCATTAAAAAACATCATGGTATCTAAGACATGAATAACAACTTAACATTAACAGTTTTAACTTCCTTATGACATTATCACATTTTTAAAACCATTGATCAATATGTAACAAATATAATATATTATATATCACTTATATGAGTTTCACATATATTTTTCAAGTTTAGAAATATCTTACGCATGTAAAATATTATACACATTTCATGCCTTTGAATTTTTCTTTTAGCACTCTATAGAATATACTGTATATCGCTCTAAGTGGTTCCTCTATTTGTCACATTGCCATATTAATTCCATAGAATATGTTATGTATGTATTATAGAATATTAAAATTATAGGTAACTCAATACTTAGGTAGTTTTAAAATATTCCTGATAATATTACTTATACACAATAATCCCATACTTTTTCTATTTTCTTATATAATATCGAAAAAATATATTAATTATGCTCCATGACTTTTCAAAATTATATCCTAAAATTTTGAATTCCATAATTCAAGTTAATCACCTAAAAACCTATTAAAATTTTCTCAGGTAATTATAAATCATTTCAAATCAAATAAAATCACTTAAATAAATTTAGAAAATATTAGAATAATTAAAAACCTCTTAAAATTAAATTTCAAAGTCTTAAAACATTTAAAAAAATCTTGAAGTGGTTTTGGGTTGTATTTGTAAACAAGTTTGAATAAGGAACTTATTAACACCATTATGAAGAAGAAATATGGAGGTTTGGAAAGAATTATAGAAGTTATATATGCAATAAAAATATTGTTACATGATATCCCAAGTAGTTTCTCAAAGGATAATTATAGAAAAATAGGAAAGGTAAGTTCATAAGGTTAATATGTAACTTCATAAAGTTCTTTACATCAACATTTTTGAAAAAGAGGCATTGTGTTGTGTATAGACAAGTCATTCTGTCAGAGATATTTCAGTTAAAAATATATAAAATTCATTGATACATAAGATATTCATTTGGAGGATATAGAGACTGATTAAGATATTTTCCTTCACTAAAATTCATTATGAAGAAGTGTTTTTTATATGAAATACAACATAACACAATTATTAGAGTTATATATGATATTTGAAACACATAAGATATTTCTTGAAATGAGTAAGGTATTTCTGTTTTCCATTATAAAGAGAAAGTGTTCTCACTATGAATGGTTTATCCATTTTATGATGAGTATTGTGAAGATTTTGGGTGTTTTTTATAGGTGAGGCTTTCACTAAGAGTAGAATTCGGCTCCATGACTGGATATATAGTAGATTTTAGTAATTCTATCAAGAGTACTTTAGAGTCACATGCTGCAAAGATGAAGAATTACTCTACATGAATTGACTTGGTGAATTTTTATGATTATATATAAGTGAATCTTTATGTCATGAAGTAAATGTAACACCCTAAGATTTTATGATATATTTATTTTTAAATAAATTTTATTTATTCGATATCTTACAATACATGCAACTCCGAGTCTAAAATTATTGTAATATAGTATACCATTATAACCTAGCTATTAAATTGGTGATATATATATAAATGACCAAAATTTTAAAATATAAATAAAGGACTTATATAAATAAAATATACTGATAAATAATTGCTCAATTTTAAGTAAAGTCTTTATACTCTTTAAAAATATATTTTCCTGAATTTTCTATTTCATTCTATGAGAAATAAAATAATTTTTTTTTAAAAAAATTGAAAATTTATTTAATAAAATGAACTTAATATTTGAACTCAGTATATAAAAATTAACTTAGGGTGAAATTTTGGGATTCTTATGAGATGATTAATTTTTTAATGAATAGTGATAAATACATATTTTTCAAATACAATCATTTATTTTAATTAAATAAAGTAATTTAAAGGCCCCATTATATTTTTTATTTGGTATTAAAGTAAAATATAATCCATTTTATTTAAAATAATATAATTAATATCATTTGAATCATCAATATTCCTGATTTTGAAATAAGTTTATTTTTTATGCTTCAAGATGCATTTTTCTAAAAATTGTTTTTCATTGATTTTATGAATTTATATTAAAATTTATTTATTCCACATATAGAGATTGAATATTTAAAAACCGAAACCATATTTGGAATCAATAGGGTCAAATATTTTAAATAGTTTCCTTTTATTTTTGTTCATTATGAACAGTAACAGTTGTAAACATTTGTCACCTTAGTAAGGGTAAAATGGGTAAAACTCAGTTAAAACCATGTTATAAGGTCTCAAAATTAACCAAAATCTTGAATTTATTTTATTTTATGGAATAAATTAGACCTTAGACTCCCAAAATGTGAATATATATCATTTTGGTTCCATTTCCCTTGATAATGAAATTTATATTATTTTAAGTAAAGAAAATTCCAAAGTGTCCCTCTCTTAAATTTAATATCTATAAATTTTTTACATAAGGATAAAAGGAGTATAAGTTTAATTATAATATTATATTTTAAATATAAATTAGTTTTTTTATTAATGGTAATTTTTTTAGTTATGAGATAATTACCTTAAATTCTTAAACAAAATTGACACAACACTTGTCCTAGTAGAAGAAAAATCATGTAAATGATTTTAAAAACTCTAATGCAATATTTTTTGGGTGAGTTATAATGCCCAATGAATTTTATATATTAATATAAATTTTTTTATATTTTTGAATGTTTTAGATTCGAATTATGTTACTTTCATGTCATTTTCAAATCCAAATTATTCGAATAGTTCCTAAAATGAATTTAATAGCATTTTATGATAAAAATATTTTATTAAATTATTTATAAACCATTAAAATATTACAAGAGGACAAGTATGATGATAAATGGTCAAAAATGTATTCTATTATTAATTTATCTGATAATTTTTACCTTAAAATAAAAATTATAACTCTATAATATTTTAAAAGTCATTACCATGGTTAAGATAAAAATTGGTTAACCAAGGGGTTAAACCAAAATATAAGGTTTATAATGACACCAAATGTAAAGATCGAGACTCCAATAACTCGGAGGAAGTTTCTTCATTATTAAATTGGCACTAGATACAAGAAATCACATCTTAATAAACTGAATTATTTAGTAGTATTTAAGAACTAGAAACATACATGATACCCATTTTACATTGGGAATAAAAAAATAAAACATAGTAATGGAAAACATTCAAAATCCTTAAACTCATTAAAAAACAGCTTCTTTATATCCCAGGAAAAGAAAAAAAATTAGGGTGAGCTAAAATACTTAGTAAGGGTTACATACATCAGAAGCTATCATGAATAAATAAGGCATACACTATGGAAAAAATAGCTTTTTGTTATGGGCTATTTGCAACATGAATTATTCCCGTAACAAATAGTCTATCCCAGAGGTTATTTACGACGGGAGGTTCGACCCTTCGCAAATAATTGGTTATTTGCGACCGGATTTGGGGTCCCGTCGCAAAATGTAAGGCGCGGTTTTTGTGCCAAACCACGGGAAAGTTATTTGCGATGAAGTGATTCCCCTGTCGTAAATAGGGCGTCGTTTGGAGGGTATTTGTGATGGGACCCTCCGTAAATACCGGCGGTGGTAAATATGTTTTTTGTGATGAGATGTTGTCCCATCACAAAAAGTGTGTCGGAAGACAACTATTTGTGATGGGTCCCATTGCAAATACCCTTTTAACCGCCGACAGTAATTAATGCAGGCAAAGGTATTTGCAACGGGTCCCACTGCAAATAGTACCGTTACAACTAATCTAACCTATATGTACCCCCATTCGTTTTTCCTTCTCTTCCCTTGAATTCTCACTTCCTCTCTCTATCTATACTCTATTTTTAGAGTGAAAATTTCTCTGTGTTAGTTTTTTTACGAAGAAGTTGTGAATTCTTCTACATCAATAGGAGATAAAGTTTAAAGGTATTTATATTTTATTTTATTTATTTATTATTTTATTTTTTATGTTAATTTTTAATTATTGTTGATTAGTTGTAATTAAAATAGATTTAAATTATTTTGTTATCAGTATTTATTTATAATAATAAATTCAAATTATTAGCACTAATTCTTAATAATTAGTAATAATTAATAATTATTAACGGTAATTAGTATTGTATATTAATAATTAGCGATAAATAGTAATTAGTAGCAGTAATTTCTAGTTATTAATAGTAATTAACGCTAATTAGTAATAATTAGGCGTAATTAGTAATAATTAGGGGTAATTAGTAATAAATAGTACTAAATAGGAATAAATAGGAATAAATATCAATATATAGTAATAAATAGTAATAAATATCAATATATAGTAATAAATAGTAATAAATATCAATATATAGTAATAAATAGTAATAAATAGTAATAAATAGAAATAAATAAAATTAAACAGTAATAAATAGTAATAAATAGTAATAAATAGTAATAAATAGTAATAAATAGCAATAAATAGGAATAAATAGTAATAAATAGTAATAAATAGTAATAAATAGTAATAAATAGTAATAAATAGTAATAAATAGTAATAAATAGTAATAAATAGTAATAAATAGTAATAATTAGTAATAATTAGTAATAAATAGTAATAAATAGCAATACATAGTAATAAATAGTACTAATTAGTAATAAATAGTAATAAATAGTAATAAATAGTAATAAATAGTAATAAATAGTAATAAATAGTAATAAATAGTAATAAATAATAACAAATAGTAGTAAATTGTAATAAATAGTACTAAATAGTAATAATTAGTAATAATTAGTAATAAATAGTAATGATTAGTAATAATTAGTAAAAACTAGTAATAAATAGTAATAAATAGTAATAAATAGTAATAAATAGTAATAAATAGTAATAAGTAGTAATAAATAGTAATAAATAGTAATAAATAGTAATAAATAGTAATAAATAGTAATAAATAGTAATAAATAGTAATAAATAATAATAATTAGTAATAATTAGTAATAATTAGTAATAAAGAGTAGTAAACAGTAATAAATAGTAATAAATAGTAGTAAATGGTAATAAATACTAACAAATAGTAATAAATAGTAATAAATAGTAATAAATAGTAATAATTAGGATGACTTTAAGAAGGGCTGAGTAGTTGGTATCAGCTCTCATTTGACTCCTGGTACTTATTATGGTACTGCTATGATGTTGGCATGCAGCTCGAGGGGAGCTTGTGGAGAGACATCATCTTCTGCCACACAGTATCAGGAGCAGTTGCAAACTCAGACTAAGATTATAGAGAATTTGTTGAAGCAACATGAAGAGATGCATCAGTAGCAGCAGTAGTACGAGGAGGATATGTGTCGATGACAGCAGCAGCAGCAGCATCACGAGTAGATGGAGTACATGTGCTGTCTGACTCGTAGTTTAGGGATGAAGTTTCCTCCACCATCTCTTATAACTCCACCTCCTCCAAAAGATGACCCCTAGTGATTTTTTTTGTTAAAAACATTTTAATTCAAGATTTGATGTAATATGAACTATTTACAGTTTCTGCCTTTTAAATTGTTGCGAATATTGCATAATTTAATTTTTATTTATTTTTAATATTTTAATATTTATTATTAGTATTATATTTTTTAATGTTTGTTTAATTTACTAATAATAATAATAATAATAATATTTTATGATTATTTTTAGATTATTTTGTGAATATTGAGAATTTTAATATTTTTTTATTTTTTTATTATTTTAAAAATATTAATATTATTTTTTCATTAATCATAATTTTATTAAATATATTTTTTAGTATTATATTTTTTAATGTTTTTTTGTTTTAATAATAATAATAATATTTGATGATTTTTTTATATATTTTTGAGAATATGGAGAATTTTAATATTTTTTATTTTTTTATTAATTTAATAATATTAATAATATTTTTTTATTAATCATAATTTTATTAAATATATATTTTTTACTTTGATTATTATTTGAGACGGGACCTTTTGCGACGGGCTCCCGTCATAAATAGTTTAAATATATATTTTTAAAATAGTATTTGTGACGGGCCCGTCGCAAAAGGTTTATTTATATATAAGGTATATAATCAGAGGATTATTTGCGACAATGAAGTTCCCCATCAAAAATACTATTTTTGCGACAGAACCATCGCAAAAACTAGTTTTTGCGACGCCGTTTTCTACAACATTCTATTTACGATGGGACCCCATCGCTAAAGCGTATTTGCGACGGGATCCCATCACAATTATCACATTGCAAATACCTCAAATTTCAGTAGTGATATTCAATATTGAAAGGTAAATAATAGAACAAAAATTCCATTTAATTAATAACTTGAACTTCATAATTGGATAAATTCATAATCAATATTGTGATGACCCAGACCCCCCTTGGTCCCTTCCTTTGCCAAAAATCCGGTTTCCTTGCGGGGTACCGATCGGTGAGACCGATCGGTGAGACCGGCCGACGTCGGCCGGCCTTGCCAAGTTGTTCCAGTAACGTTCCTTTTTCGCAAATAGGGTTTTAAACCCTATTTTTCCTTGTTAAAAATGTCTTGGGAATCCGAAACGCGCACAAAGGTTTTAATTAAATGCTTCATTAATTCATGGGTCGGTTAAAACCACCCAGTGCCATTAATGATGAGTCAAGCCACGTGGTCAACCCACGACTCCCTCGTCTTCCGTGGTTTTGTGTTTCATCTCAACCGTCCCCAGCTCTTATAATTAAGGGTTAGGCCGTGGTTTCCCCCCCTTCTTCGATCGTGGCTCTTCTGGTACATCGGGACCGCCGCGTCGTTATCCGTAAAGTTCCGCGCCCCCGGCCTAAACGTCGATCATCTATCAACAGGTAGGGAATTTCTCTCGTCTCTCACTTTTGTGTATCATGCGGGGTGGGCGCTACTTTTGTTCCTATGGAATTGGTTGAACCAAACCCTAATGAAGATAATAAACGAAGTTCTAAAGGAAGAAGGGGAAGGGGTTATGATCGTTGTTATGCTTTATCTTGTGATCATCCCTTTTGTTGTACTGGTTTATGTTTTCTGAAAATTGAGGCCATTGGTGGTCGTGTGTGTGCACTTGAATCCCCTCATGATGTTTTAAATAGGTTCCTGAAATTGTGAACTCCTGCTGTGAAATTGGTTAACCACGTATATCCGGCTGAATAATTGAAAGCACCAGGATCGGCCCTTCTGTGATAACCCCCGGTTAGAACACACAGAATTTGAAATCATGGAGTGTGTTAAATCGTTTAAATCTGAAAATCCCTGACTTGTGTTGGTAGTGGTTAGTGGTTGTTTTCCCTTTGGGCCGTTTGCTGGAAATGTGGGAGGGGATGGGATCCCCTGTTCTTTTTATACTCTCGGTGGCTGTGTGAATTTGGGGGATGGGATCTCCTGTTGGCATGGTTTCAGTGGTTGTGAGTTTTTATCACAAATTGGGGAGAGATCCTCTGTTGGCAGAACTGGGTGTGAGTGTTTTGGTTGATCTATGCTTTGACGTTTTCCTTGGTTATGCTTATGGTAGTTGCCCAGTAGTGCTTAAAATTAATTGAACATTTTGACTGAACGTGAAACAAGAATGGGACAAATGGTTTTGTGGGCAAGGGTCGTGAATTGTGACTCGGACGCTGTGGTATTGTGTTCTGTAGGTTGGCTAGGAAAACCTAAGTTTTGGGTGAGTGTTTGTTACCTATATCTATACTTGTAGCTTTGTGTTTCTTATTCGCGCCCCACCCAAGTTGAGCAGTTAGTGCCGAACACCCCCATTTATGGGGGAAGGGTGTTTTTCCCAACACTATACTTGGTGGCTGGTTATTAGCTCCTTTTCTGCTCCCTTTCCCGGATAGCCCAAGTACCTTCGGGCAGGCTGTGATGGCCTGAAGTCCATTATTAGCCCAAGAACCATCGGGCAGGGTGTTGTGGTGGTTGGCCAGGTGTGTGCGGCAGGTGGTTTCCCAAGTGTCTTCGGGATGAGGCCCAGGTGTTTTCGGGCGTGGCAGTGGATCCTTTAGCCCAGGTGTCTTCGGGCGTAGCGGTGGTTGTTCTGGCCTAGGTGTTTGTAGGCATGGTTACTTGTGACAGTTGAGGCCCAGGTGTGTGCGGGCGGGATTTGGCAGTGGGACTGCGTGTGGTTGTGGCCCTGGTGTGTGCGGGCGGGATTTGGCAGTGGGACTGCGCGTGGTGGTGGCCCAGGTGTGTGCGGGCGGGTGTGGCAGTGGGACTGCGGTGAGAATGGCGGGATTGGTCCGATGCGTAGGATGTCTCAATAACCAGTGGGGAAGTGGCGCGGGGTACCCAAACATCGATGTGTCTTATTATATATATTACTTGACTTGCGTTATTTGGGGAGTGAGCCTTGGTGAGGCCTGGGATGGATAGTTTGCCTTGTTAGTTGTTTGGTTCACTCTTTTCTCACGGGACTTTAGTACGTTCCCCCCCACTTGTGCACGAGAGTCTTGGTTTTCCCTACTGAGTGTACTTGTATGCTCACCCTACGTTTACTTTCAGGTTTCCAGGAGGACTACCAGGGCTGCGCGAGACCCTATTAGTCGGACAGTTGGAGTTGTCGCTGTTGTCGTATCTTTGTTTTCTTTTGGTATTGTACTTGAGAGCTTTCTTTTTCTTTTGTGCTTGTACCTTGTTGTAAACTGTTTAAACATGCATGGGGTCTTTATTTGGGTTCATTTATATAAACTTGTTTCTTTTCCTTTTTGGGAGGTCGACTTGTCTTTTTTTTCCCGATCCTAGATAATAAAAAAGGTAATGCCTTCCATTTGCGAGAATTTTCTATACCCTTGGTGCTAGTCGCCACTCCGGGACCTATTGAAGGCGGGTTTCGGGGGTCATTATCTCTCCTTCAACTTGAAGAAGGAAGGGCCTGGCAATCCGCTGACTCTTCCCTCCTTTTGATGAAGGCGGGTCGTGACAGAATGGTATCAGAGGCGAGGTTGAGAGATAGGACGGAGTCTGGAGTTAGGCACAGTAAGGATTGCATGGGATGGTGAGGCAACAGCGTTGGGTGACCTTGGTGCGTGAATTAGGCCAGGGAGGACCGGCTAGGACACGGGATTTTAGGCCCCCCCCGTGATCCGATGCAAGGACTCTGGACCTACCGAACGACCAAGTGAGGCCACACTGATTGCAGGGTAGAGACCCTAGGAAAGGTACATGCATCATAAATGACTTGTGTTTTTGTGTTTCTGGGATGTCTTGGGAAATTAAGAATAAATTAAATCTTAGTAAGTTTTGAGAACGGTTTTCCTTGCACTACTGGGCTTAGGCATTCATTGTTTACCTTGCAGATATGACACCTGGAAGGCGACCACGTGTGGTACAGGCGATCGAGACTCCTGAGACTACTTTGGCCAATCGGCAGAGAGCTGGTCGGGAGGAAGAGGACGACCAGTGGAAGAAGACTCTTCGAGCCTTTTAGCGACAGGCCCTCGAGAAATATGAGGGCAGCACCTCCGACGTGAAGACGGAAGGCTGGCTGGAGGAGCTAGTCATAGCCTTCGGCCTGATTCGGGCCCCGACGGAGTACTGGGTTCCTCTGGCTGTTAGCCAGATGCGAGGAGCGACACGTCAGTGGTGGATGCTTCACCTGGGGAGTAGGAAAGAGTCTGAGGTTGCTTGGGCGGACTTCGAGAAGGAGTTCCGGGCGGAGTTCCTCTCCTCGACAATGAAGGCGGAGAAGAGGCAGGAGCTACTCTCCCTCCAGCAGGGGAGCATGTCCGTGAGGGAACTTGGAATCAAGTTCAAGGACCTCCTGCGTTTTGCTCCGGACCTCTTTCCCGATGAGGAGTCTCGGGCAAGACGTTTGGAGGAGGCGCTCCGACCCTCCCTCCAGTATGCTGTTACCCCCTTTACCCTTCCGACATACTTAGAGGTTCAGAAGAAGGCCGAAGTGGTGGAAAGGATGCACGCTCTAGGCGGACTGTCACGAGAAGGGATCCAGCTGGGACCATCGAAGGGGAAGGCCATCAGCACCAGGCCTCCGGCATCGGGACCCTCCAGGTTCCGACCCGCAGGGAGCAGGCCGCAGCAGTTTCAGTTTCGATCCCCTGGCCCACGTTCTTTTCCTTCAGGCTCGGGGCCACGGTGCTTCATCTGCGGGAGCCCTGGACATCTTCGGGGTCAGTGCCCCGATCGGGTGCAGTACAGCAGTGGCAGTCATCCTCAGCGTCCGCCGCAGCAGCAGTTCCCAGCCAGACCCTTCCAGCTGCAGCAGCAGGGACAGCGAGCTCCCGCTCCTCCGCAGACAGACATAGGAGGGGGAGGCCGACCTCAGGGCGCTCCCCAGGGACCTCGACCAGGGCGTGGTCGGGGAGGTGGCCGACAGCCGAGGGGCAGGGGAGCTGGGCGTGGACAGTTACACGCCGCAGAAGCAACAGTTCCAGCAGGGCCAGAGGTTGTTCGAGGTACGATCAGTGTGTTTAGCACTCTTGCTTATGCTTTGTTCGATACCGGAGCTTCGCACTCCTTTGTTGCACCCAGTCTAGCCCGCGCCTTCGGTCTAGATGCCAAGAGACTTCCAGTGCCCCTGGTGTTGAGCACACCAGTTGGAGGTCAGACCGACTTGCTGTTCGTTTGTCGGGGATGTAGACTGATGTTGGGGCCACATCAGTCGGTTAAGGATCTCCTTCTGCTGCAGATTCGGCCGTACGATGTCATCCTAGGCATCGACTGGCTATTTTCTGTGTGCGCCGTCATCGACTGTTTCCAAGGGAGGGTGGTGTTCTCCGGTTTGGACGGCCAGCTTGTTACTTTCACTAGCGAGCGGAGCTGTCCGAAGGGAAACAGGAGGGAGGAACCTCTCCTCTCCTTGTTGACCGAACTGACGATAGAATCAACAGATGAGGAAATGGTGGAAGTACCAGAGATCGTTCGTGAATTTATGGACGTCTTTCCTGAGGAGGTGACGACTCTACCCCCTCGACGTGACATCGAGTTCGGGATAGACCTGCAGCCCGGCTCTCGACCAATCTCGATGGCTCCTTACCGGATGGAACCTTCGGAGCTACGGGAGTTGCGGATACAGATTGACGATCTGATGAAGAGGGGTTATGTTCATCCAAGTGCATCACCGTGGGGTGCCCCAGTCTTGTTCGCAAAGAAGGCAGATGGTGGCCTCAGGTTGTGCATCGATTACAGGAGGCTGAATCAGGTAACGATCAAGAACCGCTACCCTCTTCCGAGGATAGATGATCTTTTCGACCAGCTGAAGGGGGCAGGATGGTTCTTGAAGATCGACCTGCGATCCGGGTACCACCAGCTGAGGGTGAAGGATAGCGACGTCCCAAAGACGGCATTCAGGTGCAGGTATGGGCACTTTGAGTTCGTGGTCATGCCCTTTGGTGTTACGAACGCCCCGGCCGTGTTCATGGGGCTTATGAACTCCATCTTTCGGGAGTACCTGGATCGGTTTGTGGTGGTGTTCATCGACGATATCCTGATCTATTCAAAGTCAGAAGAGGACCATGCAGAGCACCTGAGGACGGTTTTGGAGGTCCTCCGACAGCACCATCTCTATGGGAAGTTGTCAAAGTGCAAGTTCTGGGCACGAGAAGTGCACTTCCTCGGACATGTAGTGTCTGAGCAGGGAGTAGCAGTTGACCCATCAAAGGTTGAGGCAATTGTTTCTTGGGCAGCACCCAAGAATGTGGCGGAAGTTCGGAGTTTCCTCGGACTGGCAGGCTACTACCGGAGATTCGTACCCAACTTCTCCGGGGTAGCAGCCCCTTTGACGGCTTTGACCAAGAAGGACCAGGTTTTCATGTGGAGTGAGCAGTGTGAGTCGTCCTTCAGCTACCTAAAAGAAAAACTGGTTAGTGCCCCAGTGTTGAGATTGCCAGAAGAAGGGATGGCCTATGAGGTATTCTGTGATGCTTCAGGACAGGGCCTGGGGTGCGTATTGATGCAGCGACAAGGGGTGATCTCTTACGGGTCCAGGCAGCTACGCCCCCATGAGCGGAACTATGCCACCCATGACCTGGAGCTTGCAGCGGTAGTGTTCGCATTAAAGCTGTGGCGACATTACCTCTTTGGGGAGCGCTTTGTGGTCTTCACCGATCACAAAAGATTGCGCTATATCTTCTCCCAGCGTGACTTGAACTTGCGACAACGGAGGTGGGTCGAGTTTCTCTAGGACTACGACTTTGAGATCTCATACACTGAAGGTAAGGGAAACATTGTGGCTGATGCCCTGAGCAGGAAGCCACATCAGGAGGTGGTTCGGGAATCTGCTGATGCTTGGAAGGCGATGGGGGAGTTGGCTGCCTTGCACTTGGATGCAAGGGTGGAAGGTACTAGAGGCTGTTTGTTTCAGATGACGGTACAGTCCTCTTTGTTGCAGCAAGTGGAAGAGTCTCAGTGGGGAGATCCTGAGGTGGAAGTGTTGTGGGATCGTATCGATCAGGGGAACGCCCCGGAAGGATGGTCGGAGGACAGCCGACGTCGGATGCTCTTTCATCGGAGGTTGTTTGTTCCAGAGGTGATGCGTGATGAAGTCCTTCGTGAGTTCCATAGCTCAGCCTTGGCAGTACATCCGGGTGTTTCGAAAATGTACCAAGGCCTGAGGGGATAGTTTTGGTGGCCCGGGGTGAAACGGGCAGTGGCAGAGTTCGTGGCTAAATGCCTGGTGTGTCAGCAGGTGAAGGCTGAACACCGTGTTCCTGGTGGTCTGTTGCATCCTCTAGATGTTCCCGAGTGGAAGTGGGACGACGTCTCGATGGACTTCGTCACGGGACTACCCAGAGCTCAGGGCGGGCATGATGCTATCTGGGTAGTGGTGGATCGATTGACAAAATCTACTCACTTCTTGGCTATCAAGGAGTCAGGACCCGTGAGTACCTTAGCACAGGGGTACGTGGATGAGGTGGTGCGTTTGCATGGAGTTCCGAAAACGATCGTCTCAGATCGGGACACTCGATTCACCTCACGAGTCTGGAAGGGGTTACAACATGCTTTTGGCACCCAACTACGCCTTAGCACTGCTTTTCACCCTCAGACTGATGGGCAGACAGAGCGGACTATCCAGACCTTGGAGGACATGCTGCGAGCATGTGTTCTGGATTTCGGAGGATCATGGGTACGACACTTTCCTTTAGTAGAGTTTGCCTACAACAACAGTTTTCACTCTACTATCGGCATGGCTCCTTTTGAGGCTTTGTATGGAAGACCATGTCGTTCACCCTTATGCTGGGCAGAGGTTGGTGAGACTGGTACTCTTGGACCAGAAGTAGTGCAGAGCACCACGGAGAAAGTCCAGCTAGTGTGGGAGAGGATGAAAGCAGCTCAGGATCGGCAGAAATCTTATGCTGATCGTCGGAGGAGGCCCCTGAAGTTCGAGGTGGGAGATCATGTGTTTTTGAAGGTTTCCCCTCGACGGGGGCAGCTGAGGTTCGGGAAGGGGAGTAAGCTCTCCCCTAGGTTCATCGGACCTTTCGAGGTGCTGAGGCGAGTTGGCGAGGTAGCATATCAGCTGGCCCTACCACCTCAGTTGGAGAGGGTCCATGACGTCTTCCATGTATCCCAGCTTCGTCAGTACTTACATGATGACTCTCATGTCATCAACTGGGGAGAGCTAGATGTGGGAGGAGACGCGACCTTCGAGGAACGGCCAGTCAGAATCGAGGATCGCAAGGAGAAAGTGCTCCGTGGACGAACCGTCGGCCTGGTTCGTGTGTTGTGGAGACATGGCGGCCTCGAAGAGAGTACGTGGGAGAGGGAAGTACAGATGCGTGCCCAATACCCCGAGTTGTTCTAAGCTTTGAACCTTTGGTACCTGTTGTGACAGAACGTTTGACCTTTTTGTCTATGAAATGTGCTAGTTCCTTTCCTCTGTTATGTGTGGAAAGCCCCGGCTAAAGGGAAGGGGAAACCCAACCCCTAATCAGGACGCATTAAGGTGGATGCGATTAAACCCGTGTGGGCGAGTCAGTGCCGCCCAAAGCGGATAATATCTTGACATGGGGGAGGGGAACTCCCCAAACCCACATGACCGGGCAGTTTGGCGTGGTATGTTGCTTGGTTCTTGACAGGGAGTGTTTTCAATTAGCGGGGGTCCACTCCTAAGAGGTATCTTCGAAGATCGGTGAGACTGATCGGTGAGACCGGCCGACGTCGGCCGGCCTTGCCAAGTTGTTCCAGTAACGTTCCTTTTTCACAAATAGGGTTTTAAACCCTATTCTGCCTTGTTAAAAATGTCTTGGGAATCCGAAACGCGCACAAAGGTTTTAATTAAATGCTTCATTAATTCATGGGTCGGTTAAAACCACCCAGTGCCATTAATGATGAGTCAAGCCACGTGGTCAACCCACGACTCCCTCGTCTTTCGTGGTTTTGTGTTTCATCTCAACCGTCCCCAGCTCTTATAATTAAGGGTTAGGCCGTGGTTTCCCCCCCTTCTTCGATCGTGGCTCTTCTGGTACATCGGGACCGCCGCGTCGTTATCCGTAAAGTTCCGCGCCCCCGGCCTAAACGTCGATCATCTATCAACAGGTAGGGAATTTCTCTCGTCTCTCACTTTTGTGTATCATGTGGGGTGGGTGCTACTTTTGTTCCTATGGAATTGGTTGAACCAAACCCTAATGAAGATAATAAACGAAGTTCTAAAGGAAGAAGGGGAAGGGGTTGTGATCGTTGTTATGCTTTATCTTGTGATCATCCCTTTTGTTGTACTGGTTTATGTTTTCTGAAAATTGAGGCCGTTGGTGGTCGTGTGTGTGCACTTGAATCCCCTCATGATATTTTAAATAGGTTGCTGAAATTGTGAACTCCTGCTGTGAAATTGGTTAACCACGTATATCCGGATGAATAATTGAAAGCACCAGGATCGGCCCTTCTGTGATAACCCCCGGTTAGAACACACGGAATTTGAAATCATGGAGTGTGTTAAATCGTTTAAATCTGAAAATCCCTGACTTGTGTTGGTAGTGGTTAGTGGTTGTTTTCCCTTCGGGCCGTTTTCTGGAAATGTGGGAGGGGATGGGATCCCCTGTTCTTTTTATACTCTCGGTGGCTGTGTGAATTTGGGGGATGGGATCTCCTGTTGGCATGGTTTCAGTGGTTGTGAGTTTTTATCACAAATTGGGGAGAGATCCTCTGTTGGCAGAACCGGGTGTGAGTGTTTTGGTTGATCTATGCTTTGACGTTTTCCTTGGTTATGCTTATGGTAGTTGCCCAGTAGTGCTTAAAATTAATTGAACATTTTGACTGAACGTGAAACAAGAATGGGACAAATGGTTTTGTGGGCAAGGGTCGTGAATTGTGACTCGGACGCTGTGGTATTGTGTTCTGTAGGTTGGCTAGGAAAACCTAAGTTTTGGGTGAGTGTTTGTTACCTATATCTATACTTGTAGCTTTGTGTTTCTTATTCGCGCCCCACCCAAGTTGAGCAGTTAGTGCCGAACACCCCCATTTATGGGGGAAGGGTGTTTTTCCCAACACTATACTTGGTGGCTGGTTATTAGCTCCTTTTCTGCTCCCTTTCCCGGATAGCCCAAGTACCTTCGGGCAGGCTGTGATGGCCTGAAGTCCATTATTAGCCCAAGAACCATCGGGCAGGGTGTTGTGGTGGTTGGCCAGGTGTGTGCGGCAGGTGGTTTCCCAAGTGTCTTAGGGATGAGGCCCAAGTGTTTTCGGGCGTGGCAGTGGATCCTTTAGCCTAGGTGTCTTCGGGCGTAGCGGTGGTTGTTCTAGCCTAGGTGTTTGCAGGCATGGTTACTTGTGACAGTTGAGGCCCAGGTGTGTGCGGGCGGGATTTGGCAGTGGGACTGCGTGTGGTTGTGGCCCAGGTGTGTGCGGGCGGGATTTGGCAGTGGGACTACGCGTGGTGGTGGCCCAGGTGTGTGCGGGCGGGTGTGGCAGTGGGACTGCGGTGAGAATGGCGGGATTGGTCCGATGCGTAGGATGTCTCAATAACCAGTGGGGAAGTGGCGCGGGGTACCCAAACATCGATGTTCTCTTATTATATATATTACTTGACTTGCGTTATTTGGGGAGTGAGCCTTGGTGAGGCCTGGGATGGATAGTTTGCCTTGTTAGTTGTTTGGTTCACTCTTTTCTCACGGGACTTTAGTACGTTCCCCCCACTTGTGCACGAGAGTCTTGGTTTTCCCTACTGAGTGTACTTGTATGCTCACCCTACGTTTACTTTCAGGTTTCCAGGAGGACTACCAGGGCTGCGCGAGACCCTATTAGTCGGACAGTTGGAGTTGTTGCTGTTGTCGTATCTTTGTTTTCTTTTGGTATTGTACTTGAGAGCTTTCTTTTTCTTTTGTGCTTGTACCTTGTTGTAAACTGTTTAAACATGCATGGGGTCTTTATTTGGGTTCATTTATATAAACTTGTTTCTTTTCCTTTTTGGGAGGTCGACTTGTCTTTTTTTTCCCGATCCTAAATAATAAAAAGGGTAATGCCTTCCATTTGCGAGAATTTTCTATACCCTTGGTGCTAGTCGCCACTCCGGGACCTATTGAAGGCGGGTTTCGGGGGTCATTATCTCTCCTTCAACTTGAAGAAGGAAGGGCCTGGCAATCCGCTGACTCTTCCCTCCTTTTGATGAAGGCGGGTCGTGACAAATATGCAAAGGTAAATAACTGAAAACACATTCCATTTAGTCAATAAAATGATAATTAAGTGCATCTAGAGATGATATCAATGTGAAAATCTCATGGATAATAATAATAACTAAATTCAAAATGAAGGAAATTCTTAATTATTTCACATAATGATCTCAAGAATCATGATACCTTTACTTTCATGACCTTTCACAATGTAGTTTAAAACTATGGGTAAAACCCCACTTAATTTGGCCAACTAATTTGTCCCATGGGACCTATCGATGCATTGAGGGGATGTATAATTCCTGGACCACCCATCACTATATTTCCAAGTCATTCTTTATATGTTGAATAATTTATTTAATTGATGAATAATATGACTTATTATAAGAAAGTTTAGGAGACATGCAAACCTACTACTAAGAAATTTTATTAGAAAAGATAAGTGTAGAAAGACAAGCAAAGCACACCCACATCAAACGCCTACAAATCATAGTGAGAGAAATCAGTCTCATGACCAAACTCATCTACAGTTTCCTATTCAAATGGATAGTTACCTTTGTTGAAGTATTTAAATGCGTCAACACCACTCTTCCTTATCTTTGAGAATGACCTGGTCTACATGTTCCTTAGCACTTTGGAGTAGTGCTTCCTCAACCTTCGCTTAGGGGGAGCAGAGTCATTTTGTTTCCCTTGAGTGACGACATACTTGAATGATACTTTATTTTGAGATAGATTTCCATCCATTTAATTTTCATCATTGGTGACATTCTCCCATTGATCAGAAACTTGTTAAGATTTATAAATTTTTTAAATCTCATCATGAAAGTTAGTAGCTTGTGCACCAAAGAAAATGTCCCCATCCCTTGAATCATGTACTAAAATATACAAACCTATTAATTGATCCTCAAATACCACACTATAAGAAACTCCATCATTATATTGACCATGAAATACTACCTCTAGAGCTCCCGCTTCATTGGTTGGCTCCAAATTTGGTTCCCTTTCCTCGTGAAAAACCTCTTCAGGCTTCTGGATCAGATCATCACTTGCTAGAAAATCAAATCTATCACCCAACATAAGAGTTGCATCTTCCTTTTGAGGGACTGACACAATAAGAGATCCCTCAAAAAACTAGAGGAATCTCTTGAACACCACCTGAAGCCTCATGAGATACACCAGAATCGTCATGATTTCCATTATCGTCCACCACCAATCCCTACCTCACTCCAGGAGGTGTGACAAACTTCAAATCCCACTTCAACCTATCAAAAACTCCACTGACCTTCGGCTCATAAGGTAAAACCAAAGGCTATTTTGGCATACCAATATCACTTAAGCTCACAGGACAAGACCCCCTGACAGTGCAACCATGACCCAAGACAATTTCCACTCGAGACTGGGGCATCTTTTCTTGATCATTCTGTAATGGTCTCTCAAGGGAATCCTTCCTGCACAGCTTTAGATGATCCACAATAGAACCATCGTGGAGGAAAAAGTTATCATACTAAATCTCCTTCACCTTCCTATTCAGAGACCCACTACGACATAGCGAAACTAGATGTCCACGTTGGTTGCAAGATATACAAAAATCAATCTATAATTAAAATTTAACAACCTACCTCCATCAGAATTCTTATCCATCGATAATCCACACCAAATCCACCGATGTCTTGGATACCTCCACATCCACACATATAAGGGGGAAAACAGGATGGCACACCGCTTTGGTTTTGGAATTAGAACACAAATATCGACCAACCATATTCCCGAGTAGACATAAAATTGATGGGTTTTGGAAGGGGAGCAGGAGAGCGGGGAAACTTACCCAAGCCACCATAGTCATATTATCCCTCTGCATATAGAAATCAAAGTTCCATATAAGAAGAAAGAAGAGGAATCCATCACATCATTGAGGAACTGTAGACTAAGAAATGATGATGTCTTCCATCGACCCAAACCAGATCATAATATGACTTCGATCAAGAAGCCCAAAAACCGTGTGATCTCACAAACCCCAAGCTTCAAAGACGAAATGGTCGAACACATCAATCGATGGGATCTGATGATGAAATCGAGCCACCAGAGTCAGATTGAAGATATCAGAGGAACCGTTGAACTCCGATGGCAATAAAGATAATTGAGGTGAACCACGGTACAAATCTGGGACTTTCAGGTATATTGATATTCGAGGAATCGGAGGAAGAAACTCCATATTGGAGAAGGGGAGGAAGGAAAGAAGGTGCTTCTATGGACATGAAAGAGATCAAGGAACTCCTCCTCTAATGGGGAGGGGGGAGCTAGGACCTCCATCATCGGAGCCTAGATCATCACCGCGAAGGGAAGCACTACTGAGATCCTGATAACATGACTTATAAATAAATATCCATATTGATAAAATAATACGAATCTATAAATATTTCCCCATTTAATCAAATAACTTTCAAAGTAAACCTTATATGTAAAAATGGTAAATTGTTTAGGAAATAATCATATCCATGATATAATAATAAATATATTTAAGATATATTTAATTTACAATGAAAAATGATCATAATAGAGTGATTATATCAAGATAATAGTAACAATAATAAAATAAAGTGATATTTTACAATAATTTTTACCTCATTGGAAACTTTTAAATTGTAACCTCTTGATGAATAAACTTGAAATAAAACATTAATAATAATTAATAAATGGTTATTCATGTTAAATAAACCAAAGAGACCTTATATATGTAACCACATGATATTTTAATGAACTATTTCCCTTTAAATAAATTTATATATTTAATATATTGTGTTACATGCAACATCGAGTTTAAACAAACCACAATATACAATTAAAATATTATTATTTAAAACGACAGTTATCACCTAACTTTTGTATTGGTGAGTATGAATAGGAATAACTAAGTTATAAAAATTTATTGGTATATATGTATAAAATTAATTCATTGGTTATCAATTGATTATAAATGAAAATAAAAGTCATTTGAAACAAAAAAGAATATTTTTCTGAAAAAAAGTTTTTATGCACACAATGTATTTTTTATCTTAATAAATTAAATTATCCACTATTTGTGAACTATTTTAATGAAATTTATATATTATTTAATCAATATTTTTTTAAATAATCAAAAAATATTTTTTAGGAATAATATAAGAATAAATTAAATTTTAGGGTTAAAAATGTATTTTTTATAAAAAGAACTTTTTGTTAAAATTTTCCCACTTACTTTAAAGTTAATTTCAAAAATTTATAGGTATGAAATTAGTTAAAATTAATTACATATTTATAATTAGGTGGTTAAATTTTTTAAATCAGGACCCTTTTTTTATCAATATGATTAGTAACCATGGTAAAATTTATTACCTGAGTAAAGGGTAAATTGGGTTAATCTAGATTAAAAATAAGTTATAAGACTATAATTATTTAAAAACAATCTTATTTAATGAAATTCATTCAACCCTTAACACCTCGGGCTCAAAACCGAGTTATGTAATGGACAATTTTCCATGAAAATGAATTATAATTTATTTAAATAAAAGTAAGTTACAAAATGTCACTCTCTTTATTTTTAATATCCTTTATTATTCTAAATAGGAAGAAAAGTAAGTTATGAACATATATAAATAGTTATATTGAGTTTAATAAAAATATTGCAATGATTTAAATTTATTTTTAATTTTTATGAACTATATAATGAACTTAATTTCTTATGTAGCACCGATTCAATATGTTTCCATTTAATAAAAAATAATATAATAAATTATTTAAAAAATATTAAAAGTGATATAATTTGAATGATTTAAGGTTAACCCTAAATTTTATAGATATATATGAAAAATTAAGGATGTGTGGAAGCATTATATTTGAATTCCACCTTTGTATTTATATATCTAAAGTTAAATTAAATGAATAGTGTCAAATTTGATAATAATGATATTTTATCAAAAAAGAAAATTTTATTAAATTATTTAAAAAGAATAAATAACATGAAATAAAAAAATTTGGTTATGATATGGTGTAAAATTTAATAAATGAACCTTTTATTATCCAATTTTTACATTATAAGTAAAAATTACAACCAATTAATATTGAAAAATGTATTACCGTAGTTAAAATTAAAATTGGTTAACTAAAGGTTAATAAAAATGATAAGGATTAAAATAAAACAAAAAATTACCTAAATTTTATTCGTTTATCATACTAAAATAAAATCCTACCTCATATTTGAATAAATGGACATTTCTAAGAATTTAGATTGATAATGAATTTACTATAATCTAATCTTTCGAGAAATTTCAAAAGTGCCCCTCACCTCAATTATAAAAGGTGGAACCCTACCTCACTTATTCACACTACTTTGAGACCTCTAGATTGAAAAAATTCTTAAAATTTCCATTATAAACTTCCATATAAAAATTATAGAGGTTATGGTCTCCTAAAAAGGCTAAATTTATAACCCTTTAGAGGAGATCTATAGGAACTGTTTCAAAGAGGAGGTAATCGCCTTACCCAATCACTTTATTTTATACTCTTCCTTACCTCCTATAAATGTATGATATTTATCAAAAAATAAAAACTTCATTATCCAAAATATTCTTTAATGTTATTATGATTATTAAAACACCATTATAAACCCTCTTTCCCATTAAAAAAGAAGTGAAAATATCGCACGTGAGTATGTACGACTTACCGTCTCCATGTAGCGATACAATTAATTTTTCATTAACATATTATATGTATGTGTATTATGATGGGTTTAATGTTTATATACAAAATTTATGAAATAATTATACCTATTTAATTATAATATAACATCTACTTACTTAGCATCCAATCCTTTTGGAAACAATAATGTCATTCATACATACGTATTGACTACCACCTCCATGAAGTGAAGTGATTCATTATTCATTTATAATTTATTGGATGGTAATGAGGGAAAATTTTAAGAATATTTATGATATATATGATATAATAATGATCATATAAACTTAAATTAATTGTTACTTATATTTTGTTTCATCCGTTGAAAAATGAAAATAACGTTCATGCGTACGTACAACCTACAATCTCCACGAATGGTCTAATTCATTTTTCAATATCCAAATTTTATGGATGAATATAAACACATATATAATGAATAGATAACATATTTATATCATGATTAATATTTTTTAGACAATTTGACCAAGATTAATGTATAAGGACTGGAACAGTTGAACTAAAATACTCATGATAAACAAAACAGTTAACACATGGAAATAAGAGTTTTAATAAAGAATTATTAGTAAAAGGGTGTGTTGAAATGTTATAAAGGGATCATATAAGATTATATAAGTATAAAAATGACTATGATATAGAATTATAAGAAATTAAAATTTATTATATAGGAGGATAGAGTGGTTTTGATGTTCGGAAAACACGAGGTTGGGGTTTATTTCACAATCTCATAAATATTCAGGATTGTTTATATTTAAGTCTTCATTGAGGAATATTTTTATTCCATATCCATGTTCTCTAATTTTTTAATTTTTTTTACCATTCTCATATTATTGTTTAAATTTATTTTAATGCATGTTTTACTTATTAAAAAATGGTTTGAATGGAATATTTTTTTTTCAAACGAGGTACTTTGTGACTTTTATGAAAAAAGTATGAAATTAATATTTTTTTTAACTTATAAAACAAGAATGAAATTTCCCACTATCATGAATCCTTAATTATTTTAATATTACCTTATAAGTTTAAAAGTTTTTTAAATAAAATTTTTTATTTTATAATTTTGTATCCTTAAAAAATGATTTCAAAATGGAAATGTTATTTTCATCAAGAATTATTCCAAATGATATTTCGAAATCATTTTCTATATAAGATAATATAATTTGATGTTACTTAAGATTTAATGAGGATATTATTCCAATGAAACCATATTTATTCTTTCTCGAGATGGTTTATTTTTATGTTGACATGATGTTTATGAAATCCATTTATTTTCCATGGTTTATGTTATGATGAAATGTTTATGAAAACCATTACTTTTCCATGGGTTATGCTATGATGAAATGTTTATAAAAATCATTTCTTTTCATGGGATATAATATTATGAGTGATTTATGATGCTTTAGCACACACATGAATTATTTTCATTACATGATGGGTGAGACCTATATCTACCTTCAATTCATTGGTTAGAGATTGATATCTCATGAGATAAAAATGACTATAATTGGGAGTGAATCCAATTTAGTAAGGGAATTTTCCACTATGATAGTATTGATAGTGAACCTTGAATATTATGATTGTTTGGGGAGTGAACCCATTCTACTATTATAATCTTGTAAATGTTTTTTTACTACTAATGAAATGATTTTATATGATTATGTGTATGACACAATTCCATGACTTATGTCAATATTATGTTCTCATGAATAATGTTATTTAATTTCTTTATGATTAATGTCTTATGAAAATTCAAAATTTATTCCAATGTTATGATCACCCTTTATTATGTTTATTTACCCAGGTTACGGAGAATGATATTAAGTATGATATGTCTAATAAGGGTGCTAGTTATGAAGAAATAAGTGGGAGAAAACGTAGATATTTTATGAACCAATTGTTTATTTTTAATTTTTCCAATTATACTAGACCTATATGATTATAGAATAGATTTAAATGTCATGTAATTAATATTAAACTATTAATATGTAATATCTATATATGAAATTTATGGTTCATTATAGTTGGTATCATAGAAAGGTTTAGTTAACCTTTAAAAACTAGGATGTGAAGAATTTAGTAAGAACCCTAGGAATAAGTGTATGTACATGATACAATTCTAATGTTTTGGAAATTATTATGAATTACTTAGGTTAAAACTAAGGTTTTATAGAAGGTTTCTTGATTTAGAAATCCTATGAATTATTTTTCATGAGTATGTGGTTTCCCACTATGTTTATTGTTTCTCACACATTATTTTTTGGTTTTAGTTAATAGATGGAAGCTAAAGGAATCTTGTTAATGATGAATGTGATATATAATGTAATGATTTATCTCCTAAGAAATTAAATATTGTGGGAGATGTAATAAAAAATATTATTTCTATTCTCACAAAAATTTCATAACATAACAATCATGCTGAGCTTTTGAACGAGTAAAGGAGGGAACAATGTTTTTTGATTACTTCTTGAGGAAACATCCACATTATTTTAGCGGGTCCACTGATCTAATAGTCACTAAGAAATGGATCAGTACCAATAAAAATAAATTTTTTGTTCTCTAGTGTTTAGAACATGAAGAAGTTATTTTGGATGATTATGGTTTGGAAGGTGAAGAAGATCAGTAGTGAAATTTTATAAAGAACATGAGGGAACAAAAAGAAATTGAATATATGTTGTAGGATGAATTTAAAATATAATTTTTCAAAAATTTATTTCCTTATATTCTTTATATAAAAATAGATAATTAATTCCTTATGTGAAAGTATAAGGATAATTCATCTAATTTTACTTATGAGGAAAATTTCAAAATCCATGTGAGGTACACTTTTAGTATTATAATTCAACCTAAAAATAAGGTTGATTGATTTTTAAATAGCTTAAAACAAACTATCCTAAGGGTATTATCCACAAGGAAATTTAGTAGATATAAATAAATTGTTTGATGTGCTATCAAGGTTTAGATGAATATTGGAGTTACCCATCAATATCAGGATTTTAACAAGATAATAAAAATGGAATTCAAATGAAATTTTAAAAACTATGGAGTTAATAATATTATATTTACTTTATTCTAAAAATGTAAAAGGAAATATAAGGGAAGTTGTTTTAATGAAACTTGTAAATGTTTAAATTTTGTAAAGTTTGTTCACAAGGAAATAGAATGCCAAAGTGATGGGAAGAATTTATATAAAGATATGAATAGAGAGAAAAATGCACAGAATGTACCACCCACACTCCATTGTATTAAATACAAGGAGTATGATAATTATGATAACCAATTCCCAAATATGAAGGTTAATGATGAAGATCAACCCAAAAAACCTCTTCAGCCAAGACATAATGGGAAATATAATGCAATCACTATTTCTGATGAGGGGTATGATAAAAACATGGTGAAAGGAACACTTGCCATCCACTGTAGAAATTATAATATCCTATTTGATTTTGGATCTACCCACCCTTTTATATCTAAATATTTTTATAAGTTTATCACAAAATCACCTCAAAAATTCGATGTTGAGTTAGTAGTAAAAACCCATAATGATGTGATGATTTCATATTAAGTTTATTATTCTTCTCTAATTGAAGTTTGTGGGAATATGTTTCTTGAAAATATTTTCATTATTTGTTTAGTTGAATTCAATGTTATTATGGGCATGGATTTTATTTATTTATATAAATACCATATCAATTATGGAGGAAGGGAAGTTATGTTAGATTTTATGAACCAAACTATGTTCACCTATCAATGTGATGAAATAAATGAACTTCCAATGGAAATTACATCCATTTTATGGGTCATGATTACTATTCAAAATGAGAATTTTTCTCAGATGGTTAGGGAGAAACTCAACATTTAAGATATTCCTATATTGTTGGACTTTATTAATTTCTCTCTGGAAGAGTTACCTAGTATTACACTGAATCATGAAGTTAAGTTTTCAATAGAACTCATATTTGGTGCTACAAATATTTCTAAGACTCTATATAATGAAACCAATTGATTTACAAGAATTGAAGAAGAAAATCCAGGAGAATCTCAATAAGGGATTCATTCATTTAGGTATGTCACCTTAGGGTGAACCTATTTTTAATTAAGAATAAAGATAGATCAATGATACTTTGCAATGAATACCTAGAACATAACAAGATCACTATCAAGAAAAAGTACCCCTACCTTGTAAGGATGATTTGTTTGATCAAATGTGTAGAGATCAATACTTTTTGAAGATTGATCTTTGTTATTGATATCATAAATTGAGACTCAAGAAGGAAGATATTCCCAAGATAACATTTCATATAATTTATGGATAATTTAAATTTATAGTGATGCATTGGTCATACTAATTCACCACTATCTTCATGGATTTAATTAATATAGTCATTATATATTATACTCATCAGTCTATGGTAGTCTTTATAGATTATATTCTTATTTATTAAAATATAACGGGAAAACCAAGAAGATAATTTTATAATTATACTGAAGACCCAAAGTTAGGTTATGATTTATGAAAATGTTTCCAAGTGTGAATTTTGGCTTCAAAAAGTTTCATTCCTAGGTCATATATTCTCAAGTGAGGGTATATTAATAGACCATTGAAAGATATAAGTCATTGAACATTGGGCCAAACCAACCACTATGACTTAGATCCATAGTTTTCTTGGTTCAGATGGATATTATTGGGGCTTTGTAGAGATTTTTTTATGATTATCAAATCCACTCACCATGCTAACATGGAAGGGTGCCAAGTTCCTTTTGATGAATCAATGTGAGGAATGTTTTATGGAGCTCAAGAAAATTCTAGTTAGTGTAACTGTTCATACACTACCATGTAGTGTAGAAGGGTTTGTAATATATAGTGGTGTATAAAATAAGGTACTTGGATGTGTCCTTATGTATAATTATATGGTTATAGCTTATACATCATGACAATTGATGGTCCATGATAAAAATTACCCAAATCATGATTTAGAGTTATCTAGAATAAATTTTTCTTTAAAGATATGAAGGAATTATATATATAGAGAAAATTGTGACATATATACTAATCAAAAAATTATATATAATATTTTCACTAAAAAATAGTTGAACACGCACCAAAGAATATGGTTAGAGATGATTAAATATTATGACTGCTTAATACATTACCACCTTGGGAAAGTGAACAAGGTGGAAGATGCTCTGAGTTGAAAGGATCATGATATGGATCATGAAATATTAATAGAAGGAGGGAAATATTTTCTTTCTTAAATGATTGTTCAAACATCTACCCAAGTAAAGATTAAAGAGGCACATAAGGTATATCTAGACCTGAAAAACTAGGTGAAAAATGTTTTTGGGTTCAACCTTGATTATGATAGAGTAATACGGTTCAAGAACTATGTATGTGTCTCTTTTGTACCATATTTTAAGAATGAATTGATGGATTAAGTTCATTATTCTTAATTATTTACTAATATTGGAAGAATAAAGATGTATAGAGATTTTATACAGTATTTCTGGTGGGATAACTTGAGGAGAGATTTTACAGAGTATGTTTCTCAGTGCTTGGTATGTCAGCAAGTTAAGGATAAGACAAACAATTATAAGGGGATGTTATTACCATGATCTATACCATAATTAAAATATGAAAACATCACAATGAACTTTTTCATCAGATTCCCCAAAATATCTAAAGGGTATACAACTATTTGGGTTTTATTTGACCACCATATGAAGTCATCACACTTCAGTTTCATTAGATATTATTTTTACCTTGATAAAATTACTAATTTATACATTAAAGAATTGGTAATATTTCATGGTGTTCCACTATAAATTGTATCTAATTAGGATCTTAGGTTTACCTCAATGTTTTGGAGATGTATTTAGCAGAATATGGATGCAAAGTTAAGTTTCAGCACTATTTATCATCCTCAGACGTATGGTTAGTATGAGAGGACCATTAAAACTATAGAAAATGTACTAAGAAATTTATCTATGGATTTAAAAGGTGTTTGGGATCAACACCTTCCTTTGGTGAATTTTTCTTAAAAAAATATTTTTCACTTTAGCATTTAGATGGATTCTTATAAATCCACATACGGTAAGAAGCAAACAAATCCAAAATGATGGAATAAAGTTATAGAAAGAAAGATATTGGGAGCTGGTCTAAGTGAGGAAATGGTAGAGAAGGTTAGATCCATTCAATAACACACAAAATAATTTTAGAGTCAAAAAAAGTTATTTTGAAAATCATCATAAAGATCTAGAGTTTGAAGTTAGTGAAAAAGTATTCCTATGAATATTTACTTGGAAGAGGGTGTTGGGATTGGGAAATAAATGAAAGATAATCCTTAGGTATATCCATCATTTTTAAATTCTTAACCATATCATGATAGTATCCTATTTATGGGTGATTCTATTGAATCAATCTCAAGTTTATTATGTGGTCAACGTATCACTACTGAAAAAATACCCTATACCAACGGTTTGGAACCGTTGGTATAGGCCTCCAAAACTTTGGTATAGGCTATACCAATGGTTTGAAGAACCATTTCCAAGTAATCCATGGGGATAATTCTATACCAATAGTTTTGAAATCTGTTGGTATAAGTTATATGAAAATCTTTACCAACGGTTCCATAAACCGTTGGTATATGTAATTCAAAAAATAATCATTCGGTTAATTTTGATCCCATCACCTTCCGTTTATGATTGAACGACCTAACCACTAACCTAACTTACTTTTGTAAACATAATTTCATAAATATATTTATTTATTATCATAATTATTTTAAATTTCGATTTATTTAATGTCCTATTTGAGAAGATTCCATTAAAAATACATGTACCTATACCAACAGTTCTCAAAACCGTTGGTATAGACCTATACCAACGTTTTTGAGAACCGTTGGTATATGTTCTTTGATTTTGGGACCTATACCAACGGTTTGGCCGAACTATTGGTATAGGGTCTCTATAATTCACCTATACTAACGGTTTTGGCCAAACTGTTGGTATAGGTCGATTATAGAGACCCTATACCAATGGTTTGGCCAAACCGTTGGTATAACCCCCCCCCCTTTACGAACAGTTTGTCCAAAACCGTTGGTATATGTCCATATAAGTGACCTATACCAAAGGTTTTGTCCAAACCATTGGTATAGGTCCAAATTAGTGAACTATACCAACAGTTTTCCCAAAACTATTGGTATAGATCATATTTCCAGTAGTGTATCTCTCTTGAGGAAGTACATAATTGATCATTCACATGTTCCAAACTCAGAGGTCATACCACTAGAGGAATATATTTTTTATGAAGAATAAATGGTAGAGATTCTGGATCATAGAGATAAATTTATATAAAATAATACCACTCATATGGTCAAAGTTGTTTTAGAGAAACCACCAATTTGAGGAAGTAATGTGGGAACTTGAGGATGTAATGGGGGTATAAGTATCCTTATCTGTTTGTATATGGGTGATGAATTTTTAAGGATAAGTTTATTTTAAGGGGTATAGAAGGTAACATCCAGATATTTTATAAAATATTAATCTTTAAATAATTTTATTTATTTGGTAGCTTTAGTTACACTCAACACTAAGTTTAAACAAACAATAATATACTATTCAAATATTAGTATTTAAAATGGAAGTTATCACATAGTCTTTGTATTGGTGGGTATGAATAAGAATAAAATAATTATTAAAAATTAATGGTTATATATATATAAATTTTTTTCATTGGTTATCAATTGATTATAAATGAAAATAAAAAACATTTCAAAGAAAAAGGAATATTTTTCTAAAAAACTATTTATACGAGCATAATGTATTTTTATCTTAAAAAAATAAAAATATCCTTTATTGGTGAATTATTTTATTTAAAATTATATATTATTCAATTTATCAAATATTTTAAATAGTAAATTTTTCTACTAGGCATAGGAAAATAATTAATCTAGTTTTGTGCTTAAAATGTTTTTTTTCTAAAAATATTTCTTGTCACATTTTTTGCACCTAATTTAAAATTAATTTCATAAATTTATAGTGATTTAATTATATAAAATGAATTAAATATTTTGAGTCATTAATTTTAAAATTTTTAATTATCCTTTTTATTTTAGGTCAATATGAATAGAAATCATGGTAAAATTTATCACCTCGATAAAGAGTAAATCAGGTAAATCTAGATTAAAAATAAGTGATAAGGCTATAATTATTAATTAAAATTATTATTGGATGAAGTTAATTTAACCCTTATTACCTTAGTCTCTAAATTGAGTTGTTTAATGACCGCTTTTCCATGAAAATGACTTATATATTTTTTAAATCAAAGAAAGCTACAAAAAATCGCTCTTTTCTTTAATAACCTTTACATCTCCACAAAGAGACAAAAGTTAGTTATAAATGAATATAAGTGTTTATTTTGAGCTTATTAAAATTGTTTTCATGATTTTTTAATTGTTAATAATTATATAATGACCTTAATTTCTTAGGCAACACCGATGCAATACGTCTCCATTTAATAAAAAATAATAATAAATGATTTTAAAAATATTAAAAGTGATATATTTAAATGAGTAAATGTGACACTCAAATTGTATAGATCTATGGGCCATATTAGGTATGGTTTAAATCATTATATTCAAATTATACCTTTTCATTTATTTATTTAAACTTAATTTAAATGATTAATTTCAAAATTAACAACAATGATATTTTATGAAAACAATATTTTATTAAACTATTTAAAAATAATAAAAATAATAAAATAAGAGAAAGTGGTTATTATATGGTCGATAGTTTCAAAAATTTTCCAATTATTCTACAATTTTCAACCAATAATTAAAAGTTACTGCCCTTTAACATTGAAAAATCTATTAGAGTAGTTAAAATTAAAATTATTTAACTAAGGGTTAATCAAAACGATTAGGTTTAAAACAACATCAAAATGTTTATAAATTATATTGTTTGATGGAATGAAAAACCTATATTATCTTAAATTCCAATCCTTTTCCATTTGAGGAATTTTTTTTGAGAATGAATTTATTATAATTAAATATTATGGGAAATTCCAAAAGTGCCCCTCATCTCAACTACAAAAGGGACCTCATACCTCACTTCTTCACACAAATTCAAGCCTTAAAAATCTACCCAAAATCTAAAAATATCACTTATAAACTTCTCTATACACATTATAGATCTTCTGGTCTCCCAAAAATACAAACCCTATAACCCTTTAAAGGAGATCTATAAGAGCCGTTTCAAAGAAGAGGTAATCGCCTAACCCGATCGCTTTCTAATACAATCTTCTTTAAATCCTATAAATATATGGTATTTACCATAAAATAATAAATTTAGTATCCTAAATATTCTTAAATGTTATTATGATTATGAAATCAACATTATAAACCCTCTTTGTCATCAAATGAGATGTGAAAGTATCGCTTGTGCGTACGTACGACTTACTGTCTTCGCGTAGCGATGCAATTTATTTTTCATTTCCATATTTTATGAATGGATATTATATTAGGTTAAATTTTTACATATGATATTTACTATATAATTATAATTATTTAAATATAATATCACATATACCCACTTACCATTCAATAATGTGGTAAACAATATCTTCGTTCATGCGTACATGTGGACTATCACCTCCATGAAGCGATGTGATTATTTTTTTCATTTATATTTTAATTGTTTGTTAATTATGGATAATTTTATGAATATATATGATATATATGATATAATAATTATCCTAGATATTTTAATTAATATTTACCTTTCTTTTACCCTATTCATTGAAAAATGAAAACAACGTTCATGCATAAGTACGACCTACCGTCTCCATGAATGATGTAATTAATTTTTATATCTCAAATTTTATAGACAATTATAAATATATATATAATTAATATATAATATATCTATATCATTATTAATATTATGGATATGGTGTATCCATGATAAATGTATACGGACCATAACTACTGAACTGAAATACTCATGATAAATGAAATAGTTAACACTTGGAAATAACAATTTTAATAAGGACTTATTGATAAAAGGGGATTTTGAAATGTTATAAAGGGATCATATATGGTATTATAGGTATGAAAATGAATTTTATATGTAATTATAATAAATTTAAATTTATTATATAGGAGTTTATAGTGTTTTCTAAGTAATGCTAACTTGAGCCAAGGGTTTACCCTCGTTTGAATTTTTACAAAATGATTTCAAATGAATCTTCTTATCATTTTACAAACATAGAGCTTTGTGAATTTTCCAAAAAAAAGTATGGAAGGGATGTTTTTTTATCTTATACAACATGGTTTTAATTTTCCTCTTCCATGATTCCTCAATGATTTGAATATTCCTTTATAAGTTTTAATGGTTAGTTTTAAATAATTTTTTTTTCATTTATAATTTCATATCTTTTAAAAAAATGATTTCAAAATTGAAGGTTATTTTACTCTAGAATTATTACATGTGATATTTAGAAATCATTTTCCATATAAGATAACATTATTTTATGTTACTTAATATTTACTGGGGATATTATTCTAATGATATTATCTTTATCCTTTTACTAGATGGTTTATGTTTATGATGATAAGATGTTTATGAAATCCATTTATTTTCCCTAGGCTGTGCTATGATTAAATTTTTATAAAACTCATTTATTTTCCAAGGGTTATGATATAATGAAGTATTTATGAAACACATTTATTTTCATGGGTTCTAATATGATTAATTATTTATGATCTTATGGAATACATATGTATGATTTTTATTATGTGAATGGTGTAACCTATATCTCCCACCAATAAATTGGGTAAAGATTGATGTCTCATGAGATAAATAGATATATAATAGGGACTAAACCCAATTAAGTGAGGGAATTTTTACACTGATAGATTTAGGATTGAACCATAACTACTAAAATGGTTTTCAGAGAAAACTCATTCTACTAGGATAGTCTTGGAAAAGAGTCATGACTACTAAGGAAATGATTTTCTATGATTATTTGTATGCCACAATTCCATGTCTTATGATAATATTATGATCTCATGACTCATGTTATTCAATTACTTTATGATTCATATCTTATTAAATACAAATATATATGTCTTGACTCGTGATAATGTTCAATTATATGTGGGGTATGGCTTTTAAATGTTAAGATCATATTCTTATACATTTTTTTCTCATGTTATGTTTATATGATCATTGATATCTACTTTTTTTACCCTTATTGAGAAGTATAGATCAACATTTATTAAGTTTCCTTTACCATGGTTTTTAATTAAGGTATTTAGTATGGAATATATAAGAAATGTTCTAGTTATGAATAAATAAGTGGGAGACAATATATATATTTTATGAACCTATTGTTTATATTTACAAGTTTCTAAAGATACTATACCTATAAAATTATATCATAGATAAAAATGTTACATAATGAATATTAATATATTAATATGTAATATATATGTAGGAAATTTTTTGTTTGTTGTAATATACACCACATAAAAGTGAATTGGTGAATATTGACAAATATGTCTCAATGGAATGGAAATTGAAACAAAAACCCTTACCTCACACTTCTATTTGGTTGAAAGTTGTTTAAAATACTATATAAAGTTTCTAATCATGTTATTAATTTATTCCATAACCATATTAATATTTATAATATCATATACTATCCTTTTATAACATTTTATTGTCATTTATTAATAATATTTCGTTATTTTCATTGTTTCGTGTGTCAATTACCTTGTTTTCTCATTCATGTTATGTTATGAAAGTTCTATTTATTATATATAGAATATATATCCCTGAAATAAAGAATTATATTAATTTTATAAATATCATATTTACTCATTAATTTAATTTTTATAATTATTCTTTAATTTTTGACATGGAAAATGAATCACATTTATTTATAGAGATGATAGGTTGTACATATGTATGAGTGAAGATATCATTACCATAATGGGTGAAAAGGTAAGAAAGTGTGTGATTTAATAATTTTATAGAGTCTATATAATGTAATATATATAACATATATTCATTAAATTTATCCTTATTACATTCTATGAAAATCATAAGTGAAAAACGAATCACATAACTTCGTGAGGTTGTAGTCCGCTGCACACACAAGTGACGTTATCATATTTTAAATGGAATGGAAACTAATAAGGTATATTTGATAATATAATTCCAGATTTATTATTATATAATAAATATTATATATAAAGAAAATACATCATTATATCCAATAATGAGAGGATTTTATGGGAAATGACTTGAATCGATTCGTGAGGTGGTAGTTTTCCATACACATGATTGATGGGTTTGTTTCAAATTTGATGGAATATGAGATGGGTAAATATTATTACATAAAAATAATAACATATATGTATATATTAGTTATTATTTTTATTTCATTGGAAGTGTTAATCCATAATTCAATGTTGTAAAAGAAGAAATAAAAAGAAAGATCTTTGTTAAGACGTTTACCTTCTATTAGAGAAAATTCCTTGGAATTTCCTATTAAGGACCACAGGGCTAGTATTTTGGGAATAAAAACACCTATAGAATGTTTATAATCATTTTTGAGAGATATTTTGGAAGGTATTGATCGATCCAAAGGGATTTAGAGGCGTTAAGAAGTGAAGGGAGGGAGTTCCCTTTTATAATTGATGATGACTGGAATTTTTGTTAATGCACAAAAATATTCAATAACATGAATTAAATCTCACCAAAAGTGCCTCAATAATTGTTAAATAATTTATTTTAAGGATTATATGGTCAGAAAACACCTACAATAAAAAAACATGTTTTTAACATGTTATTTTTTATCCTTTTAGTTTACTTAATTTTACCATTTTTGTTTTCACTATGAGAACTTGTCTTTCTAATCTAGGTAATTTATCCATTAATCATAAAATAAGATGAGACTTATTAGATAATAAGGACAAAATATTTATAAATATAAAATTTAATTTATCATAAAATAATTATATATGTGTGTAAAATTTATTTTAACACAAGAACATGTAACTCACAAAACCTCATTTCAACCTTAACAGGCATAATTAATTCTTAATGTATTTTTTAATCATTATGAAGAAAAAATTTAGTTGAAATTATTAAATAATATTAATTATTTTAATTAAAAATATGGAATTCATTTTATTGAATCTGACTCACATAAGTAGAAAATTTTATTTTATAATCAACCCGCAATTCTTGTCAAAAAACAGTTTTTTAAGAAATTCATTTTTAATCATAAGATGATATTATATTAACTATAAGAATTGTATTTTTCATTAGATATATTTAAATTAATATAAATAATTCATAATTAAATATTATTTTAAATAATAAAAATGGATAGATATTATGCCTTTTTAAACAAAAACAATTTCCTGGAAAATAAACAGTTTTTTAGAAATCTTTCCTTTTACCTAAAACTATTATTATATTTAATTTTATAAAATTTATAGTTATTAAATATTTAACTACAAAAATTATAATACATTATTATAAATAAAATGAGTAATAGGTAAATACTATATATTTTGTTTTATTATTCATAAAAGCATAATTCTAAGGGAAAATCTCAACAATTCATTTGAGGTTTATTTTGACCATGTAAGTTCAAAATCAATATTAATCCTATAAAATAACAATTTTGTTATAAGAAATATTAAAATGTTAATTGTATTATAATTTTATAGAATTTTCACTTAATATAATTGAGGCTCGAGGTTGCATGTATCCCAAGATATCGAAGAGATTGAATTTATTTAAAAGGAAATATGTTGTAAAGTCTCGGGGTGTTACATTATTCCCTCCTACAAAATTTTCATCATTGATATTTCATAGATATTAACTTATAAATAAATAAGGTAAGTTATTCTTCATAAAATCATTTGTTTCCCATGTTTCTTCCCCAATTTTATTATTTCTCTAAATTTCTTTACCATTCAATTCATCTGATTCCTCAATACTTTATTTCTAGTATCAATAATTTGGATGGGCTCTTCCTAGTAAGATATATCATGTTCCAATTATATTTCATAAGAATTGAGAACATGAATTTTTTATACAATATACTTCCTTAACAATGATATGTAAAACCCATAATTTAATTTAGAGAGGCTTGAATTCAGTTCTAACCAGTATGGCATAACTCCAATCCCTTCTAAAATTTTCAAGGGCATGATTTACCCCAGACTCTATTTTCCATTCTTATTGAACCTTATGACACCCTTCTATGGAGATAAATTCAAGAAAACATGATCTCTAAATTAAAATTCAAAACCATTCCTCTTATTTTCATTATAAATATTTTTCTTGATTTGAGCTACTTTAATATGATCCTGAATATTATTTACCTTTATTATTGTCTCTTCAACATGTTATGGGCCCAACAGTTTCCTTTTAACAACTTCATATCAACAAGTTGGAGTAAAACATATCTTACCACATAATATTTCATATAAAATCATTTGAATACTTAATATTACTCAAAAATATTATTTAACAAATTCAAAACCCATAAATCCGAAATATTTTATCAAACATTTTTCCCAAAAACACATAAAGTTTCTCATACTATCACATATCAAATACGTGAAAACTTTGATTATACATTCTCTTGAAATATAGTAATAACCTGAATTACAATAAACCCTTAATGAAAACATGATTGCATCTGAAAATTAACTCCCACTCCATTACTTAAAAAAAATAATGGATTATTAAATATATTATATAAATACAAAACATTGTAAACTCTATTAAAGATAACATAAACTAATTTTTCATCAAATCATTAATCAGTTACAAGTTCATCAGTACTATACCATTTACTTCATCAAATCCAATCATATATTTATCTAAACTAAACATCATTATCTCAACATTAGACACATTTTAAGGGTTATATTTACCTTAATTATTTATTATACAAAAATACCATTGTACCGCTAAATCACTTTTCTTCATTATCAGTACCATTCAAAATACGATTTCATATCCTTAAATAAAAATTATGATTGTAAAAAAATTATACATTTAATGATTCTTATAACCAAAATATCATTGATAAAATAATTCTACAACATAATTATTTTATCCAAATACACAATCACTTTAATCATTTCACTTATGCTATAGTAATGACATAAGTTTGACCTTAATCCCAAAACTTATTTTGAGGTATATTTTTTTGATTCTTGGAGAATTCATTTTTTAATTCCCCATGATTAGACACTTAAGTAGGATAATATTAATTTTTAATATATATAATATTCATGTGCCTCATTATTCATAAACACCATTTTTAGTGCATTTTACAAATTAAACATTATGATTTCAATTCCTTCTTAAAAACACTATTTCATGGTACATTTTTAAACACCTCCTAAAACACCAAATGGACATGATTTTACTTTCATATTTAATTTTCAGGTTTTTCATTACATTATAAATAATTCATAATTTTTCAGTAATTAACGATTCATATCAGAAGACCACCATTTTGGGCATTCAACGTAGGAAATTTAGGGTGAAGTAAACTGGACAGAATCTCAATAACAATAATGTAGAGGAAAATATCCTGAACCAATTATTATTAAATTTTAACTTAATATATAGGAAATTATTAATAACATATCATCCAACAGTGGCCATAGCTAATTCATATGTTTAAATGGATTTCTAGGTGGCCCAAATTGAAGATACAATTCTGGGCTAAATTCTATAGTCCAGAAAAACAGCCCGCCATTTCATTCATATCTAAAAAACTAAAATTTATTTTGGGATGAAATTCTGTATGATATCATGGGAAATAAAAATATACATTTTTTCTTCTATGAATCACCAAAATTCAGCCATATAGAATCTCATTTTGGTGTCTCTAGTTTGTAGATGCAAAAAAAGATTCCATTTCAGGTCAAGGGTAGAAAAGTAAAAATTCCACAAACTTTCTACCCATAGAGGCCTACCACCATTACTTAGGGAGACTTATAATATATTAGTCTCAACCCAAGGCTTCAAAAATTCATATTCAAGGTAGTGGTGGTAAATGAGTTGATCATATCTTGTGCTTTGTTTCATTGTAATGTTATTCTGCTGATTTGTCTTTGTAACGTTCTTATTTCAATTATAAGTTGCTCCAATCACATTATCTTCTTTATAAAACTTATTATACTTATTATTTTCTATTATTTTTATTAAGACATTGATACCATTTTATCAAGGTGTTAATTTATTCACATATCTAAGAGATAAATCCTTCACACAACAATGGAGTGTTTATTATTTTATTGTTTTCTCTTCTTCAATTCCTCCCTCATGAGTTTAATTTCCACTTCAATTAATAGAATATCATCAATGGAAGTATAAAACTATTATGTTTTAATAAATCAAGTATAAGGGTCTTGATTGGATGTTATTTATTACTCAATAATAATTTAACAAATTATTTTATTTGAGTTTTTCATTTAATGATCTTTTCTCTTCCTCTTAATGAATTTTATCGCCGTACTTTTCATGTTCTTATAAGATACTTTACCTAGGATTGATCATGAATATGATCCTCCAAGTGTATAGGTGATTATAATGTGTATGTGAAGGTGTTAAACTAGTAAGTGATGATGTTACATTGATATCATTGAATGAATCTTTCTCGAGTTAATGAAATTGAAATATTCTAAAAAGGAATTCATCTAATACACCCCAAGAGATAACCTAGGATTAAATAATTCTCTTAATTTGAATTCACTTACATATTTGGTTCTCTAGTAATCAAACCAAAAATCACCCCCAAAGATTTCCACTTGATAGCCAAAAATAATCCATAAAATGTACATGTATGTAGGTTTCTTCTTTGGTCTCTAAGGATTCGTCAACCCAAGTTACATTAAAAGTGAACACTTAACCCTAAAAAATTGGGTAAATTTGGGGAAAACCAAATTTTTTCACTGTTACCAAGAACCTAAGTAAGTTATATTAGACACTAGCATCCTTTTCTCACCCTACATTCTCTATCTCACCCCTATCTCTCTTATTTTTACCCCTTTATGTTTGTGTGTGTCCTGAGAATATGGAATCCAAATTTAAGTCTTCTATAATGGAGTATCCTTAAAATTACCATGTCACAAATCCATGATGGAATAAAATTGAAAATAAATATTGGGAAGTCCCTAAATTAGTAAATTTCATTGATTAACCCTTGATTTATTACCACACACCTGGTGATATGTAAAATCATTCGAATAATTAATATTCAGAGGATAAATTTTGATCCCTCTAAGGGATGGTTGAAGAGATCAATATCGGAGAATTCCATGATTTCAAATCTTCTATCTAGCCTAATACCCAAAAAAATTATTGAGAAAATGTGTGAACAAATGGATAAAATTAATTTGGAAGTTTCATCGTTAAGATTAGAACTACAAAGCATTGAAACTGTTATGAAACCCATTAAAACTTAGATTGTCCCTTCCTCATCACTTATATAAGAATATTTTCTACCAAAAACCACTCATGAAATTATTTAAGAACCAAAATTTGGATTTGGGTTAAATGAAGAATATCAAGGAATTGTTGAAGGGTCTTTAAATCAGGAGGAAATTCAATTTTTGGATTCAAAAGAGGAGAATTTGACATCATGGATTGAATATACTAAGTATAACTCCATTGATGATTTTCTAAAAACAAAAATCACTGAACCATTGAGGAAAATTACAAACATTGAGTCCATACTCATTCTTAACACCAATCCTTACAATTTTGTCATTGAATATTCTGTTCAAAAGGAACCAATTTTATTGAGAAATTTGGAAAATGATACTAAGTTAGATTCAAAGTCTCGACCTGTTTCTAAAAGTGTTATCTATCCCAATATCAAACTCATGGTCTACCCTTCCTCTCCCAAGTCTTACATCATAGGGGATCACAAAAAACTATAAATTTTCATTTCACCATCTCTCAATTCTAGTGAAAATAAAATTTGTTTTTATGTCTTAAGAAAGATTATGAAATCAATTGGATGAACCCTTTTTGATATTCATGGAATTAGCCTTTTTAATAGGACCTATATTATTTTTCTTGAATCAATTTACAAACCTTCCTACAAAACCCAATGGATATTCAATCATGATCTAATGTAAGTTGTGAAAAATTTAATCATTAAGATGTTGAAAGTTGGTATTGGGTAAGTTAGGGGGTCCAAGTCAAGCTAACAAATTTAAACTAAGTTCTTTATGGGAGGAAACCCAGCATCAACATGACTTTTATTTTATTTTATTGTTTTTTATTATTTTTTGTGTGTATTAGTGTGTAAAAAAAATAAATTTCAAAAAAAAAATAAAATAAAAATATTTTCAACTCTTTTTCTTTCTTTTACCTTTTTTTTATTGTTTCTTATTTTATTTTATTTATTTCCCATTTTTTGTTCTTATATATAATATATATTTTATTTTATGTACACACACACACATATATATATGTATTTTTATATTTAAAAAATGGAGAAAATAAATTATATATATATATATATATATATATATATATATATTTGTGCAAAAGGACACACCATTGTTCATTGGGACAACCCCATCACATACGGATAAGAAGTGGGACTCAAACCTGTGATGAAAGGGAGATTAGGGAGGACAACTTCTACTTACCTACCCCCCCTATAGTTTTTCCTTCTTCCACCATTTATATATTTATACATATATTTAATAATTTTTGTATATTTTTTGTATATATATGTATATATATTTATGTATGTAGATATATGTATATATTTATATTTTTTGATTTTTTCCCTTTTGTACCTTGAGTCTGTGTTTGATATGCATAATTTAATAGGTATGTTTTTTATCCTTTCCTTTTGTACTTTTTTAATTAAGAGAACCTCACGGGTTTTCTATTGTGCTCTAATTTTTTTAGTGTATAAGATTTAGGGGATACCGAGACTGAAGATTTTTTAGGAAAATCATTGGTGTATAAACACAAAATATCATCATTGATGAGGTTTCTCTGAGTGACATATTGATCAAAGGAGTATTCAGGAGCATCATGAACTTCAACTTTAAAAACCAGGTGACTTTGTTCCATGTTTCTTATATCAATTTAATTTTAGAACTCCTATCCTCTACTAATACCCCTTCTAAATTTTCTTTTCTTAAAAAAATGAGGACATTGTTATTTTAGGTTGGTGGGTTGAAATAAAAAAATTGCTTTTGGGTGTATAAAAAAATTAAAAAAATTAAAAAAAATGTTTTGAAATAAAAAAATTCATGGAAGGAAAATTTTATTTAACCTTGAACATGAAAATACACATTGTAAAATTTGAAACTAAATATTAAATAAATTTTCTCTCCTTGATTCTGATTTTAATGCAATTTTAAGTTCATGAGCATAGTTTTGGAAAGTGCAGTTGTCCAATGTGATTTTTCACCATTGAAATTTTCATCAAAACTAATAAAAAAAATTCAAAACCCACATCCTTTGGATTGTGGAGTAATAGTTTTAGTTCTTGGGGTTCCATAATAAATGGAATAGGTTTGGTGATCATCTTAATTTTTACATGATTATTAAAAAAAACTAAAAAAAATCAAACCAAAAAATAAAAAAAATAATACAATTTCACATAGAGCAATAGATTTACCTAATGTGTGGCTTTTGGCACTTTTGGATTGCGACTCTATAGTTTTATAGTCCAGATTTGGGAATTTTATCTGTATTTTTAGCAATTTGTTCTTTTTTTGATTGATTAAACTTGAGATAATGCCCAAGTATGTGATATTCAATTAGTTCCCTAAGGCCTTTGAGCCTAAGAGTTATCATCAAAGTCTCGCTACATGGGTTGACTCGATTGAGTTCAATTTTAATTACCATAGAAAAATTGCAATAGAAAAACACAAAAAAATTAACAAATAAAATAAAAAATAAATAATTGTCTTAATATTAAAATGTGATTTCACATTGTGCTCGCATATTTTCTTAATTTAATAAAGATGAACCTTCATGCCTATTGTGATGCACAAAACACCATCATGTTTAATTGAAATTGGATGAAATGTGGAAATTAATTTGAAAAAAGTAATGGCCTTTGTCTTGAGATATTTCCATTGACCTAGCTTATTTTAAATGATTTTTATGGGTTTCATAATTTTTTGGTATGAGGCCTTTTTGTGAGCATTATGTATTAAAATGTTTTTGGAAAAGGGAATTTAAATTTCAGTTTTTTGTGATACACTTTTCTCAAGACTATAAAAACTAAAGTTGGTGGTGTTATTGGCCAATTAATTAGGATAATATTCATTGTTAATATATATAATATTCATGTGCTTCATTATTCACAAAATTTTTTTAGTGTATTTTAAAAATTGAACATTATTTCAAATTATGATTGTAATTCCTTCTTAAAATTCACTATTTCATGGTATATTTTTGAACACCTCTTAAAACACCAAATGGTCATGATTTTAATTTAATATTTAATTTTCATTTTTCTCATTCCATTGGGAACAATTTATACTTTTGGAGTACTTTAAGATTCACATTGGAAGACCACCATTTTGGACATTTAACTTGGGAAATTATAGATGAAGTAAACTGGATAAAATCCCAATAAAATTACTATATAGAAAAATATATAGGCCCAATGATTCTAGAAGCTAATTTAGGCATCTCTGTTTATTGGATGCAAGCTGGCTTCCATTTCACATCAATGGTGGAAAATTCCAAATTCCACAAACTTTCCACCACCTAGGCATACCACCATTAATTGGGGTGACTAAAATTATCTGAGGCTCTAACCAAGGCTTCATAAATTTATATTTAAGGAAGTGGTGGTGAATGAGTTGATCATGTATTGTTCTTTGTTTTATTGTAATGTTATTCTGCTAATTTTTCTTTGTAATGTTCTTCTTTCAATTACAGGTTACTTGAATCACATTATCTTCTTTATAAAACTTCTTATACTTATCATTTTCTTTTAATTTTGTTAACATGTTGATATTTTTTATCAAGGTGTGAATTTATTCACACAAAAAAGAGATAAATAATTCACACAATAGTGGAGTGTTTGTTATTTTTTTTGTTTTTCTCTTTTTCAATTCCTCCATCATAAGTCTACTTCCTGCTTCCACTGATAGAATAAAATAAATAGAGGGATGAAACTATTATGGGTTGATAAAAGGGAGTAGAAAGAGGCTATATTAGATGTTATTTCTCACTCAATAACCATTTAACAATTTATTTTATTTGAGTTTTTCATTCAATTATCTTTTCTCTTCCTCTTCCTTATTAAATTTTATCGCCACACTTTTCATGTTCTAATAAGATCATTTACCTAGGAGTGATCATGAATATGATCCTCCAAGTGTATAGATAATTATTATGTGTATTTCAAGGTGTTAAACCAGTAAGTAATGAGGTTACATTGATTTCATTGAATGAATCTATCTCAAGTTAATGAAAATGAAATATTGTAAAAAGTAATTCATCCAATCCACCCCCAAGTGATAACCTAGGATAAATTCATTATCTTAATTTTAATTAACTTAAATATTTGGTTCTACCATAATGCAACAAAAAATAAACACCAAATTTGTCCTCTTCATAGACAAAAACAATCCATAGAATGTACGTGTATGTTGGTTTCTTCTTAGGTCTCTGAGGATTCAATAACCCAAGCTACACTACAAGAAACCACTTAACCCTAAAAACATGGGTAAATTTAGGAAAGACCACCCCATATCCTTAATTTTTTAAAAATAAACATTAAATTAATCTTTATTTCCCTTTCATTTACATGCCTATTGTCCTTTATCTCTTCACTTGAAGTAAACTCCCATTCCCTTTAAGCAAGTACTAGGGTGTTTCTTTCCAAAATTATCACATGTGGGAAAATCCTTCTTTATATCCTTCCCCTTATCCATTTTTTCTCTTCCATCATATTATTTTATTGATTCAACTTGGATATAAAGGATCTATATAGTTACTTCTATTTTTTGATGTCACATAAAACTATTTCATCGTATGTTGAAAATATTTAAGAAACTAGTTCCCTTCAGAGACTTAGCTTAAGTCCTTCAATTAAATGGTAGATATTTCTTACTATGTATCATATATAATATGTATCATACAAGGATATCCTTTTAAAGGTAGTCTCATTATCAAAAAAAAATCTTCTTCCTTTCTCTTTAAGCTGAGGGAGCCTCTCTTTATTTCAGTTCATTTCTCCTGAGGGAAATATTTTTTGAAGAATGTCTCCTTAAGAGATCTCCATTCCATATTTTATATTTCTTATTCCTCCCTAGTATTCTATATGAATGAACACCATTGATAAACATAACCCTTGAGACATTATGCAACTAACATAACCTTTTCTCTTATATGATATCCCAAGTCCAAAAATATCTTTTCAAGGGACTTAATCCCTTTCTCAATTACCCCATGATTAATAGTCCCACTAAATGATGGGGGATTCTATCGCATTAATCTGTCAAATATAAAAGAGTTATACTATGGATGAACAATTTTATCCATTTAGTAAATATTATTTGTTATAAACTAATTATGATTTCTTAATATAGCTATGATACTTTCAGTTCTAATACCATTTGTATTTGCTTGATTAGAAGGAAAATATCTATATTTTCAATGAGTATTGATACCCTTATTTATTCTCAGATCAATTTATAAGAAATAGAATTTATAGGATTATATTATAAAATTATGAATTTAAAATCATAATGTAAAATTCTAACTCTTCTGTAACACTTATCATAAATTGAAACTTTTTTCATTTTTAATCTTAAAATCATAAATTGGGTTTTTTTTCAAAACCTTCATCACAGTTTATAAGTAAAATATGAATTATCCTATGAATATCTATCATGATTGTAAAAATAGGTGCACATTAAGGCTTGTTTTCATATATCAATCGAGTCAATCCTAATGTGCCTTTTTCAGAGTTATTATCCATAAGAACATTTGTACCAGAACAATATCCATATGTAGTATCCAAAAAGGGATGTATTCCTAGGAAAAAACACATAATGTATTCCATACCAAATCTTTAATATTTTCTTATACACTTAACCTCAAAGTCTATTATATGGTTATGTTCCATAATATATTTTTTTCTTTAGTCTAGTTCCCAGGGTTTCTACTAAAATTATTTTGATACCTAGTGTAAAGACTCAGACTTTAGTAACCTAGATCCAATGTCTAAATTTTTACATTAGAACTTGATACAGGGGATAAAATCCCAAAATAATGAATAGTTTTTTAGTTTTGAGGAACATTATACATACATGATACAAATTTTACATTGAAAAAAAAATTAAAACATAGTAATAGAAAACATTCAACATCCTTGAACACCTTAAAAGTAATATTCTTCTTATCCTTGGGAAAGGAAACAAATAATGATGAGATAAAATTCTCAGTAAGGGTTACATACAATGAAATCTATCATCAATAAATAAGGTATTATCATTATGGAAAGTTAAATAACTTAAAACAAATTCCTTTTAATCAATAAATTTACTATCATAATTAGATAATACAAATCAATATAGAAAGGTAAGTAAATGAAAAAAATTCTATTTAATGAATAAAATAATAATGAAATGAATCTATAGTTAATATTAACGTAAAATTATCATGGATAATAATAATAACTAAATTATCAATGAAGTAAATTATTAAGATATGTTTGATGAGACAAATTAGTTATCCAAATTAAGTGGGATTTTACCCATATTTATAAATTATCTTATGAAAGGTCTTGATAGTAGAAGTATCATGAGTCTTAAGATCATGATGTCTAAAAATTAATATTTTAATTCATTGAGGATTTTTATATTATTATTATCCATGATATTTTCACATTTATATTATATCTAGGTTCATTTAATTATCAGTTTATTGATTAAATGGAATGTGTTTTCAGTTATTTACCTTTATATATTGATTATGTATTATATAATAATGATTGTTAAATTATTTATTAAATGGAATGTGTTTTCAGTAATTTACCTTTACATATTATTACTTATTGGTTCATGATAGCTTCCTCTATATGAAACCCTTACTAAGCATTTGAGATCCCCATTATTTTGTTTCCTTTTCCAAATGATCTGAGGAATACTTCTTTGAAGGAGTTCAAGGATATTGAATGTCTTACATTACTATATTTTATTTTTTATTACCAATGAAAAATTGGTATAATGTATGTATATTATTATTCAATACTGCTAAACTATTTAGTTATTTTGGATGTGATCACTAGTATTCAGTGCCAATGTAATAATGTAGACACTGACTTTGGGTTACTGGAGTCTAGTCCATTTCACCAAAACCTATATAAATTTCATTGGTTGATGATATTTCAACCTTAGACTCTTTTTCCTGAAGTATATATCCATTTGGAAGCACTTTTATAAAGGATGATTTAATTATCTTTTAATATTTTTAGTAATTTCTAGTGTGTTCCTTCCCTCCCTTATAAAAGGACACCCCTTCTCTATTTTCTTTACTCTACTTTGAGCCATATAGATCAACCAAACCCTACCCAATTATATTATCAAATTCCTTAGCAATGAATTAGAGGTTTTGGTATTCTTTAAATTCCATTTTGAGGTTACTTAAAAAGATATCTAAATGTGGCCTACCGAATAAGAGGATCTTAAAGAACTTTCAAAGAAAGTCAATTTGAGGTAAATGATTTTTTTCTCACTTTTAGTTCTTTGAGACAGATGGCATATTCACCACTTGTTTCTTTTATGTGGTGTATATAATACACATGAATTTATTCGATGATTATTATAATGAAACTTATTGTTATGTACATATTAATTTAATGTTCTCTATTTCATGAGGTTTTTATTCAAAAGTTACCAAAGTGGTATGAGATTTATGTTACAATCTCATTATTTATCAAGATTATTTGTGGTTAAGTCTTTAATGATGAAATATCATGATCTATATCTCAATAATATCTTGAATTTTATTCTCTTATATTTATTTCTTGATAATAAATGTTTTACTTTTTTTTCACTTTATGTAATCAAGATATTGAAAGAACATTTTTAAGTAAAACCGACTTTATTTTTATCTTTGATCAAAAATCATTTTTATTCACCATCCATATTTTCTAAAAATATTTTAAAGAGTGTTTTTACTATTATCCTATGATTTTTATAGTTATTTTTACCCATGGTTTACATTTTATAAAATGGTTTATAATTAATCTTCTATTCATGTTTCGAAAGAGGTTATTTTGACTTTTTTTTTACCAAAAATGTGAAAGGAATATCTATTTTAAAATACATGAGATGAAAATAATTTCCCACTGCCAATTAAATATAATTATTTTAAGCTTCCTTTAAAACCTTCCAAGGTTATTTTCAAAGCAAAAAGTTTCCTTAATATTAGGAAAATTTTTAGATTTTAATATATGATTTGAAAATGAAAAGGGTATTTTAATCAATAAATCACTACTGAAAAAATAACCCATACCAATGGTTTGGAACCGTTGGTATCGACCTCCAATCATATATTTGGCATTTTAGTATATATTAATTTCAGAATGAGCTTCATATTGCATTTTAAATTCACAAAATATTTCAATTTTAGATATTATTATTCATATCTTGAAGATAATATTTCTCATCACATTTCTTGAATCAAAATCTCTTTTTTGTTATTTAATTTAATAAATAAGAGTCTAAAAATCACATAATTTATTTAATTTTTTCACAAATTCTTCGATATTTGGTTAAAATTTTTTATTTCCAAATATATATAGTTTAAAATTTATTGATTAACTTAGTAGTAATATCCTCTTATAATCTTCTATAAGCCCAACATGAATCAGGGCATTAAAAAACATCATGGTATCTAAGACGATGAATAACAACTTAACATTAACAGTTTTAACTTCCTTATGAAATTATCACATTTTTAAAACCATTGATCAATATGTAACAAATATAATATATTATATATCACTTATATGAGTTTCACATATATTTTTCAAGTTTAGAAATATCTTACGCATGTAAAATATTATACACATTTCATGCCTTTGAATTTTTCTTTTAGCACTCTATAGAATATACCGTATATCGCTCTAAGTGGTTCCTCTATTTTTCACATTGCCATATTAGTTCCATAGAATATGTTATGTATGTATTATAGAATATTAAAATTATAGGTAACTCAATACTTAGGTAGTTTTAAAATATTCCTGATAATATTACTTATACACAATGATCCCATACTTTTTCTATTTTCTTATATAATATCGAAAAAATATATTAATTATGCTCCATGAATTTTCAAAATTATATCCTAAAATTTTGAATTCCATAATTCAAGTTAATCACCTAAAAACCTATTAAAATATTCTCAGGTAATTATAAATCATTACAAATCAAATAAAATCACTTAAATAAATTTAGAAAATATTAGAATAATTAAAAACCTCTTAAAATTAAATTTCAAAGTATTAAAACATTTAAAAAAATCTTGAAGTGGTTTTGGGTTGTATTTGTCAACAAGTTTGAATAAGGAACTTATTAACACCATTATGAAGAAGAAATATGGAGGTTTGGAAAGAATTATAGAAGTTATATATGCAATAAAAAGATTGTTACATGATATCCCAGGTAGTTTCTCAAAGGATAATTATAGAAAAATAGGAAAGGTAAGTTCATAAGGTTAATATGTAACTTCATAAAGTTCTTTACATCAAAATTTTTCAAAAAGAGGCATTGTGTTGTGTATAGACAAGTCATTCTGTCAGAGATATTTCAGTTAAAAATATATAAAATTCATTGATACATAAGATATTCATTTGGAGGATATAGAGACTGATTAAGATATTTTCCTTCACTAAAATTTATTATGAAGAAGTGTTTTTTATATTAAATACAACATAACACAATTATTAGAGTTATATATGATATTTGAAACACATAAGATATTTCTTGAAATGAGTAAGGTATTTTTGTTTTCCATTATAAAGAGAAAGTGTTCTCACTATGAATGGTTTATCCATTTTATGATGAGTATTGTGAAGATTTTGGGTGTTTTTTATAGGTGAGGCTTTCACTAAGAGTAGAATTCGGCTCCATGACTGGATATATAGTAGATTTTAGTAATTCTATCAAGAGTACTTTAGAGTCACATGCTGCAAAGATGAAGAATTACTCTACATGAATTGACTTGGTGAATTTTTATGATTATATATAAGTGAATCTTTATGTCATGAAGTAAATGTAACACCCTAAGATTTTATGATATATTTATTTTTAAATAAATTTTATTTATTCGATATCTTACAATACATGCAACTCTGAGTCTAAAATTATTGTAATATAGTATACCATTATAACCTAGCTATTAAATTGGTGATATATATATAAATGACCAAAATTTTAAAATATAAATAAAGGACTTATATAAATAAAATATACTGATAAATAATTACTCAATTTTAAGTAAAGTCTTTATACTCTTTAAAAATATATTTTCCTCAATTTTTTATTTCATTCTATGAGAAATAAAATAATTAATTTTTTTTTAAAATTGAAAATTTATTTAATAAAATGAACTTAATATTTGAACTCAGTATATAAAAATTAACTTAGGGTGAAATTTTGGGATTCTTATGAGATGATTAATTTTTTAATGAATAGTGATAAATACATATTTTTCAAATACAATCATTCATTTTAATTAAATAAAGTAATTTAAAGGCCCCATTATATTTTTTATTTGGTATTAAAGTGAAATATAATCCATTTTATTTAAAATAATATAATTAATATCATTTGAATCATCAATATTCCTGATTTTGAAATAAGTTTATTTTTTATGCTTCAAGATGCATTTTTCTAAAAATTGTTTTTCATTGATTTTTATGAATTTATATTAAAATTTATTTATTCCACATATAGAGATTTAATATTTAAAAACCGAAACCATATTTGGAATCAATAGGGTCAAATATTTTAAATAGTTCCCTTTTATTTTTGTTCATTATGAACAGTAACAGTGGTAAACATTTGTCACCTTAGTAAGGGTAAAATGGGTAAAACTCAGTTAAAACCATGTTATAAGGTCTCAAAATTAACCAAAATCTTGAATTTATTTTATTTTATGGAATAAATTAGACCTTAGACTCCCAAAATGTGAATATATATCATTTTGGTTCCATTTCCCTTGATAATGAAATTTATATTATTTTAAGTAAAGAAAATTCCAAAGTGTCCCTCTCTTAAATTTAATATCTATAAATTTTTTACATAAGGATAAAAGGAGGATAAGTTTAATTATAATATTATATTTTAAATATAAATTAGTTTTTTTATTAATGGTAATTTTTTTAGTTATGAGATAATTACCTTAAATTCTTAAACAAAATTGACACAACACTTGTCCTAGTAGAAGAAAAATCATGTAAATGATTTTAAAAACTCTAGTGCAATATTTTTTGGGTGAGTTATAATGCCCAATGAATTTTATATATTAATATAATTTTTTTTATTTTTTTGAATGTTTTAGATTCGAATTATGTTATTTTCATGTCATTTTCAAATCCAAATTATTCGAATAGTTCCTAAAATGAATTTAATAGCATTTTATGATAAAAATATTTTATTAAAGTATTTATAAACCATTAAAATATTACAAGAGGACAAGTATGATGATAAATGGTCAAAAATGTATTCTATTATTAATTTATCTGATAATTTTTACCTTAAAATAAAAATTATAACTCTATAATATTTTAAAAGTCATTACCATGGTTAAGATTAAAATTGGTTAACCAAGGGGTTAAACCAAAATATAAGGTTTAAAATGACACCAAATGTAAAGATCGAGACTCCAATAACTCGGAGGAAGTTTCTTCATTATTAAATTGGCACTAGATACAAGAAATCACATCTTAATAAACTGAATTATTTAGTAGTATTTAAGAACTAGAAACATACATGATACCCATTTTACATTGGGAATAAAAAAAATAAAACATAGTAATGGAAAACATTCAAAATCCTTAAACTCATTAAAAAACTGCTTCTTTATATCCCAGGAAAAGAAAAAAAATTAGGGTGAGCTAAAATACTTAGTAAGGGTTACATACATCAGAAGCTATCATGAATAAATAAGGCATACACTATGGAAAAAATAGCTTTTTGTTACGGGCTATTTGCGACATGAATTATTCCCGTCGCAAATAGTCCGTCCCAGAGGTTATTTACGACGGGAGGTTCGACCCGTCACAAATAATTGGTTATTTGCGACCAGATTTGGGGTCCCGTCGCAAAATGTAAGGCGCGGTTTATGCGCCAAACCGCGGGAAAGTTATTTGCGATGAGGTGATTCCCCTGTCATAAATAGGGCATCGTTTGGAGGGTATTTACGATGGGACCTGCCGTAAATACCGGCGGTGGTAAATATGTTTTTTGTGATGAGATGTTTTCCCGTCGCAAAAAATGTGTCGGAAGTAAACTATTTGTGATGGGTCCCATCGCAAATACCCTTTTAACCGCCGATAGTAATTAATGCAGGCAAAGGTACTTGCAACGGGTCCCATTGCAAATAGTACCGTTACAACTAATCTAACCTATATGTACCCCCATTCGGTTTTCCTTCTCTTCCCTTGAATTCTCACTTCCTCTCTCTCTCTATACTCTATTTTTAGAGTGAAAATTTTTCTGTGTTAGTTTTTTTACGAAGAAGTTGTGAATTCGTCTACATCAATAGGAGATAAAGTTTAAAGGTATTTATATTTTATTTTATTTATTTATTATTTCATTTTTTATGTTAATTTTTAATTATTGTTGATTAGTTGTAATTAAAATAGATTTAAATTGTTTTGTTATCATTATTTATTTATAATAATAAATTCATATTTTTAGCACTAATTCTTAATAATTAGTAATAATTAATAATTATTAACGGTAATTAGTATTGTATATTAATAATTAGCGATAAATAGTAATTAGTAGCAGTAATTTGTAGTTATTAATAGTAATTAATGCTAATTAGTAATAATTAGGCGTAATTAGTAATAATTAGGGGAAATTAGTAATAAATAGTACTAAATAGGAATAAATAGGAATAAATATCAATATATAGTAATAAATAGTAATAAATATGAATATATAGTAATAAATAGTAATAAATATCAATATATAGTAATAAATAGTAATAAATATTAATAAATAGAAATAAATAAAATTAAATAGTAATAAATAGTAATAAATAGTAATAAATAGTAATAAATAGCAATAAATAGCAATAAATATTAATAAATAGTAATAAATAGTAATAAATAGTAATAAATAGTAATAAATAGTAATAAATAGTAATAATTAGTAATAATTAGTAATAAATAGTAAAAATAGTAATACATAGTAATAAATAGTACTAATTAGTAATAAATAGTAATAAATAGTAATAAATAGTAATAAATAGTAATAAATAGTAATAAATAGTAATAATTACTAATAAATAGTAATAAATAGTAATAATTAGTAATAATTAGTATTAAATAGTAATAAATAGTAATAAATAGTAATAAATAGTAATAAATAATAACAAATAGTAGTAAATAGTAATAAATAGTACTAAATAGTAATAATTAGTAATAATTAGTAATAAATAGTAATGATTAGTAATAATTAGTAATAACTAGTAATAAATAGTAATAAATAGTAATAAATAGTAATAAATAGTAATAAATAGTAATAAATAGTAATAAATAGTAATAAATAGTAATAAATAGTAATAAATAGTAATAAATAATAATAATTAGTAATAATTAGTAATAATTAGTAATAAATAGTAGTAAATAGTAATAAATAGTAATAAATGGTAGTAAATGGTAATAAATACTAACAAATAGTAATAAATAGTAATAAATAGTAATAATTAGTAATAATTAGGATAACTTTAAGAAGGGCTGAGTAGTTGGTATCAGCTCTCATTTTACTCCTGGTACTTATTATGGTACTGCTATGATGTTGGCATGCAGCTCGAGGGGAGCTTGTGGAGAGACATCATCTTCTGCCACACAGTATCAGGAGCAGTTGCAAACTCAGACTAAGATTATAGAGAATTTGTTGAAGCAACATGAAGAGATGCGTCAGTAGCAGCAGTAGTACGAGGAGGATATGTGTCGATGACAGCAGCAGCAGCATCATCACGAGCAGATGGAGTACATGTGCTGTCTGACTCGTAGTTTATGGATGAAGTTTCCTCCACCATCTCCTATAACTCCACCACCTCCAAAAGATGACCCCTAGTGATTTTTTTTGTTAAAAACATTTTAATTCAAGATTTGTTGTAATATGAACTATTTACAGTTTCTACCTTTTAAATTATTGCGAATATTGCATAATTTAATTTTTATTTATTTTTAATATTTTATTATTTATTATTAGTATTATATTTTTTAATGTTTGTTTATTTTACTAATAATAATAATAATAATAATAATAATATTTTATGATTATTTTTAGATTATTTTGTGAATATTGGGAATTTTAATATTTTAATATTTTTTTATTATTTTAAAAATATTAATATTATTTTTTCATTAATCATAATTTTATTAAATATATTTTTTAGTATTATATTTTTTAATGTTTTTTTGTTTTAATAATAATAATAATATTTGATGATTTTTTTATATATTTTTGAGAATATGGAGAATTTTAATATTTTTTATTTTTTTATTAATTTAATAATATTAATAATATTTTTTTATTAATCATAATTTTATTAAATATATATTTTTTACTTTGTTTATTATTTGAGACGGGACCTTTTGCGACGGGCTCCCGTTACAAATAGTTTAAATATATATTTTTAAAATAGTATTTGTGACGGGCCCGTCGCAAAAGGTTTATTTATATATAAGGTATATAATTAGAGGATTATTTGCGACAATGAACTTCCCCATCAAAAATACTATTTTTGCGACAGACCCATCGCAAAAACTAGTTTTTGCGACGCCGTTTTCTACAACATACTATTTACGACGGGACCCCGTCGCTAAAGCGTATTTGCGACGGGATCCCATCACAATTAGCACATTGCAAATAACTCAAATTTCAGTAGTGATATTCAATATTGAAAGGTAAATAATACAACACAAATTCCATTTAATTAGTAACTTGAACTTCATAATTGGATAAATTCATAATCAATATGGAAAGGTAAATAACTGAAAACACATTCCATTTAGTCAATAAAATGATAATTAAGTGTATCTAGAGATGATATCAATGTGAAAATCTCATGGATAATAATAATAACTAAATTCAAAATGAAGGAAATTCTTAATTATTTCACATAATGATCTCAAGAATCATGATACCTTTACTTTCATGACCTTTCAGAATGTAGTTTAAAACTATGGGTAAAACCCCACTTAATTTGGCCAACTAATTTGTCCCATGAGACCTATCGATGCATTGAGGGGATGTATAATTCCTGGACCACCCATCACTATATTTCCAAATCATTCTTTATATGTTGAATAATTTATTTAATTCATGAATAATATGACTTATTATAAGAAAGTTTAGGAGACATGAAAACCTAATATTAAGAAATTTTATTAGAAAAGATAAGTGTAGAAAGACAAGAAAAGCACACCCACATCAAACGCCTACAAATCATAGTGAGAGAAATCAGTCTCATGACCAAACTCATCTGCAGTTTCCTATTCAAATGGATAGTTACCTTTGTTGAAGTATTTAAATGCGTCAACACCACTCTTCCTTATCTTTGAGAATGACCTGGTCGACACGTTCCTTAGCACGTTGGAGTAGTGCTTCCTCAACCTTCGCTTAGGGGGAGAAGAGTCATTTTGTTTCCCTTAAGTGACGACATACTTGAATGATACTTTATTTTGAGATGGATTTCCATCCATTTAATTTTCATCATTGGTGACATTCTCCCATTGATCAGAAACTTGTTAAGATTTATAAATTTTTTAAATCTCATCATGAAAGTTAGTAGCTTGTGCACCAAAGAAAATGTCCCAATCCCTTGAATCATGCACTAAAATATACAAACCTATTAATTGATCCTCAAATACCACACTATAAGAAACTCCATCATTATATTGACCATGAAATACTACCTCTAGATCTCCAGCTTCATTGGTTGGCTCCAAAGTTGGTTCCCTTTCCTTGTGAAAAACCTCTTCAGGCTTCAGGATCAGATCATCACTTGCTAGAAAATCAAATCTATCACCCAACATACGAGTTGAATCTTCCTTTTGAGGGACTGACACAATAAGAGATCCCTTAAAAACTAGAGGAATCTCTTGAACACCACCTGAAGCCTCATGAGATACACCAGAACCGTCATGATTTCCATTATCATCCACCACCAATCCCTACCTCACTCCAGGAGGTGTGACAAACTTCAAATCCCACTTCAACCTATCAAAAACTCCACTAAACTTCATCTCATAAGGTAAAACCAAAGGCTATTTTGGCATACCAATATCACTTAAGCTCACAGGACAAGACCCCCTGACAATGCAACCATGACCCAAGACAATCTCCACTCGAGACTAGGGCATCTTTTCTTGATCATTCTGCAATGGTCTGTCAAGGTAATCCTTCCTGCACAGTTTTAGAAGATCCACGATAGAACCATCATGGAGGAAAAAGTTATCATACTAAATCTCCTTCACCTTCCTATTCAGAGACCCACTACGAAATAGCGAAACTAGATGTCCACGTTGGTTGCAAGATATACAAAAATCCATCTATAATTAAAATTTAACAACCTACCTCCATCGGAATTCTTATCCATCGATAATCCACACCAAATCCACCGATGTCTTGGATACGTCCACATCCACACATATAAGGGGGAAAACAGGATGGCACACCGCTTTGGTTTTGGAATTAGAACACAAATATCGACCAACCATATTCCCGAGTAGACATAAAATTGATGGGTTTTGGAAGGGGAGCAGGAGAGCGGGGAAACTTACCCAAGCCACCATAGTCATATTATCCCTCTACATATAGAAATCAAAGTTCCATATAAGAAGAAAGAAGAGGAATCCATCACATCATTGAGGAACTATAGACTAAGCAATGATGATGTATTCCATCGACCCAAACCAGATCATAATATGACTTCGATCAAGAAGCCCAAAAACCGTGTGATCTCACAAACCCCAAGCTTCAAAGACGAAATGGTCGAACACATCAATCGATGGGATCCGATGATGAAATCGAGCCACCAGAGTCATATTGAAGATATCAGAGGAACCGTTGAACTCCGATGGCAATAAAGATAATTGAGGTGAACCACGGTACAAATCTGGGACTTTCAGGTATGTTGATATTCGAGGAATCGGAGGAAGAAACTCTATATTGGAGAAGGGGAGGAAGGAAAGAAGGTGCTTCTATGGACATGAAAGAGATCAAGGAACTCCTCCTCCAATGGGGATGGGGGAGCTAGGACCTCCATCATCGGAGCCTAGATCATCACCGCGAAGGGAAGCACTACTGAGATCCTGATAACATGACTTATAAATAAATATCCATATTGATAAAATAATACGAATCTATAAATATTTCCCCATTTAATCAAATAACTTTCAAAGTAAACCTTATATGTAAAAATGGTAAATTGTTTAGGAAATAATAATATCCATGATATAATAATAAATATATTTAAGAGATATTTAATTTCCAATGAAAAATGATCATAATAGAGTGATTATATCAAGATAATGGTAACAATAATAAAATAAAGTGATATTTTACAATAATTTTTACCTCCTTGGAAACTTTTAAATTGTAACCTTTTGATGAATAAACTTGAAATAAAACATTAATAATAATTAATAAATGGTTATTCATGTTAAATAAACCAAAGAGACCTTATATATGTAACCACATGATATTTTAATGAACTATTTCCCTTTAAATAAATTTATGTATTTAATATATTGTGTTACATGCAACATCGAGTTTAAACAAACCACAATATACAATTAAAATATTATTATTTAAAACGACAGTTATCACCTAACTTTTGTATTGGTGAGTATGAATAGGAATAACTAAGTTATAAAAATTTATTGGTATATATGTATAAAATTAATTCATTGGTTATCAATTGATTATAAATGAAAATAAAAGTCATTTGAAACAAAAAATAATATTTTTCTGAAAAAAAGTTTTTATGCACACAATGTATTTTTTATCTTAATAAATTAAATTATCCACTATTTGTGAATTATTTTAATGAAATTTATATATTATTTAATCAATATTTTTTTAAATAATCAAAAAATATTTTTTAGGAATAATATAAGAATAAATTAAATTTTATGGTTAAAAATGTATTTTTTATAAAAAGAACTTTTTGTTAAAATTTTCCCACTTAATTTAAAGTTAATTTCAAAAATTTATAGGTATGAAATTAGATAAAATTAATTACATATTTATAATTAGGTGGTTAAATTTTTTAAATCAGGACCCTTTTTTATCAATATGATTAGTAACCATGGTAAAATTTATTACCTGAGTAAAGGGTAAATTGGGTTAATCTAGATTAAAAATAAGTTATAAGACCATAATTATTTAAAAACAATCTTATTTAATGAAATTCATTCAACCCTTAACACCTCGGGCTCAAAACCGAGTTATGTAATGGACGATTTTCCATGAAAATGAATTATAATTTATTTAAATAAAAGTAAGTTACAAAATGTCACTCTCTTTATTTTTAATATCCTTTATTATTCTAAATAGGAAGAAAAGTAAGTTATGAACATATATAAATAGTTATATTGAGTTTAATAAAAATATTGCAATGATTTAAATTTATTTTTAATTTTTATGAACTATATAATGAACTTAATTTCTTATGTAGCACCGATTCAATATGTTTCTATTTAATAAAAAATAATATAATAAATTATTTAAAAAATATTAAAAGTGATATAATTTGAATGATTTAAGGTTAAACCTAAATTTTATAGATATATATGAAAAATTAAGGATGTGTGGAAGCATTATATTTTAATTCCACCTTTGTATTTATATATCTAAAGTTAAATTAAATGAATAGTGTCAAATTTGATAATAATGATATTTTATCAAAAAAGAAAATTTTATTAAATTATTTAAAAAGAATAAATAACATGAAATAAAAAAATTTGGTTATGATATGGTGTAAAATTTAATAAATGAACCTTTTATTATCCAATTTTTACATTATAAGTAAAAATTACAACCAATTAATATTGAAAATATATTACCGTAGTTAAAATTAAAATTGGTTAACTAAAGGTTAATAAAAATGATAAGGATTAAAATAAAACAAAAAATTACCTAAATTTTATTCGTTTATCATACTAAAATAAAATCCTACCTCATATTTGAATAAATGGACATTTATAAGAATTTAGATTGATAATGAATTTACTATAATCTAATCTTTTGAGAAATTTCAAAAGTTCCCCTCACCTCAATTATAAAAGGTGGCACCCTACCTCACTTATTCACACTACTTTGAGACCTCTAGATTGAAAAAATTCTTAAAATTTCCATTATAAACTTCCATATAAAAATTATAGAGGTTATGGTCTCCTAAAAAGGCTAAATTTATAACCCTTTAGAGGAGATCTATAGGAACTGTTTAAAAGAGGAGGTAATCGCCTTACCCAATCACTTTATTTTATACTCTTCCTTACCTCCTATAAATATATGATATTTATCAAAAAATAAAAACTTCATTATACAAAATATTCTTTAATGTTATTATGATTATTAAAACACCATTATAAACCCTATTTCCCATTAAAAAATAAGTGAGAATATCGCACGTGAGTATGTACGACTTACCGTCTCCATGTAGCGATACAATTAATTTTTCATCAACATATTATATGTATGTGTATTATGATGGGTTTAATGTTTATATACGAAATTTATGAAATAATTATACCTATTTAATTATAATATAATATCTACTTACTTAGCATCCAATCCTTTTGGAAACAATAATGTCATTCATACATACATATTGACTACCACCTCCATGAAGTGAAGTGATTCATTATTTATTTATAATTTATTGGATGGTAATGAGGGAAAATTTTAAGAATATTTATGATATATATGATATAATAATGATCATATAAACTTAAATTAATTTTTACTTATATTTTGTTTCATCCGTTGAAAAATGAAAACAACGTTCATGCGTACGTACGACCTACAATCTTCATGAATGGTCTAATTCATTTTTCAATATCCAAATTTTATGGATGAATATAAACACATATATAATGAATAGATAACATATTTATATCATGATTAATATTTTTTAGATAATTTGACCAAGATTAATTTATAAGGACTGGAACAGTTGAACTAAAATACTCATGATAAACAAAACAATTAACACATGGAAATAAGAGTTTTAATAAAGAATTATTAGTAAAAGGGTGTGTTGAAATGTTATAAAGGGATCATATAAGATATTATAAGTATAAAAATGACTATGATATAGAATTATAAGAAATTAAAATTTATTATACAGGAGGATAGAGTGGTTTTGATGTTCGGAAAACATGTGGTTGGGGTTTATTTCACAATCTCATAAATATTCAGGATTGTTTATATTTAAGTCTTCATTGAGGAATATTTTTATTCCATATCCATGTTCTCTAATTTTTTAATTTTTTTTCCATTCTCATATTATTGTTTAAATTTATTTTTATGCATGTTTTACTTATTAAAAAATGGTTTGAATGGAATATTTTTTTTTCAAACGAGGTACTTTGTGACTTTTATGAAAAAAGTATGAAATTAATATTTTTTTAACTTATACAACAAGAATGAAATTTCCCACTATCCTGAAGCCTTAATTATTTTAATATTACCTTATAAGTTTAAAAGTTTTTTAAATAAAATTTTTTATTTTATAATTTTGTATCCTTAAAAAATGATTTCAAAATGGAAATGTTATTTTCATCAAGAATTATTCCAAATGATATTTCAAAATCATTTTCTATATAAGATAATATAATTTGATGTTACTTAAGATTTAATGAGGATATTATTCCAATGAAACCATATTTATTATTTCTCGAGATGGTTTATTTTTATGTTGACATGATGTTTATGAAATCCATTTATTTTCCATGGTTTATGTTATGATGAAATGTTTATAAAAACCATTACTTTTCCATGGGTTATGCTATGATGAAATGTTTATAAAAATCATTTATTTTCATGGGATATAATATTATGAGTGATTTATGATGCTTTAGCACACACATGAGTTATTTTCATTACATGATGGGTGAGACCTATATCTACCTTCAATTCATTGGTTAGAGATTGATATCTCATGAGATAAAAATGACTATAATTGGGAATGAATCCAATTTAGTAAGGGAATTTTCCACTATGATAGTATTGATAGTGAACCTTGAATATTATGATTGTTTGGGGAGTGAACCCATTCTACTATTATAATCTTGTAAATGTTTTTTTACTACTAATGAAATGATTTTATATGATTATGTGTATGACACAATTCTATGACTTATGTCAATATTATGTTCTCATGAATAATGTTATTTAATTTATTTATGATTAATGTCTTATGAAAATTCAAAATTTATTCCAATGTTATGATCACCCTTTATTATGTTTATTTACCCAGGTTACGGAGAAAGATATGAAGTATGATATGTCTAATAAGGGTGCTAGTTATGAAGAAATAAGTGGGAGAAAATGTAGATATTTTATGAACCAATTGTTTATTTTTAATTTTTCCAATGATACTAGACCTATATGATTATAGAATAGATTTAAATGTCATGTAATTAATATTAAACTATTAATATGTAATATCTATATATGAAATTTATGTTTCATTATAGTTGGTATCATAGAAAGGTTTAGTTAACCTTTAAAAACTAGGATGTGAAGAATTTAGTAAGAACCCTAGGAATAAGTGTATGTACATGATACAATTCTAATGTTTTGGAAATTATTATGAATTACTAAGGTTAAAACTAAGGTTTTATAGAAGGTTTCTTGATTTAGAAATCCTATGAATTATTTTTCATGAGTATGTGGTTTCCCACTATGTTTATTGTTTCTCACACATTGTTTTTTTGTTTTAGTTAATAGATGGAAGCTGAAGGAATCTTGTTAATGATGAATGTGATATATAATGTAATGATTTATCTCATAAGAAATTAAATATTATGGGAGATGTAATAAAAAATATTATTGCTATTCTCACAAAAATTTCATAACATAACAATCATGCTGAGATTTTGAACGAGTAAAGGAGGGAACAATGTTTTTTGATTACTTCTTGAGGAAACATCCACATTCTTTTAGCGGGTCCACTGATCTAATAGTCACTAAGAAATGGATCAGTACCAATAAAAATTAATTTTTTGTTCTCCAGTTTTTAGAGCAGGAAGAAGTTATTTTGGATGATTATGGTTTAGAAGGTGAAGAAGATCAGTAGTGAAATTTTATAAAGAACATGAGGGAACAAAAAGAAATTGAATATATGTTGTAGGATGAATTTAAAATATTATTTTTCAAAAAGTTATTTCCTTATATTCTTTATATAAAAATATATAATTAATTCCTTATGTGAAAGTATAAGGATAATTCATCTAATTTTACTTTTGAGGAAAATTTCAAAATCCATGTGAGGTACACTTTTAGTATTATAATTCAACCTAAAAGTAATGTTGATTGATTTTTAAATAGCTTAAAACCAACTATCCTAATGGTATTATCCACAAGGAAATTTAGTAGATATAAATAAATTGTTTGATGTGCTATCAAGGTTTAGATGAATATTAGAGTTACCCATCAATCTCAGGATTTTAACAAGATAATAAAAATGGAATTCAAATGAAATTTTAAAAACTTTAGAGTTAATAATATTATATTTACTTTATTCTAAAAATGTAAAAGGAAACATAAGGGAAGTTGTTTTAATGAAACTTGTAAATGTTTAAATTTTGTAAAGTTTGTTCACAAGGAAATAGAATGCCAAATTTATGGGAAGAATTTATATAAAGATATGAATAGAGAGAAAAATCCACAGAATGTACCACCCACACTCCATTGTATTAAATACAAGGAGTATGATAATTATGATAACCAATTCCCAAATATGAAGGTTAATGATGAAGATCAACCCAAAAAACCTCTTCAGCCAAGACATAATGGGAAATATAATGCAATCACTATTTCTGATGAGGGGTATGATAACAACATGGTAAAAGGAACACTTACCATCCACTGTAGAAATTATAATCTCCTATTTGATTTTGGATCTACCCACCCTTTTATATCTAAATATTTTTATAAGTTTATCACAAAACCACCTCAAAAATTCGATGTTGAGTTAGTAGTAAAAACCCATAATGATGTGATGATTTCATATTAAGTTTATTATTCTTCTCTAGTTGAAGTTTGTGGGAATATGTTTCTTGAAAATATTTTCATTCTTTGTTTAGTTGAATTCAATGTTATTATGGGCATGAATTTTATTTATTTATATAAATACCATATCAATTATGGAGGAAGGGAAGTTATGTTAGATGTTATGAACCAAACTATGATCACCTATCAATGTGATGAAATAAATGAACTTCCAATGGAAATTACATCCATTTTATGGGTCATGATTACTATTCAAAATGAGAAATTTTCTCAGATGGTTAGGGAGAAACTCAACATTTAAGATATTCCTATATTGTTGGACTTTATTAATTTCTCTCTGGAAGAGTTACCTAGTATTACACTGAATCATGAAGTTAAGTTTTCAATAGAACTCATATTTTTTTCTACAAATATTTCTAAGACTCTATATAATGAAACCAATTGATTTACAAGAATTGAAGAAGAAACTCCAGGAGAATCTCAATAAGGGATTCATTCATTTAGGTATGTCACCTTAGGGTGAACCTATTTTTAATTAAGAATAAAGATAGATCAATGATACTTTGCAATGAATACCTAGAACATAACAAGATCACTATCAAGAACAAGTACCCCTACCTTGTAAGGATGATTTGTTTGATCAAATGTGTGGAGATTAATACTTTTTGAAGATTGATCTTTGTTATAGATATCATAAATTGAGACTCAAGAAGGAAGATATTCCCAAGATAACATTTCATATAATTTATGGATAATTTAAATTTATAGTGATGCATTGGTCATACTAATTCACCACTATCTTCATGGATTTAATTAATATAGTCATTATATATTATATTCATCAGTCTATGGTAGTCTTTATAGATTATATTCTTATTTATTCAAATATAACGAAAAAACGTAGAAGATAATTTTATAATTATACTGAAGACCCAAAGTTAGGTTAAGATTTATGAAAAATTTTCCAAGTGTGAATTTTGGCTTCAGAAAGTTTCATTCCTAGGTCATATATTCTCAAGTGAGGGTATATTAATAGACCATTGAAAGATATAAGTCATTGAACATTGGGCCAAACCAACCACTATGACTGAGATCCATAGTTTTCTTGGTTTAGATGGATATTATTGGGGCTTTGTAGATATTTTTTTTATGATTATCAAATCCACTCACCATGCTAACTTGGAAGGGTGCCAAGTTCCTTTGGATGAATCAATGTGAGGAATGTTTTATGGAGCTCAAGACAATTCTTGTTAGTGTAACTGTTCATACACTACCATATAGTGTAGAAGGGTTTGTAATATATAGTGGTGTATAAAATAAGGTACTTGGATGTGTCCTTATGTATAATTATATGGTTATAGCTTATACATCATGACAATTGATGGTCCATGATAAAAATTACCCAAATCATGATTTAGAGTTATCTAGAATAAATTTTTCTTTAAAGATATGAAGGAATTATATATATGGAGAAAATTGTGACATATATACTAATAAAAAAATTATATATAATATTTTCACTAAAAAATAGTTGAACATGCACCAAAGAATATGGTTATAGATGATTAAATATTATGACTGCTTAATACATTACCACCTTGGGAAAGTGAACAAGGTGGAAGATGCTCTGAGTTGAAAGGATCATGATATGGATCTTGAAATATTAATAGAAGGAGGGAAATATTTTCTTTCTTAAATGATTGTTCAAACATCTACCCAAGTGAAGATTAAAGAGGCACATAAGGTATATCTAGACCTGAAAAACTAGGTGAAAAATGTTTTTGGGTTCAACCTTGATTATGATAGAGTAATACGGTTCAAGAACTATGTATGTGTCTCTTTTGTACCATATTTTAAGAATGAATTGATGGATGAAGTTCATTATTCTTAATTATTTACTAATATTGGAAGAATAAAGATGTATAGAGATTTTATAGAGTATTTCTGGTGGGATAACTTGAGGAGAGATTTTACAGAGTATGTTTCTCAGTGCTTGGTATGTCAGCAAGTTAAGGATAAGATAAACAATTATAAGGGGATGTTATAACCATGATCTATACCATAATTAAAATATGAAAACATCCCAATGAATTTTTTCATCAGATTCCCCAAAATATCTAAAGGGTATACAACTATTTGGGTTTTATTTGACCACCATATGAAGTCATCACACTTCAGTTTCATTAGATATGATTTTTACCTTGATAAAATTACTAATTTATACATTAAAGAATTGGTAATATTTCATGGTGTTCCACTATAAATTGTATCTAATCAGGATCTTAGGTTTACCTCAATGTTTTGGAGATGTATTTAGCAGAATATGGATACAAAGTTAAGTTTCAGCACTATTTATCATCCTCAGACGTATGGCTAGTATGAGAGGACCATTAAAACTATAGAAAATGTACTAAGAGCTTTATGTATGGATTTAAAAGGTGTTTGGGATCAACACCTTCCTTTGGTGAATTTTTCTTAAAAAAATATTTTTCACTTTAGCATTTAGATGGATTCTTATAAATCCACATACGGTAAGAAGGGAACAAATCCAAAATGATGGAATAAAGTTATAGAAAGAAAGATATTGGGACCTGGTCTAAGTGAGGAAATGGTAGAAAAGGTTAGATCCATTCAATAACACACAAAAGAATTTTAGAGTCAAAAAAAGTTATTCTGAAAATCATCAGAAAGATATAGAGTTTGAAGTTAGTGAAAAAGTATTCCTATGAATATTTACTTGGAAGAGGGTGTTGGGATTGGGAAATAAATGAAAGATAATCCTTAGGTATATTCTTCATTTTTAAATTCTTAACCATATCATGATAGTATCCTATTGATGGGTGATTCTATTGAATCAATCTCAAGTTTATTATGTGGTCAACGTATCACTACTGAAAAAATACCCTATACCAACGGTTTGGAACCGTTGGTATAGTCCTCCAAAACTTTGGTATAGGCTATACCAATGGTTTGAAGAACCATTTCCAAGTAATCCATGGGGATAATTCTCTACCAATAGTTTTTAAATCTGTTGGTATAAGTTATATGAAAATCTTTACCAACGGTTCTATAAACCGTTGGTATATGTAATTCAAAAAATAATCATTCGGTTAATTTTGATTCCATCACCTTCCGTTTATGATTGAACAACCTAACCACTAACCTAACTTACTTTTGTAAACATAATTTCATAAATATATTTATTTATTATCATAATTATTTTAAATTTCTATTTATTTAAAGTCTTATTTGAGAAGATTCCATTAAAAATACATGTACCTATACCAACAGTTCTCAAAACCGTTGGTATAGACCTATACCAACGTTTTTGAGAACCGTTGGTATAAGTTCTTTGATTTTGGGACCTATACCAACGGTTTGGCCGAACTATTGGTATAGGGTCTCTATAATGCACCTATACCAATGGTTTTGGCCAAACTGTTGGTATAGGTCGATTATAGAGACCCTATACCAATGGTTTGTCCAAACCGTTGGTATAACCCCCCCTTTACGAACAGTTTGTCCAAAACCATTGGTATATGTCTATATAAGTGACCTATACCAAAGGTTTTGTCCAAACCATTGGTATAGGTCCAAATTAGGGAACTATACCAACAGTTTTCCCAAAACTATTGGTATAGATCATATTTCCAGTAGTGTATCTCTCTTGAGGAAGTACATAATTGATCCTTCACATGTTCCAAACTCAGAGGTCATACCACTAGAGGAATATATTTTTTATGAAGAATAAATGGTAGAGATTCTGGATCATAGAGAGAAATTTATATAAAATAATACCACTCATATGGTCAAAGTTTTTTTAGAGAAACCACCAATTTGAGGAAGTAATGTGGGAACTTGATGATGTAATGGGGGCATAAGTATCCTTATCTGTTTGTATATGGGTGATGAATTTTTAAGGATAAGTTTATTTTAAGGGGTATAGAAGGTAACATCCAGATATTTTATAAAATATTAATCTTTAAATAATTTTATTTATTTGGTAGCTTGAGTTACACTCAACACTAAGTTTAAACAAACAATAATATACTATTCAAATATTAGTATTTAAAATGGAAGTTATCACATAGTCTTTGTATTGGTGGGTATTAATAAGAATAAAATAATTATTAAAAATTAATGGTTATATATATATATAAATTTTTTTCATTGGTTATCAATTGATTATAAATGAAAATAAAAAACATTTCAATGAAAAAGGAATATTTTTCTAAAAAACTATTTATACGAGCATAATGTATTTTTATCTTAAAAAATAAAAATATCCTTTATTGGTGAATTATTTTAATTAAAATTATATATTATTCAATTTATCAAATATTTTAAATAGTCAATTTTTCTACTAGGCATAGGAAAATAATTAATCTAGTTTTGTGCTTAAAATGTTTTTTTCTAAAAATATTTCATGTCACATTTTTTGCACCTAATTTAAAATTAATTTCATAAATTTATAGTCATTTAATTATATAAAATGAATTAAATATTTTGAGTCATTAATTTTAAAATTTTTAATTATCCTTTTTATTTTAGGTCAATATGAATAGAAATCATGGTAAAATTTATCACCTCGATAAAGAGTAAATCAGGTAAATCTAGATTAAAAATAAGTGATAAGGCTATAATTATTAATTAAAATTATTATTGGATGAAATTAATTCAACCCTTATTACCTTAGTCTCTAAATTGAGTTGTTTAATGGCCACTTTTCCATGAAAATGACTTATATATTTTTTAAATCAAAGAAAGCTACAAAAAATCGCTCTTTTCTTTAATAACCTTTACATCTCCACAAAGAGACAAAAGTTAGTTATAAATGAATATAAGTGTTTATTTTGAGCTTATTAAAATTGTTTTCATGATTTTTTATTTGTTAATAATTATATAATGACCTTAATTTCTTAGGCAACACCGATGCAATACGTCTCCATTTAATAAAAAATAATAATAAATGATTTTAAAAATATTAAAAGTGATATACTTGAATGAGTAAATGTGACACTCAAATTTTATAGATCTATGGGCCATATTAGGTATGGTTTAAATCATTATATTCAAATTATACCTTTGTATTTATTTATTTAAACTTAATTTAAATGATTAATTTCAAAATTAACAACAATGATATTTTATGAAAACAATATTTTATTAAACTATTTAAAAATAATAAAAATAATAAAATAAGAGAAAGTGGTTATTATATGGTCGATAGTTTCAGAAATTTTCCACTTATTCTACAATTTTCACCCAATAATTAAAATTTACTGCCCTTTAACATTGAAAAATCTGTTAGAGTAGTTAAAATTAAAATTATTTAACTAAGGGTTAATCAAAACGATTAGGTTTAAAAAAACATCAAAATGTTTATAAATTATATTGTTTGATGGGATGAAAAACCTATATTATCTTATCTTCCAATCCTTTTCCATTTGAGGAATTTTTATTGAGAATGAATTTATTATAATTAAATATTTTGGGAAATTCCAAAAGTTCCCCTCATCTCAACTACAAAAGGGACCTCATACCTCACTTCTTCACACAAATTCAAGCCTTAAAAATCTACCCAAAATCTAAAAATATCACTTATAAACTTCTCTATACACATTATAGATATTTTGGTCTCCCAAAAATACAAACCCTATAACCCTTTAAAGAAGATCTATAAGAGCCGTTTCGAAGAAGAGGTAATCGCCTAACCCGATCACTTTCTAATACAATCTTCTTTAAATCCTATAAATATATGGTATTTGTTATAAAATAATAAATTTAGTATCCTAAATATTCTTAAATGTTATTATGATTATGAAATCAACATTATAAACCCTCTTTGTCATCAAATGAGATGTGAAAGTATCGCTTGTGTGTACGAACGACTTACTGTCTTCGCATAGCGATGCAATTTATTTTTCATTTCCATATTTTATGAATGGATATTATATTAGGTTAAATTTTTACATATGATATTTACTATATAATTATAATTATTTAAATATAATATCACATATACCCACTTACCATTCAATAATGTGGTAAACAATATCGTCGTTCATGCGTACATGTGGACTATCACCTCCATGAAGTGATGCGATTATTTTTTTCATTTATATTTTATTTTTTTGTTAATTATGGATAATTTTATGAATATATATGATATATATGATATAATAATTATCCTAGATATTTTAATTAATATTTACCTTTCTTTTACCCTATTCATTGAAAAATGAAAACAACGTTCATGCGTAAGTACGACCTACCGTCTCCATGAATAATGTAATTAATTTTTATATCTCAAATTTTATAGATGATTATAAATATATATATAATTAATATATAATATATCTATATCATTATTAACATTATCGATATGGTGTATCCATGATAAATGTATACGGACCATAACTACTGAACTGAAATACTCATGATAAATGAAATAGTTAACACTTGGAAATAACAATTATAATAAGGACTTATTGATAAAAGGGGATTTTTAAATGTTATAAAGGGATCATATATGGTATTATAAGTATGAAAATGAATTTTATATGGAATTATAATAAATTTAAATTTATTATATAGGAGTTTATAGTGTTTTCTAGGTAATGCTAACTTGAGCCAAGGGTTTACCCTCGTTTGAATTTTTACAAAATGATTTCAAATGAATCTTCTTATCATTTTACAAACATAGAGCTTTGTGAATTTTCCAAAAAAAAGTATGGAAGGGATGTTTTTTTATCTTATACAACATGGTTTTAATTTTCCTCTTCCATGATTCCTCAATGATTTGAATATTCCTTTATAAGTTTTAATGGTTAGTTTTAAATAAATTTTTTTCATTTATAATTTCATATCTTTTAAAAAAATGATTTCAAAATGGAAGGTTATTTTACTCTAGAATTATTACATGTGATATTTAGAAATCATTTTCCATTTAAGATAACATTATTTTATGTTACTTAATATTTACTGGGGATATTATTCTAATGATATTATCTTTGTCCTTTTACTAGATGGTTTATGTTTATGATGATAAGATGTTTATGAAATGCATTTATTTTCCCTAGGCTGTGCTATGATTAAATGTTTATAAAACTCATTTATTTTCCATGGGTTATGATATAATGAAGTATTTATGAAACACATTTATTTTCATGGGTTTTAATATGATTAATTATTTATGATCTTATGGAACACATATGTATGATTTTTATTATGTGACTGGTGTAACCTATATCTCCCACCAATAAATTGGGTAAAGATTGATGTCTCATGAGATAAATAGATCTATAATAGGGACTAAACCCAATTAAGTGAGGGAATTTTTACACTGATAGATTTAGGATTGAACCATAACTACTAAAATGGTTTTCAGAGCGAACTCATTCTACTATGATAGTCTTGGAAAAGAGTCATGACTACTAAAGAAATGATTTTCTATGATTATTTGTATGCCACAATTCCATGTCTTACGATAATATTATGATCTCATGACTCATGTTATTCAATTACTTTATGATTCATATCTTATTAACTAAAAATATATATGTCTTGACTCGTGATAATGTTCAATTATATGTGGGGTATGGATTTTAAATGTTAAGATCATATTCTTATACCTTTTTTTCTCATGTTATGTTTATATGATCATTGATATCTACTTTTTTACCCTTATTGAGAAGTATAGATCACCATTTATTAAGTTTCCTTTACCAAGGTTTTTAATTAAGGTATTTAGTATGGAATATATAAGAAAGGTTCTAGTTATGAATAAATAAGTGGGAGAAAATATATATATTTTATGAACCTATTGTTTATATTTACAAGTTTCTAAAGATACTATACCTATAAAATTATATCATAGATAAAAATGTTACATAATGAATATTAATCTATTAAGATGTAATATATATGTAGGAAATTTTTTGTTTGTTGTAATATACACCACATTAAAGTGAATTGGTGCATATTGACAAATATGTCTCAATGGAATGGAAATTGAAACAAAAACCCTTACCCCACACTTCTATTTGGTTGAAAGTTGTTTAAAATACTATATAAAGTTTATAATCATGTTATTAATTTATTCCATAACCATATTAATATTTATAATATCATATACTATCCTCTTATAACATTTTATTGTCCATTTATTAATAATATTTCGTTATTTTCATTGTTTCGTGTGTCAATTACCTTGTTTTCTCATTCATGTTATGTTATAAAAGTTCTAGTTATTATATATAGAATATATATCCATGAAATAAAGAATTATATTAATTTTATAAATATCATATTTACTCATTAATTTAATTTTTATAATTATTCTTTAATTTTTGACATGGAAAATGAATCACATTTATTTATAGAGATGATAGGTTGTACATATGTATGAGTGAAGATATCATTACCATAATGGGTGAAAAGGTAATAAATTGTGTGATTTAATAATTTTATAGAGTCTATATAATGTAATATATATAACATATATTCATTAAATTTATCCTTATTACATTCTATGAAAATCATAAGTGAAAAACGAATCACATAACTTCGTGAGGTTGTAGTCCGCTGCACACACAAGCGACGTTATCATATTTTAAATGGAATGGAAACTAATAAGGTATATGTGATAATATAATTCCAGATTTATTATTATATAATAAATATTATATATAAATAAAATACATCATTATATCCAATAATGAGAGGATTTTATGGGAAATGACTTGAATCGATTCGTGAGGTGGTAGTTTTCCATACACATGATTGATGGGCTTGTTTCAAATTTGATGGAATATGAGATGGGTAAATATTATTACGTAAAAATAATAACATATATGTATATATTAGTTATTATTTTTATTTCATTGGAAGTGTTAATCCATAATTCAATGTTGTAAAAGAAGAAATAAAAAGAAAGATCTTTGTTAAGTCGTTTACCTTCTATTAGAGAAAATTCCTTGGAATTTCCTATTAAGGACCACAAGGCTAGTATTTTGGGAATAAAAACACCTATAGAATGTTTATAATTATTTTTGAGAGATATTTTGGAAGGTATTGATCGATCCAAAGGGATTTAGAGGCATTAAGAAGTGAAGGGAGGGAGTTCCCTTTTATAATTGATGATGACTGTAATTTTTGTTAATGCACAAAAATATTCAATAACATGAATTAAATCTCACCGAAAGTGCCTCAATAATTGTTAAATAATTTATTTTAAGGATTATATGGTCAGAAAACACCTATAATAAAAAAACATGTTTTTAACATGTTATTTTTTATCCTTTTAGTTTACTTAATTTTACCATTTTTGTTTTCACTATGAGAACTTGTCTTTCTAAACTAGGTAATTTATCCATTAATCATAAAATAAGATGAGACTTATTAGATAATAAGGACAAAATATTTATAAATATAAAATTTAATTTATCATAAAATAATTATATATGTGTGTAAAATTTATTTTAACATAAGAACATGTAACTCACAAAACCTCATTTCAACCTTAACAGGCATAATTAATTCTTAATGTATTTTTTTGTCATTATGAAGACAAAATTTAGTTGAAATTATTAAATAATACTAATTATTTTAATTAAAAATATGGAATTCATTTTATTGAATCTGACTCACATAAGTAGAAAATTTTATTTTATAATCAACCCGCAATTCTTGTCAAAAAACAGTTTTTTAAGAAATTCATTTTTAATCATAAGATGATCTTATATTAAATATAAGAATTTTATTTTTCATTAGATATATTTAAATTAATATAAATAATTCATAATTAAATATTATTTTAAATAATAAAAATGGATAGATATTATGCCTTTTTAAACAAAAACAATTTCCTGGAAAATAAACAGTTTTTTAGAAATCTTTCCTTTTACCTACAACTATTATTATATTTAATTTTATAAAATTGATAGTTATTAAATATTTAACTACACAAATTATAATACATTATTATAAATAAAATGAGTAATAGGTAAATACTATATATTTTGTTTTATTATTCATAAAAGCATAATTCTAAGGGAAAATCTCAACAATTCATTTGAGGTTTATTTTGACCATGTAAGTTCAAAATCAATATTAATCCTATAAAATAATAATTTTGTTACAAGAAATATTAAAATGTTAATTGCATTATAATTTTATAGAATTTTCACTTAATATAATTGAGGCTCTGGGTTGCATGTATCTCAAGATATCGAAGAGATTGGATTTATTTAAAAGGAAATATGTTGTAAAGTCTCGGGGTGTTACATTATTCCCTCCTACAAAATTTTCATCATTGATATTTCATAGATATTAACTTATAAATAAATAAGGTAAGTTATTCTTCATAAAATCATTTGTTTCCCATGTTTCTTACCCAATTTTATTATTTCTCTAAAGTTCTTTACCATTCAATTCATCTGATTCCTCAATACTTTATTTCTAGTATCAATAATTTGGATGGGCTCTTCCTAGTAAGATATATCATGTTCCAATTATATTTCATAAGAATTAAGAACATGAATTTTTTATACAATATACTTCCTTAACAATGATATGTAAAACCCATAATTTAATTTAGAGAGGCTTGAATTCAGTTCTAACCAGTATGGCATAACTCCAATCCCTTCTAAAATTTCCAAGGGCATGATTTACCCCAGACTCTATTTTCCATTCTTATTGAACCTTATGACACCCTTCTATGGAGATAAATTCAAGAAAACATGATCTCTAAATTAAAATTCAAAACCATTCCTCTTATTTTCATTATAAATATTTTTCTTGATTTGAGCTACTTTAATATGATCCTGAATATTATTTACCTTTATTATTGTCTCTTCAACATGTTATGGGCCCAACAGTTTCCTTTTAACAACTTCATATCAACAAGTTGGAGTAAAACATATCTTACCACATAATATTTCATATAAAATCATTTGAATACTTAATATTACTCAAAAATATGATTTAATAAATTCAAAACCCATAAATCCGAAATATTTTATCAAACATTTTTCCCAAAAACACATAAATTTTCTCATACTATCACATATCAAATACGTGAATACTTTGATTATACATTCTCTTGAAATTTAGTAATAACCCGAATTATAATAAACCCTTAATGAAAACATGATTGCATCTGAAAATTAACTCCCACTCCATTACTTAAACAAAATAATGGATTATTAAATATATTATATAAATACAAAAACATCGTAAACTCTATTAAAGATAACATAAACCAATTTTTCATCAAATCGTTAATCAGTTACAAGTTCATCAGTACTATACCATTTACTTCATCAAATCCAATCATATATTTATCTAAACTAAACATCATTATCTCAACATTAGACACATTTTAAGGGTTATATTTACCTTAATTATTTATTATCCAAAAATACCATTGTACCGCTAAATCACTTTTATTCATTATCAGTACCATTCAAAATACGATTTCATATCCTTAAATAAAAATTATGATTGTAAAAAAATTATACATTTCATGATTCTTATAAACAAAATATCATCCATAAAATAATTCTACAACATAATTATTTTATCCAAATACACAATCACTTTAATCATTTCACTTATGCTATAGTAATGACATAAGTTTGACCTTAATCCCAAAACTTATTTTGAGGTATATTTTTTTGATTCTTGGGGAATTCATTTTTTAATTCCCCATGATTATCCACTTAAGTAGGATAATATTAATTTTTAATATATATAATATTCATGTGCCTCATTATTCATAAACACCATTTTTAGTGCATTTTACAAATTAAACATTATGATTGCAATTCCTTCTTAAAAAACACTATTTCGTGGTACATTTTTAAACACCTCCTAAAACACCAAATGGATATGATTTTACTTTCATATTTAATTTTCAGGTTTTTCATTACATTATAAATAATTGATAATTTTTCAGTAATTAATGATTCATATCAGAAGACCACCATTTTGGGCATTCAACCTAGGAAATTTAGGGTGAAGTAAACTGGACAGAATCTCAATAACAATAATGTAGAGGAAAATATCCTGAACCAATTATTATTAAATTTTAACTTAATATATAGGAAATTATTAATAACATTTCATACAACAGTGGCCATAGCTAATTCGTATGTTTAAAGGGATTTCTAGGTGTCCCAAATTGAAGATACAATTCTGGGCTAAATTCTATAGTCCAGAAAAACAGCCTGCCATTTCATTCATATATAAAAAACTAAAATTTATTTTGGGATGAAATTATGTATGATATCATGGGACATACAAATATACATTTTTTCTTCTATGAAGCACAAAAATTCAGCCATATAGAATCTCATTTTGGTGTCTCTAGTTTGTAGATGCAAAAAAATATTCCATTTTAGGTCAAGGGTAGAAAAGTAAAAATTCCACAAACTTTCTACCCATAGAGTCCTACCACCATTACTTAGGGAGACTTATAATATATTAGTCTCAACCCAAGGCTTCAAAAATTCATATTCAAGGTAGTGGTTGTAAATGAGTTGATCATATCTTTTGCTTTGTTTCATTGTAATGTTATTCTGCTGATTTGTCTTTGTAACGTTCTTATTTCAATTATAAGTTGCTCCAATCACATTAGATTCTTTATAAAACTTATTATACTTATTATTTTCTATTATTTTTATTAAGACATTGATACCATTTTATCAAGGTGTTAATTTATTCACATATCTAAGAGATAAATCCTTCACACAACAATGGAGTGTTTATTATTTTATTGTTTTCTCTTCTTCAATTCCTCCCTCATGAGTTTAATTTCTGCTTCAATTAATATAATATCATCAATGGAAGTATAAATCTATTATGGTTTAATAAATCGAGTATAAGGGTCTTGATTGAATGTTATTTATTACTCAATAATAATTTAACAATTTATTTTATTTGAGTTTTTCATTTAATGATCTTTTCTCTTCCTCTTAATGAATTTTATTGCCGTACTTTTCATGTTCTAATAAGATAATTTACCTAGGATTGATCATTAATATGATACTCCAAGTGTATAGGTGATTATAATGTGTATGTGAAGGTGTTAAACTAGTAAGTGATGATGTTACATTGATATCATTGAATGAATCTTTCTCGAGTTAATGAAATTGAAATATTCTAAAAAGGAATTCATCTAATACACCCCAAGCGATAACTTAGGATTAAATAATTCTCTTAATTTGAATTCACTTACATATTTGGTTCTCTAGTAATCAAACCAAAAATCACCCCCAAAGATTTCCACTTGATAGCCAAAAATAATCCATAAAATGTACATGTATGTAGGTTTCTTCTTTGGTCTCTAAGGATTCGTCAACCCAAGTTATATTAAAAGTGAACACTTAACCCTAAAAAATTAGGTAAATTTGGGGAAAACCAAATTTTTTCACTGTTACCAATAACCTAAGTAAGTTATATTAGACACTAGCATCCTTTTCTCACCCTACATTCTCTATCTCACCCCTATCTCTCTTATTTTTACCCCTTTATGTTTGTGTGTGTCTTGAGAATATGGAATCCAAATTTAAGTCTTCTATAATGGAGTATCCTTAAAATTACCATGTCACAAATCCATGTTGGAATAAAATTGAAAATAAATATTGGGAAGTCCCTAAATTAGTAAATTTCATTGATTAACCCTTGATTTATTACCACACACCTGGTGATAAAATCATTCGAATAATTAATATTCAGAGGATAAATTTTGATCCCTCTAAGGGATGGTTGAAGAGATAAATATTGTAGAATTCCATGATTTCAAATCTTCTATCCAGCCTAATCCCCAAAAAAATTATTGAGAAAATGTGTGAACAAATGGATAAAATTAATTTGGAAGTTTCATCGTTAAGATTAGAACTACAAATCATTGAAACTGTTATGAAACCCATTAAAACTTAGATTGTACCTTCCTCATCACTTATATAAGAATAGTTTCTACCACAAACCACTCATGAAATTATTTAAGAACCAAAATTTGGATTTGGGTTAAATGAAGAATATCAAGGAATTGTTGAAGGGTCTTTAAATCAGGAGGAAATTCATTTTTTGGATTCAAAAGAGGAGAATTTGACATCATGGATTGAATATACTAAGTATAACTCCATTGATGATTTTCTAAAAACAAAAATCACTGAACCATTGAGGAAAATTACAAACATTGAGTCCATACTCATTCTTAACACTAATCCTTACAATTTTTTCATTTAATCTTCTGTTCAAAAGGAACCAATTTTATTGAGAAATTTGGAAAATGATACTAAGTTAGATTCAAAGTCTCGACCTATTTCTAAAAGTGTTATCTATCCCAATATCAAACTCATTATCTACCCTTCCTCTCCCAAGTCTTACATCATAGGGGATCATAAAAAACTATAAATTTTCATTTCACCATCTCTCAATTCTAGTGAAAATAAAATTTGTTTTTATGTCTTAAGAAAGATTATGAAATCAATTGGATGGACCCTTTTTGATATTCATGGAATTAGCCTTTTTAATAGGACCTATATTATTTTTCTTGAATCAATTTCCAAACCTTCCTACAAAACCCAATGTATATTCAATCATGATCTAATGTAAGTTGTGAAAAATTTAACCATTAAGATGTTGAAAGTTGGTATTGGGTTAGTTAAGTGGTCCAAGTCGAGCTAACAAATTTAAACTAAGTTATTTATGGGAGGAAACCCAGCATCAACATGACTTTTATTTTATTTTATTGTTTTTTATTATTTTTTGTGTGTATTAGTGTGTAAAAAAAATAAATTTCAAAAAAAATAAAATAAAAATATTTTCAACTCTTTTTCTTTCTTTTACCTTTTTTTTGTTGTTTATTATTTTATTTTATTTATTTCCCATTTTTTGTTCTTATATATAATATATATTTTATTTTATGTACACACACACACACATATATATGTATTTTTATATTTAAAAAATGGAAAAAATAAATTATATATATATATATATATTTGTGCAAAAGGACACACCATTGTTCATTGGGACAACCCCATCACATACGGATAAGAAGTGGGACTCAAACCTGTGACGAAAGGGAGATTGGGGAGGACAACTTCCACTTACCTACCCCTCTATAGTGTTTCATTCTTCCACCATTTATATATTTATATATATATTTAATAATTTTTGTATATTTTTTGTATATATATGTATATATATTTATGTATATAGATATATGTATATATGTATATTTTTTGATTTTTTCCCTTTTGTACCTTGAGTATGTGTTTGATATGCATAATTTAATAGGTATGTTTTTTATCCTTTCCTTTTGTATTTTTTTAATTAAGAGAACCTCAAGGGTTTTCTATTGTGCTCTAATTTTTTTAATGTATAAGATTTAGGGGATACCGAGACAGAAGATTTTTTAGGAAAATCATTGGTGTATAAACACAAAATATCATCATTGATGAGGTTTCTCTGAGTGACATATTGATCAAAGGAGTATCCAGGAGCATCATAAACTTCAACTTTAAAAACCAGGTGACTTTGTTCCATGTTTCTTATTTCAATTTCATTTTAGAACTCCTATCCTCTACTACTAACCCTTATAAATTTTCTTTTCTTAAAAAAATGAGGACACTGTTATTTTAGGTTGGTGGGTTGAAATAAAAAAATTGCTTTTGGGTGTATAAAAAAATTAAAAAAATTAAAAAAAATGTTTTGAAATAAAAAAATTCATGGAAGGAAAATTTTATTTAACCTTGAACATGAAAATACACATTGTAAAATTTGAAACTAAATATTAAATAATTTTTCACTCCTTGATTCTGATTTTAATGCAATTTTAAGTTCATGAGCATAGTTTTGGAAAGTGCAGTTGTCCAATGTGATTTTTCACCATTGAAATTTTCATCAAAATTAATAAAACAAATTCACAACCCACATCCTTTGGATTGTGGAGTAATAGTTTTAGTTCTTGGGGTTCCATAATAAATGGCATAGGTTTGGTGATCATCTTAATTTTTACATGATTATTCAAAAAAAACTAAAAAAAATCAAACCAAAAAATAAAAATAATAATACAATTTCACATAGAGTAGTAGATTTACCTAATGTGTGGCTTTTGGCACTTTTGGATTGCGACTCTATAGTTTTATAGTCCAGATTTGGGAATTTTATCTGTATTTTTAGCAATTTGTTCTTTTTTTGATTGATTAAACTTGAGATAATGCCCAAGTATGTGATATTCACTTAGTTCCCTAAGGCCTTTGAGCCTAAGAGTTATCATCAAAGTCTCGCTACATGGGTTGACTCGATTGAGTTTAATTTTAATTACCATGGAAAAATTGCAATAGAAAAACACAAAAAAATTAACAAATAAAATAAAAAATAAATAATTGTCTTAATATTAAAATTTGATTTCACATTGTGCTCGCATATTTTCTTAATTTAATAAAGATGAACCTTCATGCCTATTGTGATGCACAAAACACCATCATGTTTAATTGAAATTGGATGAAATGTGGAAATTAATTTGAAAAAAGGAATGGCCTTTGTCTTGGGATATTTCCATCGACCTAGCTTATTTTAAATGATTTTTATGGGTTTCATAATTTTTTGGTATGGGGCCTTTTTGTGAGCATTATGTATTAAATGTTTTTGGAAAAGGGAATTTAAATTTCAGTTTTTTGTGATACACTTTTCTCGAGACTAGAAAAACTCAAGTTGGTGGTGTTATTGGCCAATTAATTAGGATAATATTCATTGTTAATATATATAATATTCATGTGATTCATTATTCACAAAAAAAATTTTAGTGTATTTTAAAAATTGAACATTATTTCACATTATGATTGTAATTCCTTCTTAAAATTCACTATTTCATGGTATATTTTTGAACACCTCTTAAAACACCAAATGGTCATGATTTTAATTTAATATTTAATTTTCAATTTTCTCATTCCATTGGGAACAATTCATACTTTTGGAGTACTTCAAGATTCACATTGGAAGACCACCATTTTGGACATTTAACTTAGGAAATTATAGATGAAGTAAACTGGATAACATCCCAATAAAATTACTATATAGAAAAATATATAGGCCCAATGATTCTAGAAGCTAATTTCAGCATCTCTGTTTAGTGGATACAAGCTGGCTTCCATTTCGCATCAATGGTGGAAAATTCCAAATTCCACAAACTTTACACCACCTAGGCATACCACCATTAATTGGGGTGACTAACATTATCTGAGGCTCTACCCAAGGCTTCATAAATTCCTATTTAAGGAAGTGGTGGTGAATAAGTTGATCATGTATTGTTCTTTGTTTTATTGTAATGTTATTCTGTTAATTTTTCTTTGTAATGTTCTTCTTTCAATTGCAGGTTACTTGAATCACATTATCTTCTTTATAAAACTTCTTATACTTATCATTTTCTTTTAATTTTGTTAACATGTTGATATTTTTTATCAAGGTGTGAATTTATTCACACAAAAAAGAGATAAATCATTCACACAATAGTGGAGTGTTTGTTATTTTTTTTTTCTCTTTTTCAATTCCTCCCTCATGAGTCTACTTCCTGCTTCCACTGATAGAATAAAATAAATGGAGGGATAAAACTATTATGGGTTGATAAAAGGGAGTAGAAATAGGCTATATTGGATGTTATTTCTCACTCAATAACCATTTAACAATTTATTTTATTTGAGTTTTTCATTCAATTATCTTTTCTCTTCCTCTTCCTTATTAAATTTTATCGCCACACTTTTCATGTTCTAATAAGATCATTTACCTAGGAGTGATCATGAATATGATCCTCCAAGTGTATAGATAATTATTATGTGTCTTTCAAGGTGTTAAACCAGTAAGTAATGAGGTTACATTGATTTCATTGAATGAATCTATCTCAAGTTAATGAAAATGAAATATTGTAAAATGTAATTCATCCAATCCACCCCCAAGCGATAACCTAGGATAAAGTAATTATCTTAATTTTAATTAACTTAAATATTTGGTTCTACCATAATTCAAAAAAAAATAAATACCAAATTTGTCCTCTTAATATCCAAAAACAATCCATAGAATGTACGTGTATGTTGGTTTCTTCTTAGGTCTCCGAGGATTCAATAACCCAAGCTACACTACAAGAAACCACTTAACCCTAAAAACATGGGTAAATTTAGGAAATACCACCCCATATCCTTAATTTTTTAAAAATAAACATTAAATTAATCTTTATTTCCCTTTCATTCACATTCCTATTGTCCTTTCTCTCTTCACTTGAAGTAAACTCCCATTCCCTTTAAGCAAGTACTAGGGTGTTTCTTTCCAAAATTATCACATGTGGGAAAATCCTTCTTTATATCCTTCCCCTTATCCATTTTTTCTCTTCCATCATATTATTTTATTGATTCAACTTGGATATAAAGGATCTATATAGTTACTTCTATTTTTTGATGTCACATAAAACTATTTCATCGTATGTTGAAAATATTTAAGAAACTAGTTCCCTTCAGAGACTTAGCTTAAGTCCTTCAATTAAATGGTAGATATTTCTTACTATGTTTCATATATAATATGTACCATACAAGGATATCCTTTTAAAGGTAGTATCATTATCAAAAAAATTCTTCTTCCTTTCTCTTTAAGCTGAGGGAGCCTCTCTTTATTTCAGTTCATTTCTCCTGATGGAAATATTTTTTGAAGAATGTATCCTTAAGAGATCTCCATTCCATATTTTATATTTATTATTCCTCCCTAGTATTCTATATGAATGAACACCATTGATAAACATAACCCTTGAGACATTATACAACTAACATAACCTTTTCTCTTATATGATATCCCAAGTCTAAAAATATCTTTTCAAGGGACTTAATCTCTTTCTCAATTACCCCATGATTAATAGTCCCACTAAATGATGGGGGATTCTATCGCATTAATCTGTCAAATATAAAAGAATTATACTATGGATGAAAAAGTTTATCCATTTAGTAAATATTATTTGTTATAAACTAATTATGATTTCTTAATATAGCTATGATACTTTCAGTTCTAATACCATTTGTATTTTCTTGCTTAAAAGGAAAATATCTATATTTTATAATGAGTATTGATACCCTTATTTATTCACAGATCAATTTCTATGAAATAGAATTTATAGGATTATATTATAAAATTATGAATTTAAAATCATAATGTAAAATTCTAACTCTTCTATAACACTTATCATAAATTGAAACTTTTTTCATTTTTAATCTTAAAATCATAAATTGGGTTTTTTTTCAAAACCTTCATCACAGTTTATAAGTAAAATGTGAATTATCCTATGAATATCTGTCATGATTGTAAAAATAGGTTCACATTAAGGCTTGTTTTCATATATCAATCGAGTCAATCCTAATGTGCCTTTTTCAGAGTTATTATCCATAAGAACATTTGTACGAGAACAAAATCCATATGTAGTATCCAAAAAAGGATGTATTCCTAGGAAAAAACACATAATGTATTCCATACCAAATCTTTAATATTTTATTATACACTTAACCTCAAAGTCTATTATATGGTTATGTTCCATAATATATTTTTTTCTTTAGTCTAGTTCCTAGGTTTTCTACTAAAATTATTTTGATACCTAGTGTAAAGACTCAGACTTTAGTAACCTAGATCCAATGTCTAAATTTTTACATTAGAACTTGATACAGGGGATAAAATCCCAAAATAATGAATTGTTTTTTAGTTTTGAGGAACATTATACATACATGATACCAATTTTACATTGAAAAAAAAATTAAAACATAGTAATAGAAAACATTCAACATCCTTGAACACCTTAAAAGTAATATTCTTCTTATCCTTGGGAAAGGAAACAAATAATGATGAGATAAAATTCTCAGTAAGGGTTACATACAATGAAATCTATCATCAATAAATAAGGTATTATCATTATGGAAAGTTAAATAAATGAAAACAAATTCCTTTTAATCAATAAATTTACTATCATAATTAGATAATACAAATCAATATAGAAAGGTAAGTAAATGAAAAAAATTCTATTTAATGAATAAAATAATAATGAAATGAATCTATAGTTAATATTAATGTAAAATTATCATGGATAATAATAATAACTAAATTATCAATTAAGTAAATTATTAAGATATGTTTGATGAGACAAATTAGTTATCCAAATTAAGTGGGATTTTACCTATAGTTATAAATTATCTTATGAAAGGTCTTGATAGTAGAAGTATCATGAGTCTTAAGATCATGATGTCTAAAAATTAATATTTTAATTCATTGAGGATTTTTATATTATTATTATCCATGATATTTTCACATTTATATTATATCTAGGTTCATTTAATTATCAGTTTATTGATTAAATTGAATGTGTTTTCAGTTATTTACCTTTATATATTGATTATGTATTATATAATAATGATTGTTAAATTATTTATTAAATGGAATGTGTTTTCAGTAATTTACCTTTACATATTATTACTTATTGGTTCATGATATCTTCCTCTATATGAAACCCTTACTAAGCATTTGAGATCCCCATTATTTTGTTTCCTTTCCAAATGATCTGAGGAATACTTCTTTGAATGAGTTCAAGGATATTGAATGTCTTACATTACTATATTTTATTTTTTATTACCAATGAAAATTGGTATAATGTATGTATATTATTATTCAATACTGCTAAACTATTTAGTTATTTTGGATGTGATCACTAGTATCTAGTGCCAATGTAATAATGTAGACACTGACTTTGGGTTACTGGAGTCTAGTCCATTTCACCAAAACCTATATAAATTTCATTGGTTGATGATATTTCAACCTTAGACTGATTTTCTTGAAGTATATATCCATTTGGAAGCACTTTTATAAAGGATGATTTAATTATCTTTTAATCTTTTTAGTAATTTCTAGTGTGTTCCTTCCCTCCCTTATAAAAGGACACCCCTTCTATATTTTCTTTACTCCACTTTGAGCCATATAGATCAACCAAACCCTACCCAATTATATTATCAAATTCCTTAGCAATTAATTAGAGGTTTTGGTATTCTTTAAATTCTATTTTGAGGTTACTTAAAAAGATATCTAAATGTGGCCTACCGAATAAGAGGATCTTAAAGAAATTTCAAAGAAAGTCAAAGTTGAGGTAAATGATTTTTTTCTCACTTTTAGTTCTTTGAGACAGATGGCATATTCACCACTTGTTTCTTTTATGTGGTGTATATAATACACATGAATTTATTCGATGATTATTATAATGAAACTTATTGTTATGTACATATTAATTTAATGTTCTCTATTTCATGTGGTTTTTATTCAAAAGTTACCAAAGTGGTATGAGATTTATGTTACAATCTCATTATTTATCAAGATTATTTGTGGTTAAGTCTTTAATTATGAAATATCATGATCTATATCTCAATAATATCGTGAATTTTATTCTCTTATATTTATTTCTTGATAATAAATGTTTTACTTTTTTTCACTTTATGCAATCAAGATATTGAAAGAACATTTTTAAGTAAAACCGACTTTATTTTTATCTTTGATCAAAAATCATTTTTATTCACCATCCATATTTTCTAAAAATATTTTAAAGAGTGTTTTTACTATTGTCCTATGATTTTTATAGTTATTTTTACCCATGGTTTACATTTTATAAAATGGTTTATAATTAATCTTCTATTCATGTTTCGAAAGAGGTCATTTTGACTTTTTTTACCAAAAATGTGAAAGGAATATCTATTTTAACATACATGAGATGAAAATAATTTCCCACTACCAATTAAATATAATTATTTTAAGCTTCCTTTAAAACCTTCCTAGGTTATTTTCAAAGCAAAAATTTTCCTTAATATTAAGAAAATTTTTAGATTTTAATATATGATTTGAAAATGAAAAGGGTATTTTAATCAATAAATCACTACTGAAAAAATAACCCATACCAATGGTTTGGAAACGTTGGTATCAGCCTCCAAACCATTGGTATATCCTATACTAATGGTTTGGAGAACCGTGGGAAAGTAAGCCATGGGGATAGGTTTATACCAACGGTTTTCGGAAAACTGTTGGTATAGACCTATTCCAACAGTTTTCAAAACCATTGGTATAAGTAATATAAAAATATATACCAACGGTTCCATAAAACTATTGGCATATGTAATTCAAAAAAAAATTATTCGATGGGTTTGGATCCCAACACCTCACGTTTGTGATTGAATGACCTAACCACTAACCTAACTTACATTTGTAAACATAATTTCATAAATATATATATATGTATTATCATAAGTATTTTAAATTTGTATTTATTTAATGTCCACTATAAGAAGATTCCATTAAAAAAACATGTACCTATACCAACAGTTCTCAAAACCGTTGGTATAGACCTATACTAATGGTTTTGAGAACTGTTGGTATAGTTTCCTTGATTTTGGGATCTATACCAACAATTTTGGACAAACCGTTGGTATAGGGGGACCTACACCAATGGTTTGGCCAAAAACGTTGGTATAGGGTCTCTATAATGGACCTATTCCAACGGTTTTCCCAAAACCGTTAGAATAGGTCCAAATTAGTGAACTATAGAAACGGTTTTCCCAAAACCTTTGGTATAGATCCAAATTAGTGACCTATACCAACGGTTTTGGGAAAACCATTGGTATAGGTCCATATATGTGACCTATACTAACGGTTTTGGCCAAATCGTTGGTATTGGTCCAAATTAGTGAACTATAACAACGATTTGCCGAAAACTGTTGGTATAGATCATATTTATAGTAGTGAATATTCCAGTGATATTTTAAAGAAATTTTCCACCTATGATAATATAATTTGATGTTCCATAGAATTTATTGAGTATATGACCCAATTATATCATATTTATTTTTTATCTTTATGTTTTCTAGTTATTATGTTGAAATATTGATGACACATATATTATTTTCCACGTGTTAAATTATGATGAATGTTTCTATGATGTTATGGAATACATATGAATGGATTTTTGATTACATAATAGGTGGGCCTATAATTATATATGACTCCAATTCATTGGGTTATGATCAATATTCTATTATCTTAAAGGTTTCATGGGTGGTTATCCAAATACAAAAAAGGGGGTATGTGGGAGGTTCTCCCAAGCCTGAAAGAGGGTAAGAGAGAGGTTATACCAATCCTAAAGCTTGTACATTGGTGGTTATACCAAGACTAACATGTTATGAATTTCTTGGTTGGTATAAATGACATAATATTTCAACAAGTATGATTATTTCACACTTTATTCCACTCTTTTATGATGTGATATTCTTCCAATGTTATGTTCTCATAGATTATGTTATGTGATCCCTTTTCGATTTATGTCTTATAAACTGTCAAGACTTGTCCCATGAATCAAGATTATAGTCTATGATATGTGGGGTATAGTTTTAAAATGATAAAATCATGTCATCATTCCCTTATTCTCATATTATGTTTAAGTGATCATTGATATATCACTTGATTATCCTTACTCAGCATTTGAGATCACCCTTTCTTATGTTTCCTTTCCCCAAGTTATGATGTAAGGTTTTGAGTATGATATCTCTAAGAAGGGTGATAGTTATTAATAATTAAGTGGGATATAATATAGATATATTATGAATAAGTTGTTTATGTAAAAAATATTCTAAATAAACTAAACATGTATGGTTCTAGCATGGATCGTAATGTTATATAAAGAATATTCATATAATAAGATGTAATATTTATGTATGAAGTATATAGGTTACTATAGTTGGTATCTGGGCCAAGTTTAGTTAAATTTGAAAAATACTATAAGAAAACATTAGTGATATACCATAGGATAATCCTATTGTAGAAAATACTAAGTTATGGTAAATAAATAAGTATGATTTTATTAGTAAAACATCCAATTCTAGATACTACAAGTTGATGTGGTTTTGGAAAATATATATCTAGGGTTAATAAACCTATAAAGAGTTAGTTGAGAATATTTTGACCATAATTGTAGGGCATGGTGAGTGTACCCTTAATGTACACTCACTACGACACTCCCATTGGATATGCTTAGGTTAATTCAAATTTTATATATGAACCATCATAAAGTATTTGAATAGATGATGATAATAGAAGACCTATGTTAAACCTAAGGTGTCATAGATTGAAAAGAATATATCATGATTTATATGTCATATAAATGATTTTTCATTTTTTTGTAGTTTCCCAATAGGATTATTATTTCTCACACTATGATTTTTGGTTTTAGTCAGTGGATAGAACCTGAAGAAAATATATTAATGATGGATGTGATGGAAAATGAAATGATTTTCCTTGCCAGAAACGAAATGTTATGGGAAATAGAATAAAAAATATCATTACTATGCTTATGAAATTTTATCAATCCCTAAATCACATTATGATTCCAAATAAGAAATAGAGGGAACACCATTCTGTTATGTCCTTCATGAGGAAATATCCACCTTCTTTTAGTAGATCAACTAATTCAATAGTTTATTAAATATGGATTAGTGCCATTGAAAATATATTTTTCATACTAATGTGTTTGAAGCATGAAGAAGAAATTTTCTCTATATATCATTTGTAAGGTGAATAAGATCAATGGTGTTATCACATCAAGAACACAAGGAAATATGAATAAATTGACTCTATGGAGTGAGATGTGTTTATAAGGTTATTTTTCAATAAGTAATTTACTCATATTTTTCAAAAAAAAATGGAGGAGTTCCATGAGCTAAGGTTGAAGGATGATGAATCCACTAGTACATATGAGTTAAATTTTATAGTACTTGTGAGGTACAATTTTGGTATTATAATAGAACTATAAATTAAGATTGATTTATTTTTCATTGTCTTAAAAAAATATCTCAATCCAATTATCCTTAAGGGGCTTCAATAGTGATGAATAAATCATTTAATGTGATATTGAGGTAGAAATATAGATTTTATTTAATCATCAATCTCATGGTTTTTATAATATATGAATGATTTATCTAAAAGGAAATTATATTTATAAAAACTATTGATGGAATAAAATGACCCTTCCATTATTCTCAAAATGCATAAGGAGACATGATGAAAATGTTATTAAGGGGACTAGTAAATTCATTAAGATATCAAAGGAAGTTCATCAGGAAATTAAATGCCTAAGTGATGGGAACATTTTAGCCAATGATGGAAGAAAATAAAAAAATAATGAACCATCCACACTCCATTGTTTTAAATATAGAGATTATATAAATTATGCTAACCAATTATCAAATATAAAGGTTAATGATGATGATCGATATCGGTAACCTCTTAATCCTTCAGAAAAAAGGGGAATATCCTATGAAAACTATTGCTAATGTGGGGTATGATAAAAAAGTGGTGAAGGGTACACTTACCATCCAAAATATATCTCCCAATGTCTTATTTGATTCTAGATCTACCCACTCTTTTATATATGATGATTTTTATAAGGGTATCACAATACCATCTCAATGATTAGATTTTGAATTATTAGTGAAAACCCATAATGGTATGATGATTTCATATCAAGTCTATGATTCCTCTCCAATTGAAGTTTATGGTAACGTGATTCCTAAAAATCTCATTATTATCCCTCTATTTGAATTTTATGTTATTTAAGGCATGAATTGTCTATATTTACAAAAATCCCATATCAATTTATGAAGAAGGTAAGTGATGTTTAATAATCCAAACTAGTTTACTACCATCTATCAGTATGATGATAAATATGAACTTTTGATGGAAATTTCATCCATTTTATGGGTCTTGATTCCAATTCAAAATGGGTTTTTATCTCACATGGTTGGGGAGAAACTCAACATTAAAGATATGCCTATTACGTGAGAGTTTTTTTTATGTTTTTCCAAAAAAATTGTATGGTATCTCTCCAAATCATAAAATTTATTTTTAAATAGAAATCATAATTGGTGATAAACCTATTTCAAACACTCTATATTGAATAACCTTGATTGATTTTAAATAATTGAATAAGAAACTACATGAAAATCTTAATAAGGTATTCATTTGGATAAGTGCATCACCATTCAGTTCACCTATTCTTTTTGTTAAGAAGAAATTAGGATAAATGAAAGTTAGTATTTATTATCAACAACTTAACAAGATTAAAATAAATAATATATATCCTCTACCCAGTATAGATAACTAATATGATCAACAATGTATAAATCAATACTTTTCCAAGATTGACCTTCATTTCAGATATCATCAACTAAGGTCCAATAAGGAATATATTCCAAAGACAATATTCTGTATATGGTATAGACACTACAAATTTATAGTGATACCAGTTGGTCTTATTAATTCCCCTATTATCTTTATGTATCTAATGAATAGAGTCATCAGATATTACCTTGATTAGTTTATGATAGTCCTTATAGATGAAATTATTATATATTTAATGAGAAAGGAAGAGAATGAATGTCACTTGAGGATTGTAATGAATACCCTAAGAAATAAGAATCTAAATGAAAAGTTTAAAAAGTGTGGATTTTGGAAAAAAACATTTAATTTTTGGGTCATATATTCTCAAGTGAGGTATATAGATGGATTCATCAAATATGGAAGTTATTGAACATTGGCCCAGGCCAACAATTGTGACTGAGATCCATAGTTTTATTAGTTTGGATGGATATTATCGACGCCTTGTGGATAATTTCACAAAGATAATTTCTCAAAGTATTATAATTCACTCACCAAGTTAACTCATCAGGGATCCAAGTTCCTTTATACATATTAATTTGAAAAGAAATTCAAGGTACTGAAGAAAAGGTTTGTTAGTGAACCTGTTCTTACTTTACCCTATAGTAGTGATGTGTTGGTGATCTATAGTGATGAATCAAATAAGGGAATGACATTAATACTTAATAAAAATGATATAGTGATAAATTAGGATTCATTATAATTCATGTATTATGAGAAAAATTACCCAAATAATTATTTAGTGTTAGATTTGTTAATTTTTGCATTAAAGATATGGTGAAATTTCTTTATGGTGAAAGGTGTCGTATATATACTAATTATAAAATTTTAAATTATATATTGACTCAATAATATCTGAATATGTACCAAAGTATATGTTTGGATTTTATTAATGATTATGACTTCTCAATACATTACCACCCCAAGAAATAGAACATGGTGACCAGTGCTTTAAGTCAAAAGTATCATGCTAGATTTTCTATGATGAGGATAAAAAAATATCCAATATCTATAGATTAAAAAAGGATTGATCTAAAAATACAAATGGAAGGGGATAAATCATATTGTACTCAAATGATTGTTCAACCTTATATCCATGTGAGGATTAAAGTGGCACATAAGGAAGGTGCAAAACTATAGAAGAAGGCCAAAAATGTTCCTGAGTACAAAATTAATTTTTATGGAATGATAAGGTTTAGGAATCATGTATGTGTTATATCAATACTATATTTGAATAATGAGCTATGAGATAAATCTCATAGTTCATAATTCTATATTCATAATATAAGTATAAAGATGTATAGAGATCTAAAAGAGTAATTCCAGGGGGATAAAATTAAAAGAGATATTTTAGAGTATGTATCTCAGTTCCTTGTATGTCAGTAAGTTAAGGATAATAGATATAAGTCTAAGGGGATGTTACAACCATTACCCATAACAGAATGGAAATGGGAAAATATCACCATGTATTTTGTTTTCAGGGTACCCAAAACTTCTAAATGTCATAATGCTATTTGGTTTGTAGTCAATCACCTTATGAAGTCAGTGAAATATATTTCTATGAGATAAGATTACTCTCTTGACCATATTTCCAGAATATACATTAATGAAGTGGTAAGTTTTCATGGATTACCACATTCTATTTTATCCAATTAGGATCCCAAGTTTACCTCAAAGTTCTGGAAAAGTATTTAGTATAATCTGGATATAGAGTTGAGTTTTAGTACTACTTATCATGATTAGAAAGATGGTCAGTTTGAGAGAAACATTCAAACCCTATAGGATATACTAATAACGTTTTCTATAGATTTAAAAGGTGGTTAGGATAAAAACCTTCCTCTAGTTGAGTTTTATTATAATAATAACTTTTACTCAACCATTAATATATATCCTTATGAACCACCATATGGAAAGAAGTGTAGAAATAAAATAAAATCTTAGATGAATTTATAGAAATAAATCGATTGGGACTTGAGCTAGCTGAGGAAATGGATATGAAATTAAGATCTATTCAACAACATACCTATGTAGCTTAGAGTCGATAGAAACGCTATACTGAAAATTTCTAGAGAAATATAGAATTCAAAGTTGGTAAGAATGTATTTTTAATAATTTATAAATATATTAAGGTTATGTAAATCATAAATAAAAGAAATATTCACACATGGTATATTAGTACCTTTGATATTCTTGATTGATTAATGATGGTATCTTATCACTTAATGGTTCCACCAGACCCCTCTCAAGTTTACAATGTGTTCCATGTATCTCTCCTGATAAAGTACATACCCTAACCTTCACATGTATTATACTCAAAGGTTTTACAACTATATAATGATCTTTCATATAATTAAAAACTAAAATAAATCATGGATTTTTGAGATAAAGTGCTACAGAACGAGACTACTCACATGGTTAAAGTTATTTAGAGGAATTAGAAATACGAAGAAGTAACTTGGAAACCCATGAATGCGATTAAAATAGATATCATATTTTTTTTGTATTAGAGTGACATAATTCTGAGTGTGAAATTAATTTTAAGGGGGTTAGAATGTAACACATCTATATTTTAGGATATATTTATTTTTAAATAAATTTAATTCCTTCGATATATTATGATACACACAACCATGAGTATAAATAAACCACAATTTAGTATAACATTATAAAATATCCATTAAATTAGAGATATGAATATGAATAATCATATTTTTAAAATATATATAATTATTTTAAATAAAGAAAATATATTTAAAAATAAGTACTTTATTTTTAGTAAAGTCTTTATATGATTTAAAAATACATTTTCCTCAAAATGGTTTTTAATAATTTTTGTGGGTAAATAATATAATTATTTTTTAGAAATTTTAGAAAATGTATTTTAAAAACTGAACTAAAATTCTTAAATCATCATATAAAAATTAACTAAGGGTGGAATTGTTACATCCCAGTAAAATAAAGAATATAAAATTTTCATATTTTTTAATATTTTTGAATTAAATATTAATTTTACTTTAAAGAGTATGCTAAGTTCGATGGCATACCCAATACACAACAATGTGTTTCTTTGAAATCTTACGTTGCACACAACGTGGAGTTATACCGAAAAATAAAATAATAAAATAATATTATTTTAAATGGTAGTTAACGCCTAGACATTTTAATGGTGGGAATGAACATAACCAACTAAAATATGATTATACTTGTTTTTTAAATGTTTTTAAATTTATCCCATAAATTTTAGGGTCTTAAAATAAGAAATAATCCAATTTTAAGCACAAATACTCTAATATTCTTTAAAGTGTCGATTTACCACCTTTTGATAGCGAACCATTTTTAAATCTAGTTTTTGTCAATTTTATATGTTATATTTGACAAAATAATATTCTTATTTATAATCTGGACATAAAAATTTAATTTGGATGAAATTTTGGTATTTTTATGATAATGTTCATTTTTTAATGAATAGTGAAAATATTGTATTTTAATTCAAAACTGCCGTTTAATCTAATTTATTTATATAGTTAGATTATCGTATTAATTGGTTTCAAAGTTTAATTAGATTATGTTTTTACCATTTAATCCAATTTTGGTCATTGGAAGTAATTTTACTTTGAAATTGGACATAAACAAGTGTCAATCTTTAGATAATTATTTTTTCTTAAAAACACGCTTTTTTGTTTTGAGAGTGAGAAATAATTTTAAATTAATTTACACCACTTATGTGTGTTGAATTTATTTACCACGAGGTCTAAATTGTGTACATAGGTAACTTTTATTTTAAGACATTATGAATATTTACTTCAGTAAATATTTTATTTACCATGGTTAAAGGGTAAATATAGTAAATAAGGGTAAAGAAATAATATTATAATAATATTAAATTACCATAAAATGTGTCCTAATACTATTTTTTGATACATTTCCGACCATGGGAATCCATGGTTTGATTTTGGGACCCCATGAAGCCACTTGGGAGTGATAATGACACTTTATGTTAATCAATTTAAAATAAAGACAAAAATGAAATAAACATATATCTTTTAGTAAATTAATTTTTACATGGGTTTATATAAGTTATCTATTCGACTATAATTATTAATATGAAAGATAAAAATATTTAAGAAATCATGGTATTTGTTTTATAATTTTTAGACATCAAATAAATAAAATTATTTATGACACAATAACGATGTAGTGTTTACCTCATCAATGAATGATTTAGATAAATAAGATTAAAAAAATTAAAAAAAACATCCAAAACCTATCCAATTATTATTTGATGATTTTATTTCGAACATTAATCATCTTATCTTTGACTTTAATGAGTTTTGGACCTTTATAAACCTAAAATAATTATAAAATAAAATAATATTTTCAAACTTTCTTAAAGATCCCCCCCCTTAAAAAATGCCATCACATCTAACCTATTACTCACACCTCTCAAGACCCTTGTCTCATCCAAAATTAGCCTAAATAATCTCCATACATCCCTATATTCATCCTAGAAGTCTTAAATTAGGTATAAGGCACTTCAAGTAAACCTTTTGGTTCAAACCAAAGGGAGATACCCAATTTAAAGGTAACGTCTTCTTTTAAGTTCTTTTCATTTATTTATTTCTCCAACCACCATAAAATCTTTTTATTTATTTATTTTATAACAAAACCAGTATCTTCAATATACTAGGATGTTTTTATGAGAAGTATTTTAACTAAAATTACACACACCTCCATCTAATGGGCAAAGAACATACTATTTCTGTGGACAGTGAACTACTGCCTCACAAAACGATGATTGTTCAATCATCTCCTACCGCCTCTCATGTTGAAAATTATGATGAAACTATATTTACATGTGATATATATTATATTTATATTATCTATATGCTTAGTTATTTTCATTTATATCATACCTTTATGGTTTCCATAATGGGTAAACATGAAAAGTTTATTTGAGGAAGTGAGGACTACCCTCCCCTCAAAGTGATATGACACGTTCATGCCATACATGGAACATATAAAGGATGATGTTACTGAAATTATATATTATATTATAATGAAATTATAAAATACCTATGTGTCATTAATTTTTCATTCCATTAAATATTAAATGAAAATGAAAGTAGAATTCATGCGTACGTACGACTTACCGTCTCCATGAACGGTGCATTTCATTTCTTATCTCCAAATGTTATGTACTATTATAAATACACACACACATATATATACTATATATATATTATATTTATGATATCTAAATCATGAATATCATTCTGGATATAATAGAATTTTGACCACATGAACAACTTGTAATTTTAAGAAGTTCATTTTTTACTCAAGTACCAAATATCGACAAAATGACCATTATTAACTTAAACGATTACATAATGTTTATAACATGGTAATAAGTGATATAAAAGGAATAATAAACTTGAAAAAGGTTCTTAAGAAATTATAAATTAACTTTAGTTTATTATTCAAGAGATTAAATAATGAACGGGTCAAGTCGGACATGAGTTAAGGGAATTCATCTCAATATCCTTTCATTGAGGCTTATTTTGATTTATACATAACTTAATTTTATATGGTGTATAAACCCTTTTGAATTTTCATTTCATTCAAATGGAATCTTTTTCTATGTTTCATTTTACTAAATGAAAAAAGGGAATGATTCTTTTTAACGTAAGCTATGACAACGACCTTTTACACCACCACAAGAATTATTTAATCTTTGGCTTCCTTAACAAGAAATAATGTTTTTAAATGGAAAATAAATACCATATACTCTTTTATGTATTTTGGTATTGAAAATGGTATTGAAAATTAATTTTTTATGTCAATATATTTAAATGATATATTGTGATTGAGATGTTGAAATTTTATGTTTCCTTTATATTTGTTTTATGTGTTGTGAATATGTTATGGTTCTTGGGAATTGTTTACGTATATGAGTGGTTATGTGATAAACCTAGGGTGGGTGAGCCTGAGATAGCTCTATAATGCATTGGGTAATGTGACGAAGGTAAACATTAATATTTCTCCTAAGATATTAGGTAATATACTGTGATGGGTATTCCAAATGTAACTCCCTATGTAGCTGTGAAAGCTATAGCATAAGTATGTTATAGATGCCACAATTTACATTTATGATTTATTATTTCTATGTGTTGTTCATAAATATGATGATTTCATGAGGTATGTTAAAGATCTAATGTTTGGTATGTATTGATTAATTAATGTTTTCTTTCTTTATTTTATAACCCTTACTGATATTTTTATGCTCATCCTAAGTTTTGAAATGTTTTTCACAGGACTTAAAGATGAATAGGGTCAAGGATGGGATCAAGGAAAATTCATGTTTTCTAAAACATAGAACTAGACATGACTCTTTTTTTAAGAGTTTTTATTTTATGAAAAAATGGATATTGAGTAGAAGTGTCTACTTTTTAATATTTTATATGTAATGTATATATAATGGACTAATTCCCTTAAAATATAAACCTAAAAATATACTCAATGTGAATTATTAACTTAATTCAAGATTATGTAATGTCTAAGTCTGGGTCCTTATAGTTGGTATCAAAGGTTGATTTATACAACTTTAGGAGTTAGGGTATTGTTAAATTAATATCCATAAATTAATTTATGGTCAAATTTAAATGATATTGAATTAGAAGATTACCATATTGCTTCACCTAAGAAATTTATGTGTTCAGAATGGTTTTTCATAGAGAAAATAGGGCATCTATGCTAGGAAGGCATATTGAGGGAAATGACCTTCAAAAATCAATATCCTGAGATGGTCAGAATCATAATTGAACAGTTTGTTGCAGTGTTGGATCAGTTGACTTAGGTGTTAAATGGTGGTTGTCTTTATAGATGATATTTTTGTTTATTCCAAATGTAAAGAGGAACATGAAATTTATTTAAGGGTTGTCTTAAAAACCTTAAAATAAAAGAAACTGTATGGGAAATTCCGCAAGTGTGAGTTTTGGTTACAAAAAATTTCATTCCTTGGTCACATTATTTCAAAAAATGGAATAACTATTGATCCTTCTAAAACAAAATTTGTTGAAGAATGGCCAAGACCCACAAATATAACCAAGATCTGTAGTTTTCTTGGTTTAGCGGGTTATTACCAGAGGTTTGTTGAGAATTTTTCACGGTTATCTAGTCCAATGACTAAGTTAACTTGAAAAGGTGTTATGTTCATTTGGAAAAAAGAACGGGATGATTGTTTTCAGGAATTGAAAAGAATATTGGTGAATGCTCCAGTTTTGGAACTGCCTTCCAAAAATGGTGAGTTTGTTATCTATAGTGATGCTTTGTTGAAGGGACTTGGTTGTGTCCTAATGCAGAATGATCAAGTAATTACTTATGCTTCACGTCGGTTGAAACCTCATGAGTTAAATTACCCTACACATGATTTGGAATTAGATGTTGTTTTTTATTACTATAAAAATTTGGCGACATCATTTTTTATGGAGTAAAGTGTGAAATATATACTGACCACAAAATTTTGAAGTATATATTCACTCAGAAAGAATTGAACATGAGTTAGATGAGATGGGTAGAATTAATCAAGGAGTTTGATTTCATGATTCATTACCATATGGGAAGAGAAAATAAAGTGGTTGATTATTTGAGTCTAAAAAGTAATGCTACATTAACCTTGTTAAGTTTGGAACAAGATCCTTTGATTAAAGATTTGATGAACTTTGGCATAAAATTTGTTGGTGGAGGAAATTCTTCTGTTTTGTTTTAGGTGTCAGTGAAATAATCTCTATCAGATTGAATTAAGCAAGAACAAAAGGAATACAGTGAGTTATTGAAAAGGTAGAGTTGGTTTAGAAGGGAAAGTTACCTAATTTTAACATTGATAATGATTGTATTTTGAGATTTGGAAAGAGATTATGTATGCCTTGTGATTCAAAATTGAAGAATGAGTTGTTTTGTGAAGCTCATAGTTCTCCGTTTTCAGTTCATCCTAGTAGTACTAAGATGTATAGAGACCTTAGGGAGTATTACCAGTGGGATGGAATGAAAAGAGATATTGTTGATTTTACTGTGAATTGTTTGACTGGTCAACATGTTAAAGCAGAGTGACAGTTACTGAAAGGGATGATTCAACATTTACTGGTTTAAGAGTGGAAATGGGAAAATATATCCATGGACTTAATTGTGAGATTACCAAAGAAATATCAAGTTAATAATGAAATCTGGGTTATTGTTGATCAATTGACTAAATCTACTCATTTATTTCCAATTCAAGATACTTTGTATCTATATCAACTTTCTCGGTTGTATGTTAAAGAGATAGTCAAGTTACATAGAGTTATCCTCTCCATTGTATCTGATCATGATCCCAGGTTTACTTCTAACTTTTGGAAAGGCTTTCATAAGTTATTGGGCATTGAATTAAATTTTAGTACATATTTTCATCCACAATCAGTTGGGTAGTTAGAACGAACAATTCAGACCTTGGAGGATATGCTACGTGCTTGTTCACTGAATTACTAGGAAAGTTGGGACCAACATCTTTCTTTGGTTGAATTTTCTTATAATAATAGTTTTCATTCCATTATACAGATGGCTCAATTTGAGGCATTATATGGGAAGCGGTGTCAAACTCTAGCTTTTTGGGATGAAGTAGGTGAAAGGAAGATGATGGGACCAAAATTGGTAGAAGAGATGGAAGAGAAAGTTCTATTGATTTAAAAGCACATGAGAATAGCTCAGAGTAGGCAGAGTTATGAGAATAACCGGAGGAAGGATCTTTCATTTGAGGTAGGTGATCATGTATTTCTCAAAGTTTCTCCATGGAAAAGTGTGATGCATTTTGGTAATAAGGTAAAGTTGTGTATGAGGTTTATTAGACCATATGAAATCTTAGAGAAAGTTGGATCAGTTGCTCATGGAGTGGATTTACCTCAAAGTTTATCCTAGGTTCACAATGTTTTTCATGTTTCAATGTTGAGAAAGTATATGTTGGATCTATCTTATGTTTTGAGCCCAGAGGTGGTTCACATGGAAGAGAATCTCTCTTATGAGGAAAAACACGTCCAGATTATTGACCGAAGAGAGCAAGTGTTGCGGAATAAGGTAATTCATTAGGTAAAGGTTTTGTGAAAAAACTATCTGGTTGAAGAGGCAACGTGGGAATCTGAAAATTATACGAGGGATAAATACCCCAACTTATTTGATAAGTGAATAAAAATTACGAGGACACAATTCCCAAATGAGGGGAAACAAGTAACATCCCAAGTAAATAAAGAATAAGATATTTTCTTATTTATTAATATTTTTGAATTAAATATTAATTTTACTTTAAAGGGGATGATATGTTTGATGGCGTACCTGATAGGCAACAATGAGTTTCTTTGAAATATTACGTTTCACACAACATGGAGTTATACCAAAAAATAAAATTATAAAATAAAATTATTTTAAATTGTAGTTAACGCCTAGAGATTGTAATGGAGATAAAGAACAGAACTGAATACAATATGATTATACATGTTTTTAAATGTTTTTACATTTATCCAATAAATTTTAGAGGCTCAAGATAATAAATAATCTAATTTTAAGCATTACTACTCTAATATTCCTTAAAGGGTTGATTTACCCCCTTTTGATGTTGAACTGTTTTTAAATCCAGTTTTTGTAACTTTTATATGTTCTATTTGAAAAAAATATTATTCTTCTTTAGAAATGGGACATCAAAATTTAATTTGGATGAAATATTGGTATTATCCTGATAATGTTCATTTTTTAATGAATAGTGAAAAATATTGTATTTTAATTCAAAACTGCCTTTTAATGTAATTTATTTATATGGTTAGATTATCTTTTTAATTTGTTTTAAAGTTTAATTAGATTATGTTTTTACCATTTAATTTAATTTTTGTCATTGGAAGTAATTTCACTTCGAAATTAGCCATAAACAAGTTTTAATCTTTTCATAGTTATTATTTCTTAAAAACATGTTTTTTGTTTCGACAATGAGAATTAATTTTAAATTAATTTCCACCACTTATGTATTTTGAATTTGGAAAAAATTATTCCATATTTGGAATCAGGAGTTACAAATTGTGTAAATAGGTAACTTTTATTGTTAGACATTATGAATATTTACTTCAGTAAATATTTTATTTACCATGATTAATAGGAAAATATGGTAAATAAGGGTAAAAAAATAATATTATAATAATATTATATTACCCTAACATGTATCCTAATCCTATTGGTTGATACATTTCCAACTATGGTCATCCTTTGGTCGATTTTGGGACCCCATGGAGCCACTTGGGAGTGATAATGACACTTTATGTTAATTAATTTAAAGTAAAGACACAAATGACATAAATATATATCTTTTAGTAAATAAATTTTCATGGGGTTATATAAGTTATCCTTTAGACTATAAATATTCATTTTAAAGATAAAAATATTTCCTACATCATGGTATTTTTTTATAATTTTTAGACATCCAATAAATAAAATTATTTATGACACAATAATGATGCAGTGTTTACCTCATTATGAATGATTTAAATAAACAAGATTATAGAAATTAAAACAGTATCCAAAACCTATCCAATTTTTTTGGATGATTTTATTTTGAACATGAGTCATCTTATCTTAAACTTTAATGATTTTTTTACCTTTATAAACCGAAAATGATTATATAATAAAATAATATTTTCAAACTTTCCTAAAGAGCCCCTCATCCCCCTTATAAAAAGCCATCAACTCTAAGCCATTACTCACACGTCTCAAGCCCCTTAACTCATCCAACCTATGCATAAATAATATCCCTAAATCCCTATCTTCCTCCTAGAAGCCTTACCTTAGGCATAAGGCACTTCAAGTAAACCTTTTGGTTCAAACCAAAGGGAGATACCTGATTTAAAGGTAATGTATTCTTTTAAGTTCTTTTCATTTATTTTACTTCTATAATCACCATAAACTCTTTTTATTTATTTGTTTTATAAAAAATAGTATCTTAAATATACTAGGATTTTGTGATGATAAGGATTCGAACTACACTTACACACACCTCCATCTAATGGGTAAGGAACGTACTGTTTCTGTGGACGGTGAACTACTGCCTCACGAAACGGTGATTGTTCAATCTTCTCCTACAACCTCTCATGGTGGAAATTATAATGGAACTATATTTATATGTGATATATATTATATTTATTTTATCTCTATACTTATTTATTTTTTATTTATAGCATACCTTTATGGTTTCCATAATGGGTAAACACAAAAATTTCATTTGAGGAAGTTTGGACTACCGCTCCCTCAAAGTGATATGACTCGTTCATGCCATACATGGAATGTATAAAGGATGGTGTTACTAAAATTATATATTATATTATACTGTAATTATAATATACCTCCGTGTCATTAATTTTTCATTCCATTAAATATGAAATAGAAATGAAAGTAGCGTTCATGCGTACGTACGGCTTACCGTCTCCATGAACGATGCATTTCATTTCTTATCTTTAAATGTTTTATAGTATTATAAATACACACACACACACAAACATATATATATATACTATATATATATTATATATATGATATCTAAATCATGAATATCTTTCTGGAGATAATGGACTTTTGACCACCTGAATAACTTGTAATTATAAGAAGTTTATTTTTGACTCAAGTACCAAATATCGACAAAACGACCATTATTAATTTAAATAATTACATAATGTTTATAACATGTTAATAAGTGATATAAAAGGAATAATAAACTTGAAAAATGTTCTAAAACAAGTATAAATTAACTTTATTTTATTATTCCTGAGATTAAAGAACGAACGGGTCAAGTCAGACACGAGGTAAGGGACTTCGTCTCAATCTCCTTTCATTGAGGCATATTTTGATTTATACACAAATTTATTTTATATGGTGTATAAACCCCTTTTAATTTTCATTTCATTCAAATAGAATCTTTTTCTATGTATCATCTTACTAAATGACAAAAGAGAATGTTTCTTTTTAACGTAAGCGGTAACAACAACCTTTTTTGCCACCGTGAGCGTTATTTGATCTTTGTTTTCCTTAACAAGATGTAATGTTTTTAAATGGAAAAAAAATACCATATACTCTTGAAAATGGTTTTGATAATAAATTTTTTATGTCAATATATTTAAATGATATATTGTGATTGAAATTTGGAAATGTTATCTTTCCTTTATATTTGTTTTATGTGTGGTGAATATGTTATGGTTCTTGGGAATTGTTTACATATATGAGTGGTTCTGTGACAAACCTAGGGAAGGTGAGCCCAAGATATATCTCCAATTCATTGGATAACATGATAGTGGTAAAAGTTAATTTTTCTCCTAATAGATTTAGGGAATATATTGTGATGGGTATTCCAAATGTAACTCCCTACGTAGCTGTGAAAGCTACAACGTAAGTATGTTATGGATTCCATAAGTCAACATTATGATTTATGATTTATGATTTATATGAGTTATTCATAAATCTTATGATTTCATGAGGTATGTTAAAGATCCTATGTTTGGTATGTATTGATTAACTAATGTATTCTTTCTTTATTTTATAACCCTTACTGAGATTTTTTGCTCATCCCAAGTTTTGAAATGTTTTTCATAGGACTTAAAGATGAATAGGGTCAAGGATGGGATCAAGGAAAATTCATGCTTTCTAAAACATGGAACTATACATGACTCTTTTTTAAGCATTTTTATTTTATAAAAAAATGGATATTGAGTAGAAGTTTCTACTTTGTAATATTTGGTATGTAATGTATATGTTATAGACTAATTCTCTAAAACTCTAAACCTAAAAAGATCCTCAATGTGAATTTTTATATTAATTCAAGATTATTTAATTTTTACGGCTGGGTCCTTATAGGAATTTTGGAATTTTTATAAAATGATTGTTTTTTTAGTGAATAGTGAAAAATAAATATTATTTTCAAATACTTTCATTTATTTTCATTAAATAAATTAATTTATAGGAACCATTATAATTTGGATTTGGTATTAAATATAAAATTGATCCATTATATTCATAATAATATAATTACTTCCATTTGAATCAATAATGTATATTATTTTGATATAAGTTAATTTTATGATTAAAAAATATTTTTTCTAAAAACAGTTTTTTCATCACGTTTTTCACATTCATAATAAAATTAATTTATTCCACATTTAGTGACTGAATCTTTAAAATTTTATACCATATTATGAATTAGTTGGTTATAATTTGGTTAATAGTTCCCTTTTTATTTTAAGTCATTATGAATAGTAATTGTGGAAAATATTTGTCACACCAATAAGGGTAAAATGGGTAAAATAGGGTTAAAACCCTGATATAAAGTCTCAAAATCAACCAAAAACTTGAATTTATTTCATTTTATGTAATAAGTTCTACCTTATACACCCAAAATATTAAAATATAATATATTTTTTCCACTTCCATCGATAATGAAATTTATATTATTTTAAGTAAAGAAAATTTCAAAATGTCACTCTCTTGAATTTAATATCTATAAATTTTTTATGTAGGGATAAAAATAGTATAATTTCAATTATAAATTTTAATTTGTAAGATAAATTATTATTTTTATAACGGTAATTTATTTTTAATTTTTAGGAATGAAATAATTACCTTAAATTCTTACACAACATCGACACAGTGATTGTGAAAGTAGTATAAAAATCATGTAAATGTTTTTAAAAACTCTAAAAGTAATATTGTTTGAGTGAGTTATAGATCCACATGAATTTTATATATGACTATAACATATTAAATATGTGTGAAATTTTTATATTTAAATTTCAGTATAGTCATATTGTTTTCAAATTCAAATTATGTGAATAGTTATTAAAATGAAATTAATAGTGTTTTATGATAAACATATTTGAATAAATTATTTTAAAATAATAAAAAAATTGAAAGAGAACAAGTAGGATGATAAAGGGTTAATTTTTTTATAACTTTTTCATTTGTGATCCAATTGTTTCCTTATAATAAAATTTAAAACACTTTAATACTAAAAAATTTATTACTATGGTTAAGATTAAAATTGGTTAACCAGGGGATTAAACCAAATGATAAGCTTTTAGATGGCACCAAAACCTATATAAATTTCACTAGATGATGATATTTAAACGATAAACTCTTTTTATTTGAATCTATATAAATTTTGAATCATTTTTATTGAGAATTATTTAATTATATTTTAATATTTTTTAATTTCATGTGTTTCCTTTCTCTCCCTTATAAAAGGACACCCCTTTCCTATTTTATTGACACCATTTTGGGCCATCTAACTTGAAAAAACCTAGAAAAATTATTTTCTAAACTTACCTAGACACAAATTAAAGGTATATGTATTATTTAAAGATCATACCAAAGTTACTTAATATGGGATATAAATGTATCATATTAAAGAATAGGAGGTTAAATCATTTTCAAAGAAAGTTTAACACAAGGGAAGATATTTTCATCTCACTTTTACTTAGGTGAGACACATGCCATATCCACCTATTGTTTATTTTCTGTGATTTATATACTACCCATGAATTTATATTATGGTTATTTTAATGAGAATTATTTTAAAATACATTTCCATCCAAGGTTATCTCTATTATAAGGTTTTGATTTGAAAGTTTCCAAAGTGGTATGAGATTTATATTAAAATCCCATTATTTATCAGAATTGTTTATGATTAAGTTTTTGATGATGAAATCACATTATATTTCTCTCAATAATATCATTAATTATCTTATTATATGTCCATTTTTTTATAATAATTGTTTTCCTTTAATTTTACCCAATTTAAGTACTTAAGATACCAAAAGAAAACTTTTAAGGAAAACCGAAATTATTTCTCTCTCAGTTGAAAACCCATTTTTCTTCCATATCCACGTTTTCTAAAAAAAATTCAAGAATGATTTTAATATTATCCTATTATTTGTTTAATTTTTTTTATCAATTGTTTAATTTTTAGAAAAAATGTTTTAAAATTAATATTCTTATCGTTTTATAAATGAGGTAATTTTGAATTTTTATCGAAAATGTAAATGGAATACTTATTTTAACATATAAAACATGAATGTAATTTCATTCTATCATGACCATGAAATTATTTGAATTATACTTTATAATTTTACAAGGTTATTTTCAAAGAATTTTTTTCCTTAATATTTTGATTTTTTTTATATTTTAATATATGATTTTAAAATGAAAAGGGTATTTTCCTCAAGAAACATTCCAGTGTTATTTTAAATGAATTTTCATCTATGAAAAAATACCTTGATGTTATATTGGCTTTACTAGGGATATGAATCAATTATAAAATATTTGTTCTTTCTCTGGATGATTTATAGTTAGGATAATGAAATATCGATGAAAACCATATTGTTTTCCATTGGTTATGTTATGATGAATGTTTTTATGATCTTATAGAATAAATATGAATGGATATATGATTATTTTATGGGTGGGATTAGAATAATATATCCCTTCAAGGAATTGGGTAAATATTAATGTTCTATGAGATCAAAGGGTACGCGGAAGGTTATCCCATGCCTGAAAAAAGGGTAAACATGAGGTTATACCAAGTCCAAAATATGGTATACAAGAGGTTATCCCAAGATTAAATCAATTAAAGGAGCTTTTATCTAAAGAACAAAATTTTATGATTTTTTTGGTGGGTATTCTTGACATAGTATTTTAACAAGTATGATTATTCCACCCTTTTTCCACTATTTTATGACATGATCTTATTAAAGTGTTATGTAATCATGGATCATGTTCTTTGATCCCATTATTATTTATGTCTTATTAACTTTAAAAAATTATTCCATGAAACAAGATTATGATATATGATATGTAAGGTATGATTTTTAAATTTTAAGCTCATGTTCTCATACCCTTATGCTCATGTTAACTAATCATTGATATCTACCTTGATAACCTTTACAGAGCATCTGAGATCAAACTTTCTTATATTTATACTCCCATGTTATTAATAAAGGTTTTAAGTATGATATTATAATAAGGGTGATATTTTTGAAGAAATAAGTGGGATATAATGTAGATCACTTATGATTAAGTTGTTTATATATCCAAGTTTCCAAAGACACTAAAATTATATGGTTATAGAATGGATCATAATGTTATGTAATAAATATTCATATAATATGATGTAATATTTATGTATGAAAATTATGGGTCACTATATTAAAGGGTCACACAATGAGAAGTTTGAGAATCAAAATGGATTGAGAAACCCATACAATGATTTTAAAGGAATTAAATCTGATATACTTAAGTGGATTTGGAGGCTCTAGTTTTTTATTGAAATAATATCATGAAGTAGAATGTTAGATAATTAAATTAAATATTTTAGATTTTGTGAATTGATATGTACAACATGGAAAAAAGAGAGTTGAATTACTATATTTAAATGTCTTTTAATAAACAAGGGAATCTGTTTGTTTTTTATTAAAATAAGGTGAGAAAGATTCCTAAAATACAGGGAATGTATTTATTTAAAGTAAGAGAAGATAATGGAATGAAAAATAGAATAAAAATAAAGATAAGTAATTCAATACCATTACTTAAAAGTAGAGATAGATAAGATGAATTTCTAGTCTAAGAACTTGAAAGAATCAGTGACAAGATGGATTTCCAAGAGATTATATCACTAGAAATTTTCCAAAGTTATTCAAGTGGAAAATGGGGAATAAAAGTTATACACCAATATAAGTGTAATAATATTTTATAGTTTATGAGAGGAGAAATAGATAAATTATAGGAGTAACAAGTTCACAAGTGATTGAGAGATGTAATAAATTTAAATTTTCAACGGTTGTAAACTAAGAGAGTTAGTGTCGTTGATACAAATTATAAAAATAGAGAACATATCATTTCTAGTTCATCAACACATTGTTGTTTCACACTCCTTGTATTAGCCTAATTTGGGTGAACCAAGTTAAATTGATATGTACCTCTATTTTTTAATTTATCACTTCATAATTAGTGTGATTGAATATTATCCCTTATAACAATGGAAAAAGATTATTGGATAGGGAAAAAAATAAAATAATGATATATTATGATTCAACCCCTCAGGGTATTTACCATGCTTGGAACCAACAACTGTATTAGAGATAACAGTTCTTAATATAGTTATCTCTATTTAAAACCATATTATTAGTCATTAACCATAAGTGGATTATGATATTTGATGGTGATAAATTTCAACCATGGAATAATCTGAAGTAACAAAATTTTTGATCATTAGGAATAAAAATATACATATCTAGTTTACATGGGGTTTCAGTTAGCATGGAGAGAAGGTTAATTTAAAAAAAGGATAAAGGGAACTTATTTCTAATTCCATAGTTAACATGTTGGGTGGACAGTTATCAAATGTTATCTAAATAAATCTGACTTCATGTAAATCCTCATGATCCATGGGGGAAAACCTTGTCAACATTTATGATGTATACTCCAAGTTACATGAATCAAAATTTTATGTTTTATGGAATAAGTATTATTATTTGAGGACAGACTCGAATGATACTATATATGCATTACTTTTTATTGCGTTAACATTCTTGTATAGGATATTCATGAAATTAGATAAACTCTAAATAATTTCAAAATTGTAAAGAGATTTCTAGTAATACTACCACTTTGTTTCAATGAAAAATGTAATAGGGATTGAAAATAAGGATCCTAAGGAAGTAACACTAAAAAATATTCAAAAAACTCCCAATGCATATGATATGAGGAACAAAAACAAAAAATCCACATTGAATGATAATTTTCATTAAGTGTCATTCCAGGTTATGAAAAAACTCAATTTAAAAGAATATCCTAAGGAAAAGGAATTTGATAAGGTTATTTCATTCAGATCCTCAAACCTTAAGTGAGGAAAATAAAAAATTTAGATGAAAGCTTATACTTTCTTTCTTCTAGTGTGAAAAATATAGTAATCTCATTACAAAGTGCATAAATAAATTTTGAGATGATAATGAAGATTAGGAACTCATGACTAAGAAATTTAAAGGTATAAAAGAAAAAATTAAATCATATTATAATTTATTGAAAGAATGAACTTTTTCTCAAAAGAAAATGTTATATTAGATGAAATTAATGTGAAATAAATCAAATACTATAATGTATTTGGTGATTAGTTTCTTCTCTCTATCCTAGATAAAACACAAATAGAGGACAAAGATGATGAAGACACTGAATTTTATGGAATATTTGAACTTAAAGTTGAGTTGGAAGATACTCTCAAATGTATTTATGTATAAAGGTTAAATAAAATAAATAAAATGGATTGATTCTTGAATTATAAAAATATATACAACAATAACAAGAATAAATGTATGAGTTGAAGATTGATATTTAATTTTTAAAGTCAAAAAATACAAGAAACTCAAAAAATTTGATTGACTACCACATCAATTTTGAAGAGTGGACCCAAATCATAGATGTATTGATAGATTTATTGAAATATCATGTCAAAATAATTAAGAAACTTTAAAATATATCCATAGAGAAGTGATGAATTCTTGACGATCAAGAGATACTTTTAACTCTAGGTATAGAATCATGAAGAGTGATTTCATATGCTATAAAAGAGGTTAACAATATTTATTTGAATTAAAATGAATATTAAATCACTTTACCACAAGTAAAATGGTTTAAAGGAAATGGGAAATCTGTTTTGGGGATTGAATATAAGAAACATTTAGTGGTAGTTGATGAAAAACCAAAAGCACCCACACCTTAGAAGGATTATTTGGGTAATAATCAATAGACCAAAAGGCCACCAAGAACTAGTGAAGACATGAAATAATTCCCCAAAATTATGGTGTTTTTATTATGGAAAAACTTATTATACATAATATCTGTCTTCCATATAAAAAAGAACTTCAAGGCTCAATATAGACAAAAACAAGTGACTAGAGTTCTATCAACTTGGTTTATTTTTTATGTATATTATTTTTGGTGTGAAGGTTTCAAACACAAATAATTGAATTGGTTATCAAGGTAATAAAGGGACATACTCAAGTGATCTTATAAAATGAAATATTAATAGATGTAATCTTCATCAAGAAGGTAAGAAACATATAATAAATTTATAGTCTTACAAGATTAGGATTGTTCTGTAGTGACCCCAATTTTCCTATGTGGAATAATTATCTTAGTTTATAGTTTCAAAGACTCATACTATTATAAAGTTTATAATAATAATTTCATCTAGTAAATGAACTAAAAAAATGGTTTCATTGTTTCTTGGATGTGATGTTCACCATTGGTCTGTAATTTAGTGAGATTCCAAGTCAGTTGTATTATTTTGGATATTTAATATATATTACATAAATATTATTTATCCACACATGTGAAAAATTGATAAATACTAAATTAATCATTGTTTGAAAATTTAAACTATGAATTTAATTCCATAACAATCATTTTTACCTAGGATAGGTATAAACTCTCTTTGGATTCCAGGCCTCGGATCAGGCTTTTGTTGGTATTTTGTTTTTGGTTTTTATTTAACCCTCACCCTATTCTCCCCCATTCATGTTTGAGGGTAAGGGAAACCCTTAAATTCTTTGAAACCATTGGACCAAGGAGAGGAGATAGATAAAGGTTGTGTTTCATATGAGGAAATTGATTAGAGTCAAATGAGGATGCTAGGGGATGGAAGTGTGGATTTTCTACTTGTGAATTTAAATATTAGATAATTTTCCATAAGGTAGGGTTTACTATTTGATATTTACCTTATCCTCATTAATTTTTAATTTCATTTTTTATTATTAAATTTTAATTTTTATGAACAGATCTATGCACATAGAGGATATATTTTTAGTATAATGAGTAATTCTGGTGGTTCAAATGGTGAATGGGTTTAGTAATCTCGATCACAAGACTTTTAGTTCTATAAACACATGTTCTTTAGTTAGTTAGTGAAAAATGTTTGAAAATTGTGACTATGTGGCATGTTGTCCATACAGACACATCATGTAGGTCTTTTGGGTACATGACTTGGGGTATAAGCAAGTATATGACTTGACACATCATGTTAGGTATGTGAAATGTAAAAGTACACACCACGTTAATTAATATTACACATCTTGATATGGTTACCTGATTAGGTAACCCATGTGGTTTACATATTGTGTGTTTTTAGGGGTACACCATTTATTATGGAAATTCACACTGATTCGGGAATAAGAACATGTCTAGAGTGGTTGTTTGGGAGTCTAAGACATGTACCCTAAGCTATAGTTCATGTAACATCCCCTAATGATTTTTTTTATATTTTCTCACCTTGGAGCTAGGTTGAGATAAATAAATAGTCTATTATGAGTACCTTTCTTCAGGGAAAATGATATTTTGGACCTCTCTTTTAATAGTAAGCTTTTCAGAATAATTTAAGGTTGGTTACAGATTTTAGCTCTATAAAGATGATGAAGAGATTTAGTTTAATATCCATGGAAGGTGTAAAGATAATGAGCACCCTAGTAGATTTTAGATATTGATGTGTGTAACCCTCATTTTTATTTAGATATTTTTTTTCTATGTGAGTTTTTTGGTGGTTTTAAACCCTCTAGGGATGGAGATTCATGAATTTAAGAGTTAGATCTAATTTTTGGGGGAACTTTCATTCAAGTAGGGTATTCAGAAGAGTCTTATTAATGGATATGGGACTCAAGGAGATTTCCTCAGACTGGTTCATCCTAAAGTGTAATTTTGCGTATGAGGTTTGGAAATGATTATGGACTGTCAGTCGTTTACTCCTATTACACTTCAATCATCATGGAAAGATTACCATTAGGGGTGTTGGATACCCTCTCTCACATTGGCACCCCATAAGTTACCATGAGAGGTGGAGTGAGATGATTATAGAGTGTTCTTATTATCCCCTTTCATTGAATCATAAATTAAAATGGATATGATATGAGAATGATATGGATATGGGTTTTTGGTTCTCCCTTGGGCTTGTAGCATGAGACATGGCATGGGTATTTTCTTATATTTATAGAGTTGATACTCCCAAGAGATATGAGGTGTGGGTCTTCTAGGCATGGTAGTAGTTTCTTATAGATCCTTCTTAACACTACTAAAAATTTGGCCTATAGCCATAGTTTGAAACCGTGGATATAATCCCAAAAACCATGGCTATAAGTTATAAACACGGTTCCATGGACCATGCCTGGTATTGGCCTGGCTATAGGGAAAGACCTAAAGCCACAGTTTCAAACAGTGGCTAAATAACTATAGCCATTGTTTAAAACTGTGGAAGAACATTAAGCCACATAAATTTTTTAGCCATGGTTTAAAACCGCAGTTAAAGGCAATCCCATTTCATAAAAAAACAGCCCCTTGCACCCCCTTGAATACCCCCTGCACCCACATTCCCCCTGCACCCACATTCCCCCCTGGAAAACCCCCTTGCACCCCCTTGAACACCCCTTGCACCCCTATGCACCCCCTAGAAAGCCCCCTTGCAACCCCATGAACACGCCATGCACCCCCATGCCCCCCTATACAACCCCCTTGCACCCCCTTGAACACCACCCATGCACCCCCATGCCCCCCTGGATAGCCCCTTTCACCCCCTGGACAATGCCCCACCCCAATTACCCCCTTGAAAGCCCCCTTTCACCCCCTTGAACACCCCCTGCACCCCATTCCCCCAGACAACCCCATTGCACCCCCCAGGACAGCCCCCTTGCACCCCCTTGAACACCCCCTGTACCCCCTTGAACACTCCCCTACACCCCCCTCCTGGACACCCCCTCCTAGACACCCCCATGAACCACACCTGAACCCTCCCCTTCCATACATACCCCTACACCCCCTACCCCTGAACCCCCACAAGTATCCCCCCACTGCCAAGTCTCCCCCTCCCCCTACACCCCTTCACTAGTACCCCCCCCCCACTGCCAGGTCCCCACCCCCTCCTAAACCCCCTTGCACCGCACCTGTACCCTCCCCCTACCTTGCAGACCCCCTTCCCCCTCACCCCCTACACCCCCACTAGTAACCCCCCCCCCCACTTCTAGGTCCCCCCTCCCCCCTGCACCCCCACCAGTATCCCCCCCAACTTCCAGGTCCCGACCTCTCCTCCTGGACACCCCCTTGCACCACACCTGGACACTCCCCCTCCCTAAAAACCCCTTTCCCCTTTCCCCTTCCCCCTGCCCCCCTCTTGGACAACCCCACCTAGAAACCCCCTTGCATTGCACCTACACCCCCTGTAGACCCCCCTCCTGGATAACCTTCATAGACACCCCAGATGCACCACCCCCTACCCTACAGACCCCCTGCACCCTCCCCCTCCTGAAAAACCCATCCTAGACACCCTACCTTCACCCCTACCCCCACCCCACCCTCCCCCTCCCCTGCAACCTCCTACCTGGACAATCCCTAGACACCCCCGAGACACCCCACCTGCACTCCCCCCTCCCCCCTCCCAAACACCCCACCTACACCCTCCTCACTACAGACCCCCTGCCCCCTCCCCCCGGGCAAACGCTGGACACCCCCTGCACCCTCCCCCTACCCTATAGACCCCCTTTTACCCCCACCCACCAGTATCCCCCTTTCCAGGTCCCCACCCCAGACAACCCCCCACCCACCAGTATCCCCCTGCTAGGTCCACACCGATAAGCCATTTTCCCAATTCAGGGAGGGGGGCAATGGATTAACCCCATAGGATTTAATATCGCATATTTTTTCACCTTTTTTAATACCAAAATCTGAACCCTAGGGCTCTATAATTAATTTTAGACATTATCTAGTGGTGTTAATTGAGTCTACCTATGTGAAATGGTCAATCCCACTACGATTATGTTGGTTTTCGAAGGTGTATATGGTCGATAGGTGGTGTGACATATCAAAATATAAAAAGTATAAGGACCATGCTTTTGGTATAACAATCCATGGTTGATAGGTAAAGGTGGAAGATAAAATGGCCAGACATTGAGTACTATGCTCGTGGTTCTCAATTTTTTGAAGGAAAAATAACCAATCAATTTTCACCTGGACCCCTAATCCCCCTATAGCCCATCCCTTTCCCCCTAAAACCCCCCTATACTCCCCCTAGATATCCCCCCTCCCTAGATAGACCCCCCCTTGATAAACCCATCCTGCAACCCCCCCCCCCGGACAGCCCCTAGACACCCCTCAGGACACCCCACCTGTACCCCCCTTCCCAGCAGACCCCCACCCCCTCCGAGACACCCCACCTGCACCCTCCCCCTCCCTTGAAGACCCCCTACACAGAACCCCCTGCCCCTCGGAAAAACCCTGGACACCCCCCTGCACCCTCCCCCTGCCCTACATACCCCCCTTCCCTCCACTAGTATCCCCCCAACTAGCTCCCCACCCCAATCACCCCCACCCACAAGTATCCCCCTACCAGGTCCCCACCAACGTGCTAGTTTTCCCAGTTCAGGGAGGGGGCATTGGATTCACCCCATAAGATTTAATATCACATATTTTCCACCTTTATTAATACCAAAATCTTAACACTATGTCTCTATAATTAATTTTAGACATTATACTGTGGTGTTCATTGAGTCTACCTATGTGAAATGGTCAATCCCACTATGATTATGTTGGTTTTCAAAGGTGTATATGGTCGATAGGTGGTGTGACATATCAAAACAGAAAAAGTACAAGGACCACGTTTTTGGTCTAACAATATGTGGTTGATAGGTAAAGTTGGAAGATAAAATGGCTAGACATAGGAGTACTATTCTCGTGGTGCTCAATTTCTTGAAGGAAAAATAACCAATCAATTTTCATCTGGCCCCGAATCCCCCTGTAGTCCCTCCCTTCCCCCTACAAAGCCTCCCTCCACTCCCCCTGGACATCCCCCCCTCTCTGTATAGACCCCACCCCCTCCCTGGTCGGACCCCCCCTGCACACCCCCTCTCTATGCACACCCCCTTGAGTCGGCCCTTCATGACAGGAAGATCACATCACAATGGTTTGGAAATGAAATTTCAAGTTCTTATTGTTTGGTGTGGGACAATAGGTTGCATAATGAGGGAATAAAATTTTGTAGGGAAGACATTGATCACACCACAATTTTCCCACACCGCATGAAAAATCAGTTATTACAGGAAAAAGGTAGTTGCGTCGTGGAGAGATGATTTCACCGACTCGTGGTCACATTGCAGAGAGATGATTTCACCAACTTTTGGTCACATTGTGGAGTAGTTGGACGTGAAAATTCAATACCCCTTAAGAGTTGAGGTTTGAGAGGTCATGTTGCAATGTAGATTGATCACACCGCAATGCCCTTTGGAGTCAAGTAGTTGGGAGGTAACTAGTTTTTTGAAACTGTCATATCATGCCACACCCCTCCCCCTACAGACCCCCCAGACCCCATCTTGGACACCCCCTCCCTCTTGGACACCCCTCCCACCTGGACAACCCCCTCCCTCAAGGACTTAAAATAAAGGGGGTTCAACATACTCAACCATTTCCATGGAGGATTTTAGAGGATCCATAAATGTGAATTGTCTTCTATATTTTGGTTTCTCAGGGAGAAAATTTACATGGTGCAACATCATGAAAGGAAGTAGGAGAATATGTAGAGGTTGGATCAGTGTTTCTTAAACTTCCAAGGCATTGAAAAATACAAACAGACATCTATTAATAATCTCACAAGGGATCTTTTAGACCACTCACTAGTCATAGTGAAACTGAATAAGGATGAAATAAGGAGTAATAAATTCTTCTACTCAAGTAATTGGATGAGGATGGAGGTATTTATTTAGCTTGTACAAGTTGGGCTCTTCTTGGGTGGGTTTAACACATCGCCTACAACATTTAATGAAATACATTCTAAGATATATAGAAGGTAGAATGAGTAGGTAAAATAGCTTGGAGGGTACCAACAAAGACATAGATAGTTTGGAGGAGAGGCTTTATGATAGCTAGGATGATGACATGTTTGCAAATCTGGTGGAAAAACAAACTACTCTAGATGAAAGAATCCTAGAAATAGAAAGATCTTGGAGGTAATAATCAAGGAACCTCTAGCTTAAAGAGGTGGATTGGAACACGTCCTTCTTCTAGGCTTAAGTGAAGGAGAGGAAGGTGGTCAAGAAAATCAACATAAAATTGGATGAAAAATATTATATAATGAAAGTGATGATGTATGGGAAATTAAAAATTGACCATTTCATAGAGCTACTTATAGGAGACACTAGGCCCACCCCTACCAGTTTTCCCTCCCCCACTCTCCCCTTGCACCTTCGGCCCTACCCCCTTGTACCCCCTTCCCCCTTTCACCCTATCTGCACCCTCCCCCTTCCCTAAATACCCCCATTTCATTCCCACCACCACCACATTCCAGTTTTCCCTCCCCACACTGCCCCCTTGCACCCCCTGCCCCACTGTCCCCCCCTCTCCCCCCTTGCACCCACTTGCACCCTCCCATCCCCCTACCCTCTAGACACCCCTACCCTGCAGACCTCCCCCTCACCCTTTCCCCCTCCCCACTCCCCCTCCCCCTGCCTTGAAGACATCCACCATGCCCTGTAGACCCCCTACATACCACCCCCTCCCCTTCAGACCTCCCCCCTCCACCCTCCACCCTTTCCACTCCCCCCTGCAGAACTCCCCCTCCCCTACCCCCTACCCTACATAAACGTCTATAGACTAACCCCCTGCCCTGTAGACTTTCCCCCTCCCCATGCCCCTCCCCCTACCCCCTACCCAATCCCCTACCCTCATGTAATAAATTAGTCAAATATATATTGGAAATGGTGCAATATTAAGGTGGAGGTATAATAAATGGGCTATATACATTGAAAATTTATGGATTCATGGAGCGACTATGATCAAAAGACACATATGTTTGATGTTGGAAAACAATGTGGGTGATCTAAAAGAGATACCTTTAACAAGATGATTCAAATATATTACTGATCATAATTGGTAATAGGAATTTACAAAAATAATAATTTGTTATAAGGATAAAAAATGGTGTAATGTTGTATCTAACTCAATAAGTGGTTTTAAACAACCACATTAAATTTCCAAATCCAAATCTGGAGTTTCTTGCTGGAATAATGAAGAAAAATTAAAGTAGAACCTGATCAAAAGTTGAAGTGGTGTAAAATATATATTTGAACATTTCAATGGTATTAAACCATCATTAAAGATAAAAAAGTGATATAATACCACATTTCAAGTGGTATGGGACTATCAATAATATTAAGATATCTCTAGTGGAGAAGAAAGGACATTCATGTATTATATGTTTTTTTATTTATATAATAACAAGTGTTATCAGCTAATTATTTTTAGGATATTGAGAAGATTTTGGGAGAGAGAAAATAGAATTACAAAGAATTGTTTCCCTATGTTCATGATTATTTCAAAATATGATTTGGGGGGAGTTAGGAATGAGAACTTAATAGATATTTAGCCTTATCTGAATAAAAAAGAGTTTCATTGTGAAGAAGATACAAAGAAAATCAAGTAGTATAACATGTTTTCACAAATTATTAGTATCAATTGATATAATATTTTATTGTATATGATATTTTAAAAATGTTGAGCTATTATCTTTTATTTAAAAATATTAGTGACATCAAAAACTTGTGATTTTTTTATAACACTCTGGTTTTTAATAACGAGGTCTATCTTGGTAGGGTTATATAATTTTTCAATGACTCAATGGTAACTAGTAAATTAACTTACATAATATTATTGATGGAAAACGAATATAGGGATAAGAAAGTTCCATGGGTCATGAATAATGAAAGGATAAATCTATAATTCTTAAAGGTATGATAATAAATTGATTTATTTTAATAAATGAAGATTAGTTATGGAATCCTTGACTATAGAATGAACCACTCCTTAGTGAATTTGGATAATCCATAATGAATATGGAAATGTTTAATGTGGAGGTGTTATGGGTGTTTTAACCAGAGTTCCAAAATTTGAATCCTATCTATGGGAAATGATGAAGATCTCCATGATATGATTATATTGAACAAGTCATGGCGGTCAGTGATGAGGGTAGTGAGAAAAATGAAAAATTCCAAGTGTGCATAAGGTTAATTTTTTAAAAGTGAAACAATGAAAGGATAAGATAAAAAAAGGATCCATCCCTAGTTATCCATAAGATCTAGTATTTTCCCCCATGAGGCAATGACTAGGATCAACTACAACTAGTATTGGGTGGTGAATGAGGAACACAATGCTAGTACAAAGTGGTTCTGTGATGAGGAAATAAGAACCTAGTGAGAGGTGAAACCAAGAAGTATTCAAGAACTAGTGGTTTTGGTATAGGTCAGTACCAAAGGACTTAAAAGGTGGTATATGTATCATATTGAGTGATGAAATAGTGGACATATTCACTAATGTCTAATGTGGGACTCAAAAATATAGTGTCAACAAAGAGAGGAAGACCACCCCATGGAGGATATGAACCATGCTCATAGTGGATAGAAAATGGATAGTATTTTTTACCATGTCATGGTAAAACTCATGGATGTAATGTTTAATTTAAATGGTTTATAAAATAGTGTAATCATGGTCATTTTGTAGTCTATAGACGAAGGAATAACAATGAATAGAAGATCCCTAAATCTCTTTGTGGAGAAATATTTAGAGAATTTATGTGAATTGAAGGAATATGTTTGACCATACTAAAACCATATTAAACCATGTAAAAGCCATGCCATCCAAATCATGCTATTCACTTAGTGGTGACTTGGTCATTATGGTAAATTCCATCTTAAAAGTCTAACGACACTTAAAGTGTGTCTTGGTTCAAACAACCATTTTAATAAAAAGAGGTAAAAAACCTATAGGGATATAAAAAGGTTCAAGTATAATTTGTACTTTATGACTAACAATGACATCAAGTATAATGAAAACAACAATGAAATAATGTCAAGCAAGGTACACCAATTTGAGTTTTCACAGACAGTGCACCTTTGTTGGAGGTGTTTTATTACAAAACCATGACTTATTTATCAAATGAAACAATTATCTTAACTAAACCTTATTCAAGAATTGAAATTTAATATAAACATGCAGAATTAAGAAGGAAACTATATGAAATTTAAAACATTATTGAATTAAAGAGGCTAGGAGTGGGACCCTACCTCAACCTCAAGGCGCGTTTGCTTTTGATGATGACAACTCGAATCTTCATTTTTTACGCTTGCACGCATATGAAAATTCACATATATATAAGGAAAATTATCCCCTATGTACATATTTTCATGGAAAAATATGCACAAGGGATCCCTTAGATATATATATTTGTACTTGTATATACCCCTTTACACTTACACATGTATGAATTTTTTATATCTATAAATAAGAACACCTAGCCCCAATATATATATTCATACTTACATGAGTGAATATATATAAAGGGTGAACTTATATATGCATATGCCTACCTAGGAATACACATGTAAGCCTTCATCAACGACGACTTGAATCCAAATCAATGAAATACAAAACACACTACCAAATTATAAGGAACCCAAAAATAAAAAAATACCTAATGAAAATTGGGACAAATAATAAAAACAGAATAAACCTTACCCAAATCCGATGTTGAACACACTATCTTCGATGGTGGTGGATAGAACTGGCCTCACCATAAGAATCCACATATAAGAAAATAGTGAAAAAATGAGATATAACGACTTATTATATATATGTGATCAGTGTGTAAACTGTATATGATAAATGATACATGAATCCATAACCAACAATGAAAAAATAATACATGAATCCATAACCTAGCCTACACACCCCCACCCGAACCAGTACCCCCACCCCTGCTCCTATACCCTCCCCCTGCCCCTACAGACCCCCTTCCCCTTGCCCCTGTAGACCCCCACTACCCCTAAAGACCCACATTTACTGTCCCCCTGCCCCTGCCCCTCCCCCTGCCCTGCTCCCTCCCCCCACAGACCCCCTACCCCTACAGACCCACCTACACCCTCTCCCTACCCCCACTTTCCTTAGAAAACCCCCCACTCCCCTTAGGTTAGCCCCCACCCTACACAAACCCACCTGCAGCCCCCCTCCCTCCCCATAAACAACCCCCCACCTACATCCCCCCTCACCCTCCCCCAGGAGAACCCCCAACCCTACACGGCCCCCACCCACCCCCTGGAGAACCCCCAACCTGCAGCCCCCTCCCTCTCCCTGGACAAACCCCCACCATCCCCCTACAACCCTCTCTTTCCTTGGACAACCCACCTATAACCCCCTTCCTAATTGGGACACTCTTTCAACCTATTAGGACAAATATGATAGTTATGGCATCTTCAGCCACACTAAGAGTACTCCAATGAAATTTTTTAGCTGGATAGAGGAGAATAAAAATTCTTCTCTTATGTTTTTAACCACTCACTATAACTATGATTTTGTTATCTTTACTCTTATTATCAATATCAGATCAACCATATCCCACTGAATCCATCTTAAATTCCATAAGATCCTTCACTACCATAATATCCTTGATTACTACTATCATGAAAGTGGGTAAGAAAAATAGATAAAAGGTTGAACCTTATATGGAAACCATAATAGAAAGTTATTTGTGAAAAGAAGGTGTAAGAATAATGTGGGATGAAAAGGATTTTTTTAAAACACTTCATAAAATCCCACCAACATTCTAGCTGGGAAACATTTGAAAAATGCAAGGGAAAAAAAGAGAAATCAAATAAATTTCAAAACCTATTATCAATGCCCAGAACCAATTGAGCAAGATGAGTCAAATATGGCTCGGCCTAGGTACTATTGTTCAAAATTTCCCCTAAACTCTGAAGCTCGACATTGAAATCCCTTTCAAATTTCCTACAAATTTCACATATTTAGGAGAAACCAAGTGTGCGGGAAATAAAAAAAATGAAAAGTACAATCAACTTACAGGATAAAATCTGTGATCATTCGGTATTCGGAGGAACGATGAGGGAGGAGAAGTATTCTCCGGGGGAGAGGGTCAAGGGTGGGAGGGGAAAGTCAAGCGCGAGGGTGGGGAGGCCTCCATGAAACATCGTTGGTTGGGAAGTGTAGCAGCGATGTCAGAGAAAGTCAAGCATGACGGTGGGGAGGCCTCTGTGAAACACCATTGGCCGAGAAGTGTAGCATCAACACCGGGGAAAGTCGAGGACGAGTGTGGGGAGGCCTCAATGAAACACCATTGGCCGAGAAGTGTAGAAGCAACGTCAAGGAGAAGTACGCATAGAGAAGGTCTAGGTTGAGGGTTTGAGGAGTTGTGGATCAAGGGAGGAGAGGAGTAGGGTGTCATAGACAGTGCAGAAGAGGAGCCCAATAGATGGTAAAAAAATATGGATATGGATTTTTTAACCATGGCTATAAATTATGATATATCCACAGTTTTAATAGAAGTGTACCTATAAACTAGGATATATCCACAAACTTAAAAAACTATGGCTATAGGTCCGTGGATATAGCCCTATTTTCTAGTAGTGTAAAGTATAAGATGATAGTTTAAATGTAAAATATGGTTTTCTCTTTGACTATCCCTATCCTCTAGTGAGGCATGAGGCCCTATTTAGGTTCAATATTCCCTTTTTTGGTTTATACAACCCAATGAGGTGTGGATTCCATAGATGCAACATCAATCCAATTGCTTGTTAGTAGTAGTTATTCATGTAATGTGGATAGGTTTGGGTATTTGGGGATTTGTGGCACATGATATCATTCATGTTACCCTTTGGTGTTTCCCTGGTAAACTTGAGCTATATGGGAAGGGTCCCACATTTATATTAGATGATATTTCATGTTATTTCATAGATGGATTCTAGGACTTCTTTTTAGTCCTCGTATGGGTAAGGTGGTGTCTTCTATATGGAAGAATGTAGAAAGTAACACCACCATGTGATGAGGTATAGGAGACTCATTTGTGGGTTTAGTAACCCCCTTGAGTGTTATATCATTATTGAGGTATTATTTCCCTATTTGGAAAGATTTGAGAATCTAAAAATGGTTAATAGTATGTTTAGATGGTAATTATATGTCTAAAAGAATTTTTCTAGGGGAAATGATTCTCTGGTAAATTCAGATACTTTCTTTGAATGATTAGAAAGTGTGATACAATTGCATAAGGTGTTTCTTGGAGATGATGAGCCCCTTCAATATGGTATCTTGTAGGCAAGATCTTGAGAGTTTGATATGATTTTTTCTTTTTTAGTCCCCTCATACAGAACAATGTGGTATTAACTTTCTTGTCATGAATAAGAAAAATAGTGTTTTACCATATTCTTTATAAGGGAGGAGGTGGTTTTCTTTAAGGCCTTTGATCATAAAGGATTTTTATATTAAGGTTTATGAGTAGGGAGGAATTTTACTTAATGTTTATTACCAAGGGGGTTCCCCCCTAATTTACAGGTTTTTATGGAGTCAAAATTATATATAATGAGTTGAAGTTCATGGTAATCCCTAGTATATTATCCTTGAGATTGTGTTAGGGTCATAATAGGAAGTGAAGTCATAGATTTTGTAGGATCATAAGAGTATAATAGTTTACCTACAATAGTGGGAGGATTTAAGTTTATAAAATAAAAATACTTATTTAATTATTATCTATATATTGGATAGTCATACATACCTTTTTTTGGTAAAATAATTTAATCAAATAAACAACAATACTAATATTGTAAATAATTAGAGCTAAGGAAAAGTTTATAACATACACCATTAATTAAATAATGTACAATAGAATATGTATCTTATAAAAAAAGTAAAATGAAAACTATAAAGTTATTAAAAAAATTACATAAATTTTTTAAAATAAATACCAAACTTTTACCTTTAGTTTTAATGAATTCAAAAACCCTAACTTTGGGTATCCATGGTTTTAACCAAACCATAAAGGTATATCTTCCTTAAGCAAGGAATCCCATGATACTATGATCTAAATAACTTTGTTTCCTATCCATGAGAACCATTGATCAAAATTATCGGACCAACTATGTCATCCTATCCCTATAATCACTCAATCACACTATATTAGAAAAATAATTAAAAACATATAAAACATAAGGAATTTACAAATATCTTCATAAAGAGGACCCCTTAATTAAAAAATCTGAAAATAATTACAATGAAGAGATCAATCAAAGTAACAATATGTTAAAAAAGGATTTACAATAACTCTAAAATCATTAGTGATGTAAAGGCTTATCTTCCAAATAGATTCCTCCTCCTTGAATTCTCTTTGTATTTATAAGAAAATCTCAAACGGTCATATTCTATATTTCTCAAAGGTAGTTTCAACAGCTATAGATGAAATCTTATTCACTTGAATGGTTTATCATTTCATTGTCTGTTGGTCTCTTTAGTAACAACATTTGAGTTATTAAGAATTCCACCGAGTATACATAACTTGATTAATTAATTAGACTGAATCCATTATTTTATTGATTTAAAAAGGTTTATTCAGATAATGTATCTTCCTTCGTCTAATGGATGTTTTTCTGGTGGACTCAGTAGATCTTTTTCTGGTGAGATGTGGTTGTAATTTTTATATTGGATTTTTAATTATTTATCTGATATAATTATAACCATATGATATACAAATGTATAAGCATAGATAGTGTACAAAGTATTGTTTTGATTGAGGTAAAAAATTACTCGTTGAACTGATGTACAAAATTACTCATTCGACTAATGTAAAAAATTACTTGTTCGATCGATATAAAAATAGTTAAACTGATTAAGAAAATTATGTCTGATGGAATATGTTTTCTATTTTTAGTTAAATGTTGGAACATTATAAAACATGAATCCTAGTAAACCACCAATCCTTGGTAGTGCTAACTTTGATTATTGTAGAGATTAGATGAAGACATTCATTATAAATACTGGATTACAAAAAAATTCCATATTGACAAGAAACTATGAGATTACATATTAGGAAGTTTCTACTTCTTATAAAGATGAGAAGTCAGAATATCAAATGAATTATCATATCATAAATACATTTTTATTTTCTATGAAAAGGAATATCTATAGTTATATTTAATATTTTGAAGAAGCTAACAATATTTTAAATAATCTTAAGGTCAATCAATTTAGAATACCCAAAGTTATTGAAAATATAATAGATATTATAAGAGTTTATTATCAAGCATTTAATTTTATACTTAGATATTATGATCAAAATATGCATTAGATATTTATAAAATTGTGAATAGTTTATGATATCTGGGTTATAAATATTTGACTGTTGAAATTTTGTTAGTGAAGATTATCGAGATTATTCCTAGTGAATGGGAATATAAAATAACATCTCTATATTATATTAATTATATAAGAATGATTAGTTTAGATGATATTTTTGGAAATATTATGTAGTATGAGGGTAGGTTGAAAATAGATGATAAAAAAAAAAGAAAAAGAAAAATGGATTATCTTTTTATTATACTTAAAATGTTTCATATTAAGATATATCAACAAAGATAATTTCTAAATCATTAAAAAAGAAGAAAGTTAAAGTTCATATTAAAAGTAGTTCATCCTAAAATAGTGAAAATGAACTGGATAATATTTATAATAGGATGAACAAGATAGTTTTCAAGAAGGAATTTCATTACAAGTATAAGAAGAATCCTAAATAAAGAAGAGATAAGAATGGTTCATCAGAGATAATATGCTATGAGTGTAAGAAAATGGGTCATATCAGACCATATTTTCAATGACTGAAGTGAAATTACAAGAAAGAAAGAAGTTATAAAATATTATACAAGTTTAATGGAAATAAAAGTATGAATTTAATATTCACCTGGAGTTCTAGTAGTTTATAAATTTCTTCAAGTAATTATTTATATTATAGTTATGATAATAAAAAAGTCATGGGATTTTATGTTGGAATTCCAAAGACAAATGAATTCTTCATGGAAATGTATCTACTAAATCCCTTGAAAATTTAATATTAAATTAAAATTATCCAAATTATTTGAATGATAATGATTCTAATTCTTTATATGAAAAAAATTTAGTTCATCTGATGAATATTATTCTTTACCTAGCTTTTAATAGGATTCAATATTTTTTTAATTTGTTATAAAAAACAATAAAATTTATAAAAAATATAAAGATGCTAAGTAAGATATTGATAAAGAAAATTCTACGACTTAAAAACATTATCAATAATTTATAAATACTTATAAATAATTAGATAACAAATATATTTTTACTAATAATAATGATAATAAATGTTTATTTGTTAAATTAAATTTGGAAATTTTATGTTTGAAAATTTTACTATCAAAATTTGCTTCTCGAAGGAATTTTTTTGAAAAATGTATAGGAAAATTAGACATCATATAAGTATTCTAAGGATTGGTTTTATAAACCCAAATAAAATTTCCAAGGTAATTATTTTATGCCAAAAGATCAACTTTTTTACTAAATGTCAAAGCGGTGGACATGGGAAAAATAAGTGTTCTTCAAATAAAGTATAATCATTTGGATTTAATAAATATTATTTTTCTAAATAACTGAAAACTATTTAATATAAAAGACTTGAAAATTTTTGGATTCCTAAAGTCTTATTTTCTAAAAATTATAGAACCATGATATTTGGGTACCAAAATCCTAATTTTTTATTTTTAGGAAAATAATAGAGTACCCACAGTAGCAATATATGATACATGGATATTAGTTGTTCTTGAAAATTGACAAGTAACAAGAATATTTTCCAGAAGATTATAAATATGAAGGGTGTTAAAGTTACTTTTAATGAAAATTATCAAGGAGAAATCTATGGTATAAGTAATATTATTCTTCTCAGAAAACATTTAATTTCAAATGTTTTATTGGTTATAGTAATTAAGAAAAACATACTTAGAAAAAGTAAATTATCTAATGAAGGTTACCTTATTAACTTTAGGGATGATAAATGATATGTTTAAAGTTTATATGTTAAATTAATTATTTTTACGAATAAGAACAATAATTTTTTCATACATAGCTTAGAAGACCTTATGAGCCAATATCTACCTTCCCTTATGGAAATGGAATACTAATAATACATTCCCTTATTGTAATAGAAAAATAATAATGGTTATGGAATAGAAGGTTAGAATACTATAATATTTGAGATTTATCCAAACATTCTAATAAAGAACTAGATAGATATATACTAGAGCTTAGGTTTTACTTTTTAAAAGTTTGTGATCCTTATCAACTTAGAAACCAACACAAGTAAGGTTTTAAATATATTAGTTAATTTGAAACTTATGATGATTTATTGTTAGTGCACATGGATTTATCTATCCTAACAGAAACTGGAAGTATTGGTTGAAAATACTATGTATATATTTTATTTTATTACTACACTAGATACACATGATCCTATTTTTGGAAAAAAATTGGAAGGATTTTTTTGTTTTATAACTTTTGTATCCCATGTTCAAAATGAGAAACTTTTACCCTAGATAATTATTCATAGTGACCATGGTGGATAATTTTTAACTTATGAATTTGAAACAATTTTTTTAGTAAAAAAGGTATAATATATAAATTCTTAGCTACTAGAACACGCCTGAAAAATAGTGTAGTCTAAAGAGTAAATCGATTCCTTTATTGGATTATAAGAACCATGTTGAGTAAATAATAAATTCCTAACCATTTTTGGGTTGATGTAGTTAGTACTTCCTTCTATACTATAAATTTAGTTTTCCTTAGAACTATTTTTAATAAAAAGATTTATTAATTATGGATAAGATAAAAAACATAACTTTCTTACTTTAATATTTTTATATGAAAAGTATTCATTATTAATACTAAAGATAATTTACACATATTCCTTCTTAAATATGATGAAGGAATTTTTCTTAGATATACTACAACAAGGCTTATATATATTTCAAAAAAATACAAACACTGTTATAGAAATAATTTACTTTAAATTTTATGAAACCGATAATTTTGTTTTCAAATAACCTAAAACAACATATTAGAATGTTTTTATAAAAATTGGTTTTCAACCAATGAGAGAAAATTAATCTCATTAGAGAATAACTGAATATTTTTTTTCTAAAGTTATACCTCAAGAGTAAATTAAACATGTTATTGAAGAATTTACTTTTATAGACCCAAGGAATCATAAAATAATCATAAATAATCCTAGTGATAATATTATTGGTGATATATATCAGCTAATTAAAACTAGAATTTCCTAAATAAATGAATGTGAACATTGTAATTTTTATCACAATTTGATTTTTTGAATTTAACACAATTTGAACCTAAGACTTATGATGTGGATTTAGGTGATGAATATTGGATAAAGTTAATGTAGGATGAACTCAATGAGTTTGAAAGGAATCATGTTTGGACTTTGTTAGAATGTCTTAAATATTTTTCGGTACCTCATGAAAAATGGGGGTTTCAAGACAAATGTGATAAAAATGGAGTAATATTTAGAAATAAATATCGACTTGTTTCAAAGGGTTATAAAAAACAAGAAGGAATATTCAATTAAGAAACTTATGTTTTAGTATCTAGACTTAATTCTATTCTTATAATTATAATATGTGAACCATTTATTAATTTCTGTCTTTTTCAAATTGCTGTAAACTGTACTTTTATTAACAGTTGTGTTCAAGAGGAAGTTTATGTATAACAAACACTTGGTTTTAAAAACAAAGAAAATTCTCCAGATCATGTTTTTAGACTTTGAAGGGCCTTTATAGACCGAAACAATCCGTAAGATCCTAGTATGATCAATTAACAATATTTTTTTACAAAAACAATTTTCAAGGGAACAACTTATACAACCATTTTATTAATTTGTTTCCAAGATATCATCATTGTTAAAATTTATTTCAATGTAATTATGTATGTTTCAACTCAAAAATACCTTATCAATTCCTTTTCAAATCTTATGAAATCTGAGTTTGAGATGAGAATGATGGGTGATTGAAATTTTTCTCTTAGTTTTCAATTTTCTCAGAAACCATAATGAAATTTTATATCTCAAAAGAAGTATATAAATTATATTATTTAAAATTTTGATTATGAAAATAATAAATTTATTATTAATCCTATCATAACTTCAAATACTCTAGATCTTGATGAATCTAAAAAACCAGTAGATCAAAAAAAATTAGAGGAATGATTTGTAGTTTACTATACCCTATAGCTAGTTACAAAGACTTGAAGCTTTATGTATTCTTATGTGTAAGATATCATGAAAATAAAAAATATTACTAGCATAAATATGTAAAAATATTTTCTCATTATCTTAAGAGAATAATGGATCTTGAACTATTTTATTATTCTCGAAATTATTTTAATTTAATTTTATTAAATGATTATTTTATGGTTGTAAAATGGATATAAAAAGTACATATGTAATTCTGATTTCTTTTGAAAGAATTTGGTTTCTTGGTATTTAAATGAATAAAACTTTTTAGCACTTTCCATTATTGAATCTAAATATTTGGTAGCTAAAATTTGTTGGGCATGAGTATTATGGATGCAACACACCTTCACTAACTTTGGCATGAGTTTTAGCAAAAATATTATTATTTTTTGATAACACTAGTTCCATATATTTAATGAAAACCAAAAATAACACTCATGATCCAACAATAATGATATAATACATCATTTCCTTTAGGATCACATGCAAAAGAAGACAATATTTTATAATTCATCAGATCATAAGAATAATTTTAGGATATTTTTACAAAACTAATAAGTTATAATAGATTTGAATATATTAAAAATAATCTTTAAATGATGAACATTAAATAATCAATTATATACTTCTTTTTCAAATCACCCCCTTACACTAATAAAATACTTTAAAAATGGGTACTATATGTATTTTTTTAAAAAATAAGTACTTTTTTAAAAAAAATTGAAAACATTTCACATATTTTGTTTTTCTAGACAAAATTTTATCATAAAATTATAGAAATAAATTTCTAAAAAAGTTTAAAAAAATTATTTTAGAAAACCAATAATTTATAATCAAAATAAAACTATTCATAATAAATTTTACAATTTCTTCTCTGAGAGGTAATTTCTAATTTTTTAGTTTTACTATCAGTTTTTATAATGTATTTTTTAAAAACTTTTATATTTTTTTTAAACCGTTTTGAAAATATTTTTACAAACATATATGTTTCATTATAAAAAAATTTCATTCGATAAAACTTATATTTTAGTTTAAAAAAAATCAAGAGGTAAAATATTGTAAAAATATTTTTAGAGATGATAACAACAATTTATTAAAAATACAGTTTTAGTCTTAGTCATTGGATCTATAGAAGTTTAAGTGTCATCATTTTTAAGATTATATAGAGGAGTGTGGGTTACCAATTATTTTTCCAATACTTTTTTATGATGAGTGCTCTCTCCAAATTATTTCTCTTCTATTATATCTTTTTATGTTCATCATATTTTCTTAGATTCGTCTGACTAAAAAGTATGGATTCTTCGAGTAATTTCTCAAGTAGGGAGGTTGTAAAAAAAGGCCTGTAGAAAGATCTTGAAATTAAAATTTTAATTCCTTGTTTTTTTTAATTTTTTTCAAGGATGAGAAGATGGTTCTATTGAGAAATAATATTTCTATTTTCATTTTTTAGAAACTTTAAATTAACTTTATTCTTTAAGATAATTTAGTGAAAAGTAATGTTTGGAGTTTGTGACTTTTTCCTTTTTGTGAAGAGTTGTATAAAGTGAATTATCATCAAATTTTTGAGTTATTTAGAAAACCTTTTTATGGTAATGAAAACCTAATAACTCATAAAATTCCTGATAAGTAAGAGTGTTTTGAAAATTCAAAGGCTAAGAATTAAATATTTCTTTATTATAAGAATGTTAGGATAATTTAACATCTCACCCCTATTGAAATAGAAATAGAAATATGGATGTAGAATTTTCTCACACCAAGGAAAAGGGATAAAGACACATTTAAGGTTTAGTACATTTAAGTATTATAATTTTTGGTTAACATTAGAAATATCAATCTTACAAATTTTGTTTTCAACTGTATTGAGCCCATCAAGAGAGGAACTATTAAGTTTAATATTATATTATTTCCATGTTTCTTAAATTTTTTTTTTATAATTCATGAATATTCATAATAAAGAAACCTTGGTAAGATAGAAATTCATTCATTGGTGAGGAAACAATCAATAAAATGAGTCTGGTTTTTATACCTTCTTTGAAGAATTTTGTTGATAAATCATACAAAGCTATGTCCGACCTAGAAATATAAAATTTGAAAGAAGAGGCTTTCTAAATAAGGGATGAAGGATAATATTACCCTCATTTTCTTAAAAATAAAATGAAAACCATGTCAGATGAGGCTTTTTCAAATCTTATATAGATAAAAGAGTATAAGAAACCTAATGATATATGTTTTGGATTAGATAAGGATGATTCTTGTTCATTAAAATAGTAATCTTATAAAAACTTTGAGAAGAGAAGAAGAAGAATAAACAAAATAAAAAATACAGGAAACTCATATAGAAATATATTTACTAAAATTTACTAATAAAATTCTTGAAAATGTTCAAGTTACAACATAAGAAGAACCTCTCTCAGTTTCTCCTATGTCAGTTGTATAAGTTGTAGTTTCTCAACTAGTTACACTAGAAGAATAACAAGATAAAAAATTATTAATTATTTCGACTATTAAGAGAGAAAAAGGAAATATAGTTGTTTTTTAAAAATATCAATAAAAAGAAGATGTTGAATTTCTTAAATTTTTAAAAAATATAGAATATATTAATATAAAAGTGATGTTTTTGTTGCAAAATATTTGGAGAAAATTTTAGAATTTGAAGAAGAAAGTGCAGCCATGTATTCTCTTTCTCTTTTAGCTCAATATCACAAAGATAAAAATTTAAATTTTTAGACAAATATGAATCTTTAGAGGAAAAATAATATCATCATTTTTATACTATGATTTTAGAGAAATCTTAGTTCTATAAATAATTTCAAGTATTATAACTTTTTGATGAAAATTCTAATGAAAATAAGGGATAATATGTTACTTTAAGACCTCCACCTCTATCCATTCTAGATGTTTCATTTTATTCCACTAACTCTACTATTTTCACAAGATCATAAATAAATTAAATGATATTGAACTAATTTAATTAAGTTTTAAAGAATCTTTAGGATACTATTCATTTCTTCCATGATATTTATTTAAGATGAAAATATATACAAGGGAGTGTTGATGTTTTGTAAAGTTATAATTCTTTGAAATACTTAATAGAAACTATAATTCAAAATAAAGATAAGTTCAAATATTTCATACTAAAATAAAAATAATAAAGGATAAATATTAATTTTTTTATTGGTTCAATCATGTTGTAGGTGATATGAAATAGTTTGATAAGCAACTCATTGGGATAGTAAATTCATCAAAATTACTCAAAAATATTTCAATAGATATGATTAATAAAGTTAATGAGAGTGAAGGAGATATTGAAAATATTAAATTTCTTTCTATGAACCATGATGAAGAACTTTTAGAAAATGTAAGAATATATAAAGCTTATAAAGAATAATTTTCTAAGTTGAATAATGAGGACTCACAATTTTAATTCCTTAAAGAAGTATTAAAGATGAAGAAATAGAGCATGAAGTTTCAAATTAATGAAGAGAAAGTTACAAATTTAAAATTAGTTGTCATCAATTCAGAGAAATATTAAGAATACATAAAGAAGATGAAAGTTGTTGTAAAGAAACTATCAAAGAAATAATAACTGTTTGAACTCTTGAATTTTCTTTGTAATAATGAAAACCTATTTTTAATGCATGTTTTAAATTAATTTTCTTCCATAATTTTTTTGGATGGATGTTTTCTTCTATTTAATTGGATTAATATTTTTTCATATTTAATTTTGAATAAATTTTTGTTAAAATATATAATTTTTTTCATATATTTATCTCTCTCTATTTCCCTATCATTTCAAGAAAACTTTCCAACTTACCAAATTCTTTTTGAAAATAATAAGGGGGAGTAAGAAAACCTAATCCTTCAATAAAATATTTCAGACAAGAATTATATATGAAAGGGGTATAAATAAGGAAAGTGAGTAAGATATTGAAATTGTTAAATATGTAAATATTATAAAATAAAGGGGAAGTATTTTAAATGTTTTTAAATATTTGTTTTTCTCTATTGAATTTTTGTTTTGTGCTTTCCAAAAAAACTGTTATATTGTTGAGTCAATTTTTTTTACCACTTTCTAACCTTAGTTTTGGAAATCAAAACACAATTCCTTAAATATTTTATTTTAATAACATTATATTTTACAAGTTTTTTGAATGATTTTATATAAAGTTTTTTTAACTAGTAATAGAAAAAATATTCCATTAGAAAAAATTTACTTAATTGGTTGCACTATTTTTACATCAATTGAATGATTAAGTAAATTTAATCTAATGGAATATTTATTCTATGTCTGGTTCAAATAATCTTCCTAAAAAATGTTCTAATTTTTTTAAGTATATAATTAGTAAAATAAATTATTTAAGTAAGTATGTTATACTTTCCAAAACTAAGGTTATAAAGTGTCGAAAGGAAACTTTAGACTTGACATATTCTTACCTAGTTACTGTTTTATCATTAATTGAGTTTGGTAGATGTATAATTTAGCCTTTGGTTTCATGTTGAACTATATCCGTATCTCCCTTTTGTTTATGGGGGCATCCTACATGGTATTTTTTATGCTCACCCCTATACATTCTTTATTATCACACTTTCTATGTCCGTGAAAAAAGTGTATATGTCAATAGTGATATCAGTGTGTGTAGAGATGCTAGATCTTGTGGATATAGTGGTGTCAATTCTTATTAGTGTCAATGGAATTCATATCTGTCAGTTCTTGGATGGAGGTTTCATGTCATTACGATCCCCTTTTCCTATTCATTCGAGGATAAGTGATATTTTGGGAAATCAGACCTTGTATTTTCCCCTCTTATATATACATTTATATTATACACTCTTGGGATGCTTAGTGAATGATTATTTTAAATTACAATTAGATATACAAATTATATGTGGTTGTGTATATTCTGTGTTAGATGGTGATGTATATCTATAATAGTTTGTATAGTCTAAGGCCTAGCACATGTGTTTTATATCTTCTTGGTGCTGGTCACCTTCCCCTATCCTATTATTGGTGGGTTAAGGGTGGAACATTTACCCTAATTCCAAACTATGCGGGGACCTGATGGGTATGTTCATGTTAGAGTGGTATTATAGAATTTATTACCTAGGTACAATGTTCAAATATAGGTGTCTCATGAGTTTGGTTTGGTGAATTTGGGGTAAAAATACTTAAAGGTTCTTAGGTTTGGTTGATAGATTATGGAACCCAACTAGGATGTAGTAGATAATGAATTCTTATTAATAAACTCTAATAAAATTTTAACTAACATTAGTACTTATGGAATTTGTTATAGGTTAAATTTTAGTAATTCCATGTATCATATAGTGGTTAATGTATTGTTTGTTTGATAACATGATATCATTGTTTTTTTGAAATATCATTATGCAATGAGGAGTTTGTCTTCCCTCATGTAATTGTTTTTTGTAGAGATGTGATACAGTCCTTCTATGGATGATGGAAGCCATGAGATTACTTGTATACATGCAAGATTCCTAGGTGGTTCTCTATCAATATTTTATATGGTTTCGTACCTTAAGGATTTAGATTTGTGGTGATGACAATGTGGATCAAGAGTGATGATCAGATAATTCCTATGGTCGACACTACCTCAATTGAGGTGTCTTATAATTTGTTTTGGGTCCCCCTCTATCCTTAGGTAGGGTAGGAATCCTTCTAACTATAGTGTATTATAGGTAGGTGTGAGATCCTCTACCTACAAATTAGATAGGGTCAGTATCCCACCACTTACTTAGGGTGTGAGATCCTATATCTTTAAATTCAATATCCTCCTATATAAATAGTTAGAACTAAGTGTAAGATCCTCAACTGTATTTGGTTTCCATCCAATTACCTTGGGTACTTGATCCTACACCAATGTTCCTATGAGGTTACATGGGTAGCTTGGTATTGGTGGTTTTGATTCTTAATTGATGGTACTGTATTGATGGACTAGAGGGGTAAACACTCCCTCTATTGAGGTGTCTTATAGAAAGGTTTGGGATCCCCGATCTATGGGTTAGTGTGTGGAAACTGTCATTATCCCCCTATATAATAAGGTTGGGGATCCTCTATCTCATCATATATATAAGTCAATAATTCTATATGAGATAAAGAATGGGTCATCCTTCTATATAGGTAATGTGGCGTGGATTCACCTATAGTGAGGTCAGTTATATCTTGAACCAGTTCATAGAGAATCAGTGAGGCATGATCACCTAACCATAGTTCAAAGATTTGGTTGGGGTTTTTAAAATGAATAGTGTTTTATTATGATCTCATGGTTTTGTGTGAAGCTCTGGTATGATCCATTGATAATGGTTAGTGTAGCCCATCAAACCCTTTCATGTTGAGGACTATGAGTGTGATGAGTTGGATGTTGGTCATAGGATCCTTGGTGAAATGGGATATTCCTCCTCATATGTGAAAGACATCCTCTATGAAAAGATATTGTCTTATGAGCGGTAGCAAGATGAATATTGACGATCACTATGAAAATTATCTTCCAGTGCCAATTTAGGAGAGATTTGATCAGGTAGTGCCTAATTTATCCCAAGGTATGATCTATAGACTTTTTTACTTGGTTATCATATTTTTTAGAAAAAACATGTGTTATTCTCTCTATGTTTCATAGTTGAAAGGGGGAATAGATCCTAATAGAGTCTAGACTAGTGCGGTATGAATAGGGACTTACTAAAGGATACAATATGCCCTTGTTACTACCATTTTCGTGAGTTGAAATTGGTGGAGAGGCCTTTTATGGTATTACTCTAAGGAAAAGTGTGTCCTAGTGGTGATATAGTTGGTGGTGGATGATCACCTACAACTTGAGTTTGGGATTATGACTATCTTTGTATAATATTTTCAATTGATTAGGTAGGAAATGCTCTAATTTTAATTAGAATTTGGACATGGGTTATGATTAGGGAATCCATCATGAATTTTAAACATATAAATTCTCAATTTATTGAGAATATATTAATGTTTTGTGGTTGTTTTGAAGGACCAATTTTATAGATATAGAGTAAGGGGTGGCCTTTTCCCCCATGAGGTGTCCTAATTAAGCTTAGGGAGTGAGTGATGAGATTAGAAGAATAACTTAATTATATTATTTATAAGTATTTTAAGTAGAGGTTAAGTTATACTCTCAATATATATGCACTAACGGATATATCCATGTACATAGTTCTCTATTGTGACACCCCAAAATTGTAAATTAAGAACATTGTATTTGATAACATGTATAACACGCAACACCAAGCACGTAAGGGAATATAATATCCCAATAATTTATAGTATTTTTTTATATTTTAAATAGATTAAATATATTCAACATATTTTAGTGCACACAAAAACTAATTTAGATTTACTTACACGCAATAAAAACCTTTTTTGACAGCTTGTGTTACACTCAAGACCAAGTTTTAACCAAACAACAATGTATTATGAAAATATTATCATTTAATATAATAAGAATTAAACTAGGTGTTAAATTTAAGGTTATGAATAATATTAAATAACTTATTAAGACCTATGGTTGACACAAATATAAAATTAATTCATTTTTACACATTAATTAGAAACTAATATAAGAACCAATTGAATATAAAGAGAATGTTTTTATAGAAAACTATTTTTATGCTCACAAAGCTAATTTATCATAATAAAATAAATAACTTAAAATTATTGAGTGATATTAATGATATATATTTATATATAATATATTCAATAATTTTTTTTATATTAATCTAATAAAATTTGTAAGAATAAGATAAGAATAAATCAAATTTTATGCGTAAAAACCTATATTTTTATTAAGGCACTTTTAACATCTTTTAATGGAGAACCAATTTTAAATAATTTTTTTTAACCATTATAGACTATATATGTCCAAATAAAATTAATATTTTTAATAAAAACATAAAAATTAGTTTAGGGTGACTTTTTGGTATTTTTCTTTAAAGTTTAATTTTTTGAGGAATAATGAAAATACTAAATTTTAATTCAATTTTTTTTTTCATATAATTTAATTGTAAAGTTAAAATATATTTTTTATTGGTTTTAAAGATTAATCAGATCAATTTTATATTATTTATTCTGATTTAGGTCATTTAAATCAATTTCACATTGAAATTAGGTATAAAAAACTTTGCAAACTTTTGGATGTTTTTACTTTAAAAACCCACGTTTTCATCCAATCTATAGGATTAAATTTAAATTAATTAATTACACTTATGTGATTAGAATTTGGAAAAATTGATTAAATTTTTGGAATAATAATAATTTATAATTTATAATAAGTTCAACTTATTTTTTGATGGAAAATATTATTGAATGTGGTTAAAATTAATTATAATGATTAAGATAAAATTAAGATGAACAAGGGATTATACTCTAAAATAAGGACCAAAATGACCTAAGAACTTGTCAAAAAGACATTTAATGGACATATTGTGAAAATATAATCACTTGTATATAATTTTAACTATTATTGGATCCAATTTAAATGGTAAAATCATGGGTGAAATTTTATTTTCCAAAATTTACAAGAGTTCCACTCCTCATCCACAATTAAAGGCCTCTTCTCCTCCCACTTCCACCCAACTCTCAATCCACTTTGGCTCTAAAAATATCTTTCCAAATATATCATAAACATCCCTACCCTCATCCTATAATCCTTCATTTTGGAATTAATCCATTCATGGAATCCCATTGGTGCAAACCAAAAGGAGTTACCCAATGAAGAGGTAACATATTTTCTTAATTTCTTTACTTTGATTTCCATTATCCACCACCTAAAATATCCTTATTCCATGATTATATAAAAAAATTATCCTAAATATACTTATATTTTATTATTTTAAATGTTTGACATAAACTTACACACACTTCCATCTAATGGGTAACAAACTTACTATTCTTGTGTACGGTTAGCTACCGCTTCACGAAGCGATGTTGTTCGTTTTTTATTTACCACATATCATGGTGGAAATTATGATGGAAAATTAGGTTATATTTGTAATATTTATTATGTATTTATTCTTATTTTATTCTTTTATAATACATACCCTTATACTTTCAATTTTTTTGTGAATATGATAACATCATTTGTGGAAGTGTGGACTACCGCCCCCTCAAAGTGATGTGATTCACTCACGCTATACATGGAACATATTAAGAATGGTTTTAATAAAAATATGAAAGATATGTGAAATAAATATTATAATTTAATTATAATACACATACACATATATATATATATATACCATTTACATTTCATCCTTTTAAATACTATAATGAAATGAATGTAGTATTCTTGCGTACGTACGACCTATCGTCTCCATAAACGATGTTTTTCATTTCCTATTTCCAAATTTTATGGATTATTATCAATATATATATAATAAATATATATAATATTTAAAACATTTTTTAAATTTTGGATATTATGAAACCATAATATAATTAAAAAGAACAACAAATAAAAAGTCAAAACTTACATAAGAAACTAGGAAATTAACATCCAAAATAGTGAAAATAACAAAATAATGTTAACAAACAGGTAATAAGATATTATAATATGATCATATATGTTATAATAAATATTAATCTTGTTCTTTAATAATTTATTAAAACTATAAAAACCATTATACATGAGGTTAAAATATAATCACCCAAAAGGAAACACAAGGTAAGGTATTTTCATCTCACTTTTTACATATGTGAGATAAATGTCATGTTCACCACTTACATATTTGTGTGGTGTACCTACTTCCCATTTTTATATATTATATCATTAATTATTTTATTTTAATGGTATTTAAAACATTCATTTAATTTTATTCCTTTAGGATGCTTATGATTTAAAATGTTTCAAAGTGGTATGGGACACTTTAGAATGTTTAAAGATTATTTTCCCCAAGAATGTTCTTAATGATTATCATTACAATATCACTTCCTTTTATGATTGTTAACTTTCTCTTGAAACAATATCTTTATGGTAAAAATTTTTCTATATAAATTTCCTTGAATATCTATATTATTATACACTGTATATTATTATCAACTAAACCATATCTCATTTTAACATATGATGTTCACTTTGACAGTTATTTGATTAACTGGTGAATTATTGATAAATACGCATCCTTTATTCAATATGAATATTTTATGAGAAATATTATTTATTATGTGAATATATTATTCAATGTGAGGAATTATTTATATAGGTATGATACAATTGTATCCCAGTTATAGATATCTTCTCAATGCATTGATAGTCTTATGAGACAAAATAGTTGGCCAAAATAGATGGGTTTTTACCTGATATGCTAAACCATCTTATGAATGGTCTTGACAATAATTTTTTCATGTACCTAGGAATCATGACATCCAATAATTAAGAACATCACTAATTTATACTCAGTTATAATTTATCCATGATATTTTACATCGATATATCTATGGATGTATTTTATTCTCATTTTATTGATTTAGATGGTATGCATTTTAGTTTCTTACCTTTCTATATTGATATTGTCATATATAGTTATTTTATGGAATGTTTTACCAATTATTTACCTTTTAATATTAATTTATTCTTATTTATTCATTATTTTTTCCACTTTACTTACCCTTACTAAGAATTTGATCTCACCCATGTATTATTTATTTTCCCCAAGTTATGAAGAAGATTCCTTTGAATGATTTTCAAGGATGATGTTTATTTAATTTTATTAGGTATGATATTTTATTTTCTTTTTCCATTGTACTATGGGTATCACATATGTAATATAGCATTCAAAATCGGATAAACAAATTGGTACTTTGGGATTTAATTCCTTATAATCATTCCAATGTAATAAAACAATACACCAGCTTCTGGATTCTGGGGTTGGGGAGTTACAGTTGGTATCAAAGAAAGTTTTAACAGAAACCATTGAAACTAGATTTAAAAAAACAAATATTGAGGAACAAAACCCCAACATAGACTTTGATGATAAGTATAGAAAAATATAATAGAATTCAGGTAAGGTAGATATTATGCGGGTAAACCTAGAAATACATACTTTTCTAGACACTACAAGTAGACATGGTTATAGAATATATTTACTTAGGAGTAACAACTATGACAAGGTGTGTCGGTCCTGAATCGGTATTACCTGGTACCCAACAACAAGCCTTACTGCACACCTAGTTTTATAATCCTAGTGGATACACTTAGGATAACTCACAATTTATCTAAAACCCATTATGAAGGATTTGAAAGTAAAGACATCCCCAAAGAGTCTATGTGTATTATTATGAGATTATTTATGGGAAACATTTTCAATTAGTGTTTCAAAAGATTTAGGATTATACATTATGTTATGATCTAATCCACTACATTCCATTATTTATAAATGATTCCTAGAAGGAATAATAGTATCAGTACTCCTGGAAAATGTAGAGATTTCCCTTCTGAGGAAACCAATACCTCTAGTATTGAAACAAAGAATGTTATGGAAATATTATGGTAGTTTAATTAGGTTATGACACATAACCTTCCCCGGATGGAGAAACCTATTACATAGAGATATTCTCTTATGTTGGATCACTTTATGCGACAGATTACCCCATCATCTAGTTGGACTATTGACCTAATGGAGGAAAAGAAATGGATTAAGTCTTTGGAGAAGATATTAATAGAATTGGGTTGTGGTGAAAAGGAAAATTATAAACTTTAAATGTTATATATTAATGGTTATTAAGATCAATGAAATTCCTTGATCTAGAATTCTATGGTGGAAGATAAAATAAAAATCATGGAAAAGAGAAATTTTAAGGATACAATCTTTGATAAATACTTCCATCATTATTAATAAACTAAGATAAAGTAAAATTTACTTGTTTAAAATAAAAATGAGTAATAAATTGTTATGGAGCATGAGGCTTACTTTACAAGGTTAGAAAGGTATGCTATGGATTTAGTAAAAAAATAGAGGAATATATTTACTACTTATTTTATAGACATAATCCAAGCCTTAGATTGGCATTGGTGTATCAAAAATTTTCTTCATTTGATGGAATATTTTTATATTCTATAAAGTAAGATAAATAATTATTCAAGTATTATGTCTTAAAAGATAAAAAATAGAAAAAGATAAAGGAAGAGAAAATAATTGATAAAGGGAAGAAGGAAAATACTAATTTATACACATGTGATAATTGTGGGAAGAATCACCTTGGTAAATGATTGAGTGGATTGAGAATTTATTATAAGTGCGGAGAAAAGGGTCACCTGGAAAATGAATGTAGAGGTAATAAGTAAAATGTTTAAATTCAGTGTTACAACTATAAGGATATGGGGCACCAAGAAAACAAATTCCCCATGCATCAATGGAATATACTACTGAAGAAGCTAAGGGATCAAGGTCAAGCATATGTTGTTTACACAACAAAAGTGGAATTATTAATGAACTTATTTATTTAGATCTAAGAAATATATTGTATAATCATTTCATTGATGATGTTCTCATCATATGAAATATAAAATAAATAAGGATTGTACTACAATAATTTTTTAATAAATATTTGAGATCATATGTTGAATGGTATCAAGAAAATTGATTCATTAGCAAGTTTAACATTTTGGAAAATACATGGTTGAGGGAGAGATAAGCCATAATATGTTCATAATGTTGAGAATTATTTGTTTGGATAAAGAAATTATTGATTTGGAAATGTGATGACTACCTTGGAACTGATTAATGATATGTGGACAAAATGGTTTATTATATCATTGATGGAGTTAATTTTTTAGGGTTTATGGAATATATACAATAATATGTTTTTTACTAAACGAATAAGGAAGAATTCATGTTCCATATAAAGTATTAATGTAATTAAAGTTATTACGATATTTAAAAAGTATACATGATGAAGGTGTTTAAATATTCGGTATGCGATGATTAAAGAGCTACTCCATGTTGATTAAAGGATAATGATAAATTATTTTTCTAAATTTAGTTACCTTACTTCCAAAGTATTAGATCATAATATTTTGGAAAAGGTAACCATTTAGAAAATGTTTTAAGTTGATTATTGGATGAGATTTTAGAGGTTAAAGTATTACTTCACCATATGATGCATCCTATGCAAAGAGTTAAAATAGAAATAGTTCAATGTGTAATCAAATGAAAAGAATATGTTTATGGAAATGTATATTGACATATATTTGTATAGAGTGATTGGCTTCCAAAACTCCTAGAAAAGGATTTTGAACAATTTTTTTTCCAATTATCATCATTTTTATGATATCAATGACCTCTATTCACAACTCCGGTTTATGGTTTTATAGTCAACAAATTTCATCTGAAAATTCTCTATATTACTCCCTATTAGATCATGATAATTATATTTCATTTCAATTTCCATGTTTTAACTAATGTTATCATATTCTAAATCCTAGTTTTGTGGCGACCTTCGCATTTTAATTTTATTCTTATTAAGAAGATGTGTAATTAACCCTATTTATGATGTTGGTTTTTAAAAAAATAGTATTTTCAAATATCAATCCATTGATTACTGAGATCAACATTAAACTAATAGGATTCAATTTAATTAAGTTTGAGATAATGAAAAATCACCAAAATTCATAAGTAAGAACATTGTATTTGATAGCATGTATAACACACAACACCAAGTATGTAAGAAAATATAGTATCTTGACACTGTACAGTAATTTTATCTATTTTAAATAAATTAAATTTATTAAATATATTAAAATGCATAAAAAAACTAATTTAACTTTCCTTACACACAAAAATGACCTTGTTTGATAGCATCCATTACATGAAAGACCAAGTTTTAACCGAATAATAGTATATTATTAAAATATTATTATTTAATATAATAAGGCTTAAAGTAGCAATTAAATTAGAAATTTTATATAGTATTGACTAACTTATTAAAATATATGGTTTAAGAAAATATTAAATGAATTAATTGGTTAAAAATTAATTAGAAATGAATATAATAACCAATTGAATACAAAGAGAATATTTTTATTAAAAACTATTTTTATTCTCACAAAGCTATTTTATCCTCATAAATTTAATTAATTGAAAATATTGAGTAATATTAATGATATATATATATATATATATAATATTTTTGATATTCATCCAATAAATTTAATAATAATAAGATAAGAATAAAACTAATTATATGCATAAAAACCTATATTTTTGTTAAGACACTTTTACCACCTTTTAATGAAGAACCTATTTTAAATTAAATATTTGGAACCTTTATAGACTCTATATGTAAAAATAAAATTAATCTTTTAAATATAAACATAAAAATTATGTTTTTTTGAGTTTTTGGTATTTTTTTGGGAAGTTTAATTTTTTGATGAATAGTGAAATTTGTTGAATATTAATTTAAAACTGCTTAATAATCTAATTTATTTATAATATTAAATTATATTTTTTTACTAGTTTAAAAGATTAATTAGATAAATTTTATATCATTTAATCTAATTTAGGTCATTTTAATCAATTTAACTTTGAAATTGGGTAGAAAAACTTAGCAAACTTTTGACCATTTTTACTTTTAAAACCCACATTGTCGTCCAGTCTGGGTGATTAAATTTAAGTTAATTTCTTCCACTTTTTGATTTGAATTTAAAAAATTGGATTCCATATTTGTAATAATAATAATTTTTAAATTATAATAAGGTCAACTTATTTTAAAAAAATAATATTAGTGAATGTAATTGAAATTAATTACAATGATTAAGGTGAACTTAAGCTTATTAGGGGGATAAAACCTAAACGTAAGGGTCAAAATGAGCTAGAAACTTGTAAAAAATTCATTTTATGTATATATTTAGACCCTATAATCAATTATATATAATGTTTTATATTATTGGATCCACTTTTATTGGAAAAAATGTGGGTATAATTCCCTTTTCCAAAAATTTACAAGTGTTCCACTCCTCCTCCACTATTAAAAGGCCTCCTCTCCTCCCACTTCTTCACACCTATCAAGAAAATTCGGATTGACCAATATCTACCCAAATATAGCCTCAAAATCCCTCCCCTCATCCTATAATTGTTTCTTTGGGAATAAATCTATCCAAGGAAGCCCATTGGTGCAAACGAAAAGGAGTTACCCAAAGAATAGGTAACACATTTCCTCAAGCTCTTTAGTTTTATTTCCATTATTCACCCCATAAAATGTAAATATTCCATGATTATATAACAAAAATAGTATCATAAATATACTAAGATATTTTTATGTTAATTTTTAGTCCTATACTTAAACAAAATTCCATCTAACATGTAATGAACTTACCATTATTGTGTATGACGGACTACCTCCTCATAAAACAAAGTTATTCGTTTTTTCCTTTATCAAATATCATGGTGGGAATTATGATGTAAAGTATTTTTATATATTTTATATATTATATTTATTATTTAATTATTCTTATTTAATTCTTTTATAACACATACCATTATACTTTTAATTTCTTGTAAATACGATAACATTGTTTTTGGAAGTGTGGACCACCACCTCCTTAAAGCGATGTGATTCACTCACACTATACATGGAATGTATTAAGGATGATTTTAATAATAATATGATATATATATTATAATTTAATTATAATATATATATATAATTTTATTTTCATCTTTTTAAATATGATAAAGAAATAAAATTAGCATTCACGTGTATGTACAACCTACCGTCACCATGAACGATACATTTCATTTTTTATCTCCATTTTTTTGGATTATTATATATATATATATATATATAATATTTAAATAATTATTAAAATTATGTAGATGATGAAACCATGATATGATTAATAGGAAAAACAAATAATAAGTCAACACTTACTCGAGAAACTAGGCAACTAACACCCAAAATAGTGAAAATAATGAAATAATGTTAACAAATGGGTAATAATATATTATAAGATGATCATATATGATATAATAAATATTAATATGGTTCTTTAATAAGTTATTAAAACTATTAAAACAATTATACATGGGGTTAAAGGATGTTCACCCAAAAGGAAACATAGAGTAAGTGATTTTCATCTCACTTTTTACATTTGTGTTATAAATTTCATATTCACCACTTAATTATTTTGTGTAGTGTATATAATACCCATTTTGATATATTATATCATGAAATATTTTATTTTCATGGTATTTAAAACTTTCAATTAATTTTATTCCTTCATGAGGCTTACGATTTAAAATGTTTTAAAGTGGTATGAGTCACTTCATAATGTTTAAAGATTATTTTCCTCAAAAATGTTATTAATGATTATATTTTCAATCTCACTTATTTTTTTGATTGTTAACTTTAAATTGAAAAAATCACTTTATGGTAATCATTTTTACTAATAAATTTCATTTAATATCCATATTATCATACAGTAGATATTATTATTTTCTAAACTGTATCCCATTTTTACATATGGTGTTTGCTTTGATAGTTATTTGATTAACTATGAAATTATTGATAAATATGTATCGTTTATTAAATAAAGATATTTGAAAAGGATTATTTTTTATTATTTTAATATATTATTCTATATGATGAATTCTTTGGATAAGTACGACATGGGTGGGTCCTAGTTATAGATATCCTCTTAATGAATTAGTAGTCTCATGAGATGAAATAGTTGGCCAAAATAGATTATTTATTACCCAATATGCTAAAAAATCTTGTTAAAGGTCTTGAGAGTAAATTTTCCATGTACCTAGAAAATATGGTGTCTAATAATAAACTATCTCCCTCATTTAAAATCAGTTAATATTTATCCATGTAATTTTTTCATTGACATATATATGGTTGTATTCTATTCTTAGTTTATTGATTTAGATGTCATGTGTCTCAGTTTCTTACCTTTCCATATTGATATTTCCTTATTTAGTTATTTTAATGGAATGTGTTATTATTTATTTACCATGCTAGATTAATTTATTCTCATTGATTCATTATTTATTACTATTTACTTACCCTTAATAATCATTTGATTTGACACTTATTATGTTTTTTCCCCAGGTTATGAAGCAGATTCATTTGAATGATTTTCAAGGATGATTTTTATTTCCTTTTATTATGTTTCAGGTTTTATTTTCTTTTCCCATTGTACTATGTGTGTCATTTATATAATATTACTTTACAAATCTACTAAAATGATCTGTATTTCAGGATTTTATTCCTAGTAATCAAGCCAATGTAATAAAATAATGAACTAGATCCAGGTTTTTGGGGTCGGGGTGTTATATCTACAACATCATTGGTATTTGGACTAACTATGTGCTAAGGTGGCAGTGGACTAGATAGTGTGATTTCAGATATCATGAGTATTAAAATGACTAATAATCGATGTTCTTGGATATTTGTCCACCTAAGTTGTGTATTAAGATATTTTTTGAGGAACCCCTTGAGTTATGTTGGGATTTCTGAGGAGATGTAGTGCTCCATAGGTTTCTGGTTGCATAAATTTTAGTACTGGGTAGGTGTCGACCATGGATCCCATAGTGATATATTACGTCAAATATGGTAATTCAAATCCTAAATGAAATTAGTGGTGCCATGTTTTTTCCTTATAGTTGTTGGAAAGAGAAGGATATTAGTATCAGTGTTATAATCATTCCATGATCCAGACAATGTCAATGTTAAAACTTATTAGATATAGATATAAAATCTCTTTCTATATTTAACCTTGGATATCTCGCATGGTTCATTGGAGGGGGGGGGGGGGGGGGTCATAAACACTATTATGGAGGACTCAAAGAAGAAGGTAATGGGATTATATTCTAGAAAATCTATATATGATTTAAAATACTTTTTTTCTTATAACAATGTATGGGATATAGGATTTATAAGAGATAAATTTATCTAGTGTAATAATAAAAAGGTTTAAAAAGTATCTAGAGTCTTAAGGACCAATGATTTACCAACTTACAATGTATATTCACGTTTCAAGATAAAATATCAATACAAAAGTCTAGTATTCTTTTAGACCAATCTCTTATTTTAGTTTAATTGAATACTACTAATAGGAAAAAAATATTTATTTTTTTATAACATTTGGATTAAGGAGGGAATATTTATTCAAATTTTTGATACAACATGGAATAATACCATGTGAGTCCATAAATAGATTTACCTATATAACAAATTGAGAAATATTAAGGAGAACTATTTAAAATGGAAAAGAAGAAAGATGAATGAAAACAATGATGTTAAGAAGCTCAAAAATGAGATTTTTTATATTAACTATAGAAAAAAAGATAATTTGAAAGATGAGGACTTTTAATTGTTGGTGAGTAAACAAAATCTATTCACTGAAAAAATTATGGAAATTAATAGTGGAGTTAGGGATAGATTGAGAGTGCTCTGGCTAAAATAGGGGATACAAACATAGAATATTTCCATGTATATATCACATATAATGTTTATTTTGGGACCTTGAACCTAAGGTGGGAATATGGTACATAATGAAGTGATATTGAAGAGGTGGTTAGTCAATTCACGGTACATTTAAAAGGTATGTTGGTATAGCCTAGAGATGATATGCAAGGAGTATATCTTGGAGTAACTAAAGAAGAACCATTCTTTAATTAGATTCCCAAGAATGTGGAAGAAAATAACAATGGAAACATTGAAAAGGTCTTAAGGGAGGGGGATATTAGGGATTATATAATGTATTTGAACCCAAATAGTGTTCCTAGGCCTCATGAGTTTCTAGGTGCATTATTTTCCTCAACATGGGACATTATTAGGGACAACCTCATCAAAGTGGTACAATAATTTTTCATAGGGTCATATCCTATTAGTGACATGTGTTTTAATCATTTTTATCATTCCAAAATATAAGGACCCATATTCCATGAGATAGTATTTCTTTAAATATTTGTGAAACTTCTCTTATAAGGTACCAGATACCATTTCTGACAAAAATATTTTCCATATGATACCAAATATTATATCTAAAGAAAAACATGGGTTTGTTAAAAATAGAAGCATGCATGGGTCTATAGGGCTAGGTAAAGATATGGTATATTATATCAACATTAATGGTTTCAGATCTAATATCATGTTGAACATAGATATGGACAAATATTATGGTAGGATGTAGTGGAATTTCATCCTTAAAATTATGAGAGCTTGGGTTTATCAGAAACAATATGTGATTTAATTTTTTGATGCCACTAATCTCCTTGTTTTTTTATCTATATTAAGGAAAGGAATTATAGTTTCTTAAAACATTCATGTGAGATTCATCAGGAGAACCCTTTCATCATGACTTAAGATATAATTTTTAGGAATATAAAGGTAGGAATTGAGGAGGAGATTATTATTCCTTTAATAGGTAATTCCTGATTTATGAGACTGTATAACTTTTTTTCACATATGAAATTTTATTTTTTTATCAATGGGATAAAAATTTCCATTCATGGTTTTAATCATATCTTGAAATTTTTTTATAAATGAATTGGCCAAAGAATTATAAATAATAAGGGAATTTTTTACATTTATAGGTATAGAAATATCAAAAAATAAATAAATATCAAGAGTTGTTAGGACATGTACATGTATAACTTTTTGATAGAGAACCAGAGAGCACCTATTTCTCCTGACCAAATTGAGATATTTAAATTTGATGTGATAGAAAATAAAATCACTTCAATGATTACCAAATTTAAGAGTATGCATATCTTCTTTAAAGTATGGATTATTCTTATTAATAGTGTTCTCTCCATAATTCCCATACACATTCTCTTGGTGATACGTGATCTTAAGTCAATAATAATGAATAATGAAATAAACTTGGATAATTTTATATAGGATTATATCTCGAAAGGGATACATCACTTGGCCATGTGGAATTAGATGGATAATCCCATTAAAAATAGAGTATTTATCTGAGGAACATTGATAATAATATATATTTTCTATAAGAGAAACATGTATATGAGGTCATTTAGGGCTTTACCATTTGGAATAGAGTCTTGAAAATTAAGTATGGTCATAAGGGAATGATCGAATCTATGATGTTGAGAAGAACATCAGTGATCTACCATTGCATGTAAGGTTATTTTTTTTATCCTTTATAGTATGGAAATATGGATCCTCAGGTGGGGGAGATACATTTATGGATAACCAACTAGTTGGGGATCATGATTTACTTTCTTAGATTCCTAGCCCTATAAAACTATTTCTGCAAATCTAGAAGGTATCCACATTAACTTAGATGATCGTTGATTATATTAAGAAGAAATTCATTGATGATATTTATCCTTACATAGAGGAAGGCCGATGCATGAAAGAAAGATGGAATTTTAGGACAATATTTCTAATCCTTAGGGTGATAAGTCTTAGATGGGATGGATCTGGTGAAATGGAATTCTATGTGGTGCATCTATAAACATGTCATTTTGAATAATGGTGAGATTCAAAAGAGAGGTATTTATCTAGACTCTAAATATAGTTTCTATCAGAACCCCTATGTGAAATATGTGTTCCATATGTTTGTGGTATGTTAATGGGAAACCTTTAATAGACTATTCTTAGAAGTTGTAGGGGTACTTTTTACTAATAGGATCACATTCAAGGATTTATGGATATTTGTATTCTCATTTCATAGGACTTGACCATTGAATCCATGGGTAGGTTCTTGGATTTAGTAGCGAATTTATAGATTTTATGGGGAGATAACAATGAAGCTAGGAAATAGGGATAAAGGATTTTTTTACTCAATTTGAATTTTATATCAAGGGATTTTATTCTAGAACAAGGTGTTCAGTTGAAATGGAAGGAAAATTCTCACACTGCTAGGACTCTCTCCTCTTATCTGGAGTAGGGCTTGGATGATTGGGTGAGTTGGGGAAACTGGGTGGGCTAGAGATCCCATGAATAAAGTTTCAATCTTATTTCCAATGCTTCATGTGATATATGAATTTTTATAGAAGGTGGACTGGTTAAAAATAAATAGGGATACATTTAACTAGAATAAACTGTATATTATGGTCTTAGGAAATCTCATTTAGGCGAGGATAAATCTTTACTTAGTGGGATTCTTATTTACAAACTGTAAAATATTTGTTTGGAGATTGTGGAATTGGAATCATATCTCATTTACAAATCCCTATTGGGTTAGTATCTTCCTTACTCTTTTATTACTTATGAGATTAGGGATTGTAAGAGCTTACTTACTCATCCGATGAAAATATCTCAGACATAGAGTGAGAGGAATATGGAATTAGGAAAACATCCTTCCAAGGGGAAATAAGAGGGACCACTTTTTTACTATACATTTTAATGATTCTACCTGATTTCATGATCATTTTTATAGAGGACACATTTAGGTTCTACCACTTTTGTCTACCATAACTATTTGGGGGTGTGTCTCCACTTAATATTGCCTGTTTTTTCTATAGTGAAAGTTTTATGATCCCGTGTTTTGTGGTATGGAGATCTTATTGATGATATATATAGTGGATATTTATGCAATTATATTGTATAGATATGAAAATATACTAGGTCATCATTTTTTAAGGTGGGGAGTACGATTTCCCTATAGGATATTCCTTGTTAGACAGAATGTATTTTAGTGACACTGATAGTTTTTGACAATACTTCATGCTATAATTGAGGGGAATATTAGAGTTTGAGGAAAAGTATTTGGGTTGAAATTATTGATGAAATTTGTGAGATGAGTCATGATGGTTTAAGGAGATTCCCCTATGGTGGATTGATTTTATTTGGTATTCTTGGAATAATGATGATCTCATAAATAGTGTCTTTGATCTAATTATTAGAGATAAGATTAATTCATGAGTTTTCTTTAAATATGTGTCCTTATAAATATTTGAACATTTAGAAGTTGGAGGAAGTCATGTTAGGGTGTGTAATTTTCCATGTATATGATGGTTTGTGGGATTATTTGATAGTTTTTTATGTCTGTATCTTTTTAATGATGAAAATATTTTAAGGTATGGAGGATGTGGTAACCATGGTTTTCCTATGTGGAAGATTTAACTCAATTTTGGATTTCTAGATATCCAAAGTATTATAAAGGACAGAATCATAATTTACTTTAGTAAATGATATAATATTTTTTGATGTTTTTATTATTTCTATACCCATGGGATGGAATATGCTGTGATTCTGAGTTAAGAATATTATTTGGGATATTTCATTTTTATTAAATAAATATTATTTTTCATCATGTGTGTGAACATTTAGATATCCTAAAATAATCTCTTGATAGATATTTTGACTTTGTGGTTGATTTCCAAAATGGGAATTTTTACCCAAGCGAGGTATAAACTTTGTTTGGGTTATATACCAAGGGTCTGGCCATTACTGGTATTTTAATTTTGGTTTTTATTTTCCCAATACCCATATTTTCTATATTGTGTTATGCATGTTTTCACACCCTGGAGAAATATTTGGAAAAACAAGTTCTCCATTTTGTGTATCTTCCTATGTAGAATGTGATGGATGGTTTCTCTTCTCTATTAGAGTATATTTTCCAAATGATTTTAGGTTAGTTTTAGATCATATCCCCAGGGTGAAGCTGGTGAGATTTAGGAGGTGATCCAAGGAATGTGTGAGGGTAATCACCCCTATAAGCTACTAGATACTATAGTGGGGAACGCTAATGTGTATTAAAATATATGTGTTATCAGGGAGTAGTTTTAGTGTTTGTGGACCAACATAAGATGGAGAGTCTTGAACATAGGAGTTCAAACTAGTTTTTGGTACAACCCTCTATATTCCAAGGTAGCCCGAAGTGTCTTATTGATAGGAATGTGACTCAAATATATTTCTTCCTACCCATGCACCCTAGAGTGGGAATTGATCCATTTGATTTAGACCTGATGATAAGTAATTATTAATTTACTTCTATTAATCATAGGTATTCATGCACTAATAACCATCCAGGATATAAGATAACCTCTTTCTCATTTTACCACTCTATGGGTTTCTACAAGAGGTTGAGTGAGATGATTACTATAATAAATGAGAAATTATAGTAATAAATAATAATTTTTTTTTAAAAAATATGTACTATAAATAAAAGGTATAAATTTATAAATACTGATATAACTAATAATGATGGACAAACAAAACTAAATAATGTAAGTATAAGGTAGATGTTTCCTGGATCATATTCTCTATTGAAAATCAAAACTATAAGAAGAAAAATATAAAATAAGAATAATAAATTCCATGAAATCAACATAGTTAAATACTAAAAAAATGAGTAGTATTATTTTTGGGGGCTGGATTGAATGAATTTATGGTAAGTAAATATCAACATTACATGAATGTTGTGAATTATTACCATAAGAAATTATGATCATTGAGAATTATGATGGTTGGTAATAGAACTTACATAAATTGACTGCTATAATTATTGTATATTAAGGATAACTATGATAGATAATTTATGCATAAAGAAGAACCTATGGATTAGTTTCTCACTTTTTCCTCAAAAGTTTTTGGAAAATGAAAAAAATTAATTTTCAGTCAGTTAGGAGGAACCATGGAATCAACCAGTGTGAGCATACCATTTTAATATCATTTATTATAGATTGGAAAAGAGGTAGAATCACTGAGGTTCTCCCTTGACCAAGACCATGAAAAACATCCACAATTTAGGTATGAGTGAAATTTTTAGTGGGATAATATCAAGTTAGTGGAAATAAAAACTAGATAAATTATAACAACCTAATATTTTATAAAATAAAACTATGTTCGATAGCATATATGATACACAACACTAAACATAAACAAACCATGAAATTTAATTATTTAAATATGACCATTATAATCTAGTTTGTTAATATGGGGGAGGGGTATGAATATGATTATCTACTTTATGAAATATATATAAATTTACTAATTATTATAAATTTATTGATAAATTCTTAAAAAACAAACACTCAAATTTTAGTAGTCATTCTATTCTTCAAAAATACATTTTTTTTAAAAACAGTTTTTATTTCATCTTGTGGGAAAATATTATAATTAATTTATGGAATTTTTTAGAATTTTTATTTGATAAAAAGGATATCAAAATTAGTTTATGGTGAAATTTTAATAATTTTATGAAATGGTTTATTTTACAATGAAATGTAAAAAGTATAGTTTTTTATTCAAATAGTATTTTCTGTTAAAGTATTTAAAAAGTAAAATTCTTTTTTTGGATTAGATTTAAAATTTAATCAGTTCATTTTTATTAAAAATAATATTATTATAATCTTTGGAATAAATTTTATACTTGAAATTTCTATTAAAACATTTTTATACTTAAAAGGCATTTTTCTAGAAAATTGTCAATTCATTGAATTTTTTTAATCTCAAATTAGTTTATGCCACTTATAGGAATTGAATATAGTCTTTCAAATAAGGTAATAAACAAAGGAATTACTTGGCTTGATGTCTTGCCTGTTGATCTTCTCCCTCTATATGAAAAAGTTTTTAATAAGATCCCCTTCTTCAGACTCATGTAGTTCCTTTCTTTCTTTTTAATAAATGGATATATTACCTTTTAAAAAAAACTTATAGGAATTGAATATTTAAAAATTTATTCCATATTTCTAATTAGTATATCTAAATTTGGTAAATAAATCTATTTTTTTGTACATTATGAATAGTAACTATAGTAAATAATCTTCATAATGATAACGGTAAATCAGACAATTGAGGCTAAAAATAGTATGATAAGGACAAAAAATGAGCCTAAAACTTTACCTTATCCTATTATATTAGTGTATTTCATCTATTTCTATCCATGTTTTAAAAATATGGAAAATTAGTGCCATGTTTCTTTGATATTGACCTTTATATTGTTTTATGTAAAGAAAATTAAAAAATATCATTCTATTTGTTTTATTATCTCTAAATTTTTGACGTATAGATAAATATAGGATGTGTTCAGTAATAAAGGTTTATTTTAAAGATAAATTTTTTTTTGTTATGGTAAATTATTTTTAATTTTTAGTGATTAAATAATTATCCTAAATACTTACGCAATACTGCCATCGTATTTATTCAATTAATAGAAAAATAAAAAAAATTATTTTGAAAGTATTAAAATTCATATTATTTGAATGAATTATTGTGTTTCGTGATATTTTTAGATGAATACAAAATATTATTGATGTGTTATTGTATTATATTTTAATTTCTTTGTTGTCATGTTGTTTTCAAAGTCAAATTAAATTAATATTGTCAAAAATGAAATTAATGATATTTTATTTTAAACAATATTATATTATATTATTTAAATGTCATAAAAATATTTCAAAAGGATATTTAGGATGATAATTTAATAGCCCAGACCTCTCTGGTCCATTCCTTTGTGAAAAATCCAGTGTTTGAGGTGTTCTGGGGTGTCACCATGACTCATTTCAAGGGTTTTCCCAAAATTGAGTTTTCCAAAGGTGAGTCAGGATTGGTAGGTCGCATCGGTAGGTTGTGTTGGTGGTTTACATTAGTAGGTGATGTCTGTAGGTTGTATCAGTATCTCAGTGTTAGCGACTCAACGTCAATAGTTCAACGTCAATGGATTAGTGTCGATGGCTCAACTTCAGCGGCTCAGTATCGGTGGATCAATGTTGATAGGTGCTGTTGGTAGGTGACTCGCTATTAGTGGGTTATGTCAATGACTCACTGTCGATGACTCGTATTGGAGACTCACCAATCAATGAGTTATTTCCATATTTTTCCAGTTTTTCTTGTTTCACCCCTATTATGTTTTATTTTACGTAAATCAAGTTTAATACCTTGTTTGGGAATTTCTAAAGGCGTTTAAAGGATATTAATTATATATTTAATATTATAATTCTCATGAGACATTAAAATACTCAAACATTGTAATTTTAATCGTAATCTTACTTTTAAGTACTTTGAAACCATCTCTATTCCATTGATATAGGATCTGGATCTTTTAACCTGAGACCTTCTCTTCCTAGTGTGTTTCCATTTTTCTCTTGGTGTGTCCAGATCCTTTCTTCCCCATAGATTTTTGTGTTGTATTGTTTCCTTCAGATTTACTTTCCCTTGGATTCTCTTGCTACTTGCGAGACCCCCTGATTTGGCGCAAAGAAGAGTTATTGATCATATGTTCTTTGAGGTAGGGATCCCTTAGTATTGGTTTATTTGCGTATCATGTGGGGTGGTTAAGATAATTTCTCTTTGTGTTTATAGCCTAATCCCATTGTTACATAGATAATCTAACCTATTATAAAGATAATCAGACTTATTATGATAATAGGTTTTATTAACTTAGTAATAAATAAGGGCTGGGGAAGATGATGATTATGATTCTAGTGTTGTTTTATCTGTTATCCTTGATCTATTATATAAATTTTTTTGGTCGTATTCCTTATGAAAATCATGGCTAGTGGTGGTCTATATTTGCGCACCCGACTCATGAATGTTGTTAATATTCTATTGAGCAGTTGTGAAAATGAAAACTTGATCAATCATGTACATTGGGTTAATTAAATGTTCATCCCAAGATCAAACTTGTTCTGTGATAACCCTTGATTCATCAAAGTTGAATTAAAGAATGAGTGTGTTAAATCTGAATACACTTTTCCTTGTTTGGTGTGGTTGTGTACTGTATCTGGATCTTTTCTGTCTTGTGTGGGTTGTGTGGTGCTATGGTTGGAAGCGTGGTTGTGGGTAAAGGGGTGGACATGGGGATGATTCTGTGGGTGTGGTGTGGCATGTTTGTGTAGAATGAAAACTATTTTTGTGGAGTGGGAGTGTGTATTTGTGTATGAGGTAGTGCATGTGGTGTAATGGAATCTTAGATGGAGAGTTTGATTTATTGTGGAATGGATGAACTTTTGAACAATGAGTCTATATCTGGGCTGTGTTATGGTTATTGAAAATGGTCTGTTTGTGCAGTGGCACTGTAACCTAGTTGAGTTTTGTTATTATTGCAGTATGTGATGCTTTTTATATAGTGGGGCTACCGAGGATGGTTTGGGAGGGTTAATTTTAAATAAGGGTGGTGTTACCTTGCGTGTGTGTTTCTCCTGGAGTTTCCAGAGACTGGTATATTAGGAATTGGTGTTAGAGGGGATTATTTTACCTTGGTCCTTATTTCTCTGTTTGGATTTAGAAATGGTTGGTATGGTTCCTTCTCCCTTATAATGTGTGATGTTTGGTAGTTTCCCAGGTAGGGATGGAATCAATAATTTTGGATTGTTAAATAAAGAATGATAATTGGTTGAATGAATTGGTTGGGGTTATAAATTAACTCCGTGGATGGCTGTGTGGTAATGCATTAGAGGTGGAATCAAGGGAATTTTTGTGTGGGTTGGTTTTTGTTTTTAACACCATAAGTTGGATGAGTGTTTGACACCTATATTTATACATGTATTTCATTGTGTTTTCTATATGCACTCCACCCTATTTCATCCCTATGTTCTGATCACTCCCATATTTATGGGGTAGGGTGTCTTTCCCAAACATCTCGGTGGGATGATGGATGGATGGCCACCCTCTCTTCCCCACTCCCTCTATCAGGCGGTGATTTCCCAAGACTCTTAATGTTGTGGTTTGTGAGGCCTAAGTGTGTGCAGGTGAGTTTTGGTTCCCATGTGTCATTGGGATGAGATTATTTTTGGTTCCCAAGTGTATTAGGGATGTGTTGTGGTTTGTTTCCTAGGTGTGTACAGGTAGGATGAGATGGGGTACATGTCCCAGGTGTGTGCGAGTGAGATGAGATGTGGCGTGTGGCCTAGGTGTGTGCAGACAGATTGTGATGTGGTTTTTTTTGGAAGAGGTTGGAGTGCTAGTACACTTTCTGTTAGGGTGTGAGAGTGAATAATCAGTGGGAAATTGGTGCGGGGTACCCTATCATCAATGTGGTTATTTTATTACTTTACTTGACTTGCGTTATATAGTGGGTGTACCTTGGTGAGATTTGGGATGAATATTATAACTTATTCAGTGCTTTGGGTTTCTTCTTTTTTCTAAAGGGGGCATTAGTATGCTTCTCCACTTGTACATAAGAGACATTGGTTTTTCCATATGAGTATACTTGTATACTCACCATATGTATATAAAATATCTTTCATGTTTCCAATAGGACTAAGGTGACCGTCTTGTGCATTACTAGCTGATATGTTGGGATAATTACCATGTATTTTTTTATCTTTGTTCTTTTGGTATTCACTTTGGAAATTTTCATTGTATTTTTAGTAGTTTTACTTAAAACATGCATGTGGGATATATTTTGGATTGTTTTATATATATATATATATTAGAGTTATTTTGAGGTTGATACATCTTATCTCTCAATATTGGTTACTATAAAAAGGGAAATTCCTCCCATGTTGTGAGATTTCTATACCCTCGGTACTGGTCTCCACCCCAAGGCCTACTAGAGGTGGGAATGTAGGGGTGGGTTACTATCTTTTTTTCACCATTTCCAGCTTAGGAGGGACATCTTTGTATGGAGGGGGTCATTACGGAATGATATCAAAGTTTATGGTTGAGAGATAGGATGGAGTTTAGAGTTAGAAACATTGAGGATTTTATGGGATGGTAGGGAAGTAGTGTTAGGTGATCTTGGTGCATGACATAGTCTAGGGAAGACCGCATAAGACATGGTATTTTAGGGCCCTATGTGATATGATGAAATAACTATGAGAATACCAAATGACCAAGTGAGGATACAGTGTTTATAGGGTAGAGAACCTAAGAGTGGTACATGAATCATGATGACTTTTTTTTTTGCTTGAATTTTTAATTTCGGGTAATTTAAATAAATAATTAGTTAAAATAAATCTTGAACAAAATTCCATAATACTCGGGCTTAGGAGTTCTTTGTTTACTTTTAACTCTGTAAACTAGTTGTCATCCATGAGGTGACTCATGAATTGGAGGATTAGCAGGCTGATCTGGCTGATCGGAGAAGGGTTGATCTAGAGGAAGAGGACAAATAATGGCAGAGAATGCTATGTGGCTTCTAGTGGCAGTCTCTAGAAAAGTACATGGGAAGTGTCTTAGACATGTAAATAGAGAGTTGGATCAAGGAAATTAAGATCACATTCATCCTAATTTTGGATCTGATGAAGTATTGGGTTCCATTGGTGGTTATTTAGATGAGGGGAGTTGTGTTTTAGTGGTGGATGTTGTACTGGGGGAGTGAAAGGAGGCTAATGTTCTATGGGTCAATTTTGAGATGGAGTTCGGGGAAAACTTCCTTTCTTTGACCATGAAGCCCAAGAAGAGGCAACATATAATCTCCCTCCAGTAGGGAAGTATTTTAGTATGAGAGTTGGGGATCAAGTTCAAGGGTCTCTTTCCCTTATCTCTGAATATCTTTTCAGATAAGGAGTCTCGGGAAAGAAGCTTAGAGGAGGCACTTCATCCATCTCTCTAGTATGTAGTTACTACCTTCACCTTCCTGACATACCTAGAGGTCCAAAAGAAGGTGGAGGTAGTTTAGAGAATGTAATCATGAGGATTTATATAGTGAGTAGGGGGATAATAGGGTTCTTTGAAGGGAAATCTTATGAGCATGAGGTCTCGGGAACTAGGGCCTTTGAGGTTTTGTCCATCAGGGATTCGACCTCAGTAGTTTTTATTTTGACCTTCTGGTCCTCGTGCCTATCCTACAGGCCTAGGGCTAGTGTTTTTTATTTTTGGAGTTTGTGGGAACCTTCAGAGTCACTTCTTGATGGTCGTTCAAGCTCTGTAAGGTGAAGGTGGGTAGGTTTAGCGCCTTCCTTAGTAGAAAGGACAACATGATCCTACTCCACTAAGGGGAGATGGAGCAGGTAGAGGCCGACCTCAAGGACCTCGACCTGGACGTGGTTGAGGAGGCGGTCTCCAGTAGAGGTTTTGAGGAGATACACATGGATATTTCCATGTCTTAGAGGCATCAGTTCTAGTGGGGCCAGAGATCATTCGAGGTATGATTAGTTTGTTCAATACTCTTGATTATACTTTGTTTGTTTCAGAAGCTTCCACTCCTTCAATGCAATTTCTCTAGCCCATGCTCTAGGATAATAAATAGAGAGGTTTTTCATTCCCCTAGTATTGAGTACTCCAGTCAGAGGTCAGGCCATCTTGTTTGTTGCATGCCAGTGATATAGACTGACAATGGGGCAGCATCAGTCCTGCAGGGATATTTTACTAATATAGATGAAACTATATAATGTAATACTTGGAATTGATTGGTTATAATATATTCATGTTATTATCAACTACTTTCAGATAAGGGTCATGTTTTCAAACATGGATGGAAAATGTGTGGAATTCGTCAGAGAGCAGAGATGTCAGGTGGGCAGTCGTCATGTAGAGCCTTTTCTTTCCTTGTTGGCTAAGTTGTCACTGGGATTGTTAGCTGTCGTGACATTGGAGTATCCCAGAGTTGTTGGGGATTTCTTGGATGTTTTCCCTAAAGAGGTTACGACTCTACCCCCTTTATGTGACATTGAGTTTGGGATAGACTTATGACTCGGTGCTAGTTCGGTTTCAATGGAACCCTACTGGTTGACACCTTTTAAGTTGCAGGAGTTGCAAATTCATATTGACAACTTGATGAATAAGGGCTTTATCCGGGCCAATGATTCACCATGGGGTGATCTAGTCTTGTTATAAAAGAAGGAATATGGTGGTATGAGGCTGTGTATAGAATACTGTAGGTTTAATTAGGTGATGGTCAAGAACCATTACCCTCTCCTAAGGATAAATGATTTTTTTGACCAGTTTAAGGGAGCAAGTTGGATTTCTAAGATCAATCTGCAGTTTGGGTATCACCAATTTAGGGTGAAGGAGGGTGAAACCCTAAAGATTACTTTTAGGTGTAGGTATGTGCACTTTGAGTTTGCTTTTATGTCGTTCGATGTTATGAATGCACCATCCATGTTCATGGGACTTATGAACTCCATATTTCATGAGTTCTTAGACTAGTTTTCATCATATTCATCAATTACATTCTAATATACTTGAAGTCAGAGGAGGAGCATACTGAGAATCTCAGGACTATCCTAGAGGTCCTTCGACGCCACCTAATCTATGGAAAGTTTTCTAAGTTCACGTTTTAGTCATGAGAGGTCAACTTACTTGGACATGTGGTGTCTCAGGAGGGTGTAACAGTGGAACCATTAATGTTATAGTAAGTTTTTTCTTAAGAAGAACCCAAGAATGTGGTATAGGTTTTCAGTTTTCCTGGTCTAGCAGGATATTACCATAGATTTGTACCCAATTTCTCTTGATTAAGAGCTCCGTTGTACACCCTAACCTGAAAAGACCAAGATTTTTTTTTGTGAAGTGAGCCATGCTAGGTAGCATTCGACTATCTGAAAAATAAGATGATTAGTGCTCTAGCGCTCTGGTTTCTAGAGGAAGGTGTGATGTTTTGGGTGTTTTGCGATTCTTTCCATATAATATTGGGGTGTGTGCTGATGAAACAACATGGGTTATATATTATGGGTCTAGAAAGCTATGTCCTCATGATTTAAACTATTCCACCCATGATCTAAAGCTAGTATAGGTTGTGTTAATGCAGAATTTGTGATGACATTACTTCAATTGGGAGTGCTTTTTGGTATTCAAAAACGATAAGAGCTTGAGGAATATCTTTTTCCAGTGAGATCTGAACTTGTGACAATGAAGGTAGATGAAGTTTCTCTAGGATTATAACTTCAATATCTCCTATACCTCAGGAAAGGGAAATGTAATGGCTGATGCTTTGAGCAGGAGGTCGCAGAAGGAAGTAGTTTGGGAATCTACAAATTCTTGGAAGCTGATGGAGGAGTTGGACACCTTGTACTTAGATGTAGGAATATATGGTGATAGAGGCTATCTATTTTAGATGATGGTGCCAACATATCTGAGATAGTAGGCGGAGGAGTCTCAGTGGGGACACTCGGAGGTGTAGGTGATGTGTCATCACTTTGACTATGGTGATACTCTGGAGCGATGGTCGGAGGATGGATATAATTGAATGTTGTTTTGTGGGATGTTTTTTGTTACAGTGGCATTGCATGAGGGAGTTCTACATGAGTTTCATATCTCACATTTAGCAATATATCCGGAAGTTTCCATGATATACTATAGAATAAGGGAGAATTTTTTGTGGCCCGGTATGAAGTAGGAAGTGGCAATGTTTCTGGAAAGATAACTTGTGTTCCAAAAGGTGAAGGTTGAGCACCATTTTCCCAATGATTTTTTACAGCCCCTAGATATCCCTGAGTGGAAGTGGGATGACATGTTGATGGATTTAGTCATAGGGATACCTAAGGCTCAAGGAGGCTCTGATTATATCTAGGTATTTTTGGACCAACTGAAGAAATCAAGTCACTTTCTAGAAATTAAGGAGTCAAGCACAATGGATGCCTTGGAAAGAAGGTATGCGAACAAGTTGGTGCAGATGCATGGGGTTCTGAGATCCATCATCTTAGATTGGGACACACGTTTTACCTTGCGAGTCTAAAGGGGATTTCATCATGCTTATGGCACTCAGTTATGCCTTATCACTATCTTACACCCTCAAACAGATGGAAAGATAGAGCGGAACATCTAGAAATTGGAGGACATGATGTGAGCATGCATCTTGGAAATTGGTGGGTCTTGGGTGTGACTCTTTCCCTTGGTAGAGTTTTCTTAAAATAATAGGTATCACTCTTCCATTAGTATGGCTTTGTTAGAATCCTTGTATGAGAGACCGTGTCGTTTACTTTGTTCTAGGTAGAAGTTGGGGAGATAACTATTCTTGGTCCATACGTGGTGCTGAGTGCAACCAAGAATGTATAGATTTTCCATGAGAGGATGAAGAAAACACTTGACCGAAAGAAGTCATATGTCAATCGTAGGAGGAGTCCCTTGGAGTTCGATGTTTGGGACCATGTGTTCTTGTTGGTTTCCCCTCAATGTGGTATGTAGAGGTTTGGTAGAGGGATCAAACTTTCCCCTAGGTTCATCAGACCCTTCGAGGTGTTGGGGTGAGTTGATGAGGTGGCGTACCAGTTGGCATTTCCTCCATAGTTGGAGAGGATCCATGACATATTTCATGTCTCCCAACTTCGTCACTATCTTTATGATGACTCCCATGTTATTGACTAGGGTGATTTGGACATCGAGGATGATGCAACATTCGTGGAGCGGCCATTGGAGATCCAAGATCTTTGGGAGAATATGCTACATGGACAGACCATTCATTTGGTTCATTTGTTGTGGAGGAATAGTTTCCTAGAGAAGATTACTTTGGAAATGGATACACAAATGTGTTTCTATTACCCAGAGTAATTTTGAGTTTTTCTTGTGTGTTTTTATTTTTGATGTAATGCTTGAACCTAGTTTTCTATAATATGGATTTCTTTCTTATACCCTAATGTGTGATAAAATACTAACATAGGGAGAGGGGGGGACCCAATTCGTAATCCAAATACATTAATGAGGATGTGATTAAACCCATACGGGTGAGTTAGTGCCGCCCAAAGTAGATAGTATATTGATATAGAGGAAGGAATTACCTAATCCATATGTTCGTACAATGCAGTTTTAGTGTTTGTGTGGAGTTACTTATGGTTAGTTTGGGGTATTTTATGTTAGAGGGTTTGTTTTTGTATGTTAAGGTTTCACTTAAACTTTCAAATGACATATGGTGATTTATCCTTGAGAGGTATCTTTTTGGGTGGTTTTTCATACCCATCTTTCTTTTGGGTTTGGTTTTGAATTCTAGTGGGTGAGAATAGTTTGAGAGGTATTTGATGTAATGGTATGGACCTCTCTGGTTCATTACTTTGTGAAAATCTAGTGTTTGATGCGTTCTGGGGAGTCACGATGACTCATTTAAAGGGTTTTCCAAAAAAATAATGTTTTTAAAAGTATAATTGTTTTATATAAATGATAATTATTTAATTACAATTATTTTTTTTATATTATGGAAAAATTAATTCTTTTATGATATCCAAACTACTGATGTCATTTAAAATATATGAGTCAAATATCATCAAAACATATAATGTGAACTTAATTGATTAATTGACTGTATATAACATGGTAATAAATAAAATAAGGGAAAAAAATATGAAATTTTTTATTAATAAATTAAATAGTTAACTTAAGTTGATTATTCAAGAAGAAAAAGAACACGTGTGATGAGTTGGACTCAAGTTAAGGGACACTTTACTTCACAAACCTTATATTTAATGTTTTAAAGATTTTTTTTATAAATATTAATTTTACATGTCCATAATATTATAATCATTTTATGGAAATATTTATTAATTATAAATTAAATTTTATTTCTATTTGGACTTTCCGTCAATGTTATTTTAAATGAATAGTGTTATGTATTTTATATATAATGTTTTAAATTTCTTTACAAAAAAAAGGAATGTTCTATTTTATTTTATACAATGTCAACGAATTTTGATACCTCCATAATGATTGTTTGTCAGAGTAGAGTACTCAAGAGGGGGTGAATTGAGTATCTACAAAAATTTCTGTTTGAAAAGTTTTGTTAAAAGGTTTCCCAATAAAAATAAATATAGCTGAGTTAATCAAGATAATACAGTTATAAAAGTTTGAATGTTCAAATAACTTCTCAGAAGATTGATTAATTCTCAGTAATCTCAATATTAGTTATTGATATTACTTTTGAATCTATTCTAATATGGAAAAAACCATTATAAATTCTATCCAAGATTAACTATGAAAGTAAATATAGTGATTTTTGAATTATACATAAAAACAGAGAAAACTAAATTAAACAACATAGTGGATATAAAACAAGTGATTCAATATCAAGATGAGACCTAATCCACTCTACTTGGAGATCACCTACCACCAATCATTTTATATTAATAAACTTGATCCATACCCTGGATCGGGGTACACAACATTGCACAGGACTATCCAGGTCACACGACCTCTTCTATAGTTATTTGTGGGTATAAACTACCAGGTCACATAGGGACCTCTTCCACACTTATCCGTGATATTAAACAAGTGTAAAAATTTATGAGAGGAAGGATAACTTGTATCTTCAGTTTAGTGCTGGAGACAATGTCTGTTTTAATACACACACACACACACACTTATTGAAAGATAAAAAAATATAGAATAGAGAAAAGATAATGAGATAAGGTTAGAAGTGCTCTGAGTGTTACTCTATGAATATCTGCACTTCTAGGATTAAATAGATGCAAGTATAGAGTCCTATTGTGAGAAACAAAGTATCACAAGTCTAGTGCTTTGGTTTCCAGTTTGATCTGGCTCGTGTTCTTCGTCGATTTTGTATTGCGAAGATGTTATTAACTCTAATCTGTAGTATCATAACTTTTGTAATCATGAATGCTTCATGTGTTCATAATATGTATCTTATTGCATGTGTTAGTTCATTGCTCAAGAATTCTCATGCCTCTGCTGCTCTACCAGCACTTGTTTCAGGGACATGATTTTCTTTTTATTATTGGAGTGCATGTGTTGGAGATAATAAGATGCATGTATTTTCAACCTCGTACCTTATATTGTCTGGTGACATGTCAAAAAAGAAATATTAATTATGTCATTGCATTTAAAAGACCCAAATATGACCATTATAAATTAAATTGAAAATGACAAAACAAATTAAAGAACGGTGTCACAGTCTATCTGGAAATGGTGTCACTTGGAAATGGTGTCACCATGAAATGATATCTTCTTATTTTCATTTGAGTGGTGAGATCGTTATGATGGAATAGTTATATATAGATCATGAACCGATAACACATATGTGGTATTAGGATCATGACGTCTGGTCCTTTGCCAAACTTTTAACGATGTTTTACCAAGGAACCGATGTCACAGACTTCAATAGATATGAAACTGGTTACAGTGTCTGGTCATGGTGTATATGTCATGGTGTCTACTCATGATGTCTGGTCACAGTGTCTGGGTCACAGTGTTTGGGTCACGATGTCTAGTCATGGTGTTTGGGTCACAGTGTCTTGTCACGATGTCTGGTCATGGTGTCTGGTCACTATGTCTAGGTCACGGTGTCTGGGTCCTTTTCTAGAAAACCAGAACTGGTGCCAGACTCATGGTTTCTTAGACTTAGCCAAATATTTGTATATATACTTAAGTATTAATATTCACAGAATGAATTATACTTAATCATTCATAAAATAAATTCATTATAAAAAATTAAATATAGTTTACAAAAATCAGTCATGATGTATAGGAATTAAAATTGTGAGAAAATTTATTTAAATCATAAAGAAACCAACCATCTTTACAGATGAATGGAAACAAATTAAACAATATTTTCAGGATGTATAGTATTTGTGATCATTAAAACATGATTAAAATAGGATGAGTCTAACAATATCCACCTTTTTATGATTAGAAATCATATGAGTGAGATATCTGTTCTTGGTGTATGTGTCTCGCCCCCTTTTGGGATTATCAAAAAGATTATAAAGGGAAATAAGAGAATAGACAATAATAGGTCACAGTAGGCAATAAAAATTTAAAATATAGTGTCATTACAATAATAGGTCACAGTAGGAAACAAAAATATAAGAGAAAGATGTGTCATTAAAAATAGTAGGCAACAAAAATATAAAAATATCCCTATCAAAAGATAATGTTCACTAATTTTCAGAATTGGCTATCTTCCATTTTCCCTTGGCAGCAACATCAGGAGAAGACACAAGAGCATAGGGAGAAGTCAAAGAGGGAAGTGAACCAACTGTTAGAGAAGGAATAGGGAGTCCTTAAAAAACGGAGGATTCCATGGTAGGTTTGGTGGAAGACTGAGGTAATTGTTGGTCTAGGATAACAAATTTTATCTAACTCAGAGCCTGAGAGACAGACATAGAGGTAGAGGAAAAGGTATTGAATGAGGAAGGAGGAAATCTAGGCCACAAGGGTGCAGCTATAGGAGACACAATAGTAGTGTTCTTCATATGAAGATAAGACCTCAATAACTTGATGAGGTCAGCAATAATCTCACCACCATACTACATTGCTTTCTCAAAGTTATATTTGTTCTCCATGAACTTATCCAACAAAGGAGTGAAATCTTTCAGCTTTTGAACTTGAGTTTTGAAAGAATGAGTGACAAGAGGTATTTTCAAATTCTCTACAGGTTACTTGAAATGGTTTGTCATATCATGATTAGAGAAAATCTTATTGAAGTAGAAATCCACCTTCTTAGTAATTTATTCTTGATCATCATTTGCAATCTTGGAATGAATTCTTACCAAATAAAGATCTCTGTCACTATTCATGACAACCACAGATAGAGACTCTTTGTCAAATCCACTTAGCACTGATTGAAGTTCTTACTTAATAACTATTATGAGTAGATCACTGTAAAAGGAGGGTTGAGATGATTGTCCAGAGGTACTAGAAGCTGTAACAACTGATTTAAGAGAATTTAGTTGATTAAGAACTTTTTATAGACATCCCTTATACTCATCATTAAATTTTTTGAGACCAATAAAAAGATCACTCATTTCTTGATATATTTGCTTGTTTCTTTCATCCACCTTATCAGATAAGGAAGTTAGGTTAGGTTGAATTAGAGAGACAACTTACTATGGAATCTGACCACTAACATCCTCAATAGGATGAGAAACAGGATCTGGTCTTGATTTCAACACTCTATGCATATCTTCAACCATATCTCTAAGATACTTCATTTCATCACTCAACTGTTTGTTCTCAATTCCGACCTCTTGAATTTCATGAATAATTTTTGGCTGAATCTGCCATATGATCTTTTCTAACAATAGGGTGGCATCTCTTTCACTTGGGTTTGTTATAGGAGTAGGTTGAGTGTTCATGAAATTTTAAAATCCAGCCAATAAAGTATCTCCAAAGGATTTAAAATTATCCTTACTTAGTAAGGTAGAAGGTTCTTGTGAAGGTTCAGGAACAGGATCTGAGATAGGATCAGGTTCCTTTGTAGAGATAACTTCAAGAGCAGAGACCAGTTTCAATTGAAACATAGTAGATAGATCTACACCTTTAACTGAGGCTTCTTGGGAATCATTCACATCAAAGTATGTTGGGAATTTATACCATGTATCCACAGTTCTTTGATAAACTAGATTAGTAATTTCAATACTTTCTAGATTAGGGTGTTGATCCCCCTCGACAAGTGCATCTCTCACAGGACTAAGAGATTTAGTTCTTTGATCTATTTCCAAAATTTATTCCCTAATATATTCACCCATGTCTTTTCTATCCAACAAAAATCCTTGCTCCATTATTTCCTAATAATATGGGATAATCTCAAGAATAACTTGTTCCTCTAAGTGTTCCTCAAAAGAAGATTCTTTATCAAGAGAAAGATATTCTTCTAGATTCTCTTCCAAAACAACATTTTCCTTTACATTAACAACATAATATTCTCTAGAAGCAGGTTCTTCTTCCAAAACAACAGTTCTTTTAGGAACATGCACTTCCTTCTCAACCATGACTTAAGGAACAGGTCCAATAATTTTTTATCCAAGAAAGTTTTCCCTGTAGGTGCAACAACCTCTTCCTCATCCTCCTCAACAGGATAGTCAACAATTTCATCTGGTTGTAGACTAGGATAAAAACGTTTCTTACATCTTAAGGAATTCACAGCTGTGTTGAACTTTTCATAAACCCTGTCATTATCCTCCACCCATGCTTTTATCCACAGATTTTAATTGATTTTCATCCTTTTGACTATAACCTTTGAGATAAAAAATTCATAATCCTTAATTACTTCTTCATCCAGTCCAAACAACCCTTTTACATGAAGCATAACAGAGATTAACCTTGAGTAGAACAAGGAGGTTGACTTTGAGGTTGCCTTTCTCAACTCACACATATGAAGTATAACATACTTATGTTAATCTTGTATCTATTGTTTATAAGATATATCAAAAATACATACTAGTACTTGGGTGTAACAAAATCTTTTTTTCTTGGACTAATTAGATTCTAAACAAACTTCAATAATAATATGGTTTCACTATCTAGCTCAGTAGTAATATCTATTCTCTTTCTTTTATTTCTATTCAAGCTTCCCAAGGCTTCTTCTAAAATAAAGATCTCACTTGGAGGAGGAGGACCACTCTGGTAGTCCTAAAAAATTCCCTCATGAGGTATCCTTAGGCAAGCAACCCGTACCCTCAAAGAAAAGGTACAACTTTGGCCATTGATTCAACTTCTTACAACAAAACCATCTTCTATATCAAAATGATAATTGAACGAACTGATAAAAATGAGCAACTAGATTTGGTTAAATTGACATTGTATCATTTTTGAACCAATCCCGCCATCCCTACTCATTCAGTACTTTCAACACTAGAGACTTACTTGAAAGCAGCCACATAGGGAAGATTTCCTTTTCTGGCACCACTATTCTGTCAACAAGGTTCGGATTTAGAGGACCTTTTGGCACTATCTTCAGTGATATTTTAATTTTCTTATAAGATCTATGCTTCTCAAGAGTCAAAGAAGATGGTTTCTTCATCCTGGGCATTCAACAATGGTTCAAGAGAGTGAGAGAGAACTGAAGGGTTGAAGGAGGTCTTACAGTTTGAGAGAAGAGAGCTCAGGTGAAGAAAAGAGTGAAACCTATTTCGTTTTTATCATTTATGGATATCAAGCATCGCAAATTCAAAAGCGAAGAAAAGTAAAAGATTAAAATAATCAATCACATTGATATATGTAAGAACCTAGTTCTTATCTTTGAGGTACAAGTTTCTTTCTTTTCTCTTTTCCTTAAGTGTTTTTAATAAAATATGGAAAATGGAGAAGAATACTAATTTTGGAAAGTACACACTGTGTAATTTTCCACACGTCGTATACTTTTGGCCATGTGGGATGAGTACACAGGGCGTGTGGCCATGCCAGCGATGAAGGGTGTAGGAACCAAATATACTCCGTGTAGTGGTCCCTTACACGCCATGTAGTCAGTTGACAGGCGAATAGTAAGGTGGTGACCAGCTATACGACAGAACACGCCGTGTACTCAAGGAGACATGCCATGTAGTCATGTCAGCAGGTGAACAATGCCACACTGGTGGGAAACCGCCAGAGGAACAATTAAAAAATGGGAAGTACACGCTGTGTACTCGGAAGTACACGCCGTGTACTTTGTTTTTTTCGCTTAAAATGGGCAGTAGCCTCCCTAGTTCACAGAGAAGTCATAGAAGGGGAAGAGGGCTCGGGAGAGGATGCCAGAGATTTGGAGATCAGCTGAGTATTCTTATAGAATCCGTTTCCGCCTCGGACGATCTCGTTGGAACCACACGGGTAAGCCCTCTACTCTTCTTTAAACGTTATTTCCAATTATTCCCCTAACGGGAGTTATTTGCGTTTAAGCGATAATTATTTTACCTCAGATATACGACGTTCTTGGACATTTCAGAAGGTTTCATTCGCGTATACCATTCTTTGGTGTTTAAGGTAGGTGTCTTAGTGTTTATTTTCCAACTGTCGTGTGTTTTTTGTGTTTTTGAGCTACAAACCCATGTTTGGGGTGTCGTGTGGCTGAGGTCGTGGCTATTTTTAATACCTAGCATTGTAAAGGTGATTAAATAAAGTTTTAAAACTATTTTTTGGGATCACTGCTTGGATCCAGGACCACCCCACCGGTGTGTTCCTCTATTTAGACATTTGGCCAGGATACCCGTGGGTATGCCATGTTTAAATTATGCATTACTTTTTCCTTGAGAGGAATTGTATGAAAATTTCATGTTTATATGTTGGGCATGGCCCAGTTACTTATGCCTGAGGGCGATGTTTTACTATAGCCTGACGGCGTGACTGTATTAGCCTGAGGGAAACGTACTATTTCTCCTGAGGGAAACCTGTCATGCATGAGATCTTGACTTCTGTGCCTGAGGGCGACACTTCCTATGCCTGAGGCTAACTTTTTTTATGCCTTAGGGTGAGATTCTGAATACCTACGGGTTGGATTCTGATTACCTGAGTGCGATATTTTGTTTGTCTGATGATGCTGTTTGTTTACTTAGAAATTCCCTATGGTGTTTTCTTATATTAAATAGATTAAATGAATAATTAAATGGCAATATAACTGGTATGTTGGTTACTTTTTAGTACTGCTTAGTTTATTGCATTTTACTTTTGCACACTGTTGTTGCACGTTTACACACAGTTGGGCACATGCCTTTGGTGGGTGCCTAATGAGATATATTTCCCACACCCTGTTTGGTTCATGCTTTTTGGCCCAAACAGATTACGTTTCTGCAGGTATAGATAAGGGAAAGAGTCCTTATACAGGTACTTGAGTGCTGCTGAGGAGTAGGGGAGCATGGGATCGGGCTTAGGCTCACGATGCTACCAGCTGTTTCGTTTTTTTTTTGCTTTGTTGTGCTCTATATTATGTTGTACTGCTATGTAACATGTTCTGGCTATTTTCTTAGAACTTGAGACATGTTTCATCATATCTATATAACTGGTTGGTTATCTTTTACTGCAGTTGTTATATTAAATGTGTATGATTTATTTCTTCCTTTGTTGTTTTTGTATGTTTATATTATATTCTGCTACGCTACACTTCGACAAATGAGGGCATAGATTCCCCACTATCAGACCTGGGCCCTCACTGCTAGTCGACAACCTCTGGTGTTTGGGGAAATGCACTTGAGGTCATGTGGAGAACCAGGTTCGGGGCACCCGTTGAGTGGCACCCGGAACCGGGACGTTACAAAGTGGTATCAGAGGGGTTCTATTCTTTGACTTACTATTTGGAGCCTTAGTCAAAGATATGATGAGAATGGTAGTTGTTAATAAGATGTGCCCGGGCATAGCTAACCAATGTACAGGGAAAAACCAATTTACCTCGTATTGAAATTTTATTGATTTTTCAATTTACGGTTAATTTGATTTCACTGTTGGGTGACACACTTGTGATTGTGTTGTTTATATTTTATCTATGGGATCTATTTTGTTGCAACCCAATGAGATGAGGGTATGATTTCTCATGCATCATTTAGTCACATGTTATAAATCACATGCCATGCATAGTTCCATGCCATGTAGGTGCATTAGAAATTGCATGCTGTTTTGATAGTTGTTGTGCTAGAAAGGCATGATGTTGTGATAGCTGCTTGATAAATACCTGCTATGTGATAGGGTATTTTGTATGAGGCGGTTTATAGAATGGATGCCAAACTTTGGTTTTTGGGGAGTATGGGCCCCAATTTACCGGAATTTGGTCGATCATTGACTGTTATTTTATTATAACATAGATAAGATGTCAAAAATTGATTCGTGGGGAGTATGGGCCCTCACAGATCGGAATTTGACATTAGGTGTTGTTTTTCATTATTTTCTGGGCTCTGGAGTAGTTTCTGAGGCATACTATCTGGAAAACCCAGTATACACACCGTGTGGTACTTTAGACACATCGTTTATGGTCTTCTGTTTGGGAAGAAAAATAAAATTTTTGAGTACACTCCGTGTGCCCTAAGTACACGCTGTGTAGTCTCTTTCTGTGTCACAAACCGTGTGGGCAGCGACACGGGGAAGGGAAATGTTGTGGGAAAACACACCGTGTATCCTTTGTACATTCCATGTAATGTTGACTCGGTGTCTGCCATGTAACTAACAACATGGGTGGAGGAAACCTTAAGACATACACGCCGTGTCCATTATAGAACACACCGTGTAGTCTGGCATAGGGACCCGATCGTGTAACTAACAACACGGGTCGGTGTAATCCCTTCGAGTACACGCAGTGTATATATCGAACACGCCGTGTAGAGTGATCCATGTATCCGGCCGTGTACCTAACAACACAGGTCGGCAGAGCGCGTCTAGTACACGACGTGTACCTGTGGGACACGCCGTGTAGTCTTGTCCAAGGACAGACCGTGTGGAGTTAGCAGTGTGGATGGGAAACAGGGTAGTGTACACGCCGTGTGTGGGTGTAACACGCCGTGTAGTGTCAAGCCGAGTAGTCGGACGTGTCACAAATGACATGGGCAGTTGGAAAATTACACCATACACTCCATGTAAACTATATACACGCCGTGTCATTTTGTTGAACAGGAGACGTGTGGCTTAGCCGAGTCGAAGGACCCGGGCAGGGGAAGGGAAGTAGAGTACAGGCCGTGTAGTCATTATACACGCCGTGTAGTCTTGTTTTTCAAATCTTGAAATGCTTTATTTCTCTTGTTCGCTTGTGGTTCCTTCGCTTTCAGCCTTGATAAACTTGAATCTAAGGTGTGAATTTGACCTTGTAGTGTCATGCCACCGAGACGACCGCACGTTGTTCACCAGGAGAGCAGCAATGACTATACTCCAGAGATAGTAGTCCATGGGCTACCAGGGGATCCTTCAGCAGAGCTAGATGTGGCACCAGCTGCTATACCGGTCATAGGCGTAGAGGCGCAGTTCCGTGAAGGCTTTATGTGGTTCATGCAGAACTATCAGGGGGCACCATAGGCTGCCACATCTATGGCTGAGCTGACACGTATCTTCTAGCAGCAACATCTGCCTATGTTTTCAGGGGATGGAGGACCACAGGCTACGAAGTATTAGTTAGGATCGATGCAGACTATTTTCGAGCACCTTGAGACGCCTCCAGGGAAGAGGGTCAAGATCATGACTTATATGCTGCGTGATTCCGCTAAGAAGTGGTGGGATGTTACCACCCAGTCAGAGCATCACAAAGACATGGTGTGGGAAGATTTTCAGGAAGTCTTCTATGACTTCTTATTTCTCGAGACGTTGAGGGAAGATAGAGCTCGAGAGTTCATGAATCTGCATCAGGGCGCTATGTCGGTGATGAACTATTTTTCTCGTTTCAACGAGCTTCAGTGTTTTTCACCCGTACTGGTGGGTGATGAGATGTTGAGAGCCAGACGTTTTGAGGATGGTCTTCGTTATGACATCTGAGTGCTGGTGAATGTTTTCAGGTTTCCTAGAGTACATGCTATTGTAAACCAAGCTTTTATTACAGAGAGAAACCTACGGGAAGCTGGTGGTGTGGTCCAGGGCGGTTCGGCACCAGTTACTGGTACTATTTCTACTGGAAAGAGGAAGAGACAGATGGATTTCTCTCAGGGTGGCAGTACCAGCCAGGCAGTTTCTTCAGGTGGCCCGATCAGGTGTTACCAGTGTGGTAGAGAGGGGAACAAGAGACCGCAGTGTCCACGTGACCCAGTGGAGTGCCGAGCTTGCGGCAAGATGGGTCATCTTCAGCGCTTTTGCAGGGAGTTTCTACCAGTGGCTAGTGAGAGGGGTTCTATGTAGACTCTGCATGTGGGAGTAGGAGCAGTGGCTTCTTACCAGTCAGGTAACTGGAATATGTCAGGGCATGCAGGTAGAGATGGTGGTCACAACCGTGGTATCCAGACACCAGGATCTCAGAGGCAGCAGGGCGGGACAGCTCAGGGTAGCCAGGTTGTCTCACAGGGCCACGACACTAGGCATGCATATGTAGTGCAACAGACCCAATAAGAGCAGGATCCCAGACCTTCTACTTTTAGAGGTACTATTCTAGTAGCTTCTATTTTATCTTCAGTACTTTTTGATACGGGTTCTACACATAGTTTCATATATGTGCCCGTTGTGGAGAGCCTTGGGCTCTGTGTTTCTACTTCTTCTGATATCATTACTCTAGACACTCCGTTGGCGGCTAGAATGGCTGGTGTGCATCAGTGCAAGGAGTGCCCCCCTTGAGGTTGGAGGATATCACTTTGTTTGGGACCTCTATGTATTAGAGATGACAGCTTATGATGTCATTCTCGGGATGGACTGGTTGGTTCCCTTTTGTGACTTTGTAGATTACTATCGTCGCATGGTGAGTTTCACATCATCAGAGGGTAGAAAGTTTCTATACAAGGGCGAGTGGGATGTTCAGGCAAGTAGAGTTGGACCAGATCATCATGGGCGAGGTGGAGTCACAGCCCAGATTGCGAGTTTATATCTGGATGATTAGGGAACTTTTCAGAAGGATTTCCCTCCAGTGGTTGATCATTTCAGGGTTGTCTTCCCGAACGAATTTTCAGGTCTACCTACAGAGAAAGAGGTGGATTTCTATTGATATTATTCCAGGAGTAGAACCGGTGTCCATTCCTCCTTATAGGATGGCTACACCTGAGTTGCAGGAGCTCAAGAGGCAGTTAGAGGAGTTATAGGCAAAGGGATTTATCTGACCCAGTACTTCTGCGTGGGGTTTTCCGATCCTTTTTGCAAAGAAATCGGATGGTACCCTTAGACTCTGTGTGGATTATCAAAAGTTGAACCAATTTACGGTCAAGAACCGATATCCTTTGCCAAGGATTGATGATCTTTTTGATCAACTTCGTGGAGAACGAGTGTTCTCGAAGATTGACTTGAGATCAGGATATCATCAGCTGCGTGTTAGACCATCTGATATACCTCTCACAGCTTTCAGGAGAAGGTATGGTCTATACGAGTATACGGTTATGCCGTTCAGACTCACGAACGCACCAGAAGTTTTCATTGATCTGATGAATCGTGTTTTCCATCCTTATCTAGACTCCTTTGTGGTAGTATTCGTGGACGATATCTTGGTGTACTCTCACACTCGACATGACCATGCCACTGATATTGAGATCGTATTGAGTACACTAAGAGATCATCGGCTATATACTAAGCTCTCAAAGTGCCACTTTTGGATGGACCATATTCATTTCCTGGGTCATATCATCTCAGAGGCAGGAGATGCCGTGGACCCAGAGAAGGTAAGAGCAGAAGTTTCCTGGGAGCAGCCTAAGAACATGTTTGAAATAAAGAGTTTATTAGGGCTGTCTAGTTACTACAGACACTTAATCCAGGACTTCTCCCACTTAGCAGCGCCTTTGTAGGGTTTTACTAAGAAGGGTGTGAACTTCATTTGGCCAGAAGCTTGCGAGACAGCCTTCCAGGACCTGAAGGAAAGGTTGACATCAGCACCAATCCTGATACTCCCAGAGCAAGGGAAGAGCTATACAGTTTTTTGTGATGCATCAGGAATTGGGATGGGAGCAGTGTTGATGCAGGGTGATTGAGTGGTTGCGTACGGGTCTCGGAAGTTGAGTCCACATGAGAGGAATTACCCGACACATGATCTCGAGTTAGTTTCAGTTGTGCATGTGTTATGCTGTTGGAGGCATTATCTATTGGGAGAGAATTTTTTGGTTTTCACCGACCACAAAAGCCTCAAGTATATTTTTACCCAGCGTGACTTGAATCTGAGGCAGCGAAGGTGGGTCGAATACCTTCTGTCCTTTGATTTTGAGATTTCCTATACACCTGGTAAAGGTAATTCAGTAGCTGATGCACTGAGCAGGAAGACTCAGATACAGGTTGTGCAGGAGGCCAGTGGTGAGTGGCAGCTTATGGCTTTTTTCTCCGAGATGCATCTGGAGGTGCACAACAGTCAGGGGAAGACTTATCTTTCCTCTTTAGCTGTGACTTCTACCCTCCTGGATAGAGTTAGGATGAGACAACTATCTGATTTAGAAGGCCTAGTTCTACGGGAGTCGGTGGAAAGTGAGGAACCTCCTCCTAGTTGGATGATAGGCGACGATGAGGTTCTGTGTTTCCATGGACGAGTATGGGTTCCAGGGGATATACGCGAGGAGATGATGCAGGAGTTTAATGCTTCAGCTTGGGCAGTTCATCCCGGGGTTACCAAGATATACTGAGACTTGAGACGTCAGTACTGGTGGCCGAGTATGAAGAGAGAGGTAGCTGGTTTTGTTACGAGGTGTTCCACTTGTCAGCAGGTGAAGGAGGAACATCAGAGGCCATCCGGACTGTTACAACATTTACCCATTCCAGAGTGGAAATGGGATGATGTCGTGGTGGATTTCGTGATGGGGTTTTGGAGGTCACCTCGAGGCAATGATACCATGTGGGTTGTTATGGATAGACTTACGAAGGTAGCTCACTTTTTGCCGATCAAGGAGACCTTCGGTGTTGACAAGCTCAGGAATTTGTATATCCGAGAGATCGTACGTCTTCATGGGGTTCCTAGTTCTATCGTTTCAGATAGTGACTCCCATTTTATGTCTCGTTTCTGGCAGAGTTTTCAGAGGGCGCTGGGTACATAGGTACTTCTGATCATAGCATACCACCCTCAGACAGATGGCCAGTCAGAGCGTATGATACAGGTGCTTGAGGACATGTTGCGAGCATGCATCCTAGACTTTGGGGACTCTTGGGAGAATCATATACCCCTAGTCGAGTTTTCCTACAATAACAATTTCTAGGAAACTATCGAGATGGCACCTTGCGAGGCTTTATATGGTAGGCCATACCGATCACCTTTGTGCTGGTCAGAGGCAGGTGAGGCAACTTTACTGGGACCATGTCTCGTGCAGGAGACTACTGAGTTGGTTCAGTTGATCCCGAAGTGGATGGATACCGCACAGTATCATCATAAATCTTATGCTGATCGTCGCAGACGACCCTTGAAGTTCATGGTCAGGGATCAGGTTTTCTTGCGTGTCTCGCCGAGGCTGGGACACAAGCGGATTAGGAGATAGGGTAAACTTTCACTGAGGTATGTGGGGCCGTTTGAGATTCTAGAGAGAGTCGGTCTTGTTGCCTTCCGGTTACAGTTACCACAGAGGTACCGGGATATGCACGATGTCTTCAATGTATCTCAGTTGTGCCGCTATCATTCAGACCCGTCTCACACCTTTCAGCATGAGGAGGTTGCACTTCAGATGGATGCATCCTTTGAGGAGCATCTGATTTGTATCGTTGACAGGAGTGTGAAGGTTCTCCGAGGCTGGTCAGTTCCTCTCGTACGGGTGCTATGGCAGCATGGCCGAGTGCAGGACAAAACCTGGGAGCGGGAGACCAACGTATGTGCTCAGTGGCCAAAGCTGTTATGAACTTTATCTTCTCTACCCTTGGAAGGGAAATTCAGGGATGAATTTGTTTAAGGGTGGAAGTTTGTAAGAACCCGGTTCTTATCTTTGAGGTATGAGTTTCTTCTTTTCTCTTTTCCTTAAGTGTTTTTAAGAAAATATGGAAAATGGGAAAAAATCCTAATTTTGGAAAGTACACGTCGTGTACTTTTCCACACGCCGTGTACTTTTCCACACGCCATGTTCTTTTGGCCGTGTGGGATGAGTACATAGGGCGTGTGGCCATGTTGATGATGAAGGGTGTAGGAACCAAATATACGTCGTGTAGTGGTCCCTTACACGCCATGTAGTCAGTCGACAGACGAATAGTAAGGCGGTGACCAGCTATGTGACAGAACATGCCGTGTACTTAAGGAGACATGCTGTGTAGTCATGTCGGCAGGTGAACAGTGCCACGCTGGTGGGAAACTACCAGAATAATAGTTAAAAAACGGGAAGTACACGCCATGTACTCGGAATTACACACCGTGTACTTTGTTTTTTTTTCGCTTAAAATGGGCAGTAGCCTCCCCTATTCACAGGGAAAGCATAGAACGGGAAGATGGCTTAGGAGTGGAGGCCGGAGCTTTGGAGATCAGCTGAGCATTCATCTAGAATTCGTTTCCACCTCGGACGATCTCGTTGGAACTACACGGGTAAGCCCTACACTCTTCTTTAAACGTTCTTTCCAATTCTTCCCCTAACGGGAGCTATTTGCGTTTAAGTGAGAATTATTTTACCTCAGATCTACAACGTTCTTGGACGTTTCATAAGGTTTCATTCGCGTATACCATTCTTCGGTGTTTAAGGGAGGTGGCTTGGTGTTTATTTTCCAATTGTCGTGTGTTTTGTGTATTTTTGAGCTACGAACCCATGTTAGGGGTGTCATGTGGCTGAGTCCATGACTATTTTTAATACCTAGAATTTTAAAGGTGATTAAATAAAGTTGTAAAACTGTTGTTTGGGATCAGTGCTTGGATCCAGGACCACCCCGCCGGTGCATTCCTCTGTTTAGCTGTTTGGCCAGGATACCCGAGGGTATGCCATGTTTAAATTATGCATTACTTTTTCCTTGAGAGGAATTGTATGAAAATTGCATGTTTATATGTTTGGAATGTCCCGGTTACTTATGCCTAAGGGCGGTGTTTTACTATAGCCTGAGGGTGTGACTGTATTAGCCTGAGGGAAATGTACTATTTCGCCTGAGGGAAACCTTTCGTGCCTGAGGGCTTGACTTCTGTGCCTGAGGGAGAAACTTCCTATGCCTGAGGGAAACTTCTGTTATGCCTGAGGGTGAGATTCTGAATACCTGTGGGTTGGATTCTGATTACCTGAGGGTGAGATTTTGTTTATTTGAGGACGCTGTTTGTTTACTTAGAAATTCACTATGGTGTTTTCTTATATTAAATGGATTAAATGAATAATTCAATGGAAATATAACTGGTAAGTTGGTTACTTTTGAGAACTGCTTAGTTTATTGCATTTTACTTTTGCACACTGTTGTTGCATGTTTACACCCAGTTGGGAACATGCCTTTGGTGGGTGCCTACTGAGATATACTTCTCACACCCTGTTTGGTTCATGTTTTTCTGCCAAAAAATTATGTTTCTGTAGGTATAGATAAGGTAAAGAGTCCTTATACAGGTACTTGAGTGCTGCTGAGGAGTAGGGGAGCATGGGACTGGGCTTAGGCTCGCGATGCTACCAGTTGTTTTGTTTTTTTTTGCTTTGTTGTGCTATGTATTATGTTTTACTACTATGTAACATGTTCTGGATGTTTTCTTAGAACTTGAGACATGTTGCATCATATCTATATAACTGGTTGGTTATCTTTTACTACAGTTGTTATATTAAATGTGTATGATTTATTGCTTCCGCTATTGTTGTTTTATGTTTATATTATATTTCGCTTCACTACACTTTGACAAATGAGGGCATAGTTTCCCCACTATTAGACCTGGGCCCTCGCTGCTAGTCGACAGCCTCTGGCGTTTGGGGAAATGCGCTTGAGGTCATGTGGAAAACCAAGTTTGGGGAACCCGTTGAGTGGCACCCGGAACTGGGACATTACAATATAGGTTATAATATGTAATTAAAATGAAAAAGTTTCTTTATGGTAAGACCGTAACAGAATTTCATGGTGAGACTGTAATAGGTTTTTCATGGTGAGACCATAAAAGGTTTTCACGGTGAGACCCTAATAGTTTTTCTTGGTGTTATCTCTATTGTGTGACTTCAAAATGGTGTGACCATATTATTTGAAATAGTATGTGCCAGACAGTAACTGAGAGATATTAACTGTGAGACTGTAAACATGAAACATCATCTTTTAAGATAATAAACTGTATAACAGTAAGAGTTAGATAGTAATCTTAAGACAATGACTTGTGAAACCATAAACTGTGAAACAATAATTTGTGAAATAGTACACTTACTACTTAAGATTTATCATTCCCAATTCATATATGATATAATATATTATTTCAGAATTTAATGGTTTGGTGAATATATCAGCGAGCTGATATTCAGTTCTAATGAATTCCAAATTGATATCACTTTTTTGATAATGGTCTCTCAAAAATTGATGTCTTATATCAATATGTTTTGTCCAAGACTGTGAAATAGGATTTTTGGAGATTTTAATAACACTTGTATTTTCACAATTTATAGGTACATGCCAGAATTGATATCCATAATCTAGTAATGCGTGTTTCATCTACAAAATTTGTGCACAAAAACTACCAGCAACTATGTAATCATCTTCTACAGTAGATAATGAAACATAGTTTTGTTTATTACTACACCCTAATACTAGTAACTTTCCTAAAAAGTGACATGTTCTAGAGGTTATTTTTTTTATCTAACTTAAAACCACCAAAATCTGTATCAGAATAACTAACTAACTCAAATGATTGTCCTATGGGATAGAATAGTCCTAGATTGGGTGTATGTTTGAGGTATTTAAAAATCCTTTTAACATCATTTAAATGAGATTCCTTAGGGTTTTCTAGAAAACAAGCACACATACATATAATAAACATAATGTCAGGTCGACTAGAAGTTAAGTAGAGTAAGCTTCAAAACATTACTCTGTAAGTGGTTTGATCAAAAGATTTTCCATGTTTATTAAGATCCAACTTACAAGTAGAAGTCATTAGAGTTTCACTACTTTTAGTGCTATCTAATCCAAAACGTTTTAGAAGATATATAGTATATTTTCTTTGATTTAAAATCATACCATCATTATTTTGAAAGATTTGAAATCCAAGAAAGAATTTTAGTTCACCCATTAAACTCATTTTAAATTTTTTTTGCATCATTTTAGAAAATTCAATACATAAATATTTTTTTGAAGATCTAAAGATAATATTGTCCACATAAATTTTAACTACTAAAACATCATTGGAAATTCATTTTATAAAAAGGGTAGGACCAGTTATACCTTTTTTTTAAAACCTTCGGAAATAAGAAAAGTACTTAATCTATCATATCAAGCTCTTAGATCTTGTTTTAAACCATATAAAGATTTTTATAATTTGAAAACATGATTTGGAAAGTGAGGATTTGTAAAACTAGGGGGTTTCTCAATAATGAAATCCTCATATATATACCCATTTAGGAATGCACTCTTAATATCCATTTTATATAGTTTGAAATTCATATGTGCACCATAAGAAAGTAGGATTCTGATTGCTTCAAGTCTAGCTATTAGTGAAAAGGTTTCCTCATAGTCAATTCTTTTTTCTTGACTATAGCCTTGTGCAAACAATCTATCATAGTTTCTAACTATGTTACCAGTTTCATCTACCATATTTATAAACACCCACTTAGTTCCTATGGTAAATGTGTCTTTGGTTATGTAAAAAAGTTTCCAAAATTTGTTCATTTCAAACTGATTAATTTCTTCTTGCATAGCCATCAGCCAAAACTCATCATTGATAGCATCATTAATGTTTTCAGGTTCAAGCGGTGATAAGAAGACTTGATTTTCAACCTGATTTCTAAGAGAATATCTAGTTTTAGTTGCTTTATCTAAATAACTTACAATATCTAAAGGATGGTTCTTAAGGGTTCTAACAGCTCTAGAAAAAGAAAGACTAGTGATTTCAGGTTCTTCAATAGGTTCGGGTTCATTATGACTGGAATCTGAATAATTTCCAGAATTGGAAGTTTCCACAAATTCCTTTACAGGATGGTTAAAGGATTTTGAATTGATGTCCATATTTGACACATCATCTTCCAGGTTCCCTAGAGTGGTCTTAGGCTCATGTGGATCTGTCTCACCAAATTTAACATGGACAGAATCTTCCAAACATTTTGTTATTTTGTTAAACACACTATAGGCTTTACTAGAGATTGAATATCCTATAAATATTCCTTCACCACTCTTGGATGTGATTTTTTCAAGATTATCCTTGGTATTAAGGATATAGACTTTTCAACCAAAAACTTTGAAGTAGATTACTTTGGGTTTTCTATTGTTCCATAACTCATATTGAGTTCTTTTAATAACGGTTCTAATCAAAACTCTATTAATAATATAGAATGATGTATTTATAGCTTCAACCCAAAAATAAATAGGTAATTCATATTCACTAAGCATTGTTCTTGCACTCTATTTCAAGGTTCTATTTATTCTTTCTATAACTCTATTTTGTTGAGGTGTTTTAGAGGAAAAGAAATTATGAGTATATCCATTTTGTGAGAAAAAATATTCAAACTCTTGATTTTCAAACTCACGGCCATGATCACTTCTTAAGGATTTAATTTTACTTCAACTAAGATTTTCTACAGTTTTAGCATGTTTTATGAAATGAGGGCATGCTTCACTTTTTTGATAAAAAAAGTCCAAGTATATCTTGAAAAAATTCATCTATAAGAACATAAACATAGTGATTCCCATTTAAACTTGAAACTCTAGATGGTCCAAACAAATCCATGTGAACCAACTCGAGAGGTTGAGAAGTTGACACTTCTTTCTTTAGTTTGAAGGAAATTTTGTGCTGCTTTCCCTTTTGACAAGGATTACACACTTTATCATTTGGAAACTCAAGTTTTGGTAGATCTCTGACTAAGCTTTTTATAGTTATATTTCTAAGGGAGTGAATATTACATAGTCCTAGTCTCCTATGAAAAATCCAAGACTCTTTGTGAAATACACTTAAACATAAAGCATTTTGAGAAACTAAAGAATCTAAGTTAACATAGTATAAATTTTCATTTCTTAATGAAGAAAACATTAAATTCATCTTTAGAATTAAAAACATTACAAGCATCATTTTAAAATATAACATGAAATTCATCATCACATAGTTGTGAAATACTAAGCATGTTATATTTCAATCCATAAAAAAGTACTTTGTAAATTAAAACTGAGTTAGAGTTACTGATTTTTCCAAGGCCACTGATTTTTTCCTTTGGCATTGTCACCAAAGGTGACATGTCCGCCATCAATTTTTATTAAGTTCTTGAAGAATGAATATTATCATGTCTTGTGTCTTGAACACCCACTATCCATGTACCATAAGATTTTATAGGATCTCTTTAAGCAATTCTCTTGCAAAATAGTCAAATAAAAATAGACTTTAGTACCCATATCTGTTTGGGTCTAGTAATATTAGTGACTAGTGCTTTAGGAACCCACATATTCTTCATAGGTTTCCTATAAGCATTGTGTAAAGTTCTTGAAAAATAAACTCAATTTGGTCCAAAAATGCTTGAAACTGTAGAGAGTGTATCATAATTTTAACTAGCTGAATGTTTTCCAGAACTAGATGTAAAACTATATATCCTAGACTTAGAAATAAAATTGGTTTTTCCAAAATTTCTTTTACCAGGACAATAGCCAATACCATTAGTATATTTAGGAGTAATCTGTTTACCTAGAATTTGTACCAAAGTATATTTAGCATTAGTAAACCTTTCAAAGTCCATTTTTAATTGATCATTATATAGATTTAGTTCATTATTTTCTTTGAGTAATTGAAATTTTTTCTCCCTTTCTACAGTAAGTTCAGATTTAACAGTTGAGGTAAGAGCATACTATTTCTTTAAAGACTTGTATTTATCTTTTAGTTAATTATATGTCTCTTCAAGCATATTACAGTACTCAAACATTTCTTATTTAGAAATTTTATCAGAATCAATTTCATATCTAGAATAATAGGAATTGTGTACAGGAGATTCCAGTGTTACCTCAGATGTGTTTGTCATAAAACAAATATTGGATTTGTTATCCAGTTCATCATGTGAAGATTCTGAGTCACTTGAACTATCCTAAAAATCACTCCATGTTTCTTTCATTTCCTTTTTATAATTTCTATCTTTGTCATCATATTTATTATTGTACTTGAGCTTGGGACAGTTATCCTTTACATGTCCCTTTTTCTTACATTCATAGCATACAATATCATTAGAATTGTCTCTTCTATTCCAATAGTTCTTCCAGCTTCCCTTTTGACCATATCTTCCTTTGAAGTTAGGATTTCTAAAAATTTTCTTTTTCTTCTAAAATCTCTTAAACCTTCTAGATAATGGAGCCATCTCCTCATCACTGTCCGGTAATGATTGTTCACTATTGAAAATTTCTATAGAGACTTCCAATTTTTGTTTTTCTTTGTGTTTAGAGGTGGTGGTCTTAAATGCAACATATTTTCTTTTGGGTTCATCCTCTTCTTCCTTGTTGACTTTAAACTCCTCTTCATACATCATTAGTTTCCCAATGAGTTATTTTATAGGTAACTTGCTGATGTCACATGAATCTATAACAGAGACAGAGGTTCCTCTCTATCTATCAATTAGGCATCTGAGAATCCACATGATTTTTTCTTTAACAGTAACTTCTCTTCTAAGAGAGATCAATGTGTTGAAAATTTCATTGAACCTGAGATAAATGTCAGAAATAGCCTCATCATGTTTCATTTTAAAGTTATCATATTTAATAGTATAAGTATTAAGTCTCATTTCTTTCACACTAGAAGTTCCTTCATGTGAAACCGACAAAGTTTCCAAAATTTCATGGGCAATTTTACGTGGCGAAATTATGTTAAATTGCTCATCCCATAAAGAGAAATATAAATCATTCATGGATTTGAAATTATTATTTTAGGAAGTCTTGGTTAGTTCATCCCAAGTTATTCTATCTGTATAATTAATCTTATACTCATCTATAATTAAAGACCAAATTTTAAAACCCATACTTTCTAAATGCATTTTCATTTTAATTTTCCATTGGGCATAATTGGTTCCATTAAAGAATGGAGGCCTGTTTGTTATAATACCTTCCATTCTATTATCCATAATAAATAAATACTTTGAAAGAGATATAAATTTAGAATTAACATAAATTTAAAAATCTTTAAAGTACAACTAAAATCACAGTTGAATAGTTTCAAAAATAGAGTCTTAACAGGAATAACAAACTCCTCTAATACCAAATGTTTCTCAGAGTAGAGTACTCAAGAGGGGGGTGAATTGAGTATCTATAAAAATTTCTATTTGAAAATTTTTCTTAAAAGGTTCCCCAATAAAAATAAATACAACCCAGTTAATCAAGGTAACACGGTTATGAAAGTTTGACTATTTAAATAACTTCTCATAAGATTGATTAATTCCCAGTAATCTCAATATCAGTTATTGATATTACTTTTGAAGCTATTCTAATAAGGTAAAATAATTATAACTTTTTTCCAAGATTAACAATCAAAGTAAATCTAGTGATTTATTAATTATACACCAAAACAAAGAAAACTAAATTAAAAAAAACATTAGATACAAAGTAAGTGGTTTAGTCTCAATCTAAGACCTAATCCACTCCACTTGGTGATCACCTCTACCAAGTAGTTTATATTAATAAACTCGATCCATACCCTAAATCAGGGTAAACAACAGTGCATAGGGCCGTACACGTTACATGACCTCTTCCAAAGTTCTTTGTGGGTATAAAATAACAAGTCACATTGGTACCCATTACACATTTATCCTTGGTAGTAAACAAGTGTGAAAAGATATGAGAGGAAAGATATCTTGTATCCTTCAGTTTAGTGCATGAGATAGTGTGTGTTTTAATACAGACACACACACACTGCTCGAAAGGTAAAAACAATACATAATAGAGAAAATATTATGAGATAAGGTTAGAAGTGCTTGAGTGTTATTCTATGTAGCTCTGGACTTCTAGGATGAAGTAGATGCAAGTATCGAGTCCTCTTGCGAGAAACAGAGTATCGAAAGTCTGGTGCTCTAGTTTCTAGTTAGATTTGGCTCATGTTCTTTATGGAGTTTGTATTGTGAAGATGTTATTGACTTTTATATATGGTATCCTAGCTTTGGGATTTTTTAATTCTTTGTGTGTTATTCATATGTATCTTTTTTCATGTGTCGGTTCTTTTCTCATGAATGCTCGCGCTTCTACTACTCTACCACCGCTTGTTTCAAGTCCACAATTTTATTTTTATTCATGGAGTGCATATGTTGGAGCGGACACGATGCATGTATTCTGCACCTCACAACTTGTACTATTAGGTGACATGTCTACAAATAAATATTAATTATGTCTCTGCATTTAAAAGACTCAAATATAACCGTTATAAATTAAATTGAAAATGATAAAACAGATTAAAGAATGACATCACAGTCTGTCTGGAAACAATGTCACTTGGAAACAGTGTCACCACAAAATGGTGTCTTCTTAATTTCCTTTGATCAGTGAGACAGTTATGATGACATAATTATATATAGATCCAGAACCAGTAGCGTAGATGCAGTGTTAGGATCACAATGTCTGGTCCTTCGCCAAACTTCGAACAGTGTCTTAGTAAGGAACCAGTGTCACAGACTTCAATAGATCTGAAACCGGTTACAGTGTCTGGTCACAGTGTCTGGGTCACGGTGTATTGTCATGGTGTCCGGTTACAATGTCTTGGTCACGGTATCAGGGTCACTATGTCTAGTCACAGTGTCTGGGTCACGGTGTCTGGTCATAGTGTCTGGTCACGGTGTCTAGTCATGGTGTCTGGGTCGTAGTGCCTGGGTCCTTTTCCAGAAAACCAAAACTGGTGGCAGACTCACGGTTTATCAGACTTAGCCAAATATCTATATATAGACTTAAGAAGTAATATTCATAGAATGAATTATACTTAATCATTCATAAAATAAATTCATTATAAAATAAATTAAATTTAGTTTAAAAAAATCAGTCATGATTTATTGGAATCAAGATTGTGAGAAAATTTATTTAAAGCATAAAGAAACCAACCATATTTACACATGACTAGAAACATATTAAAAAATATTTTCAGGATGTATAAGATTTATGATAATTAAAACATGATTAAAATAGGAGGATTCCAACAATGATTATTTTTTTGGATTTATTTAAAATATTCTATGTTTTATTTAAATAAAATTCCTCATTCCAATTTTTTTGGGAATTTTAGTTTTGAAAATTGGATTTTAAATAAAAGGTATATATCAATATCAAAAAATGTTTTCTTATTAGTGAAATTAATGTTTTTACGATGAAATCTTCCATGTATTATGATTATGTTATGTTTAATGGGATTTTTTTATGGTTATGGGTGTTTTTTATATAAACCAAGGATGTGTGTTTCTGTTATAAACCAAATATGGGTGGTTCCATTATAAACCAATGATGGGTGGTTTCATTATAAACTAAGGATGGGTGTGTCTTTTATATCCCTCCAACTCATTGGGTAAGGATTATGTCTCTTGAGACGTTATGTATGAGATTAGGGTGTAAAACTATCCCATGATGGGACTCTATCCACTATGTGATGGTGACTTGGTAGTTATCCTTCACTTATGCTTATGTCATGTTTTTTGTTGCTTCCACATTTCATTTATGAGTTTTTTTACATCAAAATTTCATATAAAATGTTTTTTAATATATTTGGGAATAAAATTTTATTTTATGGGTAATAAAATTTCTATTTTGATCCCAAATTTTATTTTTGAAAAATGAAAATTATCTTATAAATTATTCATGAACTAACATGTTTGTTTCTTCATTTTTATGTCCCTTACTATGATTTCTGGGCTCATCCGATACTTGAAAATTTTTTCATAGGGTTTTAAGGATGAGTAGGGATATGGATGGGGTTAAGATGAAAATTACGAAGATATTCCATGAAAATAATACTTGTTATATTGAATAAGTTTTCTTTTGTGCAGGAAAATGGATACAAAGTAGAAGTTCCCACTTTGTGATGTAATATTTATTTTTTTAAGGGTGATGGTCTAATTCTCTAAAACTATAAACTTGAAAATATCCTCAAAATAAAACAAAGTGAATTATTATATATAGATTAAATTTATTAATTGATTAAGGATGGTTCATTATAGTTGGTATCTAAGGAACATTTTTGATAACTTTAGAGATTAAGATGTTTTCATGTGAGAATAACTTTAGATTTATGGATACCATCGTGGGTTTATAATTTTAAGGTAGATAATAAGTTCAAAGGATTGGACACCCCTTTTTAGATTTTAAATGATGATATTTTAAGGTGACTGATAATATTTTTGGGATATGTTTCACTAGGTTAAGGTATATGTAACCCTTGGGGTTAAAAAAAATACTATTTTATAAGAATGAAATTATATTTTTGGAGATGTAAGATCAAAGCTATGAGATAACCATTTAGGTTAAAAAATTATTTAGTGTTGAAGTTATTATGGTTATTTGTAATTATTTTCATCATATTTTGGAAATAATAGAGCAATTATATTAATATAGTTTTTATAAATGCACAACCCATCACATCTAACAAGGCTATGGGGCTTGAACCCACATCCAAAGGGAGACAAAGTTTCAATGCCTACCACTGTCCTATGTGATGTACTGGTTAGTATGACATTACATTTTTACTTAATTTTTTTGATAAAAAACAATTAATTTTATTTTGGGAACATCTGTTTTATCTTATAAATAACAATGGTGTTGAAAAGTGATTTGGTAATATTTCAAAATAAGTTAACTATTTTGAGAACATTATATGATTAAGTTAAATAGAATATTATTGGATTTTATTTAAGGAATAATGTTTGAATTATATTTTATAATTGTATATCACCTTAATGTTTTTATGGTAATATAGGTTATTTATGTAAATTATTATCATATTTTAGAGATTATATGATTAGGGGATATGAATTTTGGGTATATGAATTTAGGAGTGACTAATATTTATTAGAGATAAATTTTAAATTTATCTCGGAAGAATATGTGATTAAATCCTTTTTTTTATGTTTTTATCTTATTTAGGAAAATTTTGAAGTATTATGAGGTTAGTTATTTATCAAATGATCTAAGTCAAAATTTGGGTGTTATTGTTGAGGCTTTGGAGATTAATGTTGTATTTATTCATATGAAGGTTTATTATTTTTGGAAATTATATTACCTTTTTCTAACCATTTAATTTTTTTAAAGTATAAATATAGGATTAATATATTATTATCATTTTTTATTATGTATAATTCAATTTTAGTGCTTCAATAATGATTTTTTTATCTTGAACACTTATCGTTTGAAAAAAATATGATTTTACGATGGAAATTGATTAAAGGTTGAAATTATACTTTTCAAGTAAGTATATTTATTTATTTTCATAGTCTATATGGTAAAATAATTATAAACTCTAGGAAAAGGATATTGAAATAAAAAATTTATCCTATTACATTCATTTCTAAGGATTCAATGGTCATTTTCACACCTCATTGATTTATAGCCATGAACATTCTCCGGACCAATTAATTTCTTGGGTTCAATGATCTATGTAATACTTCATCATTATTTGGAAATTAAAATTCTCCTTTATGTCCATATTTTCAATCCCCGCTAATTTTATCCAATTTTTAAACCTAGTTTTATTTTGTTCAAGATGTTCTTCTTATTTTCTTTTCCATATTTTCAAGAGGAAGTTTTATTAACCCTTTTTATGATGTGAGATTTCAACAAAGGTTTTTTGAGATGTCAAACCCTTTATTATCATGATAAAGCTAAAATTAATAAGACACAATTTATTAAAGGGTGTGGGGATAATGTAGCACCCTGATATTTTAAAAATAAAACAATGTTTGATAGCATGTATAACACACAACAATGATCCTAAACAAAACATGAAATATTATTATTTAAATACAACCATTATAACCCAAAAATTAAATTGGAGGTTATGAATAAGATTAATTAATTTATGAAATATATATAAAGGTCCTAATCGTTATAAATTTATTGAAAAATTCATACTAAATAATCAATAAAATTTTTGTAATGTCATTTTATTCTTCAAAAATATGTTTTCCTAAAAAATAGTTTTTATTTATTTTTATGAAAAAACATTATAATTAATTTATGAAAATTTTAGATATTTTATTTGATTTAAATGATATACTTTTTTAAATAAAAATATCAAACAAAATGGCTATGATTTTTTCTGAAATGTCTGATTTTTTAATAAATAGTGAAAAATACTGCTTTTTATTGAAACAACGTTTTCTTTTAAAGTATTTACATAGTAAAATTATATTTTTTTATTAATTTTAAATTTTCATTAGTTCATTTTGATTAAAAAAACATAAAATTATAGTATTTTTAATGAATTTTATAATTGAATTTTATATATAATTATTTTTATACTTAAAAGGGAAGTTTTCTGAAAAATTGTCCTTTCATTTTCATCTTCATTTTACTACTAATTTAATTTCTACCATTTCTAGAAATTAAAATTTTAAAAAATTATTCCATATTTTGAATAAAAAATTCCAATTTTGGAAGATAATTCCCTTTTATTTTTCGTCGTTATAAATATTAAACATAGTAAATAATTTTCACCATATTTATAGTAAATCTGGTAATTAAGGTTAAAAATAATATGGTAAGGAATAAAAAATGACCATAAAACTTCAATTTATCCTAATGGATGAGTGCATTTTTTCCATTTCAATCAATTTTTTTTGAAATATGTAAACTTGGTTTCAAATTTTGTTTATTTAGACCATTATATTATTTTTATGTAAAGAGAAGTAAAAAATTCCATTCTCATGGTTTTATTGACACTATTTTTTTGACAGAGGGATAAAGAAGGCTATGTTTGGTTGTAAAAGGTTAATAGTAAATATAAATGATTTTATTTTATCATGGTATTTTTTTTCTATTTTTTAGGGATGTAATATTTTTCTTAAATTCTTATGAAATGACTATATAATATTTATTAAATTACTATAAAAAATAAAATAAATTATTTTAAAAATAATAAATGTAATATAATGTCACGACCCATCCCCCAGGGCCCGTTCCGTGACTACCCCGAGCCCGCCTTCCATAGTCCAGGGGCTGGCATCTAGCACCAAAGGTGTAATTCTCTAAAACTGGGAAGGCATTGCCTTTATAACCTGTAAACACACACAACAAGATATGAACACGAGTAAACTGTACAAACCAAAAGAGTGCTGAAAGTAAAAGGGGCCGGAATACAAGCCCAACAGTAAAGGTACAAGTACAACTGAAAGCAATAAAATTGAAGAAAAAGATAGAAAAGTAGCTACTGGGTCTTCCTCCAGGATTACTACATGAAGGGTTAGTACAGATAGATTCCTCAACACTCTGCATCCATCCGTCTCCTCCACGTACTGACACGCCATATGGTCCTCCTCTGGGAATCGTCCAGTCCTGGTACTCTCATCCCCATTCAGCACTGTCCGTCGTCTGCAACCAACACAACAAGGTGCGGGCATAGACCGTGCAGGGGTGAGTATAACGATACTCAGTAGGGAACCCGAGACCCTCAAGGTCTCACAAAATCCAAAAAGGATAAACCATAATGTATGAAATCAATAGATAACCTTACTTAGGTATATTCCCATACATATACCTAAGTTATCAATTGATCCATTTCAATCATTAAGAAAACACAGAAAAACTGACTCAGCTCAACCAGGATTTTATTTTAGGGGTAGTATCCAGTAACATCCCTAGTCACATTGTCGAAACCTCGGCTGCTGGTGAAATCCTCCTCTACCGAGTACAGTGGGCCTTCCGTGACACCAAGCACACTTCCCAATAACCTTGGATTGCTGAGGTAATCCTCCTGTCGAGTACCGTGGATCTGCCGCATCACCAAGCGCGCTCCCCACCATGGGTTTGCCACGTCACCAAGCGCGCTCCCCCTCATAGCCTGATGAGGTACTCCTCCTGTCGAGTACCGTGTGTCTTTCGCGACACCAAGGCGCTCCCCACTGTGTTTCTGCCACGACAACAAATTGGTCCCCACTAGGCAAGTAGAGTCACTCCGAGTCAAAATGATCAGTAGTCGTCAGGTCTCAGCCAACTACTAGGTCTCCACACTATGCTCGCTCGTCTCCGGGAGGATCTGCTTCACAAGCTACTGGTCGATACTCCAACTGTCACGAACTCCCACAAAGAAGCATCACAAAGGTCCGCCACATCATAGGGGTCTCAACATAACAGACATCGTGTCAATCAGACGCTCGGTCTGTTAGTTATTAGCCTTTTAGTCCCAGGGGCTTGGTTGGATTCGTGCTTAACCCAACCACGCCATACCCCATCTCAATCTAAAACTCAGTGGGGTATCACTTAAAGGGACCGTCTCGCTCCAAGATTCCCAACACCGCTGACGGTTCTCCAAATGGATATCTGGTGGAAAAGATATGGATGAAGGAAAGTAAAGAGTCGTAGTGGGCCCGAGTCCGGTCCGACTCGGCCGGACCGACCCCGTCCGACTCGGCCGGACCGACCCCGTCCGACTTGGCATGGGTCTACCCGGCCTGACCCGCTAGGTCATGCCCGACCCGTGATGGGGCCCGGTCCACTGGGAGGTCCAGCAAGCCGCGAGGGCCGCGAGAGGCCGCAGAGCAAGCGGGTGCCACAGGGCGGTTCGACCGTGGGGGTGCGGTGAGGGCGCGAGGCTGGTTCGGTTGGGGCGCCGCGAGGGGCACGGGCCAGCTCATCCGGGGCACCGCGAGGGGCGTAGGCTATTTCGGGAGGCCGGAGGGTGGCGTGAGCTGGGGTGGCGTGATAGGAGGACGACGCGGTCAGGGAGGCGTGGTCCGAGGGTGGCGCAGCCGGGGTGGTGCGGCTGGCATGGCTCGGCCGATGGGCAGCGCGACCTGGGGGGGATTAGCTGGTGGGCGCAGGGCCGGTTCTGTCAGAATGGAAGAATGGCTCAGCTCGGTGGTGCAGCTCGGCATGGCGGCACGAATCAGCTCAGACGGCGGTGCGACTCGGTAGAAGGCGGTGGTGCTTGGCTCAGAAGGCGGCACGGCTCGGCTCGGACGACGACGCGACTCGGCGGATGGCGGCACTGCTCAGCTCGAAGACAACATGGCTCAGCTTGGACGATGGCGTGGCTCAGATCGGAAGGCGGCGCGGCTCGGCTCCGAAAGCGGTGCAACTCGGCTCAGACGACAGCGTGGCTCGGGTCGGATCGCGGTGAGGCCGCGGGTCGGCCGGGGCGGCGCGGTGAGGCCGCGGGTGGTGGTGTCGTTGCCTCCGTCATCTTCCTCAATTTCGAAGAACACACTAAAGAAGAATGACATAGGGGTCGGGCCGTGTTTGTTTGGACCACACCCTCCGCATTTAGAGTGGTAGAAAGAGGTTCACAAAGAACAAAGCATAAACGTGAAACCATAATCTTCTGCAATGTTTGTTCCCAACCCACACAAGAAAAGAAGGGAGTACATGGAAAGTGATAAACATTTAGGAATAAAACCCTACCTTTTATTGACGTTGGCGTGAGAAGAAGTACGGATGTCGATTCTCAGTAGATGAGGATGTCCCACATCAGAAGAAGTCCCAAGGAAGAAGGTCACAGGAGGTCGGCGTTCTTCGTTGGTAGAGCGTTCTTCGTTGGGGAGCACGTTCTTCATTGGAGATCATAATCCTCCATGTGTTGGGCATCACGTCACTTTACCAGCGCTTCGTCTCTTGGTGAAGCCATCCTAAATCATCCTCCCAAGATCCTGTATATATATAGGAGAGGGGGAAAGGTAGGTAACGATCATGGAATTTATGACGATTCATTTATTAAGAACCTTCCTAAATTCCAACAACATTATTACTTAATTTAAAAAGGGATCAAGCCAATTAACTAAGTTGGCACAATTAATGTGGAGGAAGTGAAGTGGATCCTCCACATTAATGAGGGGGGTTGAGAGTTTCTCTCAATTAAGGGGGGGTTTAATATCGGGTGGTCCCCACCACCATAACCTCTCATGGGAGGTTATGGTTCTGGTGGTCCCCACCACCATAACCTCTCATGAGAGGTTATGTTCTGGGGGTCCCCACACCTTAACTTCCTCATGGAGGTTTAGTTCCACTGGACCCCACCTCCCAACACCCACATGGGTGTTGCAAATAAAAATAAAGTGTCACACACTCTTATTTTTACTTTATTCATTCACGAAAAACCCAAAAACTAACTTTCACCCGTGAACATCTACCGTCGAGGTGAAAGTATGCTTAAGTGAATATCGGCACTGTGAGTTAAATGGTGACCTTAGATTTCAATTCCAAGAACCAGTTCATAAGTTAGAAAAACCCAATCGCACGTTTAGTGAACGTACTTGAAAAAAAGTTCAGAAATTCATTCCATGCACTCTGGGCCTTGGAATCACACGCTGTCAATTTTCATGGACTCATGAAATTCCCATATTTTAAAAAAAATTACATGGAAATCTGGGGTATTTATATTCTCCCCACCTCAGGGCTTCATGTCCTCTTAATCCATAACTCAAAACTAAGGGAACAAGTGAGGGTACTGAGCACGCATCTGAGCCTCCCACTCCCATGTTCTCTTCTAGAGGTTCTTGTACTGCCAGGGAACACACACCAGAGGTATCGACCATCCATGAAGGAGGCACTCCTTTAGATCCTCAATATCTACTGGAACCTCCGTAAAAGTCACCTCATCATCGATGTCCATCTCATCATGGTCGATGATGTGAGAAGGGTCGTGCACGTATCTCCTCAGCTGGGATATGTGGAAGATGTCGTGCACTCGGTGCAACTGAGGTGTAAGAGCTAAGCGGTATGCCACCTTCTAACTCTGCTGAGGACCTGAAAAGGTCCGATAAACATCAGAGATAACTTTTCGCCTTGGCCAAATCTATGCAAACCTCATCGAGGCGAGACCCGTAGAAAGACGTGGTCACCGTCCTCAAACTCTAGAGGTCTCCGTCTCCTGTTGGCATATGACTTATGCCTGGTTGGAGTAGTCTTCATCTGCTCCTAGTTGATCTGAACCTTCACTGTGGAAGCCCGTACCATCTCTGGTCCCACTAGTGCTGACTCCCCAGGGTCTGTCCAACACAAGGGTAATCTGCAAGGTTTCCCGTATAACACCTCAAAAGGTGCCATCCCAATGGTGGATTGATAGCTGTTTTTGTATGAAAACTTCACCAAAGGCAAGTGATCCTCCCAGCTATGACCAAAGTCAAGGACATAAGCACACAACATGTCATCAAGGGTCTGAATGGTCCACTCAGTCTGACCATCCGTCTGAGGATGGAAGGCGGTGCTCAAACGAAGCTGCGTCCCGATAACCTCCTGCAACCTCTTCCATAGATGGGAAGTAAATCGTGCATCATGATTGGAGATAATCGTCAAAGGTACTCCATGTAGCCGCCTAATTTCCTGTACATAGATACATCCCAAGCTATCTACTAAACCCTAATATCTGATCAGTAGGAAGTGGGCCTAATTGGTGAGTCGGTCGACAATCACCCAAATCGAGTCATGTCATCTGGATGTACATCGAAGTACTCTCATTAAGTCCATGGATATCCCATCCCACATTCACTATGGGACCTCTAAAGGCTGGACCAAGCCTGTTAGTACCTGATGGTCCACCTTCACTTGCTGACAAGTGAGGCATCGAGAGACAAACTCTTATACTGCTTTCTTCATTCCTGGTCACCAGTGCTGTCATCATAAATCCTGGTACATCTTCACCACTCTTGGACGTACCACTAGAGGGGATGTGTGGAACTCCATCAATACTTCCTCTTGAAGTGACACTGGTACCATTGTACGTCCTCTGAAGAGGATGATGTGCCCCCCCCTTTAGAAAATCCATCAGGTGCCTTTCCTCTGGATATCTGAGCACGTCGTGTCTCACAGTCAATGTCCCCACACTGCGCCTCACTGACTCACTAATGAAGTGGGGGAGTGATTGTAAGAGACTGAAAGAAATATGATCCATCTCTATCCACAAAGGATATCTGTAAAGCATCCAACTGCTCCATCGCCTCACCTATCAGCTGTATACCAGACCTTCTGTTGAGTGCATCTGCAACAATGTTCCCCTTACCATGAGTATATACTATCTTGAAGTCATAGTCCTGGAGGAACTCAAGCCAACGTCACTGTCTCAGGTTCAGGTCCTTCTGAGAGAAGATATACCTGAGACTCTTTTTATCAGAGTACATTGTAAAATGTTCTCCCATCAGATAGTGTCACCACATCTTCAAGGTGAATACCACTTCTGTTAACTCCAAGTCAAGGGTATCGTAGTTTTTCTCATGCTGTCTCAATTGTTGAGAACCATATGTGATCACTACTCACTCCTGCATCAAGACACATACAAGTCCGGTCCCTGATGCGTCGCAGTAGACTACATACCCAACGCCTTCCTCTGGAAGCCTCAAGATGGGTGAACAAGTCAGCCTCTGCCTCAGCTCCTGAAATCTCTGCTGGCATCTCTCTGACCACATGAAGGGTTTCCCCTTCTTCGTCAAGGCTGATAGTGGTGCTGCAACTCTGGAGAAGTCTGGCACAAACCTATGGTAATATCCAACAAAACCCAGGAAGCTCTGTACCTCCATCACACATCTGGGTGGATCCCAAGGAAGTACCGCCTCAATCTTTGTTGGATCCACTGCAACTCTAGCCTCCAAGATAACATGTCCTAGAAAGTGAACCTCTCGAATCCAGAACTAGCACTTTGAGAGCTTACCATAAAGCTGGTGCTCTCGGAGTGTGTCTAGTACTACCTAAAAATTGTAGGCATGCTCCTTCTTATTAGTCGAGTAGATCAAAATGTCGTCGACAAAGAATACGACAAACCGATCGAGGTATGGCTGAAAGATCATGTTCATGAGCCACATGAACACTGCAGGAGCATTGGTTACACTGAATAGCATAACCAAGAACTCATAAGGGCTGTACCGACACCAGAAGGCCGTATTCTATACATCCTCGTCTCGCACTCTAAGCTAGTGATAGCTTGATCTGAGTTCTATCTTCAAGAACCACTGTACTCCCTTCAGCTGATCAAAGAGGCCATCAATCCTCGGAAGTGGGTACTTGTTCCTCACAGTCACCTGGTCCAGGCGCCGATAGTCAACAGAAAGCCTCAAGCTCCCATCCTCCTTCTTGGTGAACAGAATCAGGGCTTCCCAAGGGGAAACATTGGGTCAGATGAATCCCTTCCCCTAAAAGTCCTCTAGCTATACCCGTAGCTCGTGAAGCTCTATGGGAGCCATCTGATACGCTGGTGTAGATATCAGTGTCGTCCTGGGTACAAGTCAATGTAAAAATCCACCTCTCTGCGAGGAGGTAGACCTGGGACATCATCAGGGAAAAAATCCGTGTACTGGTCCACCACTACAGGATAGCTCAAAATCTACACATCAATTTCTCCAAGGGTAAGGCTATCCAACTGATGAGTGATCGGCTGCACTCTTCTCTGAGTAAGTCCATCATGCGCTGCAAAGGCTCCCTTCTCACTGATTAAAGTAAACCTGGTCCCATCCGTGCGAACACACCACACGTTTCACCTAATATAGTCAATCTGAGTATGGACTGTAGATAACCAATCTATACCCAAGATGACGTCGTAAGGACTCAACACCGCTACTAGGAGATACCAGCTGAAGCTCTCACCTCCTAGAGTAAGCTCACACTACTGGAACCAGTGCCTAATCATCAAATATGATCCTCTCTTTAGTCGTAAGGATCAAGACAATGACTCTGTCGGAATCTTTGAGCTCCGAACGAGGGTAGTGGCAATAAAAGAATGACTGACACCTGTGTCTATAAGTACTATAGCTATGGTGGATTAGACACAGATCGTACCTTGAATCATCTCCGGAGCGCCATGATCGTAATCCTCAGCTGCTTGGAGCTGAGCTCTCCCCTGCCCACTTGCTCCCTATGGTCGGGGTGGACCTTCTAGTAGTTGTTGTGGTAATATCTCGAATCGTAACCCACCTCCAGCTACACGAACATCTCCTCTGCCACGTTCAACTGCTCCTTGTGGACCACCTCTATCAAATCTCTATCTCTTCATGGGCGGTCCTTTGACTATCTGCTGATCATCCGAACGATGGGTCAGACAGTCATGAGCCATGTGACCTTGCCCGCCGCATGTGAAACAATGCCCACTCCTGGCATGTCTGTCTTCCCTTCAGGTGCCCTGCACAACCAATCTTGAGTCATGCAGTCATCCACCCGTAGGTTTGGTCCTCATGGACCTCTGTGACATATGTCTGTTGCTAGCTACAGAAGACTCCGCTACGTGATGAATGGTAGTGGGTCTCGCTGCTGGTGACTGCTCAGCAAGGAAACTCCCCACCAAGAGGGCTCTCTCTAACACCCCTGCCTATGTCGGGATGTTGAGTGAGATCATCAAAGCCCTGATCTCCCGCCAGAGCCCCTGTTTGAAGGTATGGGCCCTGAAGAATGGGTCCCACATCATATATTTGGAGTAGTAGGAGAGGTCAGTGAACCTCACTGAGTGTTGAGATATAGTCATACTTCCCTGCTACAGATGAAGTAGCTTCTGAATGCGTATTGCATGAAGAGTCTCTAGAAAAAACTCTACCCAAAACAGGCTCTCGAAGTCTTCCCTAGAGAATAATCACCTCATCGCGAACATGGAGCATCAAGCAGCACCATCTGCCTACTGCTTCTTGTAGAAGGCTGGAAGAAAGGATCACCATGATATTGGATGGTGTCCCTACGAGTCAGAAGACTCTCACCACATCCTCCAGCTAATCCTCAGCCGCTTGTGGGTCCATCTCTCCCCTGAACCTTGGTGGCCTCTGGCACTGGAACTCGTGAAACACACTTAAGTGGTATGCACCATCTGCTGCTGGGGCTGGTGGCATTGGTGGAACAATGGGGAAAGGTACCACTGGGGCCTCTGCTGATGCCTCTACTAGAAGAGGGCCCTGCACCGAGGCCTCATCACTTGGTGGGATATCAGGGAGTACAACTCTTAGAACTCTAGCCGGATATCTACATGGAGGCATCTTGAAAGGAAATAGGTGTGCTAAGGTTAAAAGTTACACCTGGTGAGCTAACCTGGTGAGTTTAATTAAAGAAAACTTTTGGAAACACACATGCAATCAGTGTTTTCATGCACTGAGTCGGAAATCAGTAGTTAGGGTCCTGGTGTATGGATACGTCGGCCGCTGCTCCAAAACTGGACTCCCTGAACTAAAAACCACACTCATTACCCATAACACTATTGCTTCATAGAAAAGAAATATTAGAGTTCTAAGATCTGTGGTAGAACTGACTCCTTTGATACCAATTTTTCACAACCCGTCCCCCCGAGGCCCATGTCGTGACTACCCCAAACCCGACTTCCATAGGTCTAGGTCTAGCGACTAGAACCAAAGATGTAGTTGCCTAAATATGGGAAGGAATTTTCTTTATAACCTATAAAAACACATATCAAGATACGAACATGAGTAAACTGTATAACAAAAAGAGTTCTGAAAGTAAAAGGTGCCGGAATACATGCCCAATAGTAAAGGTATAAGTACAACTGAAAATAATACCACTGTAGAAAAAGAAAGAAAAGAAACTACTGGGTCATGCTCTGGGATTACTACCTGAATGGTAGGTACAGATAGCCTCCTCAACACTCTGCATCCGTCCTTGTCCTCCACATACCAACATGCCGTATGGTCCATGCCCAAGCACTGTCCAGTCCTGGTACTCTCAGCCTTAGTCAGCGTTGTTCGTCGTCTGCAACCAACATAACAAGGTGCATTAATATCCCATGTAGGGGTGAGTATAACGATACTCATTAGGGACCCTGAGAACCTCAAGGTGTCACAAAATCCAATAAGGATAAACCAAAAAGTATGAAATCAACAGATAACCTTACATAGGTATATGCCCATACATATACCTAAGTTATCAAGTGATCCATCTCAATCATGAAAAAAACACAAAAAAAAATGACTCAGCTCAACCAGGATTTTATTTTAGGGGTAGTATCAAGTAACATCCCTAGTCACATTGTCGAAACATTGGTTGCGGGAGAACTCCTCCTCTATCGAGTACAGTGGGCCTACCGCGATACCAAGTGTGCTTCCCACTAACCTTAGACTGCTGAGGTATGCCTCTTTTCAAGTACTGTGGATCTACCGCGTCACCAAGTGTGCTCCCCACTGTGGGTTTGCCGTGTCACCAAGCACGCTCCCCCTTGTAGCCTGCTGAGGTACTCCTCTTATCGAGTACCGTGGGTCTGCCGCGATAGCAAGGTGCTCCCCACTGTGGATCTTCTGCGACACCAAGGCGCTCCCCACTGGTCTAGTAGAGTCACTCTGAGTCAAAACAGTCAGCAGTCGTTAGGTCTCATCCAGCTACTAGGTCTCCGCACTATGCTCACTCGTATTCGGGAAGATCTGCTTCATAAGCAACTATTCGATAATCCAACTGTCATGATGTTCTGTGAAGAAGTATCCTAAAGGTCTGCCACGTCATAGGGGTCTCAACGTAATAGAAGACACATCAATCAGACGCCCGGTCTGTTAGTTATTAGACTTTTAGTCTCGGGGGCCCGGTTAGATTTGTGCTCAACCCAGCCAGGCTATACCACATCTCAATCCAAAACTAAGTGAGGTATCACTCAAAGGGATCGTATCACTCCAAGGTTCTCAACACCACTGACAGTTTGTCAAACGGACATCTGGTGCTAAAGATATGGCCAAAAGAAAGTAAAGGTTCATAGTAGGCCCGGGTCCGGTCTGACACGGTCGGACCGACCTGGCCCAGCCTGACCCGTAGGGTCAGGCCCTACCCGTGATGTGGCCTAGTCTATTGGGTGGTCCAGCAGGCCACAAGGGCCGTGGAGCCCGCGGGTGCTTCGGAGGTGCGGGGCCGGTTCTATTGGGGCGCCACGAGGGGTATGGGCTGGCTCGGCCAGGGCGTCGTGAGGGGAGTGGGCCGTTTTGGGAGGCCGAAGGGCGGAGTGAGCCGGGGCAACTTGGCCGGCGGACGGCGCGGCCGGGGTGGGGCGGCCGGTGGGGGGCGCGGCCGGGGCGGCCCTACCGGCATGGCTCGACCGGCGGGCGGCGCGGCCGGGGTGGCTTGGCCAATGGGCGTGGGGCCGGTTTGGTCAGGAGTGTGGAGCGGCTCGGCTCGACGGTGCGGCTCGGCTCAGCGACACGGCTTGGTTAGGATGATGACGCGGCTCGGAGGATGACGACACTGCTCGACGCAGACGATAGCACGACTCGGCTCGGACAGTGGTGTGGCTCGGCTCGGATGGCGGTGTGGCTCGGCTGGCACAGCCGGGGTGGCGCGGCCAGCGGGGGGCGCGGTCGGGGCGGCCCGACCGACATGGATCGGTCAGTGGGCGGTGCGACTGGGGTGGCTCGATCAACGGGAGTGGGGCCGGTTTGGTCAGGAGGGTGGAGCGACTCGGCTCGGCGGTGCAGCTCGGCTCGACGACATGGCTTGGTTCAGATGTCGACATGGCTTGGCGGACGGTGACACAGCTCGGCTCGGACGACAACACATCTCAGATCGGACAACGGCGTGGCTCAGCTCAGATGGTGGCGTGGTTCAGCTTGGACGACAGCACAGCTCGGCTTAGATGGCAGTGTGGCTCGGCTCAGACGATGGGTCGGCCGGGGCGGCGCGATGAGGTCGTGGGTCAGCCGGGGCGGCGCTGTGAGGCTGCAGGTGGCGGCGGCGTTGCCTTCGCCGTCTTCCTCCATTTCAAAGAACACACAAAAGAAGAACAACGCAGGGGTCAGGCTGTGTTTGTTTGGCCCACACCCTCCACGTTTAGACTGGTAGTAAGAGTTTCACCAAGAACGAATCCTGAACGTAAAACCATAATCTTCCACAATGTTTATTCCCAACCCACACAAGAAAAGAAGGGAGTACATGGAAAGTGATAAACATTTCCGAATAAACCCCTACCTTGTATTGACGTTGGCGTGGGAAGAAGTGCGAACGTCGATTCGCCGTAGATGAGGACATCCCACGTCGGAAGAAGTCCCAAGGAAGAAGGTCGAAAGAGTTTGGTGTTCTTCGTTGGCAGAGCATTCTTTGTTGGGGAGCACGATCTTCGTTGGAGAGTGTAATCCTCCAAGTGTTGGGCATCACATCACTTTACCAGCGCTTCATTTCTTGGTGAATCCATCCCAAATCCTCCCCCAAGATCTATATATATAGGATAGGGGGAAAGGTAGGTAAAGATCATGGAATTTATGATGGTTCATTTATTAGGAACCTTCCTGAATTCCAACGATGTTGTTACTTAATTTAAAAATGGGCAAGCCAATTAACTAAGTTGGCACAATCAAAGGTATATGCATTGACACAATTAATGTGGAGGAAGTCAAGAGGCTCCTCCACATTAATGAGGGGGGTTGATAATTTCTCTCAATTAAAGGGGTGTTTAATTTCAGGTGGTCCCCACCTCTATAGCCTCTCTTGGGAGGTTATGGTTTGGGTGGTCCCCACCACCATAACCTCTAATGAGAGGTTAAGGTCTTGTGGTCCCCACACCTCAACTTCCACATAGAGGTTTAGTTCTGGTGGACCCCCCCCTCCCAACACCCACATGGGTGTTGCAAATAAAAATAAAGTGTCACAGACTCTTATTTTTATTTTATTCTGTCACAAAAAACCCAAAAACTAACTTTCACCCTCGACCATCTGCCGTCGAGGTGAAAGTCTCTTTAAGAAAATATTGGTGCTGCAAGTTCAATAGTGCCCCCCCGATTTCAATTCTGAGCACCAGTTCAAAATTTAGAAAAACCCGCTTGCATGTTTACTTAACGTACCCGAAAAAAATGTTCATAAATTCATTCCGGGCACTCCGGGCCTCGGAATCACACACCGTCAATTTTCACAGACTTGTAAAATTCCTATATATTAAAATCAATTTACATGGAAATCCTGGGTTTTTACATATAATTTGAATGAATTATTGTGTTCAATGATTATTTATATAAATATAAATTTTTAGTAATTATTTAAATTATTATATTCTAATTACTTTTCTATCATGTTGTTTTCAAATTCAAATTAAATGAATATTGTCATAAATGACATAAATGATATTTTATGTTAATTAATATTTTATTAAATTTTTTTAAAGTCATAAGAATATTGAAAAGGAATATTAAGATTATAAATAGTCTAAAATTTCATTTATTAGCAATTTATGATCCAATTGTTACCTTATAAGTAAAATTATAACCTGTTAATATTGAAAAAGTCATTACCGTGGTGGAGGTAAAAATTTGTTAACAAAGGCATTAATCTAAAAGACAAGGTTTAAAATGATATAAAAACCTACTAAAATTATATTTAATTATTATATTAATAAAATATATTTCTTATATCATAATAAATATAATTTTTGAACCATTTTACATGAGTTAGACACATATTTTACTATAATATTTCATATGTTCCACAATATGACATAAATGACATTTTATAATAATTTTTTATTAAATGTTTTAAAATTATTAAAAAATTTATATTCAAAAAATTTATTGGTATATGGTTTGAAATATCATAAATGGTCTATTTATAGTCCTATTATCCTTCTATATTAATTATCTTGAACCCTAAAGAGTAAATGTTTTTATTATCCTTGTATTCATCAAAAGGGTTAATGGAGGGTTAAAAAAAGATAAGGGTGAATAAATCACCTAAAAATTTGAAGTTTTTATTGTATTAAATTATTTAGACACATACACATATTTTACTTTAATAATATTAATTTTCATCCATTTAAACATGAAAATTAATTTATTTTAATTTCATACTTTAAGAAATCTCAAGAATTCCCCTCCCCTCATTATAAAAGGGATCCTCTTCTTCTTTCATATACACACTTAAAGATCCATTTGGTTCATTTAAGACCCACCACAATACCTTTATATCATAACATAGCATGTCATATAGGTATTAATTTTGGCATAACACCAACTTTAGAGGGCTTAAGGTCTAAACCAAAAGAGGTTGTATGAAGAAAAGGTATCGTTCTTAACCAAGAATATTCATTTTATTTCTTATTATAACTCTTTAAAATATTATTAAAAATTATGAAAAATAAGAACTTTATCATCCATAATATTTTTTATTTTAATGGAATAACCTATATCTCTCTTCTATTTCATCAAATGGGGAAAAATTAGTATTCGATTATATAGAGGACAAATGCCTCATGAACCAATGTAATTAATTTTCTATCACCGCCTCTTATGAATCATTATAATGATGGATTTTTTATATATATGATATTAATGAAATAGTTTTTTATTCCAAAAATATAATATATCATCCATTTTATTAACTTTCTATCCATTAAAAATGATAATGTTGTTAGTGCATATGTTTGGACTACCACCTCTATGATAGGATGTTATTTTTTTTCTATATCCACATTGCATGGATAATATCTATAATTTAATTTAAAGAAATAATATAGTATTTATTATCATTATGTAAATAAAAAATAATACTTTCATTCTTTCCATCGTGATCATTTAAAAATGGAACTGTTACCCATGCCTACGTACGACCTACCATATCAATGATTGCAACATAGTTCATTTTTTATAACCACATTTCATGACTAGTTTTAAAATAATAATTTATGTATAAAAATATTTTTTTTATTTTTTAGCTGATGGAACAATGAAATATTTTCCATATCCAAACTACCAATGTTGTTTTGGACATATGAGCTGAATATCATCAAAACATCTGACATGAACTTAATTGATTACGTAATTGTATATAACATGGTAATATATTAATAAATGAAATAATAAACATGAAAATTTTTCTTAAGTAAGTAAATATTTTACATAATTTTATTAATCATGAATAAAAGGAACATACACAACAATTTGGACATGATGTGAGGGAGAATTTTCTTTAAAAACATTATTTTAAATGATTTAAAGATTAATTTTCTAAATATTTCTCTAAAATGTCCATATTATTAAAATTATTTTTATGGATATATTTAGGAATTATAAATGAAATTTTAGGCCACTTTTGAATTTTTTTCAAAGGTTTTCAAAAAGGAATCTTTTTATGTTTTTTATGGGAAATTTTGAATCAACATATTTTCCCACCTATACAACCATTATTTCATTTTTGAATTACTTTATAACATTTTATATTTTCTTCAACTAAAAAAACTTCATCTCTTTATTCTGGGAATTTTAGTTTTGAAAATTGGGTTTTAAAGAAAAAGGATATATCAAGATCCAAAAATATTTTCTTATGGGTGAAAAGAGTGTGTTTATGATGCAAAATTCAATGTATTATTATTATTTTATAATTATTTGGAATTATTTATAGTGATGGGTGGATATGTTATAAAACAAGGTTGGTTGGTTTCTTTATAAACCAAGGATGGTTGATTCCCTTATAAACTAATGATTCGTGGTTCCATTAAAACCCATGGATGGATTGGTCCATTATTCCCCTAAAATGTATTGGGTAATGATTATATCTCATGAGATGTTATGTATGAGATTATGGAGTCAACCTAATCCATGATGGGAATATATACACCATGTTATGTTTTCTTATAAGTTAGGCTTGATTTATGCTTATGTCATGTTTTTTGTTGCTACCAAATTTCCTTTATGAGTTTTATTTTTTTCCTTTAATATTTCTTATAAAATATTTTATAAAATTATTTGTGCATAAAAGTTGATTTCTTGGGTAATACAATGTTTATTTTGTATCCAAATTTTATTTTTGAAAAAGGAATTGTTTTATAATATATTCATGAACTAGTGAGTTTATCTATTTTTTACATCCCTTGCTGAGATTTTTGTGATTATACCATGTTTAAAAATGTTTTTATAGGGTTTTAAGGATGTTTAGGGATAATGAGGAGGTTAAGTTGAAAATTGGGAATAAATTTCATGAAAAAGAAATTATATTTTATCATCAAAGTTTTGTATTGTTGGAAATATGAATACTAAGTGTAAGTGTTGACTTTGTGATATAATTTTCTTTTTTGTAAGGGTGAAGAAATAATTCTCTAAAACTATAAACATGAAAATACCATTGAAATAAATTTAACTAAATTATCTTCTCGAAATTCAATTTACTAATTGATTATGTTCGGGTCCTTATATAAATGTTGGTTGATCCACCCCATGAAAATACCTTCATTGCACAATTAACCCTTAGGTATTATATTGGCATGATAAGGGGTTATGTATCTAGGGGTTAAGTAGTATTAAAGTGTAAATTATTTTAGAAATTATATGGAGATTACTTCAATACCTTGTTTTTTCAAATATATCACCCTTATATAAAATTTAAAATATACATAATTGGAGGATAAATTTTGTAAAATGGATTTCATATTTAGAATCATGATTCCAAAATTACCCAAGGGGTGAAATTAAATAATTTTTTGTAGTAATAGTAAAATATGATGAAATACAATAAATATGAAATCGTATATATGTAATAATGAATCATATTGGCCAAGTTAGTGGTTTTACCTAATCGTGGGACTAAAAATTATAGTACAGAACTAAGGGAGGTAATGGGGAACTATGGGGGGGGGGTATTATTCACTTAAGATAATGGAATCAAACAAAATTTTAATTACTTTAGTACATGGAATTAAACTCATCACACCTATACATACCCACCTGCTATCTCATTTATCCCACAAAAAATTCAATGTTCCCTTAATATAGCTATAGTGACCCATGCATAATATACAAAGATATTACTTATTTTTGATAAATATTCAATATATCTCCTAAATAAACATGCATGAGAACTATAAAGGTTTACTATACATAGATACCATATACATAAAGATATTATTTAAGTACAATATTCATCATATGAAACATCTTTCCATACATATGGTACACTTCTAGACTCATTATACTCAGCAACCTTTTTCATAACTAGTGGAAAAACTAAAACTAATAGCATAAAGTTGACACATTACAATAACGATTTTACAGGGAATTCTAGTTCTTATATAGGGATCATTAATATCCATAAATTAGGATAATAAGCTGACACTCCATCATAAATGAGTTCAAGAAATTTACACTTTAGTATAAAGAGATGAGGTGCATATTTTTTAAATAGTTTCAATACATATTTTCCATAGAAACTGACACACGTAGGTGATATTTAACAAAGTGAAAAAAAAATTCTTCAATGTCACACCAGATTCTTCTTATTCTTTAAATAATAAAAAATTAAATAGGCAGAGTCATGTAGGAATTATTATTATTTTCATCAAGAGAGAATAATTATGTTCCGAAAAATATTCTCTCTTATTAAAAATTTCAAATAATATAATGAAACTTTTAAAACACTTTATTCTCATAATAATTTTTACACTCATATCACCCTCTTAATTCATTTTACCATTTAGAAAAAATATTTATAGTGAAACCATATTCAGTAGTTTCAATGACTCCTCCTCTTTTAGATACTCAATATAAATCGAGACAAGATCTTCCAAAAAATATATCTATAAAAATTTCATCACCATTACAGTCTTCTTCCATCTATAGAATAAATCCCTAATAAATGTATTCAAAATAACTTGAATAATTCCTATAATAATATATCCAAAATCATAACAACATTGAATAATTCATTTTTTAAATAGAAATAGTTTATGCCTCTAAAAATTATCCTTTAAATTAGTCCAAAATAGTACCTTAAATCTAGCGACACAAACTCAATAATAATTCAAATATTTGAATTTTAATAACTTACTACCCTCCATATTCTCTGAAAAAATGTGGTTAGAATAAACCAGTGATTTTTTTCTTTAAAAAATGAAACAAATAAATTTCAAGTAGTTCTATCAAAGTTATTTTATTTTATGAGAATTTATATTTATGATAAAACAATGAAAATAACCGATTTAAAAATTAAGTTCGTAAAAATACAAAGAATATATAAAAATAGAGTAATTTAACATGCTTTAGTTCTATATAAAACTTTATTTAACTATTTTAATAAGTATTTATAGAATATAATGATCAAAATAAAACTGGTAAAAGATTATGAAAAAATATAAATAAATTGAAGTAAGAAGATATATAAATATTTTTCAAAACAAAGTACCAAAATCTTCAACAATTTAGCATGTCCTAGCTTGTAAACTCCTTCCATCTAAAGAGTGTTGTATATTATTATTTAATGTAAAACTAATATCAAGATCCTCTATTTTAGGTTTATTTTTTATGATATTTTCATATGATGAATCTTCTTCCTCTACAAATATTGTATAAACTGAATTCCAAATTGTGTGAGGGATCATTAAGTTCAAGTGTAAGAATTAGTAGCGAGATTAAACAACACATGTTATACTAAATAGTTCATTCCATAATTATTTTTTTAGTTTGTTTATTTTAGTTGATATGCATGTGATGAAGGGAATATGAAATGCATACTCTATTAAACTAATGTGGAATTAATAATAATATTACTCCATTTTAGAATGAATTTGTGACCTTTGGATAGGAAAACATATATTTATAGTGAAAAATTCCTATATGATATATGGTTTTCATGAGTATTTTGAAAAAACCATGAGTTACTCCTTTCTCAAGTTTATTTGAAATTCATACAGCATCATATAGTTGTTTAAGGTGAAAGCTCTTATACATGTGAAAAAACACTCTATCTTCAAATTAATTCATGGAACCATCCTTTTATTATTATTATTAAATTTCATCACATATTAATTGAATAAATCATTCATTCAGACTCATTTTCTTAATATGATCAAGGTACATTGTTCATCATCTCTAACCTCCAGTTCCATTCAAATAGTCTTATAGACAAGGTACTTTTTGGGATGTATTATTTAGATCAAATAGAATAAAAATTTATTATAGTGTAACCTGTATCTGTTTTCTCACCAATCTGTTGTTTTCAAAAAACATTTGTTTTTTAGAATCATACAACTGGTTTAAGATCAACTTACGCAGGAGTAACATGTAGTTCATCTTCAACACGACATCAAAAAATTAGTGATAAAATTTTATGAAACCTAAGTATCATGATCCATAATTTGAACTTAAATATTGATATCATTTTTAACCAAATATAGGGTTCATCACCCCAATTTAGAGATCAACATAAAGATAAAAAGATTCTGAAAACTGAACAACATACCTCCAGGCTTCACTGGGTTTTTAAATTTTTAACATCAGATTCAGAATCTAAAATAGAATAATTATATTTAGATAATCTAGATACCTTTAAAATTTATTAATAATCCCCTCAATATGACTTCTAAATCTCTTAATATCATCAACAAATATAACCAATAATAATCTTGAAATCTGAAGCTCAGCAAAAAAATTGCAAAAATTTGGATATTTTATTGATAGAAAAACCTTTTTAGAATTTAATTTAAACTAAAAAAATAAATATAAATTTATTATATTTCCATCACACCATTTTTTTGGATTCAAGTATTTCTATATATAAAACATTAAACAATAGTCTTTATCCAAATCTATATACCGTGAAAACCTTGAAATGTGGCCCCAAATTTGGTGAAATGTTATATCACTAAAAATATCATTTTACACTTCAATGTAAAATAATTAAATTTAGATAACTATTTTATATATCCAATGTGACTATTTTTTCATGAATATGAGCATTTGAGCTTGAGATATTATCCAAATACATGGGTGAATTTAAAGTAAAAAATTTTAATGTCACTGAATAACTTATAATAGATTCAGATAATTTTCCCCATAAAAAATACTAATTTATAATTCAACATAAATAAATAAAATGAAAATAATATTATCATTTTTATTATATAAAAACAAAATAATAATCTTATCAATATCAATTTATAAATAAAATAAACACATAGACATGATAAATCTGATGTACCAACTATGACAACCCTGCTTTTATTACAAACTTAAACCTGATTTATTACATAAAACCTTCACTTGATACAACATGGAAGATTGATAGGTCTAGTGTATTTGGGTCTTAATAACATTACATAATAACTTAAATCATGAAATACAACATATTTATTGAAAACTTCCTTTACTTGACCACTACATTCCCTCGTATTTATCATTGTATGGGATAACCTGAGGACATGCATAAGAAAAGGGTGAGCTATAAAGCCCAGTAAGGGAATAATACCAGAATAACATGAGGAATACAATAAATGTTAGAAAATAGGCATATAAATAGAGCACAAGAATAGCATATCATAAAGTCATGATAAAGCATGATAATTCTAACATGAAAATGTGGCAACAACACTTAACATGGAATTAGCATAAGCCAAGGCTCATTGCACAAGAAGCATGAGTAAATCCTCATTGCACATGAATCACAAGTAAAAACTCATTACACTTGAATTAGAATGAGTCAAAACCCATTGCACATGACTTATCATGATACTATACTTTACCCAATGCATTGAAGTGCTATAAGGGTGCATCATTCTTAAACATTTCATTTCATGCATAAGTGTGCCACATGGATCATATAACATGGATTCATAAAACATCATCATTTATTACACGATAAAGGAATATTTAATTCGTACATTAAACTTTATAATCAATAAGTAAATGTGCATAAATTTTAATACCCTTGATAGAGACATGGGCATGGTATTCACTACACAATGACATTGGCTTGGAAAATCGGTGCAATTTCGGCAGCGTAACGGCGTGACCTAAGAATTCATAAAAATGGTTTATGAGAGATAAAGGGGTGTCTCATCATATGTAAATGAAATGGAAAGTAATGGGGGTCATATAGATACATGTCCCAATAATTGTAATGGAATTTAGAGTCATGATACAATAGAATTGCTTGAATGTAAAAGAGAAGAGATAAATTCCTTTTGGAATTTAGGCATAGTAACAGGTGTACATGGGAGACATTTAATGAGAGAGAAATGGGTCTCCCATCATTTAAACATAAATAGGGATGTATGTGGGATGTGAGAAACCATACCCCAACATTTATAATTGAAATTAAAAGGGCATAAAAACATTAAAAAAATTGGAAAAAATGAGAAAGGAATAAAAAACCCTTACTTGGAAGTGTGCTTCCAAAGGCTTGAGAGAGGATTTAAAGAGGATTATTGGGAGATTGGGGAACCTTGGGATGATTCTAGAGAGATTATGGAAAAGGTCGGACGAACTCAAAAGTCTTTGAGTGAGGAGGAAGTGTGGGATTGGGTGTGTTTATATATGAAAGGTGATGGGAATTCATTATTATTTAGGTTTGGGAAACCTCAAATTAAACTAACCCAAACCACAGACCAACCCATGGATTTTGGAAAAGGGAATTGGAAAAAAATATTTTACAAGTCTAAATTCCATAATTCTTAAAATAATGGGGTTGCTTAGGTGGAGGTGATTCACACTCCCAAGGAAATCAATTTAAAAAGACAAGATGTTTAATAAGCCTTGAAGGGTACATTAATGCTTTGTAAAATAGGTCAAACAAACCCAAAATCACATTATTTTAATGGTAAAACATATATTGGCCGAACATAAGGCTTATAGTATTTTATTACATCATTATTGGGTCATTATGATGTCATAAAACATATTATATATTTAAACGGTATTTAATTTTTACCCAAAAATATAACTGTCTCAGAAAATTATGAAAAATTAACCATTGGATAATTTTGACATCCTGATTCCAAAAATAAAAGTTATTTTATCTAAATTATATTCTAAATATGTTAATTTTTACTTTTAAAATAAAAACCGATATTTATAAAAAATTCACGGGTTTGGACAAAAATGGCTTTCGAACCTTAATAAAAATTACAATTTCATTCATAAAATTATACAATCATTTATATTTAATAAAAGTTAATTTATTAAAAAAAAATATTTTATTAAAATATTATTTAATTCAAAAATCCATTAATTCATCAAAATAGATTTCTTAGTTGGACTTTAACTACAAATAGTATTTGAGCTTTAAAAACTATTTACAATGTAACAAAAATAACATGAAAATATGTTCATTATTATATATAAAAATAATGTACATAACCATTGTGCTAAGGTCTTGTTACATAACCCCTTATAACACTCACGTAAGACCGAAGAGTAAGGTGTGTGATGGTGACAGACTCTTGGGGTGACTCAGATAACATTGCTCGGGTGGTAATCTCAATCAACTTCCACTTCTCTCATAGGTGGTCCCGATCGAGCTTAACCTATTGAAGCTCGGATTGGGCTTGGTCAAGAGTGAAGACCAATGATTCCACCTATTTTTCGAGTTCAGAAAAATGGGCTTCATATGGGGAACTTCTACTATATGATGGCATCGCTTCCTTTGTCTGAGTAAATTGGATTCGTTAAAGACCTATATTTATACTAATCATGTGATCACTATTCAACATATATATTAGAAACGGTCACAATTCTTAACATAAAACCAAAGAAGTTGACATTTTATATAAACATTTAACATAAAGATACATTTATTTAGATCAAGAGGGATTTCCATTAATGAATGTTTGGGTCGTTACACCAACCCCAACCCTAGTAGCCCAGATTCAGTGTCTGTATTATTACATTAACATAAGATATAAGGAATCACATTTTGAAGGAATTAATAGTTTAAAATTCTTGGTAAAATATATAAATATATGATTCACATATTAAATTTTCATATAAATATTATTATACATTTTTTTGAGATAAAAAATTATTCCCTCTAGCATATGCTTGTATATCAATCATAGTAAACTTCATGGATTCCCAGGAAAAGAGAAAAAATAAGGGTGAGCTCAAATTCCCAATAAGGGTTAATTATATAGGAAGAAATCCTGAATAAATCAGCATGGAAAGGTAAATATCTGAACACACATTCCATGTAATAAAAAACTCATAAGGAAGTGAAAAAAGCTAATACCAATACAAAAAACTCATAGATAATAATAAACATGACAAGGTAAATGACTAAGAACACATGTTATTTAATCAAACATGAATATCATAATCTTATAGGGAATAATCAATACAACAAGGCTAATAAATAATAAACTACATTTAATCAATAACTAGTAATGAAATTCATCTAGAGATAATATCATTATGAAAATATCATGGATAATAATAAATTAATTCTCAGTGAAGGAAATTATTAATTATTGGACTTCATGAATTTAGGATCATGATACTTCTACCACCATGACCTTTCATACTACACTTTAAAACTACTGGGTAAAAACTTATCTGGTTTGGACAATTTTTTTTATGCTAGATTAATAATTTGCCACATATGACAACCGATGCATCAAGGGGCTATCTATAATCCGGCCCCACCTAAGTCTACATGTATAAATAATTCTTTATATATCAAATAATCTATTTACTTTATTAACAATATGACTTACTAGTAAATATCTTCATTGAATAAAGAACACATATTATCAATATTTCATCATACAATCAAATAACTTTAAAAGTAAAACACTTTATGGAGAAATATAACACGGTTTAAGAAATAATAATATCCATGATAAAAAATACAAATATTTAGGATAAGTTTAATGTCCAATGATCATAATAAAGTAAATATTTCATGGGAATGTTAATGACTACAAAAATTAATCAAGAAAGTGAATTTCAATACTTTCCTTGGTCAAATTGTTTATAAACCATCTATAGGAAGAATAATAATGGAATCAATAAAAAAAATACCCATTGAATTAATAATAAATGGGTTTTGTGATTTATGAATATAAATTCCATTAATATTTTTAAAAACATTCCAATGGAAAATACCCTTTTCATTTTGAAAATCAATTTTTTTAAAAAAATCTCATTTTTTTGAAATTAATTTTACTTTAGTATAATATTTGAAACTAATAAATGAATTTTTATAAAAATTTAGCCTTTATGATATCTATAAATTCCATTAATTATATACACATTTAAATAAATATTTCTTCTACATTTTCTGTAAAATAAAAATGTGAATTGTTTTCAAAATGGAATGAAGATTCCTATAAATTTTTTAAAATAAAAAATGGTTTAAAATATAATTATTAAATAATTTGAAAAGGGATAAAAAAATTTGGAAAACATTTTTAGAAAACATTGTTTTGGAAGAAAATAGATTTCTTACCAAAGTGATAAATAAAGTCAGATTTTATTAAAAAAAATCCACAATTATTTTAAGTACCAAAGAGTGTAAAAAATGGTAATATTACTTGAAAATATCATGAATAACCAGAGGAAAATAAAATTAAATTTTTTTATAAGGAAATATTTAAATAATTTCCTTCAACAGAAATTCAAGAATAAACAATCTCAGTTAGAATGAGATTGTGAAATAAACCCTTGTAATGATCAAAACATTGAAGTGAGAATTAATAAAGGAATTGATTATGTGTGTAAATTAGAAATACATATAAATAAAGGTTAAATATAAAATAATATATTCAAAATTCACTATAGAAATAATATTATAATATGTAGGACAATGAAGGAGTAACATAACCCAATGAAACCAAATTGAGTTATGAAATTCTTTACCATTTGGTAACTTTTAATTGAAATTACCTGAGATAAATAAATTCAAATTGAAACTAAAAATACAATTAATTATTAATGAATCATTATATTAAATGTCAAATGGATAGTATATACATCATATATAATAAATTAGGTTCATAATATTACAATATGCATCAATAAAGGGAAATTGAGATGAATTCCCTTATTTCACACTTACTTTGGATTGAATGTAATTTAACCTCCATTATAGTGGTTTTAAACATGTTATTAAATTATAATAGAACCATATTAATATTTACAATATCATATATTATCCTTTTATAAAATCTTATCACCCTTTCATTAATAATCTTTTATTATTTTCATTGTTTCTGGTGTTAATTGTCTTGTTTGCCCATTCATGATTTGTTATGAAAGTTATAGTTCCTATTAATGTTATATAGTTTTATCATATAAAAAATAATCATGATATAATTATCATACTTATAAATTAATTCTACTTTTAAAACCAATCATGTAATATGGTTATGAAAAACAAGGTACATTACAATCAATGAGACAATAAGTCGTACGTACACATGAGCAACGTTTCAATTTCTCAATGATTATTATAGAAAGATGGTAAGAAATATTTCATATTTATAGAATAATCATGACACCATATTATTTCTTAAAATACACTTATATATTTCATAAATGTGGTGTGGTGATGTTAAGTGACTCACATCACTTCGTGAACACGACAATCCACACGTATATGAAACCATCTGGTAGAAATATACAGTTTTCAAAAAATATTTCTTTTTTATTTTAAATGATTATTACATTATTTATAATAAATATATTACCATAACTTTCATAATTTAGTTATTATTATTCAAACACACCATTCAAATGGATAGGTGATAACTATTATAATTATGTTTTAAAAATATTACATATTTAGTTTAAACTCAGTTTTGTGTGAAACATACGCTATAGAATACAATTTTCTTATTTTAAAACATCATGGTGTTACATTATCCCAACATTAAATAAATTGAATCCTTGTAATTTAAATTTTACCTCAGTAATCTAAGGTTTTTTATTTTGAAAGTCCATTGTTGAAAAATGCATATTGTAAAAAGGGTGAAAAAATTTCCTTTTAATAAGAGAGATAAGGAACAATAAAATTCATATAGAATAACATATAATAAGGTTTCTACATAGAAGAAAATTAGTGGGAAGTGAATATGTAGATATGGAGAAAAAGAATAAGTAATTCTATATAATGATAGAGGTAATTGATCATAGGAAAGTGAATGAGAAATATAATGTTAGTTGGTTCAAAACCATAAATCTGTGATGATTTTAAAGACCATCTAATTACTTAGATATGAATGTAATATGATAACAAAAAATTAAAGATAATTTCCTTAAATATGAGTAATTATTTTACTATCTAATAATATAATTAAATATACATACTTGATAATTTTAAAATTTATAATCACCATTTCATCCTTTAGTTGTGCTTCGATAAATTTTGAATTCATCCCATACTCGAAGAAATGAATATACAAAATTTATTTTTTATGACTAAATCACTAAAATTTATTTTTAATGGATCATAATATCCATAATAGAATGAAAATTCATTCCTTCTATCAATAGTTATTATTATGAAAAAATTGTTATTATAGGTTAACCAATATACATGAATCTCTATATGTTGAAGTAATAAATTAATCTCTAATACCTCATCCAAAGTTCAACTTAAACCATTTATTAAATAGTTATCATTACGGAACTTCCAAAACATTAATATCCATCACTTTATAAATAATGTAACTAAATTTACAAAATGAATCTATAATTAATAAGTTATAAGGTAGTTTGTACCATCTAATTTACTTTAACCATATTAATAACCTCTTTTTCCCAACATCATTATCTCAAAATTAGGAACATATTAAGTGTTATATTTCCATTAACCATATCTTTTACAAGAAGGTCAAATTTATAATAAATCATTTTTCTTGGTTATCGGTATCATTGAACATATTCTTTCAAATCCATAATGAAAAAGTAATGTAGTATAATCCTTATATATTTCATAATTCTTACAACAATGATATAATTGTTAAAATATTCAAATTACATAATAATTAAATCCAAAAACAATCAAATTAATCATTACACATCTTGAATGGTGATAATATAAGCTTGAACTTTCTATCTTATCTTCTTATAAGGTATATTATCTTGATTCCTAGAGAATTCATTTTTTTAGTGACCCATATCCTTAGATTTGAAGAATTGAACATTGGAAAAATATTTATTTCCCTTATAATCATGAGAATGGTTGAATTGTTTCCACACTTGAAGGAAGATACTTTTCCTTTTATGCATGTACCAAGGTGTTTCCTTCTACAAGTATCACATTCTGGAAAAACCTCCTTTCCCTTCTCGATTTTATCCATATTTTTCTCTTTAGTCCTCTTCTTCTCTTGCTTCCCTTAAAATTCATTATACTAGGTGGATTTTTTTCTCCTTCTTGAAATCCCATGATGTTATGTACTCATACAATGATAATATTTGTGAGACTATTTTCCTTAACATGATTTTATTAATCCTATAAAATAATTGGTAAATATTTCTCTTTTGATTATGTACGTTATCTGCAACATGCCCTGAAATAATTTTAAAGTTGGATTAATACTTAAAAACATTTTCCTCTTCTTTCTGTCTTAGAATCATGAAATATATTTCTATATCAACTTGTTTCTCATAAGGAAAATATTTTTCCAAGGATATTATCTTGAAATCCTTCTACTCCATGATTTTTATTTCTCCCTGATTCATAGTTTATTAAATCAATGATCACTATTGATCTCCATATACCAAGATAAGATAAACTTTCACAAATATCTTCTCCCTTTCACTACTTCATAGAGTGAGAAATATATTATCTAAGGAACTTATCCATTTCTCATCTAAAAATGGGTTTTTATTCCCACTGACTGACAGAGGTTTTTGATGCATAAAGTGGTCTAACATTATTACACCTCATGGTGGGTCAGCATGATTCTCCATATGAGAAATGATATTACTCATAACTTAAGTAATATTCCTCAATATGGTTATAATTTGTTTAATTAAATATGCATCTCCATCTCTATTTTCATTATATCTCCTTGGAGGGAAATACCTATATATATTACATGCATTGATATTGTTACCATTTCTTCTGTTACACACCATTAATAAACAATGGAATACACTTATTAGATCATATTAGTATGAAACATAATGTATAAGCCAAAACTTGGGAAATAATTAACATAAATTGATAAATTTATGCATATCTAACCTCATAATTATAAACATGGACTATTTGGGAATATCATTATTTTAAACACCTTAATAATGTTTTATAAATAAATTGTGAATTATCCTATGCATATCCCCCAGTTCTGTCAAAATAGGTGTGTAGTAAGGCACATTGTCATGCACTAGGTGATGATAAGGACAAGACCAATGTGCCTTTTTCATGGTTATTACCCCTTGGTATATCTATTATAGAACCATTTATACTCATAGTATCAACACATCGATGTATTTATAAGAAATTCACATAATCTATACCCTTCCAAAAAATTAAAATTTTCTTCTATACTTATCCTCGAATTCTATCATAGGGTTATAATCACAAATATATTTTTTCCTTAATATTTTTTCTAAATTTTCAACTAAATTTTATTTGATAACAACTATATAAACCTTGGCCATATAATCCCAGATTCGGTGTCTTCTTTCTTACATTGGAATAATATACAAGGAATCACATCTCGAAGGACCAAATAGTTTAATATTCTTGGTAGTCTTGATACATACATGAATAAAATTTACATTTTAAATAAGAGAATGAAAAAGAGTATTTAATTGAGAAATATATTATTCCCTTTATAATATTCCTACAAATCAATCATAAAATACTTCCACGATATGCTGGGTAAAATAACCATAAAAAAGGGATGAGCTCAGATTCTCAGTAAGGGTAACAATACTATGAAATCTATGAATAAATAAGAAATAATCAACATAGAAAATAAAATAACTAAAAAAATATGAAATTTAATCAATAACTTGATCATAATATGGTAGGAATAAATGATGATAAAATACTTTCATTTAAATAATTATATGAGCATGAAATATAACCATGGATATTATAACTAATTGAATAATAACATGGAATATCAATAAATTAATTCATAATGATGAAATTAATAATTATGGAAATCTAAAACATACCATTATGGAATAATTACAAGACCATTAATATCATCAAGGCTTCATGCTAAGAAATATAATATCATCTATGTATCATTTGAAGACATCTACATAATGGGTAAGACATCGACCAAAACCATATCTAGTTTGTCTCATGAGATATACCAATGCATTGAGGGGCTATATTGTACCAGTACCCACCCACCATTTTAGTTCCAAATCATTCCTAATATATTGTATAATTGACTTAATTTATGAATCAATATACCTTATCATCAAATATCTTTATTGATTAAAGGATATAAATTTATCAATATTTTCCCAGTTAATTAAATAAATCACAAAGTATAAAATTAATATAAAAATGGTATATGGTTTAGTAAATAATCATATCCATAACAAGATAATACATATATTTAAGATAAATTAAATATATTTTGGAATATTATCATAAGAAAGTGATTATTTCAAGAGAAGGTTAACAATCACAAAAGAAAGTGAGATTTTTCAATATCTTTTACCACTTGGTAATTTTCATGTCATATCCCCTTGGTTGAGATGATTCAAAGTGAAACATAAAATACCATGAAGTATGAATGATTCAGGATATTAAATTTCAACGGGGGTAGTATATACACTATTTAAAAGTGAATTGGTGCATAATAAAAAATAAGTCCCAATGAAATATAAATTGAGATGAAATCCCTTACCACTTGGTAATATTCAATCCAAATACACTTGGATGAAAGAATTCAAATTTAATCATAAAATACCTTGAATTATGAACTATTAATTACATTTAAAGTGAAATGGGAAGTGTATAAAACATATAAAAGAAATTTGTGTGAAACATACAAATGTTCCTCAATGAAGAGAAATTGAGATGAAGTCCTTGGCCTCACACTTCATTTTGGTTGATCGGGATTTAACCTCCTTTATAGTGGCTAAAAACATACTATTAACTTATTAAATAACCATATTAATATTTAAAATATCATATATTTTCTTTTTATATCATCTTATCACTCATTCTTTAATAATATTTCAATATTTTCATTATTTCGAGTGTTAATTGCCTTGTATTCCCATGCGTGTTTTTTCAAGACCAATCGATTATTGTACATATTATATAGTTTCGTTATCTACATAACAATAATTATGAAATAATGATCATATTTATTAATAAATTATAATTTTAAAACCAATAATAAAATATGGTTGTGAAAAATTAAGTACATTACGAGCATGGATACGTAGGTCATATGTACACATGAGTAACTTTTCCATTTTCCAATGATCATTATGAAAAAAAGGTAAGTAGCATATAATATTTTAAAAATTATAATAATGTAATATATAACATATTATATTCTAATATACATCATCCATGTGGTGTGGTGATGAAAATAGAATCACATCACTTCGTGAAGGCGGTAGTCCACATGTACACAAATGATATTATCATCTTTAACTAGGTGGAAAGGTAAGAAAGTTAATGATATATTATATTTAAAAAATTATAAATATGTAATTAAAATCATAATGATTTACTTTATATCACATATAATAATAAAATTTATCCTTATCACCTTCCATGTGAAAAGTTAGTGAAAGACGAATCACATCGCTTCACGAGGAAATAGTTCGTCATACACACCCACGACATTATCGTATCTCATAGAAAATGGAAGGTAAATATATATATATATATATATTATTAATACATAGGCAGGGATATGTTATAAAAATAATATATATAATATATATAAATCTTTATACCTAATTGTGAAAGGTGGTAATGGAAGAACGAATGACATCGGTTCGCGAGGAGGTAGTTCACCGTACACATGAATGATGATTAAAAAACCCATTTGAGTAAAGTGGAGATGGTTGTTGGTAATTCCATTTTATAAAAACATACTATTATATGGAATATAATAAGGTTATTATATCATCATGGTTTAATAATAATTTAAGGGGTGGATAACAAAATTAAATAAAGATGCTTGTTGAAGAACATTACCTCTTCTTCGAGTATCTTCCTAAGGTTTGAAATAAATGATTCCTAGTATGGATTTATTCCCAAAATAAGGATTATATGATAATATGAGGGATTTTTGAAATTTATTTTGGAAATTATTGGATGACTAAAATAGGTTTTAATGTATGAAACAGAGAGGGGAGGCGGTGTCCTTTTATAAGCGAGGTGAGTGACACACTTGTAATGTTTTGAAAAGATTCTATCATACCCACATTTTTATCATTGCAAAAGATTAAAAAATGGGAAATTATTAAACCTATATAATATAAGTTTTATATATATAAATTCAATATGTTTTGGACAAGTTGGTTTGCCATTTTTATCCCTTATATTTATAGTTTAACCCATGGTAAATAGATTTGAACCTTAATCATGGTAATTAATCTTTACTATTTTTACTATTCATTTTGGTCAAAAATTAATTTAGAATTATTATAAATTTATATTATGATTATTCCAAGAATTTAATAAATTTTTTCAATTTAAATTCATAGAAGTGGAAAATTTTCATTTAAAATTAATCTTGTTGATGCGATGAGAAAATGAGTTTTTCAAGAGAACATGTCCATAAGTTTACAAAGATTTTATGTCAAAATTCAATAGGAATATGATTCAAATGAACTAAATTGTATTAATTTGTATATATTTTAACTAATTTTAATTTAAAAACAATTTAATTACAATATATTTTTATAACCAATTTATACAAGAAGGCATATTTCAATTAAAATTTCATATTTTTCACTATTCATCAAAAAATGAAACTCTTCAGAAAAATCCCAAATATCCACCCTAAGATAATTTTCATATTATTATTTTATAAATTAATTTTATTTTTTCAAATAATTTATTTAAAATTTGTAAAAATTAATTTTAATTTGTGTGTGTAAAGCATGATTAAGCCATATTGTAAAAAAAGTTTTTCCAGAAAATATTTATTTTTTCTGTTAATTGTTTTTTCTTTTTTCAAATAAATATTAAACTATTATTTTCATAAATTATTCATTACTATTCATACCCACCATTTCAAGGGCTAGGTGACAACACTTATTATAATATTTTTATAATATTTCACATTTCTTTAAAATTAGCCGTTGCATGTGGATTATGATATTGAATACAAATTTATTATTTTAAAATATCGGGGTGTTATAAGAAGATATTTAAAATTTTGAAAATAAAAATTTCTCCCCATTTTTAAAATACCCAAAATATTATTTAATGATAAAATCATGAAAAATAATATTTTAATACATGCAATGATATAAAATCCCCTTTAATTAATGTTTCTTTTAAAATTATTAAATATTATACTCAATAAGACAAGAAAACATGTAGAATATTATTTAATTATTAACAAAGGATTTTAAAGGAATATATACCAAAAAATATATTTCATGAAATAGTAAGAAAATATTTAAACACATGAAAAATATTTAAAATAACTTCCCCCAAGACCGAGAATAGATATTTGTGAAATTAAAGGAATTAAAATAAATGACTTTTAAACAATTTAAAACTATTATCAAATGTCATGAATGACTAGAAAATTATAATATAATAATATAATATTTTATCACATACTATAATATATGAATTTATCACATGCAAGTAATTTTTATTAAAACACATGCTTACAAGAAAAATAATTTTTAATAGATCGACACATGCCAGCCTAGAATTTTTAAGATCATTATGTTAACAAAATAATTCAAGAAATGTATTCATTAACTAAAATAATAGAGTGAATAAAATTATTTAATAGTTCAAGCAAAATAATAACCAAATATATAGAAAAAAATATAAAAATTTTAAAATAAATTTCGCCTATATAAAATAGTTAGTTTATTTAAATAAAATATTAAAATGAAAATAAAATACTTCTAGGATTTTAATAGTTCTAACTTTAATTTTTTTTCAAATAATGAAACACTTCAAAGTAAGTCAATATTTATAAAATAAATAAATAATTATGTATTTCAAGTATCCACTTAAAAATATGACAAGGAATTCCAGTGGAACAAACCTACACAATATCAAATACAAGTTCTATTTGCTTCCCATATACTTATGGTTCTGAAAAATTTAGTAATAAAATTCATAGGTAACTGAATTTGTTGATTTTGAGAAAAAAATCCATAAATAGATTTAAAATAATCATTTTAATAATAAACATGATTAAAATCATAAAATTTATGACTTATAAAATGACATTATTTATCATAATTTCCATTAATACTATAATGAAAACATTTAAAAGTATTCTTGTTTTTTTTATTTTAGGACTAGAAAATTAATAATTTCTATATAATTTAGGCATTTCTCCATTACGACCGATACCAAGCCTACCTTTATTAATTTTTTTTATTAAAATATTTTTAAAAAAATTACTTATCTTGATAAGAATACTAGAAGATTATTTTAAATGGTTTGCTTTATCAAATAATTTCTTGATTTTTTTCATGCAAAGCACATGAATTTTTGGAAGGATTTGTTCTTATATATGAAATATGGCTATCCAAACTTTTTTTTCAATAGAAATAGAATTATAAGGTTTTATAATTTCTCTATGATACTGTTTATGGGCTTTAACATTTATTTAAGAATAAAAAAAATATTCATTAAGTTAAATTTAATAAATACTTTCAAAATTAGTATATTGAGAGAATGATAATTGTACCTCAAAGCGCGAGTCATGAGAAATAGATTTACATTTTTATTTTCATGATTATATTAAATGTTTATAGTAGATTTATACCTTGAATCTTCAAAATCACTCAAACTATCCTTTATGGGTTTCTTTCATTTCCTTTTATAATCATATTTCTCTTTAGATTTAAGAAATGGAATGCTAGGTCTCAGATGAACTTTTTTTTCATTCATAACATTTGAATTCCTTCTCTTTATTATTCTTTAATTTCTCATTTATAATTTTCTATAGATTTTCAATATTTTTAGTAGGATATGATAGGTAATCACTTAAAACCAAATTATTATAATCTAAATAAAACAAATTATCCATCAGAACATTGAGTGCATCATTTCCCTTTTTTATGGAAAGAGGATTTTCATTTCATACATGCATCTCAGCTTCATACATCATCAAGGTTCTAATATTTTCTTTCATATTTAAATATTTAAACATAGTTTATTTTATAATACTACTAGATATTCCATTACAATTAGATGGTAAAAATATAATTACCTTTAATGCCTATTATAGTTCCGTTATTAGAGTTACCAAGGCAGTAACATTATTGAAAAATTCTCCCAATCAATCATTAATTTGAGTGAAAATTTATTCTTCTTGATTCTTGAATGTACAAATTTAAGTTTACTAGTATTGTACCTCATTTTTAGAACATTATCATTTCCTTCATAGGAAACTACAATGGTTTCACAGATTTCATAAGCTATGGTACACTGAGAATCTTGATTAAATTCATCATTTCCAAATCCAAAAACAATAAAATTTATAGATTTTGAATTTAGATCATAATTGGTCTATTGAGAAGGATTCAACTTCTTTGGTTCTTCTTTAGGAATTTCATAAGGATTGAAAAAATTCATGTAAAATTTTATTCCAGGATTATTTGAATAAATAATCATACAATATTTCAATCATCCAAAATTATCACAATTAAACTAAAGAGCATGGACCATCATCATATATTACCTAAGACCAGAAATTGACATTTATATTCATCTAGAACTTTATCTCAATTTTTTAGAGAAAAGTAAATATATCCACTAGAGAACTACCTTAGATACCAATTTTTTGTGTTGGAATGATGATTAAGAAGACATAAGAGGGGGTAAATTGTGTCTTTTTAAAGATCAAGACAAATCTAAAACACACCTCATGGAATATGTATATTTTTCCTTCTATCAAAGACAAGTATGAATTGAAAAATAAATAAAGGGAAGAATATGACGTAGTGATGAAACTCCACTACTACATAATATGTGTATATTGAGGTTCCCTATTAAATTACCAGGATTTATGGTTATTTAATAGGGAACCTCAATATACACATATTATAATGAGAAGATGAAACTCCAACACTACATAGTATAATAAGTCAATAATTTAGTAGAAATATATGAGTTATATATGGTTGAAATAGCTTCAGCACACAATTTCAACAACAAATGACAGATGATGATGATCACCAATAAAGCACAACAAAAAATTAATTATTCAATTTCACACATGATTATTCTTCTTATTAATTAAATATTAAAAAATAAAATAGAAAAAGTCACAAAATCCTTGTTATTAATCTTCTCACCAAGATATAATAATGAATTTCAGAGAAATTTATATCTTCTTTGAAATTCTAAACAACAGAATGAAAATTTTTCATTACATTATTTTGTTAAGATTTTTCAATCTCTCCTTATCCAATCAGTTATTTTTTCCTTATAGAAAATAATATTTATTATGATTAAAATATTCATCAGTTGTAGTTTCTCCTCCTCCTTTGGATATTCAATATTAATTGAGTCAGGAGATTCTATAAATTTCTCCATGAAAATTATAGCACATTTTCACTCTTATTTCATATGTATAACATATTTTTGATAAATTCATTCAAAATAATTTGACTAATTTCTATAATAATATCTATAAAATATTATCATCATTAAATACTTACCTATATAAAGTAGAAAAAAAATTATGTCTTCAAAAAACAACCCTTTAAATTCATTCTCAACAGGCCCTTAAATCCAGTAGAACAACCTCTAGAATAATTCAAATTTTTTGAAACTAGATAAACTACTATCATTCATATTCTTAGAAAAAGTAGAATTAGAATAAACTCATCATTGTTCTCTTTAAAAACTACACCAAAACCTTCAAAAATTGTTCGATCATAACGGTTTGATTTTATGATAGTTTATCAAAATGAAAAACCAAGGAGAATAATCTGGTTAAAAATACAACAAGTAAAAATACCAAGAGTATGGGAAAATAGAATACCATAACATGCCTTAGTTCCGTATAGAACTTTATTTAACTATTTTAATCAGTAATGTTAGAATATAATTATTAAAACCCAACTGATAAAATATCATCAGAAATATAGAATAAATTATAGTAGGAAGAGATATAAATATTTTGAAAAATAGAGTAATGTAATCTTCTATAGTTCTACATATCATGTCTTATAAACTCCTTAAATTTAAAAATAATTCTTTATCATTCTTCAATATCAAACTGATTTTAGGATCCTCCATTCAACTTTTCTTTTATACGATGTTTATATACAATTAGTCTTTTACTATGTGTTAGTTGTGTAAACCAAACTCTAAATTATGTGGGTGGTCATCAAGTTCAATCATAAACACTAGTATTGAGATTTGACAACTTGATTTATACTAAATATTTAATTCAAGGATTCCCAAAAATTCCAGTAGAGTTTATTCAGCTGATATTCATGTGATTAAGGGAATCTGACGTGCATGCACTCTACTCCTATATGTGGAATTATGAAAGTACGGTCCTCAGTTCAAGATTATAGGTGAAGCCTTTATCCAGTTAAAATGTATTTATAAAAGGAAAATTTATTTTATTAGATATTATCTTCATGAGAATTATACAGTAACCTCGAGTTCCACCTTACATGAGTTTATCTAACATTGGTGAAGCATTATCCGATTTAAGGTTTTTCTCTAGCTCTGTACAAAGTGAGAGATCCTATAAGTTCATGAAAAATATCAATATTCAAATTATATCATGAAACTATCCTCTGTTTATCATTCTAAAATATAATCACATAAGAATATAAAAACTCCTTCACATAGTCTCATTTTCCATATATGTTTGAGGTATATTTTCTATCCTCTTCAATCTACGGTTCCATTCAAATTGTCTAGTAGAAAACGTCTTCGACAAGTCATATTCTTTAGATCAAACACTATCAATATTTATCATAAAATAACCTATATGAATATTATCACCAGATTGATGTGTTTAAATAGCACTTGGTTTTTAGCTGCATATACCAGGTTAAATCTCCACTTAAGTAGCAACAATATGAGGTGCGACTTCAATGTGGCAACATAAATATAGGGCCAAACTTCGATAAAACATACAGATCATGATCAATAAGTTAAACTTAGATGCATGGAACATTTTAAACCCATTTTATGGTTTCTCCCACCAATTTAGGGTTTATCAACCCGATCCAGTGATCAATATAGGGATAAAATATTCTGAAAATTGAATATCTTACCATTAAACATCATTAATTTTTTGATCTTTTTAACATCATATTTAACTTATGAACATGAAGATTTATATATATGAAATCTATATTCCTTTACAACCAATAAATAATTTACACAATCTAACTTCCATATATATTGATACCATTTAAAAGTAGAAGATATTTTTGTAAAATCTACTCCTCAACAAAAACATTACAAAACCTAGGGTATTTTATTAAGAATACAAAAAATATTTTTATCCTTTCATGTAAAGAAAATAAATCAAGATAAATTTATTTTGTTTCTATAACACCATTTTTTCATTGTTAAGATATTTTTATCTCAAAAAACATTAAACAATATTATCTATCCAAATATGAAACTTCATAAACCTTAAAATGTTATAAAAAATTTAGTGAATTTTTAGAGCATAAAAGTATCATTTCAGACTTCCTTAGAAAATATATAAATTTAAATAACTATTTTATCTATAAAATGTGAAAAGTTTCATATGAATATAAGTAGTTTTTTCCTGATATATTATAAGAATACAGAGGTGGATTTAATTTGAAAATCTATAATTTCACTAAAGAAGTTATAACAACTTTAGATAATTTCACCCCATAGAAAAAACTAATTTAGCAATCAAAATAAAAATATAAAATGAAGATCATATTACAATATTTACAATGGATTAAAAATAAAAATAATATAATCAATATAAAATCATATATAAAATAAACACATAATAAAAGTAAATCTAAAACCACTTAAACAAAATTATTAGTAAAAAAAATTGTGGGTTGAAGTAATTATCAAAACCAAGATGAGAATGGAAAGAGAAAATCAACACTTGATAATGGTTCCATAATATATAATTATTTAATCATGATATAAATGTATTATTTATTCATTAAATATATATTTATAACCATCCAAAAATGGTAGACAAAGAAAATTTAATTACACAGTTCATAGAGATTATAGTGCATACGTACACATAAACAACATTTTCATCTTTTAAAAAAAACAAGGAAAGAAAGATAAATAATATTTTATCATTAAAAAATCATAAATATATCATAAATATCATATATATTCATTAAAAATATCATTATAAATATCCATATTATGTAGTTATGGAAAATAAATCATATAGCTACGTGGAGGAAGTAGTCCACATGTACGCACAAGGGATAAATTCATTTCCCATTTTATGGGAATGATTCAGAAAATTATTATTCCATAATAATAATAAAATCTTAATAAATTTATTATATTGGATTCATTTTGTTATTATGGATAAAATATCTTTAGAGAAGGTGGAAGAAGAAATAAAATGAAAAGATATCGGTTAAGATTTATACCTATTCTTTGAGAGACTTCCTTTTGCTTACAACTTAGGCATTAAAAGACTCGTCTTATGAGAAGAATAAGAGATATATGATAAAATTAACGAATATAGGAAAGGATATAGGTAGTTATTGGTTGAGAAAATAGGCTTTTTGAGTGTGGATAAGATATGTGCTCTCCTTTTACAAGAAAAAGAGAGGACACACTTGGAATTTTTCAAAACATTAAAATATATTATTGTCTTACATAAACAATGGATCCAAAATGACTCATATTATAATAGGATATGATATATGGTTGAAATATTACTTACCAATAAATTTTATATATGTTTTTTTGTCACAAACTAACTTGGATAACTTGTTAAACCAGAACCCACGTTAGTCCTGACATGGATTGAAGGGCATTCATGATTTACACAGGTTATTGATTAGTGAATGAGTATAAAAATTGACCAAGGATAATGATTCCTCTACATAACCAATAAATGAAATCGTAGTGAATAATAATAAAAAAAATAGGTATTCCAACACAGTTATAAAGAGAAAAGTACAAGAAAATAGTCTATTTCAAAATATAAGACGGAACAATAATGCAACATATCACATAAAAAAATGAAAACATCACCACTAATATCTCCTTGAAATAGGTGGATCACATAGTTCATATTTCACCCCTAACTCCCAAAGTTATTCTATCAATAGCATATACCTCCTTCAAGTGGTTTTATCCCTTTTCCAAGATTTGAAAATGAAATTCTACATATACCCAAAAGAATATATAGGATGTGAGAAACACTAGCCTAGTAGTATCATACCTATAATTCCATAAGTATTATATAACCAATAAACCAAATATGCATATTTTTAAATAAAATTTTTCATGGTAATATTTATCAATATTCATAAAAAAATTCTTTTAAAATCATTTCAATGGTACGTATAAAAAATGTACAAATAATTATTTCCATAAAAATAGGAATGTATAAGAGTCTAAATCAAAACAGGCCTGACTAAATCATTTTATAAATATTAGAATTTAATAATTCATTTTCAGTCCTATAAAAATATTTATAATCCCCAAGGTTAGTTAGATCAAGGATCTAGGATCCTCACACTCTCAGTAAAATATGGATCCATGTGTGAACACTTCCCTATATCATAGGCCTAGGAGAAAATATGAGTCCACCCCAATGAATGAACCCCCTTACCTCATCAATATTTAGTAGTATTGTCATGATTAATCTATTACTAGGAAGATCTAATACATTCTTAGCATGCTTATCCTGGACTACCCACCTAACTACCAAGACTCCCATGTTCTTTATAGAAAAAAAATCAATTGGAAACACACTCATCTCAAACCAGTTTCATTAAATCATTATTCAAGCATCCCCAAATTAGGTTTTCAAACATGCCATTTAATTTTAGAAACCAACATCAAATGGATTTCATCAAAACTCATACTTTTAAAAACAATTAATTTCAATAAAAATACATAAAAAATTTCATGTATTCCTTTATTAAGAATCATCAAAAAAATTATCCTTCAAATCATCCATTTCAATAATTTAGTAGAAATATATGAGTTATAGATTATTGAAATAGATTCAACACACAATTTCAACAACAAATGACAAATGATGATGATCATCAATAAGGAACAAAAAAAATTAATTATTAAATTTGACACATGATTCTTCTTCTTATTATTTATATATTACAAAATAAAATAGAAAAAGTCACAAAATCCTTGTTATTAATCTTTTCACCAAGATAGAATAATGAAGTTTATAGAAATTTCTATCTTCTTCGAAATTACAAACAACAGAATGAAAAATTTTCATTACATTATTTTGTTAAGATTTTTCGATCTCTTCTCATCCAATTAGTTATGTTTTTCCTTATAGAAAATAATATTTATTATGAAGAAAATATTCAGCAGTTGTAGTGTCTCCTCCTCCTTTGGATATTCAATATTAATTGATTTATGAGATTCTATAAATTTCTCCATGAAAATTTTAGCACATTTTCACTCTTATTTAATATGTATAATATATTTTTGATAAATTCATTCAAAATAATTGGACTAATTTCTATGATAATATCTATAAAATATTATCATCATTAAATACTTACCTCTTTAAAGTAGAAAAAAATTATCTCTTCAAAAAACAACCCTTTAAATTCATTCTCAACAGGCCCTTAAATCCAGTAGAATATCCTCGAGAATAATTCATATTTTTTGAAACTAGATAATCAGATATCATTCATATTCTTAGAATAAGTGGAATTAACATAAAATAATCATTTTTATCTTTAAAAACTACACCAAAACCTTCAAAAATTATTTGATCATAACAGTTTAATTTTATGATAGTTTATCCAAATAAAAAACCAAGGAGAATAATCTGGTTAAAAATATAACTAGTAAAAATACCCAGAGCATGGCAAAATAGAATACCACAACATGCCTTAGTTCTGTATGAAACTTTATTTAACTATTTTAATCAGTAATGTTGGAATATAATTATTAAAACCCAACTTATAAAATATCATCAGTAATATAGAATAAATTATAGTAGGAAGAGATATAAATATTTTAAAAAATATAGTAATTCAATCTTCTATAGTTCTATATATCTTGTCATATAAACTCCTTAAATTTAAAAATAATTATTTATCATTATTGAATATCAAACTGATTTTAGGATCCTCTATTGAAGTTTCCTTTTATATGATGTTTGTATAAAATTATTCTTCTTACTATGTGTTAGTTGTGTAAACCAAACTCTAAATTGTGTGGGTTCTCATCAAGTTCAATCATAAACACTAGTATCGAGATTTGACAATTTCATTTATACTAAATATTTAATTCAAGTATTACCAAAAATTTCAGTAGATTTTGTTTAGCTGATATTCATGTGATTAATGGATTCTGACATGTATACACTATTCTCCTATATGTGGAATTATGAAAGTACGGTCCTCAGTTCAAGTTTATATGTGAAACATATATATAGGTAAAATGTATTTATAAAATGAAAAATTATTTTATTAGATATTACCTTCATGAGAATGCTATAGTAACTTCGAGTTCCACCTTACTTGAGTTTATTTAACATTAGTGAAACATTATCCAATTGAAGGTTTTTATCTAGATCTATACAAAGTGAGAGATCCTATAAGTGTATGAAAAATATCAATATTCAAATTATATCATGAAACCAACCTCCGTTTATCATTCTAAAATCAAATCACATAAGAATATAATTACTCTTTCACATAGTCTCATTTTCCATATATGTTTGAGGTACATTGTCCATCCTCTCCAATCTCTGGTTCCATTGAAATTGTCTAGAAGAAAAGGTCTTCAACATGTCATATTATTCAGATGAAATACTATCAATATTTATCATAAAATAACCTATATGAATATTCTCAACATATTGATGTGTTCAAATAGCACTTGGTTTTTAGTAGCATACATTAGGTTAAATCTCCACTTAAGTAGCAACAATATGTGGTTCGACTTCAATGTGGAAACATAAATGTAGGGATAAACTTATATGAAACATATATATCATGATCAATAAGTTAAAATTAAATGCATGGAACATTTTAAACCCATTTTATGGTTTCTTCCACCAATTTAGGGTTTATCAACCCGATGTAGAGATCAATATAGGGATAAAATATTCTAAAAATTGAATAGCTTACCATTAAACATCATTAATTTTCTGATCTTTTTAACATCATATTTAACTTATGAACTTGAAGATTTATATATATGAAATATGGATTCCCTTACAACCAATCAATAATTTACACAATCTAACATCTATATATATTGATACCATTTAAAAATAGAAGATTTTTTTTTTGTAAAATCTACTTCTCAACAAAAACATTACAGAACTTGGGATATTTTATTGAGAATACAAAGATATTTTATCCTTTCATGTAAACAAAATAAATAATGATAAATTTATTTTATTTCCATCACACCATTTTTTTTCATTGTTAATATATTTTTATCTCAAAAAACATTGAACAATATTATCTATCCAAATATGTAAACTTCAGAAACCTTAAAATGTTATAAAAATTTAGTGAATTTTTAGAGCATAAAAGTATTATTTCAGACTTCCTTGAAAAATATATAAATTTAGATAACTATTTTATCTATACAATGTGAAAAGTTTTATATGAATATAAGTATTTTTTTAATGATATATTATCATAATACAGAGGTGACTTTAAATTGAAAATCTATAATGTCACTAAACAAGTTATAACAAATTTAGATAATTTCACCCCATCGAAACAACTAATTTAAAAATAAAAATAAAAATAAAAATATAAAATGAAGTTCATATTACAATATTTACAATGGAATAAAAATAAAAATAATATAATCAATATCAAATCATATATAAAGTAAACACATAATAAAAGTAAATCTAAAACCACTTAAACAAAATTATTAGTAAAAAAATTGTGGGTTGAAGTAATTATAAAAAACAAGATGAGAATGGAAAGAGAAAATAAACACTTGATCATGGTTCCATAATATATAATTCTTTAATTATGATATAAATTTATTATTTATTCATTAAATATATATTTATAACCATCCAAAAATTATAGAGAGAGAAAATTTAATTACATAGTTTATGGAGATTGTAGTGCATACGTACACATAAACACCATTTTCATCTTTTAAAAAAATAAGGAAAGAAAGATAAATAATATTTTATCATTACAAAATCATAATTATATCATAAATATCAGATATATTCATTAAAAATATCATTATAAATATACATATAATGTAGTGATGGAAAATCAATCATATAGCTACGTGTAGGAAGTAGTCCACATGTACGCACAAGGGATACGCTCATTTCCAATTTGATGGGAATGATTCAGAAAATTATTATTCCATAATAATAATAAAATATTAATAAATTTATTATATTGGATTCATTTTGTTATTATGGATAAAATATCTTTAGAGAAGGTGGAATAGGAAATAAAATTAAAAGATATCGGTTATGATTTATACCTATTCTTTGAGAGACCTCCTTTTGCTTATAACTTAGGCATTGAAAGACTAGTCTTATGAGAAGAATAAGGGATATATGATAACATTAAGGAATATAGGAAAGGATATAGGTAGTTATTGGTTGAGAAAATAGGCCTTTTGAGTGTGGATAATATATGTTCTTTTTTTACAAGAAAGAGAGAGGACACACTTGGAATTTTTCAAAACATTAAAATATATTATTGTCTTACATAAAAAATGGATCCAAAATTAATCATATTATTATAGGATATTATATATGGTTGAAATATTACTTTCCAATAGGATTTATATAAGTTTTTTTTCACAAACTAACTTGTATAACTTGTTAAACCAGAACCCGTGTTAGACCTGACATGGCTTGAAGGGAAGTCTTGATTTACACAGGTTAGTGATTAGTGAATAAGTATAAAAATTGACCAAGGATAATGATTCCTCTACATAATCAATAATTGAAAAGGTATTGAATAAGAATCCAAAAAATAGGTATGCCAATACAGTTATAAAGAGAAAATTACAAGAAAATAGGCTATTACATAATCTAAGACGGAACAACAATCCAACATATCACATAAAAAATGAAAACATAACCATTAATATCTCCTTAAAATAGGTGGATAAAATAGTCCATATTTCACCCCTAAATCCCAAAGTTATACTATCAATATAATAGACCTAATTCAAGTGGTGTTATCCCTTTTCCAAGATTTGAAAATGAAATTCTGCATATACCCCAAAGAATATACAGGATGTGAGAAGCACTATCCTAGTACGATCATACCTAGAATTCCATAAGTATTATATAACCAATAAACAAAATATTCTTATTTTTAAATAAAATATTTCATGGTAATATTTCTCAAAATTCATAGAAAAAATTCTTTCCAAATCATTTCAATGGTAAGTATAAAAAATGTACAAATAATTATTTCCATAAAAACAGGAATTTATAAGAGTCTAAATCAAAAGAAAATGACTAAATCATTTTATAAATATTAGAATGTAATAATTCATTTTTAGTCCTATAATAATGGTTATAATCCCTAGGATTAGTTAGATCAAGGCTCTAGGATCCTCACACTCTCGGTAAAATATGGATCCATGTGTGCACACTTCCCTATATCATAGTACTAGGAGAAAATAAGAGTCCACCCCAATGAATGAACCACCCAACCTCATCAATGTTTAGCAGTATTTTCATGATTAATATATTACTAGGTAGATCTAATACAGTCTTATCATACTTATCCTAGACAACCCACCTAACTACCAAGACTCCCATGTTCTTTATAGAAAAAACCAAGGGGAAACACATTCATCTCAAATCAGTGTCATCAAATCATCATTGAAGAATCCCCAAATTAGGGTTTCAAACATGCCATTTAATTTTAGAAACCAACATCAAATAGATTTCATCAAATCTCATACCTTTAAAAACAATTCATTTCAATAAAAATCCATAAAAAAATTTATCTCTTCTGTTATTAAGAATCATCATAAAAATTATCCTTCAAATCATCCATTTAATTTAAAAATAATTTTCCTTGAATCAAATATTTATTTAAAAGGTCATTACAAATGTGGATTCATCACACACCATACCATTTAAAAAAATTTATCATGAATCACAGTTCATTCTTTGGAAATAAATTAAAAATTCATTTGAATTTAATTAAGGAATAACATATTCAATCGATAGAGACTATATTACAAAACCACACACCTTAATTCATAGTATCAACAATCACCCAAAAAGGTATCCACAATTTAAGATATGATGGTCTAGAACCAACCAAGAGTGGATCCCTGAAACCAAATTCAAAAATCATGATAAGGAAAATATATCAAATTCCCATGATATATCTATAAGAAAACCAATTATATTAAGTCACAAACCATAAATTTAACTTAAAAATCCTCAATATAAGGTTACATTTAAGGGGATAAGATCAAATATTTAAGAACAATGAAAACGTCAAAGAATAGAAACATACCATTGGAAAAATAGATCCAACACCAAGGATCTATTGAAAATCATTCACTCAGAGTTAATCATTCTCCAAAATATCCATTTGGACTCTTCTTAGTCAACATTCAATTCCACCAAGAGAAGAATGAGAAAAAAAAACAGAAATGTTTTCGGTCTTAAAATAAGAAATTTAGATTAATTAAAATATATCACATGGTTTAGCTATACGGTTTGTAAAATAATGTGCCTAACCATGAGAACCATTTCAAGATACTGAAGAATTTTCATGGTTTGTCCACACCATTTGAAAAATCATGCACTAACCATGAGGAGTGCCTCTATCAAAACATAAACGGTTTAAGGGGAAGGCCTCACATTTTTAACTGAATGTGTGCCTAACCATGTCCCCTCAAATGGTATTCCAATACAAAATAAATAGTTTATTAGGAAGACCCACAAGGTTTTCCATTAAAATGTGTCCACCATGTACAAGGAAAAATTTAGCTAAAAACATAAAAAAGTAACCCAAAACAACTCAATAAATGACACAGATGAAATATTATCTAATAAAAAGGATGTAAATAACTAAAATAAATATCATGATGCCATAATTCTCACCACCATATTTCTTTATGCACTATGAAATCATTTTATAGAATATTAGTCCACCAAGAGACAAGGCCACTACTCCCTCATCACTATCTAATGCTCCCACATCTCATGAAATTCCAAACCATGCTATCATTGAACCCAAACCAACAAAATATACTTACTCCAAAACAACTTAACTTGAGAATAAACTAGCTGAACTGGCTTCTTAGAAATGTTCATACCAGGTTCCATATCAAGGTCTTCCAAATCACAACAAGAGACATATCCGGAAGATATTTCTTAATCCATGGTACATGAAACATGTTATGGATACAGGTCATTTTTAGTGGAAATTCCAAACATTATTCCACATTTCCAATCCTCTCCACAACCTCAAATAGTCCCACAAATATCAATTCTAACTTTAATTATTTTCCCAAGTTGTCAGTTACCCTACTGAGGTGAGAATCTCATGAACACCATATCACTAACCAAGAACTCCAAAAGACATTGATGAAAATACACATAATATTTATACTAACTATTAGTTGTTACCAACCTCTTATGAATCTTCTATACCATCTCTCTTATCTCTTAGACTAAGCTAGATTCCACCAGGGAAGCTTCACCAATCTTCAGGTAACAGAGTAAAGACTTATATGGACATACATATAGGGTCTAAAAGGGATCTATGTTGAGGGAGGATTAGAAGATCTTATTATTTGAAATCTCAAGTATCCCAAATTATCACAAACTCCTATAAAGTCAAGGATTCAAACAAGAATAATATAATCAACAATATGTATAGTTTGTTCTGTCTGGCCGTCTATATGAGGATGGTATGATGTGCTCAACTTGTCCTTGTATCCCATCACCTCTTACAGGATTATCCAAAACTACAATGTAAATAAGGGATAATTATCAGAAAAAATGTTTGATGGAACTCCATTAAACTTGAAAATATCCAGAACATATAGATTTTCTAAACCCTCAACTTTAGTGGTATCATGAATATAAATAAAGTGATCTAATTTGGTCAATTGTTCAAACATTAAAAAATCAAATTCTTCCCCCAAGGTGTAAATGGAAACCCTGTAATAAAGTCCATAGATATCTCATCACACTTACAATTCAGTATGGGGAGAGGTTAATGAAAATCTTAAGGTTTTTGATGCTCAACCGTGATATGCTAATAGGAATAACACTCAGAAATTTAATTAGTGATATCTTGTTTCATACCCAGACACCAGAAATGATGCTTCATATAATAAAATAGCTTATTAATTTCTAGGTTAACCTCTCAAAAGTTAATTATAACCATACATTATCACAACCATTCTTATAGGCGATGGAATGACTTAACAATTCTTGAATAAATGAATTTACTTAGGTGATAGAGATCATTTATCGATGGTCTCTCCCCATACAAAAAATTTATGATACCTCTAAAATTATCCTCAAGTTATTTCTAATAGAGGATCATATCAAGAAGATAATATGAAAACTAAACACTTTCTAGAACAAACCTAGTCTCAACCTCCTATACTCCCAAATGATTTTTAGAAAAAATTACAATGAGACTCCACTCCTCTAATGATTCCTTAACATCACGAGATAGAAATTCTTTCCAAGAGTTTTAGTAAGAAAACCCTTTCTAGATGTGTAAGTAATGTCAATGATTAAATATTTCAAGTACTCTACCCATAACCTTTATTATAGATTAAAATATTTATGTAAAAGGATATAAATATAGATCTTGGGATTATATTAATTGGTAATCCTTTCACCAAAAGGTATTTTTGATAGCTATTAAGGGTTTTCATCACAGAAGTGAGTTATAGATCTTGTGTGGGATAGTTTTTCTTATGTTACCATAGTTTACAAGATCCATCATCCACCACGTGATCACCCAACATGAGAAAATATCCCAACCCTAAACTAGAAGCATCACAGAAGACCATATATCCCTACACAACCATTGGAAGTTTTATCATTGGGGATAAAGTAAAATGTAACTTCAACTATTTGATGAAATTCTGACACTTATAATCCCAAATGAACTTCACTCCCTTAATGAATAATCCATATTGGAGAAATATTTTTTGAACCAGTTATAATACCCTATTAAACTTAAAAAGAACTAAATCTCAAAGGAATTCCATGGTTCTTCCCATGATAGGAAAACTTTCACCTTTTCAGGATCAATTAAGATAACATGTTCTGAGACCACATTCCCCAATAACTTCACCTCTCAAATATAATAATAAAACATTGATAACTTGACATAAAACCAATGATTCCCTAGGATGTCCAAAACTACTCATAAAAGAATCAAATGATACTTATTGTATTTTCAATACAGAATGATTCCATCCATGAATACTATAATGAAAGAGTATATATAATAGTGGAAAATTATTTTAATCAGCTCTACAAATGCAATAGGTGTGTTTGTCGGGTCAAATGAAATAATTAGATACTCATAATGGATATACCTTCTATTAAAATCTATCTTCGGAATATCATACTCCTTGATTTTAATACAGGGGTAACCAAACTGAATATCAATATTAGAGAACCACTTCACCACCTTTAGATAAAAAAATAAGTCATCAATGTGGGTAAATGGGTACTTTTTCATGGTCACAACCCAATTGAGCTTATAGTAATCAATACAAAATTTAATGGTTCCATCAGTCTTCTTGGAGAAAAGCATCGGTGCTAACCAAGGTGATATACCAGGTCAGATGAAAACATTTGGAATCAATTAATACAAATGATTCTTTATTTAATTCATTTTATCTAGTTCCATGAGGTGGCATGGAATAGATACTGTTTGTGTACCCTACACAATTTTTATAGAGGACTCCACCTCCGTCAATATTGGTAAGTTAAAAAATTCTAATAAAAACACCTATGGAAACTCATCAGTTACTAAAGGAAGTTAACTCCAAGAGGATTCATACTCTAGTTCAAAAAATACATGGATATTATCCTAACCAGTTCTATAAGAGTATTTTTGGATCAATTAGTTCTCATTTTCCAAATTCCTTGAAAAAAAATGAGACTCCCCATCAGGGAAGGGGAGTAAAGGAAACCCATCAATGATAACAATCAAACTAGGATTTGTGAGCAACCACTAGTCCATTTAGAGAATAAAATCCATGTTACACATTTCAAGAACCAAAAAGTCCCATATGGGCTTGATCTCTGATAAAGGGAAAGTAAAAGAGGGGAATGTGAGACCCTTCTCCTTCTTCATCCCGAGAGGTGTTGTAATATCTGTCAAAAAATTCATGAGATCCATTGGAATATTAAATAGGTTCAAAATGTAGGTGGATATGAAAGAATAAGAGGAAAAAGTATTAATTAATGTATTAACTAAACAAGGATCAATGAAAATGGTAACTATCACTATCACATGACCCACATCAGTTCCCACTGGAGACTTATCCACTGCTTGAAGTATCTTTATTAAAAATTATTATGGAATGAAACCCAATGTTATTGAAGTATCTGGCATCACTAAAATCCCTCTCAATACCGATGTGTCTATGATGCTACATGGGGTAGTAAATACACTGAAAACCTATGTATGCGTCCTAAATATATACATGCGCTAAAAATATTTGATGCTTCTATGAAATCCCTCTTCGAGTGAAAAATATTTCCATATTAGAAACAAGAATGTGTGCTTTTATTAGAAACTAAAAATGATCTGGAGGAATTTTACTAATTAGCACCACATCTATTATTTCTACTAAAAGGTTTATTTCACTTTATGCTAAAATTAATAGAACTATTATAGCTACTGCTTGGATTAAGATAAACTCTAGTTGTGATGTCTCAGACCTAGATGCCCCTTAATATGTGACCCGAGCCTTGGGGGCCACATGGCCTCAAGCGCATCTTCCCAAATTCCAGAGGCTACCGACTAGTAGCGAGGGCTTAGGGTGTGTCTTTGGGGAGACTATTCACTCATTACTAGATTTTTACATATCAAATAAAAATAAACATAGGCAAATAGAGAAATCAATATAAGTATACCAAAGGCATAGTGGAAATAGGCAAAGATAACAATAAATAAATAACTGAAATAACATTCCAAAATAGATGATAATAAGTCATGTATCTAGAAAGTTAGAAGACATAGATACATGTTGAAATCATTCAAGTAAATCCCAATTTAGAAAAAAATAAACACATAAACTATCCAATGAATCCCGAGCTATAGCTCAATCATCTGCTACCAGCTCCATCCTAGCACAACAAGCAATCAAGTTTTTGAAGGATTACTCTTCCCATTATCAACACCTGCATACATGTAATTTTCCTTATGTAACAAATACATTCTAGAGAGGGTATGAGATAAATCTCAGTGGTTCACCACCAACGGTGTCTATAACATTTGACCCATATAATGGAAATGAAACATTGTGCATGCATTCATATATAATGTGAAGAAGTGAAATGTAATTAAATACCCAAGTACATGCTTCATCCCTTAGCCTGTGTCTGAAAATTTAACCAGTTCATTATTTTATTATTAATGGTTTATAAATAAGTCACATGTTATAAATAATAAAGGTTCTAAGATGTAAAAATGCAACCTATACTTATATATAATAATTATATTCCAAGGTAACAACAAAGTAAACTTAGCCCTCAAGAGTTTCCAACTCAGTAATGAGTCTGGTGTGGCTAGGGTTAAGAGTGTAATCCAAGGAAAATAGTCTGAGGCATTCTACAATAAGAATCCTATTGACTCCAAGGAGTTCATCTAAGGTAAAACAGAGCTAAGCAATGACTAGGCCTGATGGGATATAACGATGGAACCTACTTGTCAATGCTGGAACCATGGAGTGTATCCAAGGTATCATGTAGCACTATATGATGGATATTAAAGTATCATATCAGGCATATAATGTTGGATATGGACTTTATTCTAGTTGGGTCTCATCCTAAGCAAGCTGTATCCGTGAAAATGGAATGGGGTCCTCAATTGCTCGAGGAATTCCCTTGGGAATCCAAGGAGAGATCAAGTCAGGCCACTACTTTTTTTTGATAATTAAGTTATATATATATTTACTAAGGTTCGATCCATTTCCTTTCATTAATTTTATGAGGATAATTGATCATGAAACCATTCATTTAATCAAGTCACAATTAATCAATAATTCCATTTGTTTCAAGCCATTCCTTTCATTAGTGAGTCAAGGCCAAGTAGCTTTCAACCATTCATTTAATACATTTTAGGAATTTTAAACATTCAAAGTTCACTCTAATACCTTCCATTAACATTTTAAGGGGTTCTACATACATTCAACCTATCATTTAATTAAATTTAATAAGGCCAAGTCATATACTTAATATACTTTCAATTTATATTACACATTTAATTATCAAATTTAAGCACTTACATCAGGTGGGTCAAGTGGTGAAAATACATGGTACTTTCCATTATAAAATTCACAATTTAAATCAATAAAATTTTAATATAGAGATGCTTACCCTTAAAAATTTCAAGACAAGGCATACTCGAATGAAAACTCAAACATGTCAAAACATTAAAATAAAAATCATGAAAAAACATCCTATATGAAATGGATAGAGTTGTGGATATAAACACTATCAACTAATCACATATTTGGAAAGATAATAACAATATGGTTCTAATGGTTATAATAATGGCATATAAATTCAATAAATGGCACCTGCTGAAATCAGTGGGCCCCACACATAATTTACAAAATCAATGAACTTGAGGGATGAGTTATAAACCACACACCTTAGGCTTGTATGACTCTCCCCACCTAGTATTATCCATTAGTTCATCTTGTAATGGAAAATATCTATGAAAAATGTAAAATTTCTTACACCTCGATAACATGGTTGAGAGTTATAGAGGTGAATAATGACTAAAAATAACTCAAGTACTATTTACCATTGTGCATCCAACGTGAAGAATGAAAGCTCTAACAGATCATAGATGAAGGAGATCTCTTTATCCCTTGGTTAAGACTTTAAAAAGATAAAAAATGAGAGAAATGGAGGTTTATCCCATGGGGTATTAGATTAGGAAAGAAGGAATGGATGAATTATATCATTAAGTGAAAAAATGTAAAACTACCCAAAATTTAAATTGTGCATTGATAGTCGCACTATTCGCTAAAACATGTATAAACCATTGATGATTTCCTAGAGAAAAGGGCATATAACAGGGTTAGGGAAATAGTGTTCCAATTGTGCGGTAAGGCTTTATCCCAAAAAGCATGACACCCCCACAGTTTTCTCTAACCCTGCGGCCTACCCGCATGGTTTAATTGAAAACTATGTGGCAGACCTATTTCTCCCAAAAATATGGGTTCTGGGCACCCAAAAATCCCAAAAAACCTTTGAGGCCTTTTCTAACTCATTAGGTATCCATATTAGGTCCAAAATAAATAATGAGACTGAAATTTAAATGATTCATACCTGAGTAAAAACTAGGTTTTTATAGTCCTCCCCCTTAAAAGAATTTATCCTCGAGTTCAACTTTTGTGGGTGGTGAGGCACTTTTTGAGAACAACTCTAGACATTGGGTACATATGTTGGCATCCCACTCCCAAGTCCTGTCCTGCACACATTAGTGCTTCCATATCAACCATACTAGAATGACATACCAACCTCAGAGAGCCTTCATGCTTCGGTTAATGATGCATACTGAATACTGCTACATGGTACCATTGACATATAACTCAGTTTCCTCGGGATCCAAGGTATGAGACGAGTCATCATGATATTGATGAAGCTATGAAACATGGAAGATGTCATGCATGGAACAGTACCACTGATGTAGTAAAAACTGATAGGCTACTGTACTGACTCTCTCTAGAGTCTCAAATGGCCCTATGTACTGAGGAAACAACTTCCCTTACTTCCATAATAGTATATTACCTAGCCTGGGTGATACTTGAAGGAAAACATTATCCCTGACCTTTAACTCTAGAGTTCATCAAAAATGATCGGTAGAAGATTTTTGTTTAGACTGATCAGTAGTCATATAATTTTTTATCAGATTAACCCACTTTGATACCTCCTGAATGAGATGGGGACCTAGTAGGGCTTCCTCACCTTCCTCTTTTCAGTGTTGGGGTGAACTACATAGACTACCATACAAGGACTCAAAAGGATCCATCTAAATAATCTCATGAAAGATATTATTAAAGGAGAGCTCAACAAGAGGTATATGATTCTCCCAAGAACCATCGAAATTGAGGAAACATGCTTAGAGCATATCATTTAGAACCTGTATCATCCATTCCGATTTTCCTTCAATCTAAGGGTGAAAAGTTGTTCTTAGAAGAACATGTGTACCCATAGATTTCTGCAAACCCTACCAGAACTGTGACATAAAATAGACATCCCTATCCAAAACGATATCATGAGGGACCATGTGTAGTCATATGGTATTTCAGATATATAGTCTTACCATATCATCAAATAAGAAAGTATCCCAAATAGGAATGAAGTGGGCTAGTTTTTTTTTATTTGGTCAACAACTACCCATTCAATGTTACTACCCCTCAGAGAACTGGGAAACTGACTACAAAGTCCATGGAAACATCTTCTCATTTTCATTAATGAACTAGAATAATCACTAAAAATCCTACAGGTCTCTAGTGTTCCAAATACACCTACTGATAGGTGGAACCCTAGTGATAAATCCTTCTACCTAATGTTTCATCCCAGACCACCAATATTGGTGTCGCATATCTTGATACATTTTGGATATTCCATGATGAATTTTCTACTAAGAAGAACAAAAATATTATATCAACTCCTCTCTCATATTTGTAGGAACATAGACATGCCCATTAATATGGATAATGTTGTATCTATCCACATACCAATCTGGAGTGGGTTATATCATGATATAATATTATGAAGAACAAAACCCTCAGGATTTGAAAATTGTCTACCCATCACCTTCTCAAGGGGTAAGAGGTAATAGTCTAGGATGATAGGTAATACTACTCATGATTATCGTGAAACTATAGGTGCATGCCAGATAATAGTTCCATTAACTTCCATTAATCATTGTATTCTCATAAGTCCTTTTCTTGAATTTTCCAACTCAGCGCATCAGTGACTATGTTTCCATTTCTAGTCATATAATGAAGATTAAAATTGAATGAATTTAGATATTTGACCCATCTCTATTATCCAAGGTTCAAGTCATACTGTGTAATGATATATTTGAGGATCTTATTATCTTTTTAAACTACAAAGCACTCACCTAATAGATAATGTCTCCAGAAACATAAGGTGTGGACAACTGCTCCAAGATCAAGGTCGTGCGTTGACTAATTTATCTCATAAGGCCTCAAATAATGGGATAAGTACATAAAAAATATGTCCTCTTGCATCATCACTGCTCCTAGTCCAATACATGATTCATCAAAGAAAATGATATAATATATTCCAAGCTCTGGAAGGATAAGAATAGGATACAAGATATGCCTCTCTTACAGCTCCTGAAAGGCTTTCTCGCATGCTTATGACCACATGAACTTAACACCATTATTTATAAGGACATTAACAGGTGAACCAAGGAAGAATAATTCTTTATAAAATTCCTATAATATCCAAGAATCCCCAGGAATCTTTGTATATTAAACACATTCTTTGGATGCTCCCAGGAAACTACAACACTAACTTTCTCTGGGTCAACAGATACTCTTGATTCTGATATGATACTACCTAAGAAGTGAACTTTTTCATTCTAGAAGTGTAACTTAGAAATATTTTCATAGAGTTTATTCTCTATTATTGAACGAATAACAATCTCAAGGTGTTTATCAAGGTCTCTATGAGTATGATAATACACCAATTTTTCATCCAAAAATACTATGAAAAAAGAATCAAAATAGGGGAAGAACACCTTATTCATCAGATCCATGAAAATGGCTGGTGCATTTGTAAGACCGAACGACATAAATTGGTAATAATATAGACCATACCTTTTACGTAAATCATTATGAGGTATGTATGATAAACTTACTCGCACTTGGTGATATCCTAGCCTCAGGTCGATCATAGAGAAGACCCTAGCTCGTCGAAGCTGGTCGAAGAGATCATATATTCGAGGTAGTGGATTATAGTTCTTCAATGTAATCCGGTTCAAACTTAATTAATCCACACATATACTTAAGGTTTCATATACTTTATTGGGGAAAAGAATAGGTTAACCCTAAGTGGATGTACTATGATGTACAAAACCTTTGGCCTCTAAATCGTCTAACTGCTTCTTGATTTCCTAGAGCTTAGTTGGTGCCATCCTATATGGAGTAATGGAAACTAGATCTTCTCTTGGAAGAATACCAATCGTAAAATCTACCTCCCTCTTAGGAGGTAAGTAAGAAAATTCATTGGAAAAAACAACCTTGAAATGATTTACTACTGGAGGGAAATCACCTTGATATAAATCCGGGTACTCCTTAAAGATATTTTCAATTTGGGTAGTTACGCCACATAGCCCATGATGCTCTGGTCCAATTTTTCTAGGTTGGACATCCCAATCACCATTATGTAGAAAAATTCTACCCTATAGTGATGTAAAAGATACACTTCAATTATAGCAGTCAATAAAGAGGCGAAACAGAACCAACCAATCCATCCCAGAAATGAAATCAAACCTCGTCATCTTGATAAAAAATATGTCTCATAAGAAAGGGTAACTTCCTACCTCAAGGGGACAATACCTACACTGGCGTATTCCTTATGACTATAATCCTAACGGTGTATCTAGGTTCATTACATCATAGAAAAATTATATTTACAGGCCAAGAGATTCTATGATAGATAAAGAGATGAAAGAGTTTGAATCAACAATATCAAATAAAGATGATACTATAGTAGAATCAAATAGAATAATACCTCATATTGTATATAGTCCCACAACCCAATCCTCAAGTATTAGCTATAAAATAATCCATCTAGCTTGATCCATGACCTGATGCAATAGATAAACTACCATGGTCATAACTACTCGGATGGCGCAACTAGTGATCAGTGGTATGGATACCATGGCCACGACCTCCTCCCCGACCAATCCAACTGGAGTTATTCCAACTCCCCACCTGAAAAAACACAAAAGAACCCGCTCTTGAAGGTGGAGCTTCCACTGATCCTTTTCCACTAAAAGCTAGTGGAAAGGTCTTCTAGAATCCTTGAATATTCCCTATACGGATGAAATCATAACACTCTATTGGGTCTCTATCACAATGAGGCTTTAGGTTCCCCCATCATCAATACTGATGAAACACAATAGAGTTATCAAAATGGGCACTCTAGTTTTCACTGCCCTGACAATAAACCTTGATGGAACATTTTTTTCTACTAGGAGAACTACTATCCTACCATCACACAGATCCTCTATGCCCGGTGCTATTACAATCCATTAAGTTTTGATCAATGACAAGAGTATGATTGACTATTTCCCAAAAAAAAGTTACGTGAAAGACATTCACTTGTGTACGGATGGCGTACACAATCCCATCCTTTAAGTTTCTAACACACAAAATCTCATCACCATTTAGAAGTAGTTAAAAGTGCTCCAACTCCATGAAATGTTCTAAATACTCCACAAATTTCCTAGAACCATACTCAATATTCATGAACTATCTGAATATATCATCTCTCAGCATCTTTGGAAAGAGCTGATCATAGAAGGAATTATGGAAATCAACCCATACCATGCCCTAATGGTGACCATCCTGGGTAATCACATCCCACAAAGGCTTGGAAGAATCCCAAAGCATATATGTGGAAATGTTGACCCTCCACTCTAGAGGTGTTTTTAGATGCTCAAAGGTAGGTAGGGTGGAATCCATCTAATAATTAGCAGCAGCCTACGAACCACCATCCACTAAAAATGTGGGACAATGTTGCGGCTGAAATCATAAGATAGATATTCCATCGTAGGTGCATCTCATGGAGCACTATGTATGGATTTAATTAGACATATAAAACTATCAAAAAAATTTTAATCAGTACCCAGATCTGGTACAGCAGGCAGTGCCTTAAGTGTAACTCCTAGAGGTATGACTGGATGCTCAGGTCCTACCACATTTGGACTATGGTCATCACCACCCTCTTATCATATAATAAGAGGAAATTATGGTGGAATTGGTCTAAAAATTCAAATAACACACCTTAGAAAAAACCTTAAGCAGATAAATAGTTAAAATTATAAAATCTAAACAAGGAAAGGCTCAGTACCTAAGGTATACTACCCCAACTACCCACTTGGATGGACAAACACTAGTAAGTTATCCAGTATAAGTTTCATTTCATTTTACATTTAGTTAAGAAGTTCAATACATTACCTTTCATACACATGACAAGGTAGGATAAGGATTTGAAACCACTTCATTTTAGATGTCATGTTTCACTTTATAGTGAATAGACATTCCCATTGAATATATTCCCATACACATCACCACTGAAAAAGACACCCATTTATTTATATCATAATGGATTGACTCAATAAATTACTTATACCAACCCACAGGGGCCCATACACCTCATGAATTGACACAGGTAATCACTCAATCACAACCAAGGAATATCAAAAGCATAAGTTAACTATCACACCATCACTCAACAATCACAGAAATATCAAGAAATTCAAGTGGTAAAATTCACCTATATGGCATGGAAATATGCATGACATGAGGATTCTAGGTTCCTATAATGATTCATGAACTATGATCATTTCCCTCATATCGTTGGGCCAATGATAGAAGAGATCCTCAATCGGAGTAACAATAATAACCACAACACAACATATACATCACCCAATGGGGAAATAATGTCAACTGTAATAGAAAAAAAGAAGAATGATTATATTTTGGGTAACTTGGCTTTTACCCTGAACATGGGTTTGCAATGCCCAAGAATGAATTATGAACAAGTCCCATAGAATTCATAATCTCCAATATATTGTCTCAAAATATTAAATAAATAATTGAGCCTCCTCTGATACCACTTTGTGACATCCCAGACCCAGATTCCACTAAACAGGTTCCATAAGTCTGGTGGGCCACATGGCCTCAAGCGCATCTCCCCAAACGTCAGAGGCTGATGACTTGCAGTGAGGGCCTAGGGTGTGTCTACGGGGAGATTATTATCTCATTATCAGAGTGTAACAAAATTGATAAATATTAATAGAGGTAAATAGGGGAAGTAATATAATTAAACATAAGGAAAATCTGAAATAGATAAGGATAAAAATAACTGAAAAAGAAGAAATAACATAAAATATTTGTGGATGATATGTTAGGTATCTTATAAGATGAAAAACATGGATACCAAGTATAAATCATAAAAGAAATCCCCGATGTATAAAAAAGTAAATATATAAACTATCCAAAGTATTCCGATTTATATCTTAGTCATATACCACCTACTCCATACTACCACAATAATTAATCAACTGTCTGAAGCATTATGCTTAAATCTATCAACACCTTCATACATGTAATCTTCTGTGGGAACCAAATGAAAGATGGAGAGGGTGTGAGATAAATCTCAGTGGGCCACCACCAATGGTGTCTAAAACATCCATCCCCTATAATGGAAATGTAAAAGTGTGAAAGCATGCATATATAAAGTAATGCAGTATAATATAACTAAATACCCAAGAACCTACTTCAACCCTTAGCTAGTGTCTGAACATGTAGCTAGTTCATTATTTGATTATTAATTGTTTATACATAAGTCACATGTTAATAAGAGTGAAGGTTCAAGTATGTGACAAGGAAACCTGTAATGATATTTAATAATGAATTTCCAAGGTAACAACTAAGGAAACTTAGACCTCAAGGTTCACCAACTCAGTAATGAATATAGCCTGGCTAGGGTTAAGAGTGTAATTTGATGAGAATAGTCTAATGAATTCTAAAATAATATGGATAATGAGTCTAATTCATTCATCCAGGTCGAATAGGGCTAAGCAATGACTAGGCATGATGGGATTTAACCATGGCACCTACTTGTCAATGTTGGATCCATGGAGTGTATCCAAGGAATCATGTAGTAATATATGAGGGATCCAACAGTGTCATACCAAGCATCTAAAGTTAGATAAGGATTGGGTACTATGTGGTTCTCAACCTAAGAAAGCCATATCCTCGAATTCAGAATGGGGTCCTTTAGTGCTCAAGGCATTACCACAAGAATCCAAGATGAGATCGAGTATATCCATTCCTATTTTGATAATTAATTCATATATATTTTATATTGTTCAACCATGACCTTTCATTAATGTGAGAAGGCTAATTGAGCATGATACCACTCATTTAATCAAGTCATAATTAATCAATAAGTCCATTTGGTTTAGGCCTTGCCTTTAATTAGTGTTTCAAGGAAAAGTAGCTTAGAACCACTCATTTAATCCATTTAATGAATTTTCAATAATCAATATTTACTCCTCTACCATCCATTTACATGGTAAGGGATTCTACATACATGAAACCTATAATTTAATTACATTTAATAAGTCCAATTCATGCACTTAGTATTCTTTTCAATTTCCATTCCACATTTAATTATAAAATTTAAGAACTTACCTTAGTTGATTCAAGTGGTGAGTATACATGGTACTTTCCATTAATAAATTTAAAATTTAAATCAATCCATTTAATATAGAAAATAATACCCTTAGAAAGGTCAAGCAAAGTAATGCCCAAACTTTTTCTCAAACATGTCAAAACACTAAAATGACAATCATGGAAGAACATCCTATATGGGATGGATGAATTTTTCGGTGTATCATTAACCAATAATAACATATTTGATAATAGAATAACTATATGGTTCTAATGATTATAATAAGGGCATATAAATTCAATAAACGATAGCCTATGAAATCGATGGGGCCCACACATAATTTCCAAAATAAACGAACTTGAGGGATGAGTTATAGAACACCCATCTTAGGTTTGTACAACTCTCCTCATCTAGTATTAACCATTAATTCCTCTTAGAATGGAGTATATCTAAGAAAAATATAAAAAAATCTTAAACCTAGATAACTAGATTGAGAAAAAGAGAGATGAAAAATGGATAAAAAGGACTCGAGTTCAAACAATTGCGCATCCAATGTGATGAAAAAATGCTCGAATGGATCCCATATGAAGGAGATATCTTGATCCCTGTATTAGGACTTCAAAAATATAAAAAATGAGAGAAATTGGGGTTAATAACATTGGGTATTTTATTAGGGAAGAATTAGGGGATTAATTAGATCATTTAGGGGAAAAATATAAAATTAACCAAAATTTAGTCTGTGCATAGTTTGGATGCACAATTTTCCAAAACTTGTGCAATCCATGCATGAGTACCTGGAGAAAGGGGAATACTTCACGATTAGTTCACATGATTAGGAAAATTGTGCACTAAATGTGTGGTTAGTATCTATTCAAAAAAGCATGCCACCTATATAGTTTCCTCTAACCATGCTTCCTACCTACATGGTTTTACTACAAATCGGGTGCCATGACTAATTTTGCAAAAAATGTGGGTTTTGAGCTCCAAAAAATCCCCAAAAACCCTTTAGACATTTTTTAACTCATTAGGAATCCGTATTATGTCCAAAAAAAATTATTATACGGAAATTTAAAGGATCCATACCTGAGTGAAAAGAAGGGTTCTTACACAAGTTAACCTTGACTTACTAGGCATGTCAATTTCCAACATTCAGGCACTATCCAGATCATCAACATAAGTGGTAAGCTTCATCATAAACATATGAGAATATAAATCTGATCAAATATCCATAAAAATATTTGGTCCTTCAACTTCTCATTCGATATCACCTTAGGTGAAAACTGAGCATGTTTTGTAAAATGATTGGCATACTGAGTCACAATCCAATCACTTAAGTAATTGTAGAGAAACTTTGTGTTCTTAGAAAATACCATCAAATCTGGATAGAATTTCACAATTAAATGATTCTTAAATCCTTTAAACTCTAATCCATCATTATTATTCTCAAAAACTATTAAATACCACCATTACCTATTAGGCCCCCAATCTTGAAGATGACACACTTCATGTTAATGGAATCTAGCATCTCTAAGAACTTGAAGAGTCAATCAATAATTACCAACCTATCCTCTACCCCCTTAGGATTATTTTTTCTCTATAATGTTATTGGTTTACAATCAAGGAACTCATTGTATCTATCAATAAAAATAATTCCTTTGAGGTTCCACCTCATTATCTAGAATGGGGGTAGGTTTTGATTCTTGTTTCAAATATACTTCCACATGAACTACTGTTTCAATGAGGTTCTGTTCGGATAGTGGGTTAAATTTTTGTGGTACATCAGCAGATCCCTCATAAATCTTGATCATAATTCTTCTTAGAGTAATGATACTACACAACATCAACAAACAACAAGGAAACATTAATAAAGAGTTAATTTAATATCAGCTCTACTAGTAATAACTAAAATTGGGAAGAAAAATATCATATCAATGTTTAGGAAAAGTTTATAATCAAATTTATTAATTCCAAAAATATAATTTTTGGTAACATGAGTATTCCTATGATTAAAAATATCCATGAACTTTCTCGTAACCTACCCTTAAAGTCTTGATAATCCAATATCATGTTTATCAAGACATCCTAATCTACATACTAACATATAAGATGGAACATCCCAGGTAAATAAAGAATATGAAGTTTTCATATTTATTAATATTTTTGAATTAAATATTAATTTTACTTTAAAGGGGATGATACGTTCGATGGCGTACCTGATACACAGCAATTGGTTTCTTTGAAATCTTACATTGCACACAACGTTGAGTTGTACTGAAAAATAATATAATAATATTATTATTTTAAATGGTATTTAACGCCTAACCGTTGTAATGGTAGGAATAAAAAAACTAACTAAAAAATTATTATACATGTTTGTGAAATGTTTTTACTTTTATCCAATAATTTTTAGAGGCTTAAAATGAGAAAGAATCTGATTTTAAGCATAAATACTTTAATATTCTTTAAATGGTCGATTTATCACCTTTTGATGGAGAACCCTCTTTAAATATAGTTTTGGTCACTTTTATATATTATATTTGACAAAATAAAATTCTTCTTTAAAATCGGGACATCAAAATTTACTTTGGGTAATTTTTTGGTATTTTTCTGATAAAATTCATTTTTTTTAATTAGTGAAAAATATTGTATTTTAATTCAAAAAATGCCTTTTAATCTAACCTATTTATATGGTTATATTATATTTTAAAATGGTTTTAAAGTGTAATTATATTATATTTTTACCATTTAATCCAATTCTGGTCATTGGAAGAAAATTCACTTTGAAATTGGGCATAAACAAGTGTCACTCTTTTGATAGATATTGTTTCTTAAAAACACGCTATTTGTTTTGACAACAAGAATTAATTTTATATTGATTATTGCAACTTATATGTTTTGAATTTTCTAAAATAGAAATAATTTTTGAATTTGGAATATCAAATATAGATTAGGCTGAATTTTTGGTATTTTTCCGAAAAACACCAATTTTTGATGAATAGTGAAACCACTAAGTAGTAGTTAAAAAACAATCTTTTTCATTTACATGAAATTTCACCACTTATTTTAATTTAATTTAGAAAATACAAAATACATGGTTGTTATTATTAAGTAAAATGTGGTTCAATAAGATGTGAATATTTTTTTATGAATAGAAACTTTTAACTTTTATTTACCGCGATTAAAGATAAATAGGGAAATTAAAGGTAAAAAGAATATTATAATAATACAAAATTACCTTAAACCTTGTCCTAAACATATTGGATTAGTAATGGACGACCATGGTCATCATTGGGTCGATTTTGGGACCCCATGGGGCCACTTGTGAGTGATAATGTCACTTTAGATTAATTAATTTCAAGACAAAAATGACCCAAAAAATATCTTTTATTAAATTAATTTTTACATGGGGTTATATAGGTTATATTTTTGACTATAAATATTCATTGGAAAGATAAAAATATTTCCTATATCATGTAATTTTTTTTATAATTTCTTGAAATCAAATAAATAAAATTATTTATGACACAAAAATGATGCAGTATTTACCTCGTTAATAAATGATTTGAATAAATAAGATTGTAAATATTAAAATAACATCCATAAACTATCCAATTATTAATGGATGAATTTATTTATCCCTTTATTCATCTTATCTTTAACCTCAATGAGTTGTGGATATTTATAAACTGAAAAACATTATATAATAAAATAATATTTTCACACTTTTTTAAAGAACCCCTCCCCCACTTATAAAAATCCCTAACTTCTAACCCATTCCTAACACATCTCAAGCCCCTTGGATCACCCAAACCCTTCCCAAATAATCTCCCAAGATCACTCTATTCCTCTTATAATCCTTACCTTAGGCATAAGGCACTTCATGAAGTCTTTTTGGTCCAAACCAAAGGGAGTTACCCGAATTAATGGTAACAGTTTCTCTTAAATTATTTTCATTTATTTTACTTCTCCAACCTCTAAAAACTTTTTATTCCTTAATTTTATAACAAAATCAGTATCCTAAATATACTAGGATTTTGGTATGAGAATGATTATAACTACACTTACACACACCTTCATCTAATGGGTAAAGAACATACTATTTCTGTGGATGACAAACTAAAGCCTCACGAAATGATGATTGTTATATTATCTCATACCACCTCTTATGGTGGAGATTATGATGGAAATATATTTATATATGATATATATTATGTTTATGTTTTCTTTATGCTTCAGTATTTTTAATTTATATCATACCTTTATGGTTTCCATTATGAGTAAACACGATAATTTCATTTGAGGAAGTGCGGACTACCACCCTCTCAAAGTGATATGATTCGTTCATACAATAAATGAGATGTATAAAGGATGGAGTTATTGAACTTATATATGATATTAAACTAAAATTATAATATAACTATGTATCATTAAGTTTTCATTCAATTAAAATACGAAATAGAAATGAAAGTAGCGTTCATGCGTATGTACGACTTACCGCCTCCATGAACAGTGCATTTCATTTCTTATCTCCAAATGTTATGTACTATTATAATTACATATATATACTGGATATATATGACATATATATGATATCTAAATCTTTAACATCATCTTAGAGATAATGGACTCTTGACCACATGGACAACTTGTAATTATAAGGTGTTCATTTTTTTCTCAAGTTCCAAATATCGAAAAATGACCATTATTAACTTAAATGATTACATAATGTTTATAACATGGTAATAAGTGATATAAAAGGAATAATAAACTTAAAAAAGGGTTCTTAAACAAGTATAAATTAACTTAATTTTAGTATTCAGGATGAACAAGGAACAAACAAGTCAAGTTGGACACGAGGTAAGGGGTTTCTAATCTCACTTTTAATTCTGTGATATTTCTGTTGTTCCCCACTAATTTATTGAATGTGGTGTGTTTTTTACTACCATTTGATATATATTATCTGGATTTTATTTATATTCATGTTATTCTGTAAATAATTTGGTGGTTATTAACTTTTGTTCGTACGACTCGATTTATTACAATGTGGTAAGGGATTTTCATCTCACTTTTTATTCCCATGAGATTCATGCTATATTGCCACTATTTTACTTTTGTGTGGTTTCTATACTACACATGATTGTATTAATTGTGTAATATACTTAAATTTATGGGTGCTTACAGATTCATTGTATGATCCGTATTTCATGGGGTGTATGTTTCGTAAGTTACCTAATCGGTATGGGAACCTTTCACCCTCTTATTTTTAAATGACTTATTTTGTCATGTCATTTAATTTAGATCTTCTTATGTTGGGATATGTTCTTCTATATCCTTATTGATGTAAATTTTATGTCTAGGTGATGAGATACCCTTTTTTCTCTCATATATTCATTTTCTGAATTTTAAAGTGACGCTGTCAGGGTGTCAAATTTCTGTAAGGGAACTTCTTCACCCAATTTCAATTCTTTGGGTTAAACTTCTACTTATTGATTATGAACTGCTATGAATATGTGTAAATACCCTCTTATTTTTTCACACTTAAGATCCACTTATACTGAGTGTATTTTATTTTTCACACATTATTATGTAATTGATTTATCCTTAATCCAAGGATACAGTTTGTATAAGAGATTTTGTCTCAATTTATATTCCATTGAGACTTCATTGTTGTTATGCACCAATTCACTCTTATGTGGTGTATATACTATCCTTTGGAATATTATATCATGAATATATTTATTCTCATGATATTATAAAGTTCTGATTAAATGTTATTCCTCAATTATTTTTTTTCAAGCGTCTCTCATTTTGTTAAAAACTGTTTAACTAAAATATTGTTTTAAATGTTTTAAAGATTTGGTATTATAAATATTTATCATTAATGTTCAAGTTTTAAAAATAGTTTTAAGGATTTATTTATCTGGAAATTAATGTTTTCAAATGATAATTCATTTAAAAGATTCAAAGTGGTATGTGACACCTTGATTCAAAAATCTCTTTATTAATTGTTTTAAATGGTTTTGAAAATGATTTGATAAACAATTGTTTATTTCAGTATCCTGATTTGATATATTTTTATTATAATGTTTAAATTTTATCTTTATTTTATGCTTTTGTTATGAATTATGATTATGTTACGGTTATTGGGCATTGTTTATGTATACGGGTGGTTTCATGATAACCCTAGGGCGGGTGAGCCCAAGATAGCTCTCCAATGCATTGGGTAATGTGGAGGAGGTAGACGTTAATGTTTCTCCTAAGAGATTTAGGGAATATACTATGATGGGTATTTCAAATGTGACTCCCTATGTATATGTGATAACTACAATGTAAGTATGTTATGAATTCCATAAGTTACATTTATTATTTACGATTTCTGTATGTTATTCATAAATCTTATGATTTCATGAGGTATGTTATGATTGGAAGGTATGGTTTAATTGATTTTTATTTATTGATGGGCTAATTTTTCTTTTCCTTATTTTATAACCCTTACTGAGATTTTTATGCTCATCCCAAGTTTTGAAATGTTTTTCACCGGACATAAAGATGAATAGGGTCAAGAATGAGATCAAGGAAAAGTCATGTTCTCTAAAACATGGAACTAGACATGTCTATTTTTTTCAAGAGTTTTTATTTAATGAAAAATGGATACTGGGTAGTAGTGTCTACATGTAATATTCAAGTTATTATGTAATAGTTATGGCCTAATTCTCTAAATCTATAAACCTAAGAAGATCCTCAATGTGAATTCTTGACATAATTCAAGATTATGTAATGTTTAAGGTCGAGTCCTTATAGTTGGTATCAGAGGTCAGTTTAGATAACTTTAGTGGTTTGGGGGTTATTTAATCATAAGTGACAAAACCATAATGGTTAGCATATTTGAAAGATTCATACTTTTTTTAGATAAATCGAATGAGTTTAAGATGACATGAAAAAGTTTGTTTTAGTGTTTACCATCCTCAAAAGATAATATATGATCATTTTACTGATATAATCACACTGAACTTTTTGGTTTTAGTTAATTTCTGGATCTAGTAGGCACAAAAGTAACAATGGATGTGAAGAAAACTATCACAATTTTATAAATGAGCAATTGAATGAAATGGGGGATGCAATGAGAACTCTTGTGGTTATTCTCAACCAAATATCTGGAGTCAGGATTGCCCACCTGAACCTTGGTGATTTTTATAAGGCACCGTATATGCAAGAAACAAATCCCCATAGAAGTTCAAGTAATAATCATAAAGGTATATATATTCAAAAACCAATGTGTCAAGGATGTGGAATGAAACACATAAGAAAATGTTTCAAAGGGATGTGAAGATTCTATATATGTGGAAATGAAGTTCATAATGCAAGAACATGCTATTGAAAAAGGAAGCATCCAGTTGACTCTAGGAAAGGGAAAAAAGTTCTTTATGATGGATCAATTGAATGTTTTAAATGTGGTGTCCATGGACACTATACAAATAGATGTCCTATGAGGAAGTTTCGGGAATGGGATCACCAGGATCGTACAAATTTTTGTTTATCAATGCCTAATGCCATTCTGATTGAGGATGAAGAAACTAACAATGACCAATGAAAGGTGTGGATTATTTCTTAACATATGTTTTGATATTATTGAATCTTAGGATATGATTCATGATTTTGGTTGTAGTAAATATGTATTTCATAATAAGTTGGAAATAAATGGTTAATGGATCATGAAGAACGTTGAATGAGTAATAAGTAAACATGTAAGGGATTCAAGAGTTATGGTAGATTTTAGGATGGTGAAATGCATAAAATTATTAAGGCTCTTTTGATGATGGGATTAAAATAGAAGACTTTTTATAGTATGTGTGACCCTAAAGTTTGATATATGAAAATTTTATTCAATGAATAATTATCTTTTTGTGTGGATATAGTTATAAAGAACCATTTGGGTTTATATAATCCTTGAATTTGAGGCAATTACAGGTTAATACATTTTGGGAAGAAAAATGAAAGTTATTAGATAATCTTTGTGGTTAAAATATGTTATGGTTATTTTTGATGAATTTATATATATTTTGGAATGTTATAAAATTATATAGTTTTTAAAAAAGGACAACACACAGACTATGTGACAACCCCTCACGTCGGACAAAGCTACGGGAATCGAACCCACAACCAAAGTGCGACTAGGATTTATCACCTACCACTGGACTACGTTAAGTTCATGATTAGTAAGACTAATTATTTTTAGTTAGATTATTTTATGAATCAATAATAAGTTGATTTGGGGTTATCTATGGAAATGATTATCCTATCATGGAGAATATGTGATTAGGTTAATTACTTTTCAATATGAGACTTTAAGTGTAACTGGTGTTATTTGGAGATAAATGTTAAGATTTATCTTGGAAGACTATGTTATTAAATCCTTCTCAGATTTGGGATTCAATATTATTTTGGATTACTTTGAATAATTTTATTGACAATTGTTTATTGAATGGTCTTTGTTGAACTTTGTTTTTTTTTGAAATTTTTTGGAGATTAAGAGTTGTTTTTCTTTTTGTAAAAGGTTGTCCTTTTTGGGTATTATCTGATCTCGCACTAACCATTTTGGTTTTGGTTACGGTCTAAAGACATGAGAAATATATAGTTCTTTTTTTAGATTATGTGATACTATAGAAGTTGATTCTATTACATCAGGTGTGACCAAGTCGTCTTGAATACTTACCGTTTTGAGAAACGATGAGTTTGTGGTAGAAATTTATTGAAGGACGACACACTACATGACAAGTAAGTATATTTCCTTACGATCTTAGTCTAGTTATTAATAAAATTATTCAACTCTAAGAAAAGTATATTGAAGCAAAATAAAAATCTATAATCTCTCTTTTATCATCATACTTTTACCCAACCACAAATTTATGGAATTTTGGTGGTAAACATTTTATGATCAAGTTCTCTACCACTATCTATTAATCTATGAGAGTTAGTTTCTCTTCTATATCCATGTTTTCATGGAATCATAGTATCAGTTGTCTTGGGTGAATTTTTTACTTCTCTCCCTTTATTTTAAAGTGATAGTTTTATTGACTCTTTTTCCGATGAGAGACTTTAAATGAAGTTTCCATGCCCAATTTTAAAATTGCGAGGACGCAATTACCAAAAGGGGGAAGGACGTAACATCCCAGGTAAATAAAGAATATGAAGTTTCCATATTTTTAATATTTTTGAATTAAATAATAATTATACTTTAAAGGATTTTCTATGTTAGATGGTGTACTCGATACACAACCATGGGTTTCTCTGAAATCTTACACTGCACACAACGTTGAGTTGTACTGAAAAATAATATAATAATATTATTATTTTAAATGGTAGTTAATGCCTAACCCTTGTAATGGTGAGAATGAACAAAAATAACAAAAATATTATTATACATGTTTGTTAAATGTTTTTAATTTTATCCAATAAATTTTAGAGGCTTAAAATAAGAAAGAATCTGATTTTAAGCATAAATACTCTAATATTCTTTAAAAGGTCGATTTACCACCTTTTGATGGTTAACCCTCTTTAAATATTGTTTTGGTCACTTTTCTATGTTATATTTGACAAAATAAAATTCTTCTTTAGAATCAGGACATCAAATTTTACTTTGGGTAATTTTTGGTATTTTTCTGATAAAATTATTTTTTTAATGAGTAGTGAAAAATATTGTATTTTAATTCAAAACTGCCTTTTAGTCTAACTTATTTATATGGTTATATTATCTGTTTAAAAAGTTTTAAAGTGTAATTAGATTATATTTTTACCATTTAATCCAATGATGGTCATCATAAAAAATTTCAATTTGAAATTGGGCATAAAAAAGTGTCAATCTTTTGATAGATATTGTTTCTTAAAAACACTCTATTTGTTTTGACAATGGGAATTAATTTTAAATTAATTAATGAAACTTCTTAGTTTTTAATTTGGTAAAATAGATATCATTTTTAAATTTATCAGATCAAAATATCTTAGGCTGAATTTTTGGTATTTTTCTGAAAAACATTAATTTTTGATTAATAGTGAAACCACTAAGTAGTAGTTAAAAAACTAACTTTTTCATTTAAATGAAATTTTACCACTTATATGAATTGAATTTCAAAAATCCAAAATACATGGGTGTTATTATTAAGTAAAATGTGGTTCAATAAGATGAAAATATTTTTTTTTGTGTGAATAGTAACTTTTAACTTTTATTTACCACGATTAATGGTAAATAGGGTAATTCAAGGTAAATAGAGTATTATAATAATAAAAAATTACCTTATCACTTGTCCTAACCTTATTGGACAAATCATGACCGACCACAGGAATCCTTGAGTCGATTTAGGGACCCCATGGAGCCACTAGGGAGTGATAATGACACTTTAAATTAACTAATTTAAAGTAAAGACAAAAAGGATGAAAAAAATATCTTTTAGTAAATTAATTCTTACATGTGTTTATATAATTTATCTTTTAGAATATAAATATTAATTGGAAAGATAAAAATATTTCTTACATCATGGTATTTTTTTATAATTTTAGACATCGAATAAATAAAATTATTTATGACACAAAAATGATGTAGTATTTACCTCATTAATAGATGATTTGAATAAATAAGATTATAAATATTAAAATATCATCCAAAACCTATAAAATTCTTATTTCATGAATTTATTTCGACAATTATTCATCTTATCTTCGATATTAATGAGTTTTGGACATTTATAAACTGAAAATCATTATATAATAAAATAATATTTTCAGACTTTCCTAAAGAACCTCTCCTCCCCCTTATAAAAATCCCTCACTTCTAACCCATTACTCACACCTCTAAAGCCCTATGGCTTATACAAACCCTACCCAAATAAGCTCTCAAGATTACTATCTTCCTCATATAATCCTTACCTTAGTCAGAAGGCACTTCAAGAATACCTTTTGGTTCAAAGCAAAGGGAGTTACCCAAATTAAAGGTAAGAGTTTCCCTTAAATTATTTTCCTTTATTTTACTTCTCCAACCCCTAAACTCTTTTTATTACTTTATTTTATAATAAAACCTATATCCTAAATATACTAGGATGTTTTTTTGAGAAGTATTCTAACTACACTTACACTCACCTTCATCTAATGGGTAAAGAATATACTGTTTCTGTGGATGACAAACTAACACCTCACGAAACGATGATTGTTCAATTATTTCCTACCGCCTTTTATGGTGGAAATTATGATGACACTGTATTTTTATATGATATATATTATGTGTATGTTTTATTTATGCTTTTGTATTATTAATTTATATCATACCTTTATAGTTTCCATTATAATTAAACACGATCATTTCATTTGAGGAAGTGTGGACTACCGCCCCCTCAAAGTGATATGACTCGTTCATACCATAATGGGATGTATAAATGATGGATTTTTTGAAATTATATATGATATTATAATTTAATTATAATATAACTATGTATCATTAAGTTTTCATTCAATTAAAATACGAAATAGAAATGAAAGTAGCGTTCATGTGTATGTACGACTAACCGTCTCAATGAACGGTGCATTTCATTTCTTATCTCCAAATTTTATGTACTATTATAATTACATATATATACTTGATATATATGATATATATCATATCTAAATCATGAATATAATTCTGGAGATAATGGACTCTTGACCACATGGACAACCTGTAATTATAAGGTGTTCATTTTTTACTCAAGTACCAAATATCGACAAAATGACCATTATTATCTTAAATGATTACATAATGTTTATAAAATGGTAATAACTGATATAAAAGGAATAATTAACTTGAAAAATGGTATTTAATCAAGTATAAATTAACTTACATTTATTATTCAAGAATAAAAAGGAACAAACAATTCAAGTCGGACACGAGGTAAGGGGTTTCTTATCTCACTTTCAATTCCGTGAGATTTTTATTGTTCGCCACTAATTTATTACATGTGGTGTGTTGTGTACTGAAATTTGATATATATTATCATGATCATATTTATATTCACGTTATTCTGTTAATAATTTATTGGTTATTAACTTTTGGTCATATGACTCGATTTATTACAATGTGGTAAGTGATTTTCATCTCACTTTTTACTCCTGTGAGATTCATGCTATATTTCCACTATTTTCAGTTTGTGTTGTTTATTTACTACCAATGATTGTATTAATTGTGTAATATACTTAAATTTATGGGTACTTACATCTTCATTTATGATCCATCTTTCATGGGGTGTATGTTTCTTAATTTACCAAATATGTAAGGGAACCTTTTACCCTCCTCTTTTTAAAAGACTTCTTTTGTTATGTCATTTAATTTACATATTATTATGTTGGGATATGCTATTATATATCCTTATTGCTATAAATTTTATTTCCATGTGATGAGATACCCTTTTTTCTCTCATCTATTCATTTTTTGAATTTTAAAGTGGCGTCGTTGGGCCGTCAAATTTCTGTAAGGGAAATTCTTCACCCAATTTTAATTCTTTGGGTTAAACATCTACTTTATGATTATGACGTTCTATGAATATGTTTAAATAAGATCTGATTGTTTCACACTTCATATCCACTTATATTGAGTGTATTATTATTTGTCACACATTATTATGTAATTGATTTATCCTTAATCTAAGGATACATTTTTTATAAGGGATTACATCTCAATTTACATTCCATTGAGACTTCATTGTTGTTATGCACTAATTCACTCTTATGTGGTGAATATAATATCCTTTGGCATATTATATCATGAATATATTTATTCTCATGATATTATAATGTTTTGATTAAATATTATTCCCCAATTATTTGTATTCAAGCATCTCTCATTTTGTTAAAAACTCTTTAACAAAAATATAGTTTTAAATGTTTTAAAGATTTATTATTCTAAATATTATCATTGATGTCCAGGTTTTAAAAATGGTTTTAAGGATTTATTTATATGGACATTAATTTTTTCAAATGATAATTAATTTAAAAGCTTGAAAGTGGTATGGGACACTTTGATTCAAAAATCTCTTTATTAAATGTTTTAAAAGGTTTTGAAAATGATTTGATAAAGAATTGTTTATTTCAATATCCTGATTTGATATATTGTGATTAGAATGTGGAAATGTAATATTTCCTTTATGGTTTTTTTATGTGTTATGATTATGTTATGGTTATTGGGAATTTTTTACGTATATGGGTGGTTTCGTGATAAACCTAGGGCAGGTGAGCCCGAGATATCTCTCCAATGCATTGGGTAACTTCAAGGAGGTAAACGATAATGTTTCTCCTAAGATATTTAGGGAATATATTGTGATGGGTATTTAAAATGTGACTCTCTATGTATCTGTGATAGCTACAATGTAAGTATGTTATGCATGCTATAATTTACCTTTATGATTTATGATTTATATATGTTATTCATAAATATTATGATTTCATGAGGTATGTTATGATTGAAAAGTATGGTTTCATTGATGTGTATTTATTGATGGGCTAATGTTTCTTTTCCTTATTTTATAACCATCACTGATCTTTTTATGCTCATCCCATGTTTTGAAATGTTTTTCACAGAACATAAAGATGAATATGGTCAAGGATGAGATCAAAGAAAGTCATGATGTCTAAAACATGGAACTAGATTTGTCTATTTTTTTCAAGAGTTTTTATTTTTTTGAAAAAATGGATACTGGGTAGTAGTGTCTACATGTAATATTCAAGTTTTTATGTAATAGTTAAGGGTTAATTCTCTAAAACTCTAAACCTGGAAATATCCTCAATGTTAATTCTTGACATAATTCAAGATTATGTAATGTTTAAGGCCGGGTCTTTATTGTTGGTATCAAAGGTCAGTTTAGATAACTTTAGTGGTTAGTGTGTTATTTAATCATAACTGAAAAAACCATAATGGTTAGTATATTTGAAAGAGTCATAGTTTTTTAGGTAAATTGAATGAGTTTAAGATAACATGAAAAAGTATGTTTTAGTGTTTACCATCCTCATAAGATAATATATGATGATTTTACTGATATACTCACACTAAACGTTTTGGTTTTAGTTAATTGATAGATCTAGCAGGCATTAAAGTAACAATGGATGTGAAGAAAACTATGTTAGTTTTCTGAATGAGAAATTGAATGAAATATCATCTGCAATGAGAACTCTTGTGGTTATTCTCAAACAACTATCTGGAGTCATGATTGACCACCTGAACCTTGGTGATTTTTATAAGGCATTGTATATACGAGAAACAAATCCCCACAAAAGTTCAGGTAACAATCATAAAGGTATATATATTCAAAAACCTATGTGTCAAGGTTGTGGAAAGAAATAAATAGGAAAATGTTTCAATGTTATGTGAAGATGATATAGATATGGAAATGATGGTCGTAAAGCAAGAACCTTCCATAGAAAAAGGAAGTATCTAGTTGACTCTAGGAAAGGGAAAAAAGTACTTTCTAAGGGATCAATTGAATATTTTAAATGTGGTGTGCATGGTCACTATAAAAATAGATGTCTTAAGAAGAGGTTTCGGTAATGGGATCACCAGGATTGTACAAATTTTTGTTTATCAATAACTAATTCCATTCTGATTGAGGATGAAGAAATTGACAATGTCCAATGAAAGGTATGGATTATTTCTTAACATATGCTTTGATATTATTAAATATTTTGATATGATTCATGATTTTTGTTATAGGAAAGAATTATTTCAGAATAAGTTGGAAAGGAATTGTTAATGGATCATGAAGAACGTTGAATGAGTAAGATGTCAACATATAAGCGATTCAAGAGTTATGGTAGATTTTAGGATGGTGAAATGCTTAAAAGTATTAAGGCTCTTTTGATGATGGGATTACAATAGAATAATTTGTATAGTATGTGTAACCCTGAAGTTTGATATGTGAAAATTTATTCAAGGAATAATTATCTTTTTTGTGTGGATATAGTTATAAAGAACCATTTGGGTTTATATGATCCTTGAATTTGAGGCAATTACAGGTTAATACATTTTGGGAAAATGAATGTTATTAGATAATCTTTGTGGTTAAAATATGTTATGGTTATTTTTGATGAATTTATCTCTTTTTGGGAATGTTATAAAATTATATAGTTTTTGAAGAAGGACAAAACTCAGACTGTGTGACAACCCGTCATGTCAGACAAAGCTGTGGGAATCGAACCCACAACCAAAGTGCGACTAGGATTTGTTGCCTACCACTAGACTACATAATGTCACCGATTAGTATGACTAATTGTTTTTAGTTAGATGATTTTATGAATCAAGAATAAGTTAATTTTGGGTTATCAATGGAAATGATTAACCTATAATGGAGAATATATGATTAGGTTAATTACTTTTCAATATGAGACTTTAAGAGTAACTGATGTTATTTGGAGATAAATGTTAAGATTTATCATGGAAGACTATGTGATTAAATCCTTCTCAGATTTGGGATTCAAGATTAGTTTGGATTATTTTGAAAAATTTTATGGACAACTGTTTATTGAATTGTGTTTTTTAAACTTTGGGTTTTGTTTGAAAAATTTTAGAGATTAAGAGTATTTTTTCTTTTTGTAAAAGATTTTCCTTTTTGGGTATTATCTGATCTCACACTAACCATTTTGGTATTGGTTAAGGTCTAAAGACCTAAGAAATATATAGTTATTTTATTAGATTATGTGATACTATAGAAGTTGATTCTAGAACATCATGTGTGATTAAGTCATCTTGAATACTTACCGTTTTGAGAAAATATGAGTTTGTGGTAGAATTTTATTAAAGGACGACACACTACGTGAAAAGTAAGTATATTACCTTACGATCTTAGTCTAGTTATTAATAAAATTCTTTAACTCTATGAAAAGGCTCTTGAAGCAAAAGAAAAATCTATAAGCTCTCTTTTATGATCGAAATTTTACCCAACCACAAATTTATGGTATTTTGGTGGCTAACTTTCCATGATCAAGTTCTCTATGACTCTCTATTAATCTATGAGAGTTAGTTTCTCTTCCATATCCACATTTTCATGGAATATTAGTATCTGTTGTCTTGGGTGACTGTTTTACTTATCTCCCTTTATTTTTAAAGTGATAGTTTTATTGACTCTTTTTCCGATGTGGGAATTTCAATGAAGTTTCTGAGCCCAATTTTAAAATTGCGAGGATGCAATTCCCAAGAGGGGGGAAGGATGTAACATCCCTGGTAAATAAAGAATATAATGTTTTAATATTTATTAAAATTTGTGAATTAAATATTAGTTTTAAATTAAATGTGATTCTATGTTCTATGGAATACTCGATACACAACAACAGGTTTCTTTGAAATCTTACGTTGCACACAAAGTTGAGTTGTACTGAAAAATAATACAATAATATTATTATCTTAAATGGTAGTTAACAACTAACTTTTTTAATGGAGGGAATGAACAAAACTAACTAAAAAATTATTATACATGTTTATTAAATGTTTTTAATTTTATCCAATAAATTTTAGAGGCTTAAAATGAGAAAGAATCCGATTTTAAGCATAAATACTCTAATATTTTTTAAAAGGTCGATTTACCGCCTTTTGATGGAGAACTCTATTTTAATATAGTTTTGGTCACTTTTATATGTTATATTTTACAACATAAAATTCTTATTTATAATTGGGACATCAAATTTTACTTTTGGTAAATTTTTGGTATTTCTCTGATAAAATTCATTTTTTAATGAGTAGTGAAAAATGATGTATTTTAATTCAAAACTGTCTTTTAATATAACTTCTTTATATGGTTATATTATCTTTTTAAATGGTTTGAAAGTGTAATTAGATTATATTTTTACCATTTAATCCAATACTGGTCATTGGAAAAATTTCACTTTGAAATTGTGCATAAACAAGTGTCAATCTTTTGATCGATATTGTTTCTTAAAAACACGCTATTTGTTTTGACAATGGGAATTAATTTTAATTTAATTAATGAAGATTCTATGTTTTTAATTTTGTAAAATAGAAATAGTTTTTAAATTTGGAATTTCAAATATATCTTAGGATTATTTTTTGGTATTTTTCTGAAAACATCAATTTTTGATGAATAGTGAAACCACTAAGCAGTAGTTAAAAAACTGAATTTTTCATTTAAATGAAATTTTACCGCTTCTGTGAATTGAGTTTCAAAAATCCAACATAAATGGATGTTATTGGTAAGTAAAATGTGGTTCAATAAGATGGAAATAATTTTTTTGGTGAATAGTAACTTTTAACTTTTATTTACCGTGGTTAAAGGTAAATAGGGTAATTCAAGGTAAAAAGAATATAATAATAATAAAAAATTACGATAACACTTGTACTAACCTTATTGGATGAATCAATAAAAACCATGGGCATCCTTGAGTCGATTTTGGGACCCCATGGAGCCACTCGGGAGTGATAATATCACTTTAGATTAATTAATTTAAAGTAAAGAAAAAAATGACAAAAAAAAATATATTTTTGTAAATTAATTTTTATTTGTGGTTATATAATTTATCTTTTTGAATATAAATATTAATTGGAAATATAAAAATATTACCTACATCATGATATTTTTTTTATATTTTTTAGATATCATATAAATAAAATTATTTATGACACAAAAATGATGCAGTATTTACCTCATTAATAAATGATTTCAATAAATAAGATTATAAATATTAAAATAACATACAAAACCAGTAAAATTATTATTGGATGAATTTATTTCGACCAATAATCATCATATCTTCGACCTTAATTAGATTTTAACCTTTAAAAACCGAAAATCATTATATAATAAAATAATATTTTCACACTTTCCTAAAGAACCCCTACTCCCCCTAATAAAAATCTCTCACTTATAACCCTTTCCTCACACCTCTCAAGCCCCTTGGCTCATCCAAACCCTACCCAAATAATCTTTAAATATCCCTCTCTTCCTCTTAGAATCCTTACCTTAAGAAGAAGGCACTTCAAGAAGTCCTTTTGGTTCAAACCAAAGGGAGTTACCCGAATTAAAGGTAAGAGTTTCCCTTAAATTATTTTCTTTTATTTTACTTATCTGACACATAAAATCTTTTTATTCCTTTATTTTATAGAAACACCAGTATCCTCAATGTACTAGGATAATTTTATGAGAAGTATTAGAACTACACTTACACACACTTCCATCTAATGGGTAAAGAACATAATGTTTCTGTGGATGGAAAACTAACACCTTATGAAACGATGATTGTTCAATTATCTCATACCACCTCTTATGGTGGAAATTATGATGAAACTATATTTATATATGATATATATTATGTTTATTTTTTATTTATGATTCTTTATTTTTAATTTATATCATACCTTTATGGTTTCCATTATGAGTAAACAAGATAATTTCATTTGAGGAAGTGCGGACTACTGCCCCCTCAAAATGATATGAATCGTTCATACCATACACGGGATGTATAAAAGATGGAGTTATTGAAATTATATATGATATTATACTGGAATTATAATATAACTATGAATCATTAAGTTTTTATTCAATTAAAATATGAAATAGAAATAAAAGCAGCGTTCATGCGTACGTACGACTTACCATCTCCAAGAATGGTGCATTTCATTTCTTATCTCCAAATGTTATGTACTGTTATAAATACATATATATACTGAATATATATGATATATATGATATATAAATCATTAATACCATTCTGTAGATAATGGACTCTTGACCACATGGACAACTTGTAATTATAAGGTGTTCATTTTTGACTCAAGTACCAAATATCAACAAAACGACCATTATTAACTTAAATGACTACATAATTTTTATAACATGGTAATAAGAGATATAAAATGAATAATAAACTTTAAAAAGGGTTCTTAATAAAGTATAAATTAACTTAAGTTTATTATTCAGGAAGAACAATTAACAAACAAGTCATGTCAGACACGAGGTAAGGGGTTTCTTATCTCACTTTTAATTTCGTGAGATTTCTATTGTTCGCCACTAATTTATTGCATGTGGTGTATTGTGAACTTCTATTTGATATATATTATCATTATCCTATTTATATTCATGTTATTATGTGAATCATTAGGTGGTTATTAACTTTTGGTCATACGACTCGATTTATTACAATGTGGTAAGGGATTTTCACCTCACTTTTTATTCCCGTGAGATTCATGCTATATTGCCACTTTTTCCTTTCATGTGGTTTATGTACTGACCATGATTGTATTAATTATGTAATATACTTAAATTTATGTATACTAACATATTTATTGTATGATTCATCTTTCATGGGGTGTATGTTTCGTAAGTAACCAAATCGCTAAGGGAACCTCTCACCCTCCTCTTTTTAAAAGACTTCTTTTGTTATGTAATTTAATTTACATATTCTTATGCTGGGATATGTTCTTCTATATCATTTTTTCTGTAAATTTTATGTCCATTTGATGAGATAACAATTTTTCTCTCATCTATTAATTTTCTTAATTTTAAAGTGACGTCGTTAGGCTGTCAAATTTCTGTAAGGGAACTTCTTCACCCAATTTCAATTCTTTGGGTAAAACTTCTACTTCTTGATAATGAAATGCTATGAATATGTGTGAATAACCTATTATTGTTTCACAATTAATATCCACTTATATTGAGTGTATTATTATTTTTCACACATTATTATGTAATTGATTTATCCTTAATCTAAGGATACAGTTTTTATTAGGGATTTCGTCTAAATTTACATTCCATTGAGACTTCATTGTTGTTATGAACCAATTCACTCTTATGTGGTGTATATAGTCCTTTGACATATTATATCATGAATCTATGTATTCTCATGATATTATAAAGTTATGATTAAATGTTATTCCTCAATTATTTGTATTCAAGTGTCTCTCATTTTGCTGAAAAATCTTTAACTAAAATATCGTCTTAAATGTTTTAAATATTTATTGTTATAAATATTTATCAATATTTTCCATGTTTTAAAAATGGTTTTAAGTATTTATTTTTATGGAAATTTATTTTTTCAAATGAAAATTCATTTAAAAGTGTCAAAGTGGTTTGGGATACTTTGATTCAAAACTCTCTTTATTAAATATTTTAAATGGTTTTGAAAATGATTTGATAAAGCATTGTTTATTTCAAAATCCTGATTTGATATATTGTGATTATAATGTGTAAATTTTATCTTTCCTTTATTATTTTGTTATGTGTTATGATTATGTTATGGTTACTGGGAATTGTTTACGTATACGGGTGGTTCCATGATAAACTTAGGGCGGGTGAGCCCGCGATAGCTCTCCAATGCATTGGGTAACATGATAGAGGTAAACGTTAATGTTTATCCCAAGAGATTTAGGGAATATACTATGATGGGTATTCCAAATGTGACTCCCTATGTAGGTGTGATAGCTACATTGAAAGTTTTTTATGAATTCCATAAGTTACCTTTATGATTTATGATTTCTTTATGTTATTCATAAATCTTATTATTTCATGAGGTATGTTATGATTGAAAAGTATGGTTTCATTGATTTGTATTTATTAGTGGGATAATGTTTCTTTTCATTATTTTATAACCCTTACTAAGTTTTTAATGCTCATACCATGTTTTGAAATGTTTTTCACATGACATAAATACGAATAGTGTCAAGGATGAGATTAAGGAAAAGTCACGTTGTTTAAAACATGGAACTAGACATGTATTTTTTTTTTCAAGAGTTTTTATTTTTATGAAAAATGGATATTGGGTAGTAGTGTCTACATGTAATATTCAAGTTATTATGTAATAGTTATGTCCTAATTCTCTAAAACTCTAAACCTGAAAAGATCATCAATGTGAATTCTTGACATAATTCAAGATTATGTAATGTTTAAGGCTAGGTACTTATATAATAAGTGACACAAATATCCTTTGATAAAAAAAATTCAGGAACTAACTTAGATAACCTACTAAACCAGAACATGAGTCATACCTAACATGGCTCAAAGGGTGTTCATAATCCCCATGGGATGGATACTATCACCCGGGCATCAAAAAAGACTATAACGACCCATACTTTACATACATTGTTATTACTTCAAAATTGAAGCATACTTATTACAACATATAACAAAACCATGAAAGGACCGTATAGGTATAGTGTCTTTAGAAACTAGGAAACATAAACAATTGGTTCATAAAGCATCTACACTGTCTCCCATTTATTTCATCATATCTATAGTCCCTTTTGGCATATATTACTTAATAACCTTCATCCTGACCTGGGGAAAGAAAACATACAAAATGGTGAGCTGAAATGATCAGTAAGGGTAAACAAAAGAAATATCAATCACATCATATTCATAAGAACATAACATTTTGGAAATCTTAACCTGCAAAAGAGAGCATAATTTCATAACATGGGATAAATCATAGTAGTGAAATCAAATCCCAATAATCATAACTTAAAACATGAAACTTTGTGGAATACACACATAATCATATAGAATCATTTCTTATTAGTCAAGACTCATTGCCAAGACTATCTTAGTGGACAAAGTCCATTTCTGAACCGAGTTCACTCCTCGTTTCAGTCTGATTTCACTAAACCAGATTAACCTACCGTTCCAGCTATGTCTATCTCATGAGATATAAAATCTTTACCCAATGCATTGGAGGGAGATATAGGTCCCACCCATCTCATAATGATACCATTCTTATGTGTGCCATGAAATCATAAACCATACATCATAGCATAACCCATATAATAAAAATGGGAATCTTAAACATCATGACATCATAAAACAATTCATATAAGATAAAGGAATTCATAAAAATATTTCCATCACAACATAACCAAATCAATGTAATAATAGGGATATAAACAGAACCCTATATTATATTAGATGGAAAATAATTTTGATAAAACACTTGAACTCCATTCTTGAGGAAAATATCCTTTCTACTTCAAAAACATTTTTCCTTTCTTAACATGTCATACAATTTTAATCTAAAAGAAGTTGATTAAAAATAAACTTGAAAACTTGTAAAGGAATCTTCTTTGGAAATAATGTTTTAAAAATCCATTCATGCCGTATAAGTTAAAAAAATATTCTTCCCGTACTTTTGTCAGAAAAGTCAAAAAGTACCTCGTACGAAAAACAACAAAAGATTCCTTTTATATCTGTTACTAAAAACTCACCGAAGGGTAAAATTGGATTTAAACAATTGTATGTGTATGGAAACAATATTACATATTGAGGAAAAATGGATGTGGATGATAAAATACACCCCAGTAAATACCAAAGTATAAAAAATCTCAGATAAAATGGGATTGTCATATTTTCCCTTACCTTAGGTCCAATTTTCTTCCTAAGTGTCCGAACCTCCTTTATAATGATTTAAATAATGTTATTGACTTATTCCAGAATCATAATTATTTTCATGATATCATATATTGTCATATTCTTAGCTTCTTATTAGTAATATTTCATTACTACTTGTTATTCGGGTGTTTATTACTTTTTGTTCTTATGCGCGTTTTGTCAAATAAATTCTTATTTTTCTTTTTAGGTTATAGATACCTCATTTCTAGAATGGTATTAGTTTAATATATATAATATTAATTCACTCAATTCATTTATATAATCATTATGCAATGAAGATCATGTATAACAAGTCGCATCACATCGTGGAGACGGTATTCCGTAAGTACGCACGAGCGATGATATCGTTCCCATGATCGTGGAATTGTATTGGAGTGTATGTATACTATTTAAGAATCAATATCACTTTACAATAATCATATATAGTTATTATTTACACCATTATACCCATCCAAGTAAGGTGGTGGTGGAAAACAGATTACACCACGGCGTGGAGACGATATTCCGTACGTACGCACGCGTGGTGATTTCGTTTTCCGTAGGATGGATAGATGGTGAAATAGGTTTGTTTCATACTTATAATAAAATATCAGTATATGAGTGATACTGATGTTATTACTTCAGAATGAAACAACTAAATAAGAAGAAGTGGAAGAAGAAATAAAGATGAAAGAATCGGTAATGGGCATTACCTCTTCTTTGAAGCGCCTCTTTGAGACCTCCTCTTAGGGCACTAAAATTGGTCTTTGAAGAAGACCGTAACCTCTAGGATGTTTCTAGGGAATTGGAGGGGAGATATTGACAGGGTTTGGTCGAGCTTGAAGGCTCAAAGTGGTGTGAGGAAGAGAGGGAGGAGGTGCCCTTTTATAAGGGAGGAGAGGGGCACCTATGGAATAACTAAAAATATTATTTTATTATAAAGACAAATTCGGTTTTTAATAGCTCAAAATTGATATAGTTTGAAGATAAGGTGGTTATGGTTCGAAATAATCACATACAATAGAATTTAGACAAGTTTAGGTCATTATATTGACCTTATCTTTTAGTTTTAACTCTTAGATAATTAGATTGACATTTACCATGTCACTTTGTATTTTTATATTATATAGTTAATAAACTTACCATATACATCCAAGAGACCCCCAAGTGGTCCATTAATGATACAAATATCATTATATAAGTATCTTGTCTGATCCTTAGATTTTTAGGAATATAATAACAATTAATATAATAATATTTGTTTTAAAAACTATTTTATGTCAATTTTGACACTATTTGGTAATTGATTTTTGTGAAAATTATAACAGAATTATTAGTTAGAAAAAATTAGTTAAATCAATACTAACATGTCATATTAACATATAAAATTATTTTAATTCATAAAAAGTCTCAAATTACATTTATTTGGGTATTTATAACATCAATTATGTCAATATTTCATTAATAAGATAATTACTGCATCATCATTGTGTCATAAATAAATTAAATTATATAATGTCTAAAAATTATAAATAAAATACCATTATGTTGGAAATATTTTTATCTTTCTAATGAATATTTATATTTGAATTTATCTTTTGTATAACCCTATATTAAAAATTATTTAGTTATTAAACATTGATTTTAACTATTTTAACTCTTCTTTAAATAAATTGATAATAAATGTCATAATCTAATCCAAGTGGGCCTAAATGGTCATATTTTATTCCTAAGGTTGTTTTTGGTTGAATTAAACTTATCCAATAGAATTAGGACATGTGTTAGGGTAATAATAATAACACTTTTACCCTTAATTACCCTATTTACTTTTAACCGTGGTAAAAAAAAGTAAAAAGTTACTATTCACCAAAAATTATTTTCATCTCATTGAACCACATTCTAGTCCTTGATATTAACCGTGTCTCTTGGATTTTCGAAATTCCACTCACAGAAGCGGTAAAATTATGTTTTATGAAAAATTTAGTTTTTTAACTACCACTTAGTGGTTTCACTATTCATAAAAAAAAAATGAAAGTTTCCAGAAAAATACAAAAAATTAGGCCTAAGATATATTTGATATTATGAATTCAAAAATGATGTTTATTTTACCAAATTCAAAACATATCATTTACATTAAGTAATTTAAAAATTAATTCCCGTCGTCAAAACAAATAGCGTGTTTTTAAAAGATAATAACTATCAAAAGATTGACACTTGTTTATGTCTGGTTTAAATGTGAAATTACATCAAATGTACAACATTATATAAAATTGTAAAAATATATTATAAATATACTTTAAAACCACTCAAATTAATAATTTATCACTATTAATTATTTCAATTAAAAAAGTTGTTTTTAGTTAAAATTTAGTAATTTCCACTATTCATCAGAATATGGAAGTTATCCGAAAAGTACCAAAATTTGACTCTAAAATAATTTCGATATTTCGAATCCAAAAATGAAGTTAATTTTGAAAAATAAAATTTACAAAATTTCAAAAAGTGGTCATTACTATTCATAACGGCTAGTTTTAGTAATATTTTAATAGCATATCATTGTTTAGTGATACTCGGTATTGCGTACGACGCAAGCTATTGAGGAAGGCCGAAATTGCATGTAAAGAAAGCCAAGCTAGTATTGTGTGTAGTGAAAGAATCCTTTGATGATTTATATAACATAAAAACAAAATATTTCTCACAAAAGTCTCGGGTGTTACATTCTACCCCCCTTAAAATGAATTTCGCCCTCGAAAATTGTCACTTTGTAACAAAAAGATGAGGATACCTCTCCCTCATAATATCCTCATGCTCCCATGTAGGTTCTTTTAATTGGTGGTTCCTCCATAAAACATTCACCAAGCGAGTGGTCTTGTTCCATAGGACTTTTTCACTACGATCTAGAATCTCTATCGGCTGTTCTTCATAAGAAAGATCTTGCTCCAACGGTACAACTTCTCAGCTGAGTACATGTGAAGGATCATGTATGTACTTTCTCTGGAGAGATACATGGAACACATCGTGAACTTGAGAGAGATTCTGTGGAAGCGCCAATCGGTATGATACCTTTCCAACACGATCCAATATTTCGAAAGGACCGATATATCTAGGGCTCAACTTCCCCTTCTTTCCAAATCTCATGACCCTCTTCCAGGGAGATATTCGTAAGAACACTTTATCACCCACTTAAAACTCTAGGTCTTTTATTTGGTTGTCGGCATAAATTTTCTGTCGACTCTGAGCTGCTCTTATGTGTTGTTGAATAGATCTGACCTTTTTTGCCATCTCATCAACAAGATCAGGTCCTAATAGCTTTATTTCCCCTACTCCATCCCAGCAAGTTGGAGTCCTGCATTTCTTTCCATAGAGAGCTTCATAAGGAGCCATCTAAATACTGGAGTGAAAGCTATTATTATAATAAAATTCCACCAAAGGTAGGTGTTGATCCCAACCACCTTTGAAATCCATAGAGCAAGCTCTCAACATATCTTCTAGAGTTTGAATTGTTCTCTCAGACTGACCATCTGTCTGAGGATGATAAGCAGTGATGAAACTCAACTCTGTATCCAGAGTATGATGAAGACTTCGCCAGAACATCGAGGTAAATCTCAGATCCTGATCAGATATAATAGAAAGTGGTACTCCATGCAATCTTACCACTTTACATATATCCTGGCAAGCTGATCCAGAGAGAAATCATCTCTAATAGCAATGAAGTGTGCAGACTTTGTAAGATGATCAACTATGACCCAGATAACATTATTGCCTTTGGATGTTTTAGTAAGTCCTGTGACAAAGTAAATAGTGATGTTTTCCCATTTCCATTCAGGTATGGGTAATGGTTGTAACATCCCCTTAGACTTATGTCTCTCAGCTTAAACTTGCTAAAAAACCAAGCATCGAGAGACATATTTAGCAACATCTCTTTTCATGCCATCCCACCATAATTACTCTTTCAGGTCCCTATACATCTTCGTACTTCCATGATGAATAGAGAATGAAGAACTATGAGCCTCATCCATCAGCTCCTTCATTAATTCTGGAATTGGAGGAACACAAACCCGATTCCTGAACTTTATTATCCCATCACAATCAAAGTTGAATTCAGGAACATTTCTCACCTTCTTTTGTAACTCAACATCTTCTTTCTGTGCCTCTTGAATATTCACATGTATAGATGGTTGAAAATTAATTTGAGAAAGATACAATTTCCCCCCTCCCATTATAATTCCAAGATCCATCCTTTGTAAATCCATAAATATTAGATCTTTTGTGATCCTCATCATGGATAAACTGGCATGGTCTTGTCGACTTAATGCATCTGCCACCTTGTTTGCTTTCCCAGGGTGGTAATGAATTGAGCAGTCGTAATCCTTAATCAGCTCTAACCATCTTCTTTGGCGCATATTCATCTCCTTTTGTGTGAAAATATACTTTAAAATTTTATGATCAGTATAAATGTCACACCTTTCTCCATAAATATAATGCCTCCAAATATTTAATGCAAAGATTACCACAGCTAACTCCAAATCATGTGTTAGGTAATTTTTCTCATGGATTTTCAACTGTCGTGAGGCATAAGCTATCACCATATCATTTTGCATAAGAACACACCCCGGTCCCTTCTTGGATGCATCACTGTAGATCACAAAATTTTCTCCACCACAAGGCAGTCTGAGCACAAGTGCACTGGATAACCTTCTTTTCAACTCCTTGAAATTCTCTTCACATTCCTCCATCCAAAGAAAGTTAACTCCTTTCTGAGTCAACCTGGTGAGTGGATTAGATAATCATGAAAAATCTTTCACAAAATGTCAATAATATTCATCCAAATCAAGAAAACTTCGGATCTCAGTTACTGTTGTTGGTCTCAACCATCTTTCGATAACCTCTGTTTTTGTTGGATCCACAGATATTCCCTCTTTTGAGATTATGCGACCCAAAAATTCTACTTTTTGAAGACAAAATTCACACTTGGTAAATTTGGAATAAATCTTCTCCTTTCTCAGAGTCTTCAATATAATTATCAAGTGATCTTCATGTTCTTCCTTTATCTTTTAATAGACAAGAATATCGTCTATAAAGACTACCACAAATTGATCAAGATAGTCTCTAAAGACTCTATTCATCAGATCCATGAAGATACCAAGGGAATTAGTAAGACCAAATGGCATAACTACAAATTCATAGTGTCCATACCTTGTACGGAAAGCCATCTTTGGTATATCCCCCCTTTTGACCCTTAATTGATGATACCCTGAACGAAGATCAATCTTGGAAAATTATTGAGCTCCGCGTAGTTGGTCAAATAAGTCATCAATGCGCGGGAGAGGATATTTGTTCTTGATAGTGATCTTATTAAGTTCTCGATAATCAATGTAGAGTCTCATTGATCCATATTTCTTCTTAACAAACAGAACAGGTGCTCCCCAAGGTGACGCACTAGGGCGTATGAATCCCTTATCAAGATTCTCTTGGAGTTTCTTCTTCAATTCCTGCAACTCAATTGGGGCCATTCTATAAGGTGTCTTTGAAATAGGCAAAGCACCCGGTATGAGTTCTATTGAAAACTCAACTTCACGATTTGGTGGAAGACCCGACAATTCCTCTGGAAAGACATCATCAAATTCCCATACAATGGGAATATTCTTAATTGTGAGTTTCTCACCAACCATTTGAGATAAATAACCTTCATTCAGTGGAATCAAGACCCATAAGATGGAATAAATTTCCACTGGAAGGTTATGTTCATCCTTGCACCGATAGACGATCATAGATTGATCTGGAATATGAAATGTGACTTCCCTTCTTTTGCAATTGATATGAGCTCCATATAAAGAAATCCAATCCATGCCAAGAATCACATCAAATTCCACTATAGGAAGGATCACAAGATTTGCAGGAAGCAATTTCCCACAAACTTCAATCGGAGAAGAATTAAAAACTTTTGATGCGACTATTGTGCCATTAGGGGTTGTCACAGCTAACTCAACATCTAATTGTTGAGGTAATATGGTGATACTCTTAGAAAAATATTCAGAAATAAAAGAGTGGGTGGATCCAAAATCAAATAAAACATTTTCTACTTTAGAGTGGATGGTAAGTGTACCTTTCACCACATCATTATCGTACTCCACATCGCTGATAGAAATTGCATGTGACATTCCTTTTTCTTTAGCCTTAAGATTTTGTTGATGTCGATCATCATAAAAAACCCTTGGATTAGGGCATTTATTAGCATAATGCCCCATCTCCTTGCACTTGAAACATTGAAGTGTAGTAGGTTCATTCTGTGTGTCCCTTCCTTTGTTTGCATCATTAGACATCTTCTTCCCATCATTGAGGCATTCAAATGCCCGATGACCTTCCTTTCCACATTTGAAAAATTTACTTGTCCCTTTAAGACAACTCTCTCCATGTTTCTTTCCACACTTTGAGCATAAGGGAAAGCTCATCTTTTTTTCAGTGTGCTCTTTAGATTTTCCTTTGAATTCCATTTTCCTCTTCTTATCAAACCTATATGACTGATGGGTTACTCCAATCTCCATCTCAACTTTGAGAGCACATCGAACGATTTCCTCATATCTATTGAAGTCCCTTATGGCTAAGGCCCTTCTAAGACTTGGTTTTAAGCCACTAAAGAATCGATCTATCTTACTCTCAGGTTGGATAATAATACCATAAGCGTACCTTGCAAGTCTTGTAAAATTTTCTTCATAGGTACCAACAAATTCATCATCCTTTTGCTTCAGTTCAAGATACTCTTTCTCCATCTTTGTTCGGAGAATACGAGGGAATTACTTATTGAAAAATAAGTTCTTGAACTCGTCCCATTCCATGGACTCAATTTCATCCCTTTGCCTCATATTCTTAATAAGATTCCACCATTGATCATCATCTCCTTCCAAATGATACACTGCTAGGATGACTTTATCATGTTCAGAACATTGAAGAACTGAAAATATCTTTTCAGTAGTACTAATCCACCGTTCGGCAACTAATGGATCAGTAGACCCGCTGAAAGAAGGTGGATGCTACCTCATGAAGGATTCAACAGAATTTTTCTCCTTCCTTTGCTCGTTTGGAAGTCCTGCATGATTCATAGCTTGAGAAAGTTGTGTGATCATGGCTACAAGATTTTGCATTCCATCTCCCATAACGTTTGGTTTCTCGGGGGGACGATCATTGCATTTCCCGTCGTAGTCCGCATTAACACGGTTCCTTCGGGTTCCATCCATTGACTAAAACCAAGAAGAATAATGTGAGAAACACTAATTATAATAGGAAAACCACATAATCAAGAATAAAATTTCACACTTAAGGTCTTATCCTAGGTAATTCATGGTCATTTCTAAAACACTAAGATTGTGTTCTATGCTTAGAATTATCCTTAGGGTTCTTACTAAGGCTTTCACATCCTAGTTTCCAAAGGTTAACTATACCTTTCCTCTGATACCAACTATAACAACCCATAATTTACATACATTGTTATTACTTCAAAATTGAAGCATACTTATTACAACATATAACAAAACCATGAAAGGACTGTATAGGTATAGTGTCTTTAGAAACTGAGAAACATAAACAACTGGTTCATAAAGCGTCTACACTGTCTCCCATTTATTTCATCATATCTATAGTCCCTTTTGGCATATCTTACTTAATAACCTTCTTCCTGACCTGGGGAAAGAAAACATACAAAATGGTGAGCTCAAATGCTCAGTAAGGGTAAACAAAAGAAATATCAATCACATCATATTCATACGAACATAACATTTTGGAAATCTTAACCTGCAAAAGAGGGCATAATTTCATAACATGGGATAAAACATAGTAGTGAAATGAAATCACAATAATCATAACATAAAACAAGAAACTTTGTGGCATACACACATAATCATAGAGAATCATTTCTTATTAGTCAAGACTAATTTCCAAGACTATCTTAGTGGACAAGGTCCATTTCTGAACCGAGTTCACTCCTCGTTTCGGTCCAGTTTCACTGAATCGGTTTAACCTGCCATTCCAGCCATGTATATCTCATGAGATATAAAATCTGTACCCAATTAATTGGAGGGAGATATAGGTCCCACCCATCTCATAATGATACCATTCTTACGTGTGCCACGAAATCATAAACCATACATCATAGCATAACCCATGTAATAAAAATGGGAATCTTAAACATCATGACATCATAAAAAAATTCATATAAGATAAAGGAATTCATAAAAATATTTCCATCACAACATAATCATATCAATGTAATAATAGGGATATAAACATAACCCTATATTATCTTATATGGAAAATAATTTTTATAAAACACTTGAACTCTATTCTTGAGGAAAATATCCTTTCTACTTCAAAAACATTTTTCCTTTCTTAACATGTCATAAAATTTTAATCTAAAAGAAGTTGATTAAAAATAAACTTGAAAACTTGTAAAGGAAGATTCTTTGGAAATAATGTTTTAAAAATCCATTCATGCCGTATAAGTTAAAAAAACATTCTTCCCGTACTTTTTTTGGAAAAGTCAAAAAGTACCTCGTACGAAAAACGAAAAAAGATTCCTTTTATATCTTTTACTAAAAACTCACCGAAAGGTAAAATTGGATTTAAAAAATTGTAGGTGGATGGAAACAATATTACATATTGAGGAAACATGGATTTGGATGATGAAATACACCCCAGTAAATACCAAAGTATAAACAATCTCGGATAAAATGAGATTGTGATATTTTCCCTTACCTTAGGTCTGATTTGCTTCGTAAGTGTCCGAACCTCCTATATAATGATTTAAATAATGTTATTGACTTATTCCAGAATCATAATTATTTTAATGATATCATATATGGTCATATTATTAGCTTCTTATTAGTAATATTTCATTACTACTTGTTATTCGGGTGTTTATTACTTTTTGTTCTTATGCGCGTTTTGTCGAATAAATTCTTATTTTTATTTTTAGGTTATAGATACCTCATTTACAGAATGGTATTAGTGTAATATATATCATATTCATTCACTCAATTCATTTATATAAACATTATGCAATGAAGATCATGTATAACGAGTCGCATCACATCGTGGAGACGGTATTCCGTACGTACGCACAAGCGATGATATCATTCCCATGATCATGGAATTGTATTGGAGTGTATGTATACTATTTTAGAATCAATATCACATTAAAATAATCATATATAGTTATTCTTTACACCATTATACCCATCCAAGTAAGGTGGTGGTGGAAAACAGATTACACCACGGCGTGGAGACAGTATTCCGTACGTACGCACGCGTGGTGATTTCGTTTTCCGTAGGATGGATAGATGGTGAAATAGGGTTGTTTCATAATTATAATAACATATCAGTATATGATTGATACTGATGTTATTACTTTATAATGAAACAACTAAAGAAGAATAAGTGGAAGAAGAAATAAAGATGAAAGAATCGGTAACGGGCATTACCTCTTCTTTGAAGCGCCTCTTTGAGACCTCCTCTAAAGGCACTAAAATTGGTCTTTGAAGAAGACCAGAACCTCTAGGATGTTTCTACGGAAGTTTAGAGGAGATATTGTCAGGTTTTGGCCGATATTGAAGGCTCAATGTGGTGTGAGGAAGAGAGGGAGGAGGTGCCCTTTTATAAGGGAGGAGAGGGGCACCTTTGGAATAACTAAAAATATTATTTTATTATAAAGTCAAATTCGGTTTTTAATTGATCCAAATTGATATAGTTCGAAGCTAAGGTGGGGATGGGTCGAAATACTTTAATCCAATATAATTTAGACAAGTTTAGGTCATTATATTAACCTTATCTTTTATTTTTAACTCTTAGTTAATTAGATTGACATTTACCATGTCACTTTATATTTTTATATTATATAGTTAATAAACTTACCATATACATCCAATATACCCCCCAAGTGGTCCATTAATGATACACCTATCATGCTATAAGTATATTTTCCGAACCTTAGATTTTTAGGAATATAATAACAATTAATAACATAATATTTGTTTTAAAAACTATTTTATGTCAATTTTGACACTATTTGGTAATTGATTTTTGTGAAAATCATAACAGAATGATTAGTTCGAAAAAAATTAATTAAATCAATAATAACATGTCATATTAACATATAATTTTTTTTAATTCATAAAAAGTCTCAAATTACATTTATTTGGGTATTTATAACATCAATTATGTCAATATTTCATTAATAAGATAATTACTGCATAATCATTGTGTTATAAATAAATTATATTATTTAATGTCTAAAAATTATAAATAAAATACCACTATGTTGTAAATATTTTTATCTTTCTAATGAATATTTATAGTCGAATTTATCTTATGTATAACCCTATATTAAAAATAATTTATTTATTAAACATTGATTTTAACTATTTTAACCCATCTTTAAATAAATTGATAATAAATGTCCTAATCTAATCCAAGTGGGCCTAAATGGTCATATTTTATTCCTAAGGTTGTTTTTGGTCTAATTAAACTTATCCAATAGAATTAGGACATGTTTTAGGGTAATAATAATAACACTTTTACCCTTAATTACCCTATTTACTTTTAACCGTGGTAAAAAAAGTAAAAAGTTACCATTCACCATAAATTATTTTCATCTCATTGAACCAAATTTTAGTCCTTGATATTAACCGCGTCTCTCGGATTTTCTAAATTCCACTCACAGAAGTGGTAAAATTAAGTTTTATGAAAAATTCAGTTTTTAACTACCACTTAGTGGTTTCACTATTCAGCAAAAAAATGAAAGTTTCCAGAAAAATACAAAAAATTAGGCCTAAGCTATATTTGATATTATGAATTAAAAAATGATGTTTATGTTACCAAATTCAAAACATATCAGTTACATTAACTAATTTAAAAATTAATTCCCGTCGTCAAAACAAATAGCTTGTTTTTAAAAGATAATAACTATCAAAAGATTGACACTTGTTTATGTCTGGTTTATATGTGAAATTACATCCAATGAACAACATTGTATTAAATTGTAAAAATATATTCTTAATATACTTTAAAACCACTCAAATTAATAATTTATCAATATTAATTATTTCAATTAAAAAATTTGTTTTTAATTAAAATTTAGTAATTTTCACTATTCATCAGAATATGAAAGTTATCCGAAAAGTACCAAAATTTAACCCTAAGCTAATTTCGATATTCCGAATCCAAAAATGAATTCCATTTTGAAAAATAAAATTTACAAAATTTCAAAAAGTGGTTATTACTTTTCATAATGGCTAGTTTTAATAATATGTTAATAGCATATCGTTGTTTAGTGAAACTCGGTATTGCGTACGACGCAAGCTATCGAGGAAGTTCGCGGTTGCATGTAAAGCAAGCCAAGCTAGTGTTGTGTGTAGTGAAAGATTCTTTTGATGATTTATATAACATAAAAAAAAATATTTCTCATAAAAGTCTCGGGTGTTACAAAGATCAAGGGAAATGATTTCTCCTGAAGAATACACGACCAATACAAATTCAATGGATAATAATAAAAAATACTGGGTACTACAATATAGTTAACAATAGAAATATTACCCAAAATAAGAAACTATATAATTTGATAAAGAACAATAATCTAAGAAAATAAAATAAAATAATGATGATATCATCACCAAGATCTTTTTCTAACAGGAGGATAACATAGTCTACCTATCACCACCAACACCAAAGGTTCTGCTATCAATAACATCCACCACCTCTATGTACTTTTTTACCTTTTCCTGGACCTGTAAAAATAAATTCTACATACACCCAAATTCACATTTAGTGTGTGAGAAAAAGTTTCCCAATATAATCTAAATAAGAATTCCAAAAATAATCCATAAAAAATAAAACATGGCATGATAATATTTTTCACAATTAATAGTAATTAAATTATTTTAAAATCATTTAAATGGAATGTATAAAAAATATATGAATAATAATTTCCATCAAAAAAGGCATATATAAGAATCTGGATCAAAATAAGCATGGAGACATCATTTTATAAACACTAGAATGTTGTAATTCATTTTTAATCATAGAACTGTGGTTATAAAATCTAATGTTATTTGGATTAAGGCTCAAGGATTCTCACAATCTTGGTGAAATACATCTTCAGGAATGCACACTTACCTAGATCTCAAGCCCATGGTAAAATCAGAGTCCGCCTTAACAAATAAACCCCCTTACCTCATCAAAGATTAATATATTTTTTCTCATAAATTCATTTCTAGGTAGAGCTAATAAATTCATAGAATTACTTTCATAGAATACACAACTAACTACCTAGGATCCCATGCGATTCAAGGAAATAAATTAAGGGAAAAATCATTCATCATAAATAATTTTCATCAAATCATCATTCAACCAACCCCAAACCTAGTTTTCAAACATTCCATTTCATTTCATAGACAAAAATTAAAAGTTTTTCAATAAAACTCATTAATTCCATATCAATAAACTTCAATTAAAATCCATAAAACATTTCATATATTGATATCTAAAGAATAATTACAAAAATAATTCTTCAAATCATCAAATTCAAAATCATTTTTTTATAATAAACACTTTATTTCAATATACATTTTCTAAATAGGTTGGATCACACACCATTCCATTTAAAAAATTATCAATAATCTCAATTCATTCATTTGAAATAAATTTAAAAAATATTTTAATTAAATCAGGGAAAAAATATTTCAATTAAGAGGGAATATATTTTGAAAACACCTACCTCAATTCATGTTATCATAAATCACCAAACAAGGGATCTAAAATTGGATAGTTGAAGGAGGAGAACCAAACAAAAGTGGATCCTAGAAACACAATTCTCAAATCAGGACCCATAAAATAAATCCCAATCCTATGATAGATCTATAAGAAACCCAATTATATTAAAAGAAAAACCTCATATATAGCATAAAAAACTATGATATATGGTTTTTTTCAATGGAGTAAGAGTGGATATAAAATAAAAATAAATAAATAAAAATGAAAAACACATTCCTTTTAAAAACTATATCTATCACCCATGGATTTGTCAAAATTAATCTTCTAGAGGAAAGGATTCTCAAAAATCTCTAAGTGGAGACACCTTTAGAAAGATCCCAATTTCTAGAAAGAAGAATGCAGAAAAATGGAAGTGTTTTGGATTTTAAATTAAAATTTTAGATAAATTAATTTTTGTCACATGGTTTGGATTCATGGTTCAAAAAATGTGTGTCTTTCCATGATCCCCATTTTGGGTTATTAGAGAAGCCGCATGGTTTCATCACATGGTCTTGAAAAGCTGTGCACCAACCATGAGAAGATCATTTGTCAAAAGGTTTGTGAATTAAGGGGAAGTCTACACAGTTTTTAATAACCATGTTATTAACTATGAACCCTCCTTAGAGACTCCAACACAAGATGCATGGTTTCTTGAGAAGACGCACATGGTTTCCCTTAACCATGCGCTAACCATGCATAGGCCCATAAACCTCTAAAAACTTCCAAAATTCACCCAAAAGAACCCTAGAAAATACCTAAACTAAATATGGTAAAAAAGGTGTATAATTTCATAAAATAAATCATGGTATGTGACATTTTAGGCCACTTTAACCCTTATTTTTTTTGTTTTTACCATTTTGACCTCTTTTAACTCTTTCTATGGTAATTGACTTTTTTTTACCAAATCTACTATTCATAATGAAAAAAATGAAAGTGGGATCATTTTTAAATTTTTAAATTCTGATTCTAAATATGGATTTAATTTTATAAAATTAAATTACTATAATTATAATAATTACTTTTAAAATAAACCTAGAAAACACGGAGAAAATAAATTTCCTAAAAAATAAATTTTAAGTATAAAAATGTTTGAATACCAATATTAAGAATATGGTTGATTCTAATGAAATTAATGAAATTATGTTTAATAAATTTAAATTGATTAAATTTAAAAAATCAAATTTTATAAATAATTATACTTTTTAAATACTTGAATAGAAAAGACAGTTTCTTATATAATTGGTATTTTTTCACTATTCAGTAAATAATTAATATTTTTATAAAGATCAAAGAATTTCACCTTAATCTAATTTTGATATGTTGATTTCAAAAATTATATCTTTTTAATAAAATGAAATTTCTAAAAGTGATATAAATTAACTAAAATATTCACGCACAAAATGCATCAAAAATCATTTTTGATGAAAAATTAATTTTGAAACATAAAATGACTTTATTGAAAATTGAGTACTTATTTATTATTCATTAATCAATATATATACATTATACAAATCATTTATACATATTTTTCATAATTTATTTATTCCTTATTTGGGAACCTTTTAATAATGTTGTTCTTTAATCCAAAAATGTTTGCTATCACAACATTCAAAATTCAGGTAACAATTTCAATTTGTTATTTTTTTGATAAAGCGTGGATTAATCCCTCAAGGATTACTCTTTTTTGGCGTATTTTGCACAACAGAGTCCCCAATGTTGTTTTTCTTCAATCTTTGGGATTCATCTTTTCTCTAAATATAACTTTTTTAACCAATATAGAGAAGATTATAACTTTCTTACTCTGTCTTGTGCTACATATTTTGCTCTTTGGAACTATATTTTTAATATTTTTTATTGCAGACAACTTCTTCTTGACACTCTCATCCAACAATTAAAGTGTTTTGTGTAAATTTAAACCTCTCAACAAATCAAAAATATTTTCTTAGATTCTATTGTTGAGATTCTCCATGTGATCTCGTATGATAGAAATGATCTCATTCATAACAACTCCTCATTCAGTATAAATATAGGTCAGATGCGGATCCTCATTGCCATTTGAGATGCTTCCTTGATTCAGAAGTCTTGATATGAAAACTCCCTCAAAGAATTTTAGATTCAATGACATCTTTGGATTTATGTAATCTATATTCATCTTATGCATACATTTGAAGTGTTTTGGAAAGCCCCATTCCTAGGATGGATTAATGTCAATGTGGACAGTGCCTCTAAGGGAAATCCAGGCCCCTTGGGTTGTGGTTCTATCTTCAGAGGCCACCTTGGGAAATGATTCAATTATTTATATAGTAGTTTTGTAATCTCTTTTCCCCTGGAATATGAAATAATGAGTGTGATCTATGATGTTTACTTTTTTTAAACAACAGGTCTGGAACAATATTTGGATTGAAAGTGATTTTACCACTATTGTGTCGACCATTTTGAATGGAGCGGTGCATCTTGGTTTGCTGCTTACAACCTGATGAATGAATTTCCTTCATTTGATCATGGAGATCAGTTACATTGTCACTCATACCTTTCACAAAGAAAATAGGGTGGTGGATGGTCTTACTAATAAGGAAGTTTACCAGGACATAACCTAGATGGTTGACCTTCATGATGATATTATTATGATTTATGATAACGATTGTGAAAATATTCCATTGTTTAGAATTTTGTAATCCCCACTTTTTATAATATAATAATTTGTTACTTATTCATTGACCATGGAATCAAATCTCTTAAAAAAAATCCTTGGAATCCCATGTAGCTTCCCCAAATTTTTGATTTTTCAACAAAACATTGACCTGGTGAGTGGCCATGTATAATATAACATTGTATATTTGATCCAAAATCTCCATCAATTATTACTCAAAATAGAGATAATTATTTAGTTGTATAACCTTCAGGATTAGTACATTTGAGTGATTTGAAATTTATTTCCTCAGGATAGATACATTAAACACATTGTGACCTTGAGAGATATTTAGTGAAAGATCCAAGAGATAAGGTATCATACCAATACGGTGAATAATTTCAAAGGGACCAATACATATGGGGATTAAATTTACCTTCTTTACAAATATCATAATCTTCTTACAAGGATATATACATATTAATACCTTATCACTAACTTCAAACTCTAGATATCACTGATGATTTCAAACAAATTTTTTATGTCAACTTTGAGCTTACCTAATGTGTTTCTGAATGGATATGGCTTTGTTTTAAATTTCCTTATATATTTCTAGTCCCAATATATTTATTTCTCTAAATTAATCCCAACACATTGGATTTCTAAACTTTATACCATAGAGGTCTTTATAAGGAGCCTTCTAAATTCTCTAGTGAAAGCTATTATTATAATAAATTTCCACCAAAGTAAGGTGTTGATCCAAATCACCACTGAAATCCATAGAGAAATATATTAACAAGTCTTTTAGAGATTAAATAATAATCCCATACTTTACATCTATTTTAGGATGATATGAAACACTATAACTAAATAGTATATCAAGATATTACTAAAGACTTCTCTAGAATTTTGAGGTAAACTTTAATTGTTGATTTGATATAATAGAATTTGGTACTCCATGAAAACTTACCGCCTCCTTAATGTATATCCGATAATGATGATAATCAGATGAATATTATAAAATATAAAGGATATATGTTGACTTCATAATTAATTTTACTACAAGACAAATAATATTACACCCTTTTGATATTTTAGAGTCTAACAATGGAATCCGTGATGATTATTTCTAGTTTCAATTATGGTATGGGTAATGGTTGTAACAACTCATTATAATTTTTTATATCATCCTTAACTTTCTAAAATAACTATAATCAAGATTCAAAATATATAATATCCCTTTTTCATGTTATAACACCCAAAATACTATTTTATATCACTAAACATAATTGAAATTCTATGATAAATAGATAATGATATACTATAATCGTAATCCAATAAATCCTTTTTCAAGTATGTTATTATCGGTAAACATAATCGGTTAATTTAACTTATCATTCCATCATAATAATAGATAAACTTAGAATCATTTTTCATCATCTCCTATAGTTCCACATCCTCCTTATGGACCTCTTTAAACCTCACATGGATGGATGCATAAAACTTTATTGGAGAAATATATGATATATCCTCATTCCACATGATATCATTATCCATCATTTATAAACCCATAAATGTTGGATATCTTTCAATTGTTATTATGGAAAAATTAAAATAGTCATTCTAACTCAGATTATCACCCCCCTTGTTCACCTTCATAGGGTGGAAATTTATTGAGTATTAATAATATTTAATAAGATCAAAACATATTCTCTAGATCATATTCAAATATTTCTTTTTAATATATACTTAATGATGTTATTATTTTTATATATGTCCCATTTTTCACCATAAAGACAATTCTTCCATATATTAATTGCAATTATAACAATTTATAGAACTAAATCACGAGTCGGGTAATTTTTATCATGAATTTTCAATTGAATAGATTCATATTCTATCACCATATCATTTTTCATAAGAAAAAATATTATTTTCATATTTAATAATTCACTATAGATCACAAACTATTCTTTAATTTAGTGTAATGTAAGCACAGGTGCACTACCGACCTTCTTTTTAGCTCCATGAAATTTTCTTCACATTAATCTATGATAAAATATGGTGTATATATCCATTTTATAAATTCTATTGGAGTTACATCTTCAGTTCCTAGGTGTAATTCTACATAGATTCATTGAAATAGGTGTAGCATTGAGTATGAGTCCTATTGAAAAATAAACTTCATGATTTTAGGGAACATTAAGAAAACCTACAAGAAATACATTATCATAATCTCAAACATTATTAATATCTTCAATGTGGAGTTTCTCCCTAACCATTTGGGAGAAATATACCTCTCAAGATTGTATTATAACCCATATAATAGAAGTAACTTCCATCAGAATTTTATATTAATACTTCCCCCATGAGACGATTATAGGTTGATTCAAAAGATCAAATATGATTTCTATATTCTATAAATTTATATGGTATCTATATAGAGAGACCTAAACGATGATCAAAATCCCATAAAATCCCACTAAATGATTAACAATAATATTTTCATAGGGAATATTCTTATAAACTTTAATATGAAATCCCAAATTATAGAGTGTTCATTAATTATCATGATTCACATCCATGATAGACACAATATATGACCATCCATGTTCTAGGATTTATTCCTTGGATTAGGGAATTGAATCGGATAACTAACAAGTTACCCATAGATAAGATATTAAACTATTATTGGTGCCCAAGGTTGAATTTCATTTACATCCATTGAAAAATTATTCTTTCCTCATCAACTAGTTACTTTATGCCCTTCGTTTCTACAAATCAATCATCTTCCAATTCATTTGAGACATTTACCTGGGTGTTTATTCCATCATTTGTGACATGTAAGAAGCTAAATCTTCTTTCCACCATGGTCTTCAGAGAACTCCATTTTCTATTATTAAGTGTGTTAGTAAACTCACCCAAGATAAGGTTCTTAATAATATATCAAGATAGATGGTTAGTCATAATTATATGTTTTCACATTATAGCTCCCATTTCATATGGTTTCTCTTTAATATGGTTATTTAATTTCTCATTGCATTCACTTTTTACACGATTCCTCTTATGACCAACCATTTACTAAGACCAACAATTATAGTGTGAACAATAATAATCATAGTGGGTAATCTTGTAATCATGAAAAATAATCCATAGTATGTCGAAATAATGAAACTTACTTTTCAATCTATGACACCATAGGTCTATCTTATGTCATTTGTGGTTATTAAATATTCAAATACTTCATAATGGTTCATCATAAAATGTGAATCAACCTAAGAATATCCCTTAGGTGTGTCTATCCACAAGTTCAATATAAAGATCACTCATCATTTCCCCGTGATGACTTAGTTAATAATTATTCTATACCTTTCAAATTTATTACCCCTTGGTGTATCTTTTCCAAATCCATAACCACTTTCCAATAGATATGCAAGGATGTATTTTCTAGGAAAACTACATAATATATACTTTATCAAATCTTATGGATGTTATCCTAGACTTAGAATTTCCCATAGAGTTTTCAAAAAAGTACTCTAATCCAAATATCATAAAATAAGTAAACATTGATACCATACCAACTATAGGAACAAAAGCATAATATACATAGATATTATATATTTTCGTTGAATATTTAGTATATCTCTCATATATACAGGCCTAATAACTGTAAAGGTTTATTTTTCTTAGAGAATATAAAAAAAAATATTATTTAAGTGTAATAATCATCATCTAAAATATATTTATTTATATATGATACACTTTTAGACTCATCATACTTAATACCATTCTTCATAACTTGGGGAAAAAAATTAAAAAATAATAACGGGTTAGATAAAATTATCAATAAGGGTAAAAATGGGTGATATCAATTATTGATTGTATATAAGAATCTCATGAACATAAGGGTATTAAAACATGTTATTATCAATTGAAAATCATAACCAATAATTCATAGATCATAGTCATGAGTCATGTCATAAAAAGTTTGTTTGAGACAATATTATTGAATAATAAATAAATCAATCATGATCCAGGAATTCAAATCATTTGCATATCAACATTTCATAAGTGTGGCACCATCATAGGTATAGAAACCATATCATATGTCAAGGTTAACTAGCAAGATCATTATATCATAACAGATTAGGTATCACCAGTTGTTTCCAATATCATATTAGACTATGAATCCCTACATATTACCCCTAGAGGATTAATAAAATTAGCTGATTTCTCATAATTATTGCATGATTTATATGGATTTTCCCAATTAATTGGTGGTATATATAATAATAGGACCACATTTCACAAAATTAAAACCAAACAAATCCACAAGATCATAAAACATTCATCATATCATCATAGAAAAACCCATAAAAAATAAACGTGCTTCATTATAAACTCACAAAAATAATAATTAACCATCCAAAGAAAGAATAAATATGGTATCATTGGATCACATATTGAGTAAATCATAAAAATACATAAAGAATTATTTCATAAATGAAAAATTCATTTTAAAATTAATTTGAAAATTTATTTAAAAATAAGAGAAAAAATACTTTTCCATTGATAATATTATATCTAAAAATTAAAAGACTATTATGGTAATATATTTATTTGAAAAAAACCATGATTTTTTTAAAAGAAACTCCAAAGAAAAGGGAAGAAATGATAGTAGGAGATTTCATTCAGTCATATAAGTTAAAATAAAACATTATTTTTTCACTTTTTTAAAAAGAAAAATATAACTTGTTTGGAAATTTTTTAGAAATATTTCTTTATAAAACATTATAACTAAAGTAAAATGTAATGAAAATTTCATTTTAAAAAAAAAATTCAGTATAGGTAATGAATTTCAAGAATTTTGTTTTGAAGAGTATGGATATGGAAGAAAAATTTCATCGATCAAAGAATAAATTTGGATTGCTGTTCTTTAAAAGAAATTTCTCAATAATATTAATTAGGAAAGAGAGAAAAATGATACTAATAGAATATAATTTTATGAATAAACACAGGAGAAGAAAATATATGGGGTTTAATGTATGAGATAAATAAAATTTCCCTCAGTGTAAATTTATAATATGTAATCCTAAAAATAAATGTGATTGTAACATAAACCCTTACCTCAAGTTTGACTTTCCCTGTAAGTACTCCAACCTCCTGAAATTTTAAATTTATTATAATTATATAATATAACCTTATGAATACTAATAATATCATATATGATCCCCTTATAACATTTTAATACTAATTTATTAATAATTATTTATTGAAATCATCATTTCTAGGTGTTAATTATAACATTTTTCATGCAAGTTTTGGTTCGATAGTTTAGGTGTGTACATACGCATGGATGTTTTTTTCATCTTCTAATGAAAATAAAAAATAAAGATAAATAATATTTTATCATCAAAATAATCATATTTATATCATAAATATCATAAATATTCATTAAAAACGTCATTATAGACATCCATGAAAGGTGGTTATGGAAAATGAATCATATCTCTATATGGAGGTGATAGTCCACATGTATACATGAGTAATACTTTCATTTTTGATTTGAAATATAAGAGGTGGAAATGGTTGTTCCATCATCAAAATGACATATAATTATATTGAATATAATTTATAAACCATTTATGGATGGATACAATAGGTTGAGAGAAGGTGGAAGAAGAAATAAATTTGAAATAGATCATTTAATATTTATACCTCTTATTTGATAGACATTTATTGGCTTACTAATTAAGCCATAAAATATTGGTCTTAAGAGAATAACAGGGGATCCAAAAAAAAGGTATCAAATATAAGAAAGGATTTGGTATGTATTGTATAAGATACTAGGCTCTTTAAGTGTGGATAATGGAGGATATGTGGTGTCCTTTTATAAGTGAGAGAGATGACACACTTCAAATATTTCAAAAGACTAAAATATATTAATGTATTACTCATTACAAATGGATAAAAAATGACTCATATTAAAATAGGACATGATATAGGGTCTAAATATGACTAAAAAAATATATTTAGACATGTTTTATGTAATTTTATTCTTTTTCATTTTAGTTTTAACCTTTTAACAAGTTTTAAATCTTTCTGTGATAACTAACTTTTTTTTTACCAAAGATATAATCCAAAAGGAAGAAAATTAAAAATCAATCATTAATAAATATGTAAATTTTTATTCAAAATATATATACAATTTTATAAAATTTTGTTTCTATAAGTTATGAAAATAACTTTTTAAATTAACCAGAAAAATGAAATGAAAAATGGTTTCCCAAATAAATGCATTTGTAAGTATAAGAAAATTATACCAAAATTTTGTGTAATATTTATTTTAATGAAATTAATTTAATTATGTTTAATAAAAATAAACTAATTAAATTTTAATACAAATTCAAAACAAAATGGGAAATTTTAAATACTTGAATGAAAAATATAGTTTTCTATAAAATCATTATTTTTTTCACTATTCACTAAGAAATTAATCATTTCTAGATAAATTAAAAAATTTAACCTTAATTTAATATATACATTTTAATTTAAAAATTAATATAATTTTATTAAATGTAATTTCAAAAAGATTCTGAAATTAATTATTATAGCTACATACAAAATGAAATTAAAACCATTTTTGAAGAAAATAGATTTTTGAAGCATTAAATAACTCAACTGAAAACTAAGTACTTATTTATTATGAATTAATCACTACATTTGCATCATATAAAACATTTATAAATATTTTTTATAATTTATTTATTCATACTCATTCCACTAATTTTAGTTCTAGATCACAATGTTTACATTTAAATAATTGTAATTCAATAGTATACTGCGATACCTTTAAACTCAATGTTGAATGTGATGAAATATAACAATTAAATTAAAATTAGTTAAAGATAAATATATTATAAAATCATGATTTTTTAAAATATATCTTTCATATCTCTCTCTTCAATATTAATGAGTCTGGTTGGTTTTAATGGATATCTCTAGGCTAAGAAGCTCAAGAGATGGAAGGGTTCCTTTTTCACCATATTCATTTACTATTTGAATCTATTTTATTATAAAATCAATTAAAACTATATTTCATATACCTCTATCATTTTAATTCCATGGTTTTACCAACTATCTGATATATTATAAATGAGATATTACTTATTCCCACTCATTATAGTATTTTCTTAAGCCATTGTTATAGTGATGTAGGGGTCCCTAATCCCTTTTAATCCTTTATTTGTGTAATCCTATCTAATTAATTCTTGTTTCAATGTGAAATGTTATTTTTCATCTTTTTTATTAGTTATTTATCATATTATGAACTATATATCACTATTTTTTCTCATTATAATACCTTTATAAGTCATTATAATGCTAAGAAATTATTAGAAACCCCAGGGATAAATCAAAATATAAGAAAATATCTTAAAATAATTATAGATTAATGAGTGTGTGGTTTTCTATAAGTGAAATTTATGTATGGATATTGAAATTCATTTCAATCTCTGGCTCTAATTCATCTAGGGTAAATATCCTTGAAAAAGGATGGTTGGAATTAACTCATCCTTCTTTTGGCGCATAACAAATTGGACCAACTAAACACCTAGTTTGACACCCCTATGGGATATTATTTTTCATATTCAGAAGCTATTTCTAAACTATAATTAAGTATTGTAAAATATCTATATTGTTTCAACATAAATTTTCAATTTATGTATCTAATTTATTTAAGTGTTGATCCAAATCTAAATGTATGGGCATGGATTTTTTTTTCTAATCATTTATTTGGTCTCCCACCAGTCAATATACATGTATATGATTGAATACAAACCATGGTCATCTTAATATTTATAAGTACCCAATAAATACAATTCCATATTCTTCACCTAATGAGGGTACTTTGTTTAAAATAAATTTAATGCTGAATTATCCTTAATAAATATCATTTGAATTCACTAAGACTTCCTTATTAATTCAATGACCGAATAAAGCTATTGTAATACTCGTATAATCCCTTATTCTATGAAAAAAATCTTTTAAGACAAGCTTCATTGATAATTTATGACATGTAATTGCAAGTTGTTCATTGTTGAACATTATTACAGGCATTTCCTATGAACATATAGTATATAATGGAATTAATTAAACTTTTAAGTGATGGGTGAGGCCCAAAAATATATATCCCCTTAGAGTGATAATAGGTATCATGAGACAAATAAGATAGGGTAATAAGAGCTTCCTTACCCATCATATATGATATCTTATCATAAATCCTCAATGATATGTGTAAGGTAACATGTTTTTCCAAATGGGAAGATTTATAAAGGATTTTGGATTTTCAATTACTACATGGGTAAAATTTTGATCAGAGATTCAGAATGGGAATTCAAATATTATAATGCATCTAAAAAATGTTTATTGTATGTGTAATGATTCTTAGTTATTATCTTATAGGTTTTGGGAGTTCCTTAGGTGTTCAAGGCATGAAACAAAAGTTTTGGAAAGGTGAATATGATGGAACATGATTAGTTCAATGTTATTGTTAACAATGTTTCCTACCTATGCATTCCATGTTTTACTAGTCCACTATTTTGAAAATCGTTTGTCAAGATAGAGGAAACTATGAAATGGGTATACAATTTTCCATAGACATGGAACATGTTTGGCTCCTGGTTTGATTAACCATGTGCGGTAAATGCGTGAGGTGATGTGTTCCTTGAGCATTAGAGGCACACAGTTGGTGAATGCTCTGCTAAACTGTATACTAAAATCTTGTAAGATGAGGGGCCAAGATAGTTCCAACCACACATTCAATGTATGTCTCAAAAAATCAGGTGTCCAAATCATAAAGCTCATTAAAGAGATTAAATTTTACATTTTACCCATATGAACCTTAAAGGGGTTTAACCCCTTTTCACCCCCTTTCTCCCCAACAAATGTTAGACATCTTCCTCTATTCTACATGGGAGTTCTCCCTCATTTATGTTTAGAATGATACATTGTATGGCGTGTTGGAAACCTTAAGGTAATCTTTTGACTTCGTTATCCATAGTAATGTTCTTTTCCTTCTTCCTCTAACCAAGGTTGCTATAGTTAATTATTTTCTTCCCAATTTAACTAGATCATAGTGAAATATCATACCAATACTGGGGTTTTCACTCTTCTTAGGAATAGGATAACCGGATATGGCATTTTCACTTCTCCACATGTCCTTTAGTTGAGGTACATCACGTTGGTAAATTTATAAAAAATCTATGTTTAAAGTTAAAATATTTGAATAATAGTTTTTACTCCATTGATTAGGTTTTATACCCCACTTAAGGATGGTTTTTTTTTGTGGGATGTTAGTGACTTCTAGGTGATAGTTTTGGTGTGATGGAATCAGTGGGTGAAATTAATTTTTTAATTAATTAATTATAATGTGGTTATAATTAATTGTTTATGGTTTTATTTTCTATGAGATATGACACAATGTGACTTACTTGATCTTGTAAAGTCCTTGGAAGCGACTTCATACCTTTAGAAAGTAAATAGGGGAGCTTCTTAAAGGTAGGTGGTCAATCATACCTATCATAGATATTTTATGTATGTTTATGTATTATGTGTATGGTTGGGCTTTCCACTAAGAGATACACCCCCTATATATATTAACCTAATGAACTTATAAATTAAATTATTTAATTTGGTGATTAAATGGATGAACATCATGGGTCACTAACAACCCATATGAGTTAGCTTCATACTTAGATCTATGATAGAGACTGAGGGATCCCTATGAGATACCTCCACATATGATCTAACCTAGAGGATCCCATGTAAGATGTATCCTTTTACTTATAACATGGGAGAATCCTGAAATGGATTCCTTCATTTATTTATTGATTTAGAGACCCCCTATAGGATGCCTCCACTTATGATCTAACCTTGAGAAATCTAAGTAGGATGTCTCTCCTGACTACTAACATAGGGGGACCCAGTGGGTTCCCCAATGTTTGATCAAACCCAATCTATTATATTATGGGTTTTTGTATATAGGGTAGTGGGTGTCACTTAAAACCCGTACTAAACTTGCAATCATGAGAGGTTGTGATAATAGTGGTGGGTTTAGGTGCTCAACCACCCTTACTCTTTGATTTACACTTCAATCAGTAATTTTTGATGAAACTATGATTTTCGGTTGTTATTATTGGATTTGGCTGATGAGGTTGAAACAAAACAGTATATGACAGCGATTCCCAAAGGTACTTTTTGGGATTCGGCATTTGAGTTTTATTGATTTATATAGACATCACAATATAGCACTGATGATGGGAATTACAATATAGAACCGACAATGCATTAAGGTATGGAACAATTTACTATGTTTTCTATTGACACACTCCATGGATTTGAGGAGAATTCTGTGGTCAATGACCTTGGGTCCTCTCCCATAAAGGTCTATATTATACCGAGTTTTCTATGGATATGCTCCATAGACTCAAAGAGGAAGTCTTGGTCAACATAGTTAGATCATATTCCCAGTAGGTATACATTATACTGAGTTTTATTTGGAATCAATCAATGTAATTGAAGATGATTCCTTGGTCAGTGGACTTGGGTCTTAAACCTTGTATGTCTGATACTTGATATATCCGGCATATTCCATAGTTAATGAAGTGATATCTTTATTATTTTTTGAAAGTTTGGGGCCGAAGCCTTATTTATTATTAAAGAAAAGAAAATACCTCTTTAACTAGGTAGAGGGAGACCCATTACATAGCCCGAAGGCTCAGTGGGTATTTATCCCATCACATGGCCCATAAGACCATTTTTTTTGGCCCAAGGCCCATTCTGTTAATAGTAAAACTACAGTACCCGTGCTGCTATAGTACCACACAGTACCTGCCACTAATATAGTACCCAACCACCGCTATAGTGACCTTCCATTTCTACAGTTCTCACCATTGCTACAGTACTACTTCTGCTACAGTACTGCTATAGTACCTACGCCCAATGGGTTTTGAACCACCATTTTTCATGTAGAATTAAGTGGTGATTACCATTAAGCCAAATCCAAACTACTAAAGTGATATATTTATTTTATTGTCCATAAATACATGGAATATTTCGTTATATTGATTGAATGGGATTATGGGCGATCCTAGGGCTAGGAAAAGTATACCCCTTGGTGACATAGCTTACACAGAGACCTTTTCAATGCTACTCCAATAAGGTATTTGTCGACTAGGATTACGGACCAAAGGATCGACTGTGGGTTGATTTTATTTATTTCATTTTTCCACCTTACTCATATATATATATATTTGTATATATTTTGACACACACACACACACACACATATATATATGAGATGACACCTTGTTCAGATATATTCTGGCTTTGGTCGAAGCAGGTATGGTTGAGCAGGGTCATAGACTTGAGGATCAGGTATGGTTTATTTTATTTATGTATTTTTATTTATTGATTTTGCTTTATTTATTACTATTATCCAGATGAATATATAAAATATACATATACTGCATATTATTGGCTATTTATGGGATTATCTCGGTGGTACCCCACAAAGTTTTAGTTTTTCACCCTATTCGAGCATCCATTATATTGGGTTACCTAATAATATGTTCACTTGGTTATAGGAAAAGGTTTGTGCTGAAGCCAAAGATTGAACCAGTAGGATGGATCAGATATGTACATGATGTTTTGGTATGTGGTCAAGCATGGATTTAGTAGGATATCCCTATAATTTTATTTCCCTTTCTTTTATTTACAACTATATATGTATGGTTAGAGCAATGGAAAATTAGTGTTGTAGGTATGACGTGGTCATTCGGGCCTTCACTGTATTTCATTCCATAAAATGGTATTATTTTAATTTACTTATTTTCTACTCTATCATTTACTATTATGGATGTTATATGGGTATTTACAATGTTTCTTACTATAATGAGAGGGGATACTCTACCCGCTATCACACCCTAGTCCCTCATTGCTAGTCAGAAGCCTATGGTGTATGGGCAAGCATGCTTGAGGCCTTATGGTGAACCAAATCATGGAACCATATTTGGGTAATCTGAGCTGGGATGTTATAAAATTATACCAGAGATATTCATTTTTTGCTATATTACTATTTGGGATATGGTAAACCTGATTATTAGAAATGTGTCAGAATTTATGATGGATATTATAATGGCACATTGAGAATAATTGTTCTGGTAAAATGTTTAGGTTTCCCAGGATATGGGATTACTATTCTGATCTATGATGTTATAGTTTTATATGATTTCCACTTTGTACGATACACGTGTTGTGTATAGGTTATGATTTATTATGGATTTATGGATCTAGTCCCATTGTCAAGAGTGCAGTGATTGATTTTAAATCTTGTCAGGGAAATTTATGATGCGTCACATGCATAATACTTATAAAATAGTCTTGAAATGTTAATTTCCTACTAGCATATTATTTTATTGAAAATAGAGTCCAATATTTTCAATCGTCAACAAAATCCTAAATGGTGTTTTACTATATAGGTTCTTAGTGGAATTTTACTCAATTGATCTTACTTGTATATATTCCTTTATAATGACAGGTCATGTGGATCTACGGTGGGAAATTTGAAAGGATGATGACTCAGTCCTCATAAATAGTAGGTGTAGTGACCCCAATACATTGATAAGGAATTATTATCATCTATTAAACCACTCATAGGGTGTTGTTACTCAAGTTTGGTTATTTAAAGTCTCAATAAAAACCATCACAGAGTTTTCCAACATATATTGGAATGGAATTATACTTAACTAATCTTATATATGGTTTTGTAGTCAGATCACTAAATTTTAGGCCGATATGTACTTGAACGTTTTCTATAAACTGGACCTCAAGGGGGTATTACTGTATATGGATGCATAGTGAGTGTCAGTTCATCATTCCTCCTATGTTTACATTAGGATCCATTGGGAGAAGTACCTTATGTGGATGCAAGGATAGGATCTATACCTGGAAGGATAATGGTTGATTGTTTTTGACCCTCATAGGTCGATGTTATCTTAACCACTTTTAGAGAGATAGATTTTATTGGTGAGTTTGATTCCTTATTACATGATTAGTGTGTGGATGAATCCTCATGAAATTTAACCTTTTTGAGAGGTTTGAAATTTGTGCTAGGTGGTTAGACCTAGTGTCCCTTATATGATACTTGATCAATAGGGCTATGTGGGAGACCTAGAGAACCTTAGTTGTGAATTAGAACATTGTAGTTCTACATTTTCTTTCAATCAAGGGAAACCTATGAGTGATGTTGTTATAGGATTATGGATTCATTCTATGAAATTATATTGGTTGTATGCTCTTGTTGAGACCAATTCATGGTAGGTTCTTAGGTTTTATGATAAAGGCAAGTTTATACCTTTGATTTTTATGAAAGAACTTTGGGTGATTGTAACACCCCGAGATTTTACGAAAAATATTCTTTTTATTTTCATTAATGTCTTGTGTTGTATGATACACCAAAAGGAGCTTGCACGTCACGCAACCCTGACTTGGCTTGCATTACACGCAATCACGACCTTCCTTGATAGCGTGTATTGTACGCAATACCGGGTGTTACTAAACAATGATATATTATTATAATATTATTATTAAATAGCCGTTATGAATAGTATTAACTAAAATTTTAATTTTATAACATTATTATTCATCTTACACATTTTCTAGAACATGGTATAAGAACAAAATAAATTTTTCGGGTAAAATAAGTATTTTTCAAAAAAATGCAGTTTTACCGCCTTTTGATGGCGCACCAACTTTAAATCTAGTTTTTGACATGTTTATAAGTTAAATTTTACATAATAAAATTATTATTTGGAATCAGGATATAAAATTTTACCTTTGATAAAATTTTCATATTATTCTGATAACTTTCATATTTTAATGAATAGTAAAAACACGCTATATTTTAATTAAAAACAACTTTTTTCATCATAATAACTTATGTAGTTAAATTATAATATTTAATGGTTTTAAACTATAAATAGAATATATTTTTACCATTTAATATAATTTATGTCATTAGAATTGATTTTACCTTGAATTCGTAGGTTAAATCAATTCAATCTTTTGCAATGTTTTAAACAAAAACCTGTTTTCTTTCGACAACGAGATTAATTTTAATTTAATTTCTGAAAATTTTGTGTATTGAATTTGGAAAAATGGATTCCATATTTGGAATCAGTAGGTCCAAATTATGTTAATAAGCTACTTTTTATTTCTGGGCTTTATGAATAGTAACTACGGTAAATTTTATTTACCCTAGTTAAAGGTAAATCGGGTAATTAAGGGTAAATATAAGACTATAAAATTGACCTAACACCTGCCAAAATCCTATTGGATGACTAAAAGTAGACCCATATCACCTAAGGGTCGGATTCGAATCATTTAATGGACTTTTTTCCATGAAAATAACTTAATTATTATTAAAACCAAAGAAAGTGACAACATGTCACTCTCTTAAATCTTATAAGTATATTAATTTTAATTTAGTGATAAACTTAATGAAACTTCTAACATGAATAGTCTCCTGAAATATAATGAAATTATCTACATCATATAAATTTATTTATAATTTTTAGGTATTAAATAATTATCATTAATTTTGACACAATAGGGATGCAAAAATTATTTATTTAGTAAAAAATCAATAATATAGTTTTTATTGAAATATTAATACATATCAAAAGGCCCAAAAAATCTGCACAAAACTTATTATTAGTGTGTATATAAACCGTAATCATCCATTGGCCAAATTTTTGACCATTTGGATCCTTATTAAGATGATTATGACACTTATATTATATTATTTTAAATGATGCCAAAGTTGTCACCTTCATAATTTAATAAATATAAAAATTTAAATATTGTGATTTTAAGATGATGAATTCGAGTAAAAGTATTATTGTGAAAGCTACTAGATTTATCTTCATCATAGGATTTTATTTTTAATTTTTATGCAACAAATACGTATATTAAATAATTATACAAAAATGATGTAGTAATTATTTTATTAAGAGATAAACCAAATAAATGGTTTTAAAAATAATAAAATAAATATTATATGAACTATTTAATGTACTGAACTAATTTTATAGATACATATGACCTTTTATGAATCTATTAAAGCTTTTAGTTTGAACATATCTTCTGTATATATTTTATTTAAATTCAAATAAATTAATAGTATCAAAATTGACATTATTGTTATTTTATAAAAATAACATATTATAAAATTGTTTAAAAATCACAAAAATATTTAAAAATTATAAATTTAAATTTATATGGTAGAAAATGTTATATAGTATCCAATTATTCACAATTAACAACATATAAGTAATTATTTTCTTAATTTAAAATATATAATGTTATTACCACAAATAAAATTAAATTGATTAAATAAGGATAAATCAAGTTGATAATGTTTAAAATAAATTACTAACATGTCTAAATTTTATTGGTTTATGAGATTAGAACCCTATATCATCTAATATTCTAATATGAGTCATTTTTAGTGGTTTTTAAGTGGGGTAATATTTATTATAAATTAATATTTTTAAGATTTCCAAAGGTGCCCCTCTCCTCCCTTATAAAAGGGAACCTCCTCCCTCTCTTCCTCACACCAATTTGAGCCTTTAAGCTCGACCAAACCCTGACCATTTCCCTTCTCAACTTCCCTAGAAAAATCCCAGAGGTTCTGGTCCTCTTCAAAGACCGATTTTAGTACCCTAAGAGGAGGATTCAAAGAGGCGTGTCAAAGAAGAGGAGGTTTGGATACGTACAAAGCATATCGGACCTAAGGTAAGGGATAACTTTTCCAATCTCATTTTTATCCGAGATTGCTTATACGTAAGTATTTACTGGGGTTATTGTTATCATCCATGTCCATGTTTTATAAAAGTGTTTTCATGTATGTTTAAAGTCCTTTTTACCAATTTTTTACTTTTACTATATGGTATGTAAGGAATCTTTCTTTTGTTTACGTTACGAGGTACTTTTTTGACTTTTCCTGCAAAATTACGAGAAGAATGTTTTTTTAACTTATACAGCACAAACAGATTTTTACGGTTTTATAAAGCCTTATTTTTATTAAGCTTCCTCCAAAAATTTCATGACTATTTTCAACAAAATCCTTTTATTTTAAAATTGCATGACATTTTGTGAAAAGAGAGTGATTTTGAAGAAGAAATGATATTTTCCTCAAGAATTTATTTCAAGTGTTTTATCAAAACCATTTTTCATCTAAGATGAAATTATTTCATATGTGTATGTTTCAAGTTTAATTTCTTTATGATTTACATGGTTTCACTTTTCTTATGATGAAATTTCCATTTGTTTTATATGGATTATGAAATGATGAGATGATGTTTATGAAACCCATTTTATTCTTTGGGTTATGATGAATGTTTTAAGTTTATTTTGTGGAACAAGTAAGAATGATTTCATTATGAGATGGGTGGGACCTATATCTCCCTCCAATGCATTGGGTAAAGATTTATATCTCATGAGATAGACTTGTCTGGAACTGTAAGTTAATCCGGTTCAGTATTACAGGACTGAAATGAGGAGTGAACTCGATTCAGAAAGGGGCTTTGTCCACTAAGATGGTCATGGCAGAAATGCCTTGGCTACTATGGAAATCATTACATGTGCATAATGGATGCCACAATTACATGTTTTATTCCCATACTATGTTATCATGATTTATGATCCATTATGATCTATGCCTTATGTACTTCCATGTTTTAAGTCGTTGCTCAATATTTTGATGTTTAAACATTATGTTCATGTTATTAAGTTCAAATGTATATGGTATGTTTTATTTTATCCATGCTTACCCTTACTGAGCATTCGAGTTCACCCTTTTTATGTTTTATTTTCCCCAAGGATTAAAAGAAATGTTTTAGGTATGGAAACAAAAAGTGGAAGATCTTTATGGGAGATGTTGAAGATCTTTCACCACGATTAGAAGATTACGTTCCAAGTTTCCAAAGACACTAAACTATTATGGTCCTTGTGTGTCTATTTTTGTTATGTATTATGTATTCTGCAAAAGTAATGTAATATCTATGTACGTCAAGCTTCGGGTCTCTACAGTGATTGTGTTTTTATTCTAGATTTTATTTGAAATAATATTCAGGTGTCTAACTCAATCGACTTGTGGTTCCGTGTTTTAAATTTAAATTTCATAAAAAAATCTTTTGATGGGATGTCACAGAATAAATTGTGCAATAAGAGAGGTGCTCGATTTTGAAGAGGAGTTTTAAGGGAGATTCAAAATTATAAGACAAACATGCTATGTAGCATAGTCAGATTATACATGAAATGGATGAATCACTTGAGAATGAGTCATGTGATGAAAATCAGGTGGTACAAGATTGTACACCCACTGTGTAATATGTTTTGGTATACGTCATATGCACATGGTACCATTTAAAAATTATAAGGAGGCTAGAGGCCCTGTGCGAGTTGAGTACTAATGGTTTAAAAGAAATTATACGAGCCTAGTTTATTGGAATTTATTACATAAAATAGGAAAGTATCTATGTAATGGAGGAGACATGAAGAATAATGTAGGTTCTATGAGGCAGTAGACCCATGGTTGGACTTGGGAACACATTGTTGGGAGATGAGGTGTTAGGAGTTGGATAACTAAAGTGTATCCTATTTATATGTGATCATGGATTGGAGTAGAAATACACACCTATCAATGGAATCATAGTTTACTCATAGATATTTTATCATTCAAAATATCTTGATATCATTTTGAGTATGCTGATAGAGAATCGACTATACACCAGTCTGCCTATTTACCTTTTTTTGGTTAGAAGAAAGGCTACTTGGAAGCGAACTCTAGGAGACATTAAAAATTAATCTAGATGGTTCATAATACACCATTGGATGTTTGAGTGTGGTGAACCTGGTTTGGTTTTGAATTTTTATGAGCACCATGATAACTATTCTTGGGAAGCGGTAATGAGTCATGGTAATCATTTACATTAACACTCAGGGTGAAATATTTTCTTGCCATGCCAATAATCATGTTTAATAGGGATTGGGCATAGGATATAATGACCACATTATCTATTTTTAGAGAGATTACAAGGATTATTCTATGGTAGAGAGTATTGCATTATTCACTGGTGGGAGACCCTTATGTGAGAGGGGTAATGGGATATTTTTACCGATCGTTAAACAATATTTTGGGATTTGGTATTCCATTAAATAAATGGATCAAAATATATCTGAATTTATTGGTAAATTATATGTAAAAAATTGTGTATGGACTTGGGTGAATTCTGATTGTGGGAATTTAGCCTAGGGAAGCTTGAAATTTTCTAATGGGTTGGATAGAGTATTCTATCAATGGTTATGTGATAACACAATGATATTTTGAATAGGGAATAATTCAGATAAGAGGTGTAACTAGAATTTGGTTATGAAATTTAGTGAGCATGTTTAAAATGATATTGATATGCCTTGGTATAAATATATTGAAGTTGTTTTTGGTGATATTTTGGCTGCTGGAGACAAGTATTTTTTGAGAATAGTTGGCAAGAAGCGGTTCGACTTCCATTATTTAATTTAGTTTAATGTGGTTAGTATGGAACCACATCGAGCACTTTGTTGGGTTGAGATGGGTGAAGTGAAAGGGTTTGTTTGGTATTTTTAATGAAAAGGTAGTACATCTAGGTTGAGCTTGATTGAATAAAATCCAACCATTTGGTCAGATCGAGGACTATGAGTAGTGGCCTCATTGGTGGTTAGGTTTAACATATTGGGAAATGTTCCAAAAGTGTCTTCAAGATACTAGGAAATTTTCTCTTTAAAAAAATACAACAGTGAATATATTGTGTCTTAGAATTGGTCATGATAGAAAAAACCTACAGCTGGGATAACCATAGACTATTTGATGAAAAATAAAATGAAATTATTATGTCATTGATTAGATAGGCTTTAATGAGTTCTATCTTGATGTTTCATTAGTAGTTACGAGTAATGGCTTGAGTTTTGGAAAGATAATAATATTATGATTAAACACTATATAATATGATATATATGATAATTTTTGTGTATTTAATCTTCTGTAATTATTCTACAACACATATCATTATACTTTCTATTTTTTGTAAATAAAATATTGTTGTTTGAGAAAGTGTGGACTATCGCCCCCTCAAAGTGATGTGATTCATTCAAACACTACATGGAAAATATAAATGTTGTTTTTAGTGATCTTATATGATATATATGAATTAATAATGCTATATTAATTATATTATATACATATATGTCATTTTACTTTTTTATTTCAATACGAAAATAAAAAGAAAATAGTGTTCATTCGTACGTACGACCTCTCGTCTCCAAGAATGGTGTATTTCATTTCATACATATATATTATATAGATTATTATAACAAAAATATAATAAATATTCATGATATATATATTTCATGGTTTTAATTGTGGAAATCATGATATATATATAAGGACCAAAGATATAACAAATTATGACACATGTAAAAGACAAATAGAATATTACTGAAGGGTAACCTTAATATGAAATTGTTAACAAGAGGGTCATATAAAGTCATAATAAAAATATATATGGTATTAGTTATAATAATATGGTTATGTGATATATTTATAATTAACTTATATTTATTAGAGGAAGTTTGTACGAGAACGAAGAGATTCAAGATACAAGGTAATAGAAGTTCAACTAAACTTTTTTTAAATTTGTGTGTGGTGCTTATACCTCCTATAAATGTATTATATGATTATAATAGTTAAATTTATGGGTATTTAAATATATATTTTATGATATTTCTTTCATGGGGTTTATGTTTCAAAAGATACCAAATCGGTAAAGTAATTTTTTCACAATTTTCCATCTTTGAGACACATGCCATGTTATGCACCTATATTTTTCCATGAGGTGTATATACCACCATTGAAATTTTATATCATGAATATAATTATTACCATGATATTTTAGGCTTCAAGTAAACTTATATTATTACATTGAGATTATGATCCCATGTTACCATGTGGTAAGAGTTTATTAAAACAATCTCATCATTTATCGAGATTATTTAAGATTATGCTTCCATTAATGAACTATTTTGATCCACATCTCAATAAAAATCATGAGTTTTATTCTCTTACATTTATTAAAGATATATCCATGTATTTTTACCATTTTCATCTTTTTGGTACATCAGATAGTTAAGAATGTGTGTTTAAGAAATCCCAAATTTACCTCTCTCTTTGGTTGGAAATCTATATTCCTTCAAAACCATATTTTTGGAATAAGTTTCCAAAAATATTAAAATATTCTCCACTGATCTTTAAAATAAAATTATATCTATATATAATCATTTAAACAAAAAGTTTTTTTTAAATGGAATCTTCTTGTCATTTTCTTATCGAGGAACTTTTCCAAACTTTTTACGGTGTAAAAGGAAAGTTCAACATGTACAAATTTACCCATCATCATTGTAACATCCCATGTAAATAAAAAAATAATACATTTTCTTTTTAAATAATATTTTTTGAATTAAATATTAATTTTACCTCAAATGGTTTTCTATGTTTGATGGCGTACTCTATACGCTGAAATGAGTATCTTTGAAATCTTACGTTGCACAATAATAATATAATATTATTATTTTTGATAGTAGTTAACGCCTAGTCGTTGTATTGGTGGGAATGAACATAAATAACTAAAATATGATTATATATGTCTGTTAAATGTTTTTACATTTATCCAATAAAATTTATAGGCTTAAAATGTGAATGAATCAAATTTTAAGCACAAATACTCTAATATTCTTTAAAAGGTCGATTTACCGGCTTTTGATGGCGAACTATTTTTAAATATAGTTTCTATCTCTTTTATATGTTCTATTTTTCAAAAAAAAGTATTATTCTTTATAATCGGGATATCAAAATATAATTTGGATGAAATTTTAGTATTTTTCTGATAAAGTTCATTTTTTAATGAATAGTGAAAATATTGTATTTTAATTCAAAACTACCTTTTAATCTAATTTATTTAAATGGTTAGATTATATTTTTAAGAGGTTTTAATGTTTAATTATATTATATTTTTACCATTTAATCCAATTTTTGTCATTGGAATTAATTTCACTTTGAAATAGGACATGAACAAGTGTCAATCTTTTGATAGTTATTATTTCTTAAAAACACACCTTTGGTTTTGAGAGCAGGAATTAACTTTAAATTAATTTCTTCAAATTCGGTGTTTTGAATTTGAAAAAATGGATTCTATATTTGGAATCAGGAGTTCCAAATTGTGTAGATATGTAACTTTTATTTTTAAACATTATGAATATTTACTTCAGTAAATATTTTATTTACCATGGTTAATGGGTAAATATGGTAAATAAGGGTAAGAAAATATTACTATAATAATATAAAATTACCCTACCATGTATCCTAATCCTATTGGTTGATAAAATTCTGGCCATGGGCATACTTGGATCGATTTTGGGACCTCATGGGGCCACTTGGGAGTGATAATGACACTTTATTTTAATTAATTTAAAGTAAAGACAAAAATGACAAACAAATATCTTTTAGTAAATTAATTTTTACATAGGGTTATATAAGTTATATTTTCAACTATAAATATTATTTGGAAATATAAAAATATTTTCTACATCAAGGTTTTTTTTATAATTTTTATACATCAAATAAATTAAATTATTTATGATACAATAATGCTGTAGTGTTTACTTCATTAATAAAAGATTTAAGTAAATAGGATTATAAAGATTAAAATAATTTCTAAAACCACTCCAATTATAATTTGATGATTTTATTTCGACCATGAGTCATATTATATTATACTTTAATACATTTTGGACATTTATAAACCGAAAATCATAATATAATAAAATAATATTTTCACATATTCCCAAAGAGCCCATCCCCCTTATAAAAAGCCTTAACCTCTAACCCATTCCTCACACCTCTCAGGCACCTTGGATCATCCAAATTCCATCCAATTAATCTCCCTAAATCCATATAATCCTCTTATAAGTCTTAACTTAGGCATAAGGAACTTCAATAAACCCTTTTGGTTCAAACCAAAGGGAGTTACCCGATTTAAAGGTAACATATTCTCTTAAGTTCTTTTGTTTTATTTTACTTCTCCAACCCCATAAACTATTTTTATTAGTTTCTTTTATAACAAAACCCATATCCCCAATATAGTAGAATTTTTTTATGAGAATTATTCGAACTAAAATTACACACACTTCCATCCTATGGGTAAAGAACATACTATTTCTGTGGATAGCAAACTAACGCCTCACGAAACGATGATTGTTCAATTATCTCCTAACTCCTCTCATGATAGCCATTATGATGATAATATATTTATATATGATATATATATTTTTATGTTTTCTTTATGATTATGTATTTTCCATTTATATCATACCTTTATGGTTTCCATTATGGGTGAACAAAATAATTTCATTTAATGAGGTGCAGACTACCGCCCCCTCATAGTGATATGACTTGTTAATGCCATATGTGGGATGTATAAAGGATAGAGTTAATGATATTATATATTATATTATACTGGAATTATAGTATACATATGTATCATTATGTTTTAATTCCATTAAAATATGAAATAGTAATGAAAGTAGCGTTCATGCGTATGTACGGCTTACAATCTCCACGAACGGTGCATTTAATTTCTTATCTTTAAATGTTATGTACAATTATACATACATATAATGGATATATATGATATATATTATATCTAAATCATGAATATCATTCGGGATATAATAGATATTTTACCCCATGAAAAAATTTTAATTATAAGAAGTTCATTTTTGAATCAAGTACCAAATATCGACAAAACGACCATTATTAATTTAAATGATTACATAATGTTTATAAAATTGTAATAAGTGATATAAAAGTAATAATAAACATGAAAAATAATCTAAATCAAGTATAAATTAACATTAGTTTATTATTCAATAGGTTAAATAATGAACGGGTCAAATCGAACATGAGGTAAGGGACTTCATCTAAATCTCCTTTCATTGAGGCATATTTTCTTTTAATACATGAATTTATTTTATATGATGTATAAAAACATTTTAATTTTCATTTCATTCAAATGGAATCTTTTTCTATGAAGTGTTTTACTAAATGACAAAAAAAAAGAATGTTTCTTTTTAACGTAAGCAGTGACAACAAACTTTTCCGCCGCCGTGAGTATTATTTGATCTATGTCTTCCTTAAAAAGTCATAATGTTTTTAAAATGAAAATAAGTACCATATACTCTTTTATGTATTTTGGTATTGAAAATGGTTTTGATAATGGTTTTTTCATGTTAATATATTTAAATGATATATTTGTGATTACAGTTCCAAAATGTTATCTTTCCTTTATTTTTTTTACGTGCTATGAATATGTTATGGTTCTTGAGAATTGATTACATATACTGGTGGTTCCATGATAAACCTAGGGCGGGTGAGCCCGAGATAATTATCCAATGCATTGGGTAACATGACAGAGGTAAATGTGAATGTTATTCCTTAGAGATTTATGGAATATATTATGATGGGTATTCCGAATGTAACTCCCTACGTAGCTGTTATAACTATAATGTAAGTATGATATGGATGCCAAAAGTTTCCTTTATGATTTATGATTTCGATGTTTTATTCATAAATCTTATGATTTCATGAGGTATGTTAAAGAGCTTAAGTTATGTATGTAATGATGAACTAATGTTTTATTTCCTTGTTTTATAAACCTTACTGAGATTTTTATGGTCATCCCATGTTTTGAAATGTTTTTCACAAGACTTAAAGATGAATAGGGTCAAGTATGGGATCAAGGAAAAGTCATACTATCTAAAACATGGAACTAGACATGACTCCTTTTTTTCAAGAGTTTTTTTTTGTGAAAAAATTGAAACTTAGTAGAAGTGTCTACTTTGTAATAATTGAGATGTAATGTAATGGTTATGGCCTAATTCGTTAAAACTCTAAACCTGAAAAGATCCTCAATGTGAATTATTCATTTAATTCAATATTATGTAATGTTTTAAGGCTGGGTCCTTATAGTTGGTATCAAAGGTCGGTTTAGATAACTTTAAAAGTTATGATATTTTTAAATTAATGTCCATAAAGTAATTTATGGTAAGATTGAAGTGATATAGAATTTACATATTACCATGTTGCTTCGCCTAAGATATTTCTGTGTTCAAAATGGATTTCTGTAGAGGAAACAAGGAAACTAAATTGGGACTACATCAGGAGGAAGACAACCTTCCAAATTAGGAACCTGAGAAAGTTAGAATCAAAACTGAATAGTTTTTTGCAGCGATGGCATAGTTGAATCAAGATATAAATGGTGGTGGTATCCATGCACAAGATTATCCAGATCAACCACAGAGGAACATGTTAGTAGTGGAGAATTTCATGAGGCAACATCCACCATAATTCAGTGGATCATCTGACCCTTTGCTAGTAAAAGGGTTTATTAAATCAATGGATAAGATTTTCGATGTTATGGGGTGTTCAAAACATTAAAAGGTTAGTCTCGCTGTTTACTATTTTGAAGGTGAAGCTGGTCAATGGTGGTGGATGGTGAAAAATATTAGAGATAATGAGGAGATTGATGCTCTTAATAAGGATGAATTCAAAGGTATGTTTCTCAAGAAATATTTTCCTAATGTGGTTCATCTTAGAATGGAAAAGTAATTCCTAGAATTGAGGTTGGAGGATGATTCAGTGGCTGCTTATGAAGAAAAATTCACTTGACTGGAAAGGTAAGCTCCAAATATTATATGAGATCTTGATATTAAAATCAACTATTTTTACTCATGATTAAAGCCAACGTATCGAAGGGATTTACCTTCTCATGTGTTCAAAAGTTATGAAAAACTTGGTCGATGTGCAGAGAAGGTGGAAATGGAATTTTCTGATGATCATGTGTTCTTTGAAAAACAACAGAATAAGAGGTCAAGGTGGTAGGTGAAAGAGAAAAACTCTTCAAATAAGAATGATGGTAAGAAACTTAAGTTTAAAGTTTGTGAATATTGTGGTAAAAATCATGTTGGGGAATGTCTTTTGAATTTTGGTAAGTGCTACCAATTTGGTAAAATGGGACATAAAACTCGTAATTTCACTGAAAAAGATCAAGGTAATGGTAATACAAAATATGATTTACAATCAGTAAAATGTTTTAAGTGTAATTAAATGGGTAATTATAAAAATGAGTGTCCAACGAAGAACTAAACTAAGGGAAAGCAACGAGACTTCAAGAAGAAAGGGGTGGTGAAGTCCTCTTCTACTACTTCAGTAGATGTTGGTCCATCGAATGAAATAGTATCAGGTATACTTTTTGTTTGTTCATATTGTTCTAATGTGTTGTTTGATTCAGGGTTTACACATTCATTCATTTATGAGAAGTTTTCTAGTAAATTTGGAATTCCATCTCAAGATATGAATCCTGAACTTATGGTAAAAGCACCTAGAAGAAATGTTGAAATAAAAATGAAATTATAAGAACCTTTTTATCCTTGTGTGCGGAAAGAATCTACCTGTAAACCTTATTGTTTTTCCTTTAGTAGAGTTTTATGTTATTTGGGGTATGGATTGGCTTTCTGTTTATCATGATAATATTGAATGTAGAGCTAAAGAGGTTTCTTTTTAGAAAGATTTTTAGTTTGTGTACAAGAATGAACCGTTAATTTTGATAACATATCAGGATGTTGAGAAACTAGTAAAAGATGGAAATGAATGTTTCCTTACACATATTGTTGAAAACAAAGGAACTATTCAGATTAATGATGTGCCAGTGTTAAATGCGTACCTTGATGTTTTTCTTGATGAGTTTCCTAGTATTATACCTGATCTGAAAGTTGAATTTACTGTTGACTTAGTTCCTGGTGCAAATCCCATTTTAAAACCCTCTTATTGAATGGATCAAATTGAACTATTAGAGTTAAAGAAGAAATTAAAGGAGTTATTAGATAAAAGTTTCATTTGACCTAGCACATCACCATGGGGTTCTTATGTCTTATTTGTTAAAAATAAAGATGGTTCAATGAGACTTTGCATTGATTATAGAGCATTGAATAAAATCACAGTTAAGAACAAGTATCCCTTGCCTCATATCAATGATTTTTTTGACCATCTCTAGAGAGCTCAGTATTTTTTGAAGATTGATTTGAGGTCGGGGTATCATCAGTTGAATGTAAATGAAGAATACATTCCAAAGACCGCATTTTTTACTAGATATAGCCATTGTGAATTTTTAGTTATTCCTTTTGGTTTAACCAATTCACCTGTTGTATTCATGAATCTTATGAATATAATTTTCCATGACTTCTTTGATAAGTTTGTTTTTGTTTTCATTTATGATATTTTGGTTTATTCTAAAAGTAAATAGAAGCATGAAAGTCATTTAAGTTTTGTCTTGCAAACCTTAAAAGAAAATATACATTTTTGGGAAATTCAGGAAGTGTGAGTTTTGGCAACAAAAAATTTCATTTATTGGTTACATTTTTTCAAAAAATGGCTTAAATATTGATCCTACTAAAACAAATGTTGTTGAAGAATGGTCAAGACCCACAAATATAACCGAGATTCATAGTTTTCTTGGTTTGGAAGGTTTTTAATGGAGGTTTGGTGAAAATTTTTCTCAGTTATCTAGTCCAATGACAAAGTTAAGTCGAAAAGGTGTTAATTTCATTTGGAAAAAATAATGTGATGATTGTTTTCAGGAATTGAAAAGAATATTGGTGAATGCTCTAGTTTTGGCACTACCTTCCAGAAATGGTGAGTTTTTTATTTACAGTGATACTTCGTTGAAAGGGCTTGGTTGTGTGCTTATGCAAAATGATCAGGTAATTGCTTACGATTCACGTCAGTTGAAACCTCATGAGGTAAATTACCCTACACATGATTTGGAATTAGCTGATATTGTTTTTTTCTTGAAAAATTTGGAGGGATCATTTGTATGGAGTAAAATGTGATATATATAATGACCGAAATTTTTTTAAGTATATATTCACTCAGAAAAAATTGAACATGAGATAGAGGAGATGGTTGGAATTAATCAAGGATTATGATTGCACAATCCTTTACCATCTGAGAAAAGAAAATAAAGTGGCTGATTCTTTGAGTCAAAAAAGTAATTCTTCATTAACCATGATAAATTTGGAACGAGATCCTTTGGTTTTTGATTTGATTAACTTTGGCATAGAAGTTGTTGGTATAGGAAATTCTTCTGTTTTGTTTTAGGTGTCAGTGAAATCATCTCTATCAGACAGAATAAAGAAAGCACATAAGGAAGACCATGATTTTTAGAAAAATGTAGAGTTTGTTTAGAGGGGTAATTTATCTGAATTTAACATTGATAATGATTATGTTTTGAGGTTTGGGAAAAGATTACGCGTTGCCTTGTGATTTATAGTTGAAGAAGTTTTTGTTATGTGATGTTCATAGTTCCCCATTTTCAGTTCATCCTGGAAGTACTAAGATGTATAGTGATCTTCTGGAGTATTACTAGTGGGATGGAATGAAAAGAGATATTGTTGACTTTACTATGAAGTGTTTGGTTTGTCAACAGGTTAAAGCAGAGGAACAGTTACCGAAAGGGATGCTTCAGTCTTTTCTAGTGCCAGAGTGGAAATGGGAAAATATATCTATGGACTTCATTATGGGATTCCCAAAGAAATCTTGAGGTAATAATGCAATATGGGTTATTGTTGATCGATTGACCAAATATTCTCATTTACTTCCTATTCGAGATAATTTGTCTCTAGATCAAACTTCTCGGTTGTATGTTAAAGAGATAGTCAGGTTGCATGGTGTTACTCTCTCCATTGTATCTAATTATAATCCCAAGTTTTCTTCCATCTTTTGGAAATGACTCTAGAAGTCATTGGTTACTGAATTAAATTTTAGTACATCTTTTTATCCTCAATCAGATGGGCAGTCAGAACGAACCATTCATACCTTGGAGGATGTGATAGGTTCTTGTTCACTTTATTTCCAAGGAAGTTGAGACCAACATAGTTTTTTGGTTGAATTTTCTTATAATAACAGTTTTCATTCTAGTATACAGATGGCTTCATTTGAGACATTATATGGGAAGCAGTGTCGAACTCTATATTTTTTGGATGAAGTATTTGAAATGAGGCTGATGGGACCAGAATTGGTAGAAGAGATGGCTGAAAAAGTTCAGTTGATTCAGAAGCACATGAGAACAACACATAGTAGGCAGAAAAGTTATGCGGATAACCAGAGGAAGGATCTTTATTTTGAGGTATGTGATCGTGTCTTTCTCAAAGTTTCTCCATGGAAAAGTTTGATGCATTTTGGTAAGAAGGGAAAGTTGAGTCCGAGGTTCATTGGACCTTATGAAATTCTAGAGAAAGTTTGAATAGTTTCATACACAGTGTCTTTACCTCCAAGTTTGTCATAGGTACACAATGTTTTTCATGTTTAAATATTGAGAAAGTATATGCCAGATCCATCTCATGTTTTAATTCCAGAGGTAGTTCAGTTGGAAGAGAATATCTCTTATGAGTAATAGCCAGCCCAGATTCTTGACTGAAGAAAGCAAGTATCATGGAATAAGATAATTCACCAGGTAAAGGTTTTGTGAAAAACCCATATGGTTGAAGAGGCAACATTGGAATCTGAAAATTCTATGAGGGATAAATATTCCTATTTATTTGGTAAGTGAATAAAATTGCGAGGACCCAATTTCCCAAAGGGGGAAGGATGTAACATCCGAGGTAAATAAAGAAATATTACATTTTTTAATTAATACTTTGTGAATTAAATATTAATTTTACCTTAAATGGGTTTCTATGTTTGATGGTGTACCCAATACGCAACAATGAGTTTCTTTGAAATCTTATGTTGCATAATAATAATATAATATTATTATTTTAAATGGTAGTTAACGCCTAGCTATTATATTATAGGGAATGAAAAGAACTAACTGAAATATGATTATACATGTTTGTTAAATGTTTTTACATTTATCAAATAAAATTTAGAGGCTTAAAATGTGAATGAATCTAATTTTAAGCACAAATACTATAATATTCTTTAAAAGGTTGATTTACCACCCCTTTAATGGAGAACACTTTTTAAATCTGGTTTTTGTCACTTTTTTATGTTCTATTTGAAAAAAAATATAATTATTTAGAATCAGGACATCAAAATATAATTTGGATGAAATTTTGGTATTTTTCTGATAAAGTTCATTTTTTAATGAACAGTGAAAATACTGTATTTTAATTCAAAACTGCCTTTAAATATAATTTATTTAAATGGTTAGATTATCTTTTTATTTAGTTTTAATGTTTAATTAGATTATAATTTTAACATTTAATCCAGTGTTGGTCATTGTAATTAATTGTACTTTGAAAATGGACGTAAACAACTTTCAATCTTTGGATAGTTATTATTTCTTAAAAACACACCTTGAGTTTTGAGAGCAAGAATTAATTTTAAATTAATTTCGGCTAATTTTTTGTTTTTAATTGAGAAAAATGGATTCCATATTTGTAATCAGAAGTTCTAAATTGTGTAAATAGGTAACTTTTATTTTTAGGCATTATGAATATTTACTATAGTAAATATTTTATTTACCATGGATAAAGGGTAAATCTGGTAAATAAGGGTAAAACAATATTACTATAATAATATAAAATTACCCTAAAACATGTCTTAATCATATTTGTTGATACAATTCTGACCATGATCATACTTGGTTCGATTTTGGGACCTCATGGGGCCACATGGGAGTGATAATGACACTTTATTTTAATTAACTTAATGTAAAGACAAAAATGACATAAATGAATATCTTTTAGTAAATTAATTTTTATATAGGGTTATATAAGTTATCCTTTCAACTATAAATATTATTTGTAAATATAAAAATATTTCCTACATCATGGTATTTTTTTTATCAATTTTAGACATCAAATAAATTAAATGATTTATAACACAATAATGATGTAGTGTTTACCTCATTAATAAAAGATTTAAATAAATAAAATTATAAAGATTAAAATAATATCTAAAACCTATCCAATTATAATTGGATGATATTATTTCAACCATGATTCATCTTATCTTCTACTTTAATAAGTTTTGGATATTTATAAACTGAAAATAATTATGTAATAAAATAATATTTTCACACATTTCTAAAGAGCCCCTCCTCCCCCTTATAAAAATCACTCGGCTCTAACCCATTCCTCACACCTATAAAGCCCCTTGGATCATCCAACATCTGCCCAATTAATCTCCACACATCCCTATACTCCTCCTAGAAGCCTTAAGTTAGGCATAAGGCACTTCAACAAACCCTTTTGATTCAAACCAAAGAGGGTTACCTGATTTAAAGGTAATGTTTTATCTTAAGTTCATTTGTTTTATTTTACTTCTCCATCCCCATAAACTATTTTTATTACTTTATTTTATAAAAACACTAGTATCCTCAATATACTAGGATTTTGTTATGAGAATGATTCTAACTACACATACACACACCTCCATCTAATGGGTAAAGAACATACTGTTTCTGTGGATGAAAAACTAACACCTCACGAAACGATGATTGTTCCATTATCTCATACCGCCTCTTATAATGGACATTATGATGGAAATAAATTTATATATGATATATATTATGTTTATGTTTTCTTTATGCTTCCATATTTTCTATTTATAGTATACCTTTATGGTTTCCATTATGGGTAAACACGATAATTTCATTTGAGGAAGTGCGGACTACCGCCCCCTCAAAGTGATATGACTCATTAATTCCATATGTGGGAAGTATAAAGGACAGAGTTAATGATATTATATATGATATAATAATGTAATTATAATATACCTATGTATCATTATTTTTTAATTCCATTAAAATATTAAATATAAATGAAATTAGCGTTCATGCGTACGTACGACTTACCGTCTCCATGAACGGTGCATTTCATTTCTTATCTCTAAATGTTATGTAATTTTAAAAATACATATATATATTGGATATATATGATATATATGATATATATGATATCTAAATCATGAATAAAATTTTGGATATAATCTTATTTTACTACATGAACAAATTTTAATTATAATAAGTTTATTTTTGACTCAAGTACCAAATATCGAGAAAACGACAGTTATTAACTTAAATGATTACATAATGTTTATAACATTGTAATAAGTGATATAAAAGGAATAATAAACTTGAAAAAGGATCTTAAGCAATTAGAAATTATCTTTAGTTTATTATTCCGGAGATTAAAGAATTAATGAGTCAAATTGGACACGAGGTAAGGGACTTCATCTCAATATCCTTTCATTGAGTCATATTTTGTTTTAATACATGAATTTATTTTATACACTGTATAAACACATTTTATTTTTTATTTCATTCAAAGGGAATATTTTTTATACAAATTGTTTTACTAAATGACAAAAAAAGAAGGTTTCTTTTTAACCTAAGCGGTGACAACGACCTTTTCCGCCGCCGTGAGTATTATTTGATCCATGGATTCCTTTACAAGACATAATATTTTTAAAAGGAAAATAAATACCATATACTCTGTTACGTATTTTGGTAATGAAAATGGTTTTGATAATGATTTTTTATGTCAATATATTTAAATGATGTATTGTGATTGGAATGTGGAAATGTTATCTTTCCATTATGTTTGTTTTATGTGCTATTAATATGTTATGGTTCTTAGGCATTGTTTACTTATACAGGTGGTTCTATGAAAAACCTAGGGTGGGTGTGCCTGAGATAGCTCTCCAATGCACTGGGTAATGTGATGGAGGTAAACATGAATGTTTCTCCTAATAGATTTCGGGAATATATTGTGATGGGTATTCCAAATGTAACTCCCTACATAGTTGTGATAGCTGCAATGTATGTATGATATGGATGCCACAATTTAACTTTATGATTTATTCATAAATATTATGATTTCATGAGGTATGTTAAAGAGCTTATGTTATGTATATAATGATGAACTAATGTTTTCTTTCTTTGTTTTATAACCTTTACTGATCTATTTATGCTCATACCATGTTTTGAAAAAAATTTCACAGGACATAAAGATGAATATGGTCAAGGATGGGATCATGGAAAAGTCATGTTGTCTAAAACATGGAACTATACATGACTCTTTTTTTTAAAGAGTTTTTATTATTGTGAAAAAATGTAAATTGAGTATATGTTTCTACTTTGTAATACTTGAGATGTAATATAATAGTTAGGGCTTAATTCTCTAAAACTCTAAACCTAAAAAGATCCTTAATGTGAAATATTCATTTAATTCAATATTATGTAATTTTTTAAGGCCAGTTCCTTATAATCATCCCCCTAAAGCTTCCTTTATGAGATAAAAAAATATTTTTTAAAATAAAATTACTTCCAAATATTTTTTTAAATTCATTCTTTTAAATATGTTTTCAATAATATTTTTTTTCAAAAACTTGTTATGTTTAAAAATTGTTTTAAATGATTTTCAAAGTTTCCTTTTTTAGGTTTTCAAAATATTGTTTTCAAAGAAAAAGAATAAAATGATTTCACAACATATTTTTTAAATTTTTAAATTATTATCAAGAAAAGTGGTTTTTAATAAAATTTCAATCTTATTTTATAAATTTTCAATGAAAATGGTTTTTAATTTTTTTTAAGATTATTTTTTAAGTTTTCAAGGAAAAAATATTTCAAAACTTTTTCAAGATTCATTTATATGTTTTCAAAGAAAAAAAGTTTTCAAGCTTTTTTCAATATTATTTTATAAGTTTTCATATAAAATGTTTTCAATATTTATTTATATGTTTTCAATTTTATTTTTAGTAAAATGGTTTTCCAATGGTTATATGTTTTAAAAATTCATTTTCCATATAAGAAAGGATATTTTTCTCAATAAATGTGCTTAAAAGACATTTCAAAATTATTTTCCATATAAGATGAAATCCATTGGTGTTAATCATGACTTTCTATAAAAATGATTCAGTGTTTAGATTCATATTTTTATTCACTTAATGTATTATGTTTTGATGGAAAGATTTTTATGAAGACCATTTCTCTTTCACAGGTTATATAATTTTGAATCCCACATCTTTTCATGTGTTATTATTATGATGAAATGATTATGAAACATGTATATTTTTTCACATGTTATGATATGATTACATGTATATGATACCCATTTCATTTCATGGGTTATGATATGATTTTTATGATTTTGTTTCACATGTATGTATGATTTCATTATGTGATGGGTGGGACATAAATTTATATCCAATGCATTGGGTAAATATTTATATCTCATGAGATAAACTAAGATGGTATTGGGACTAAACCTTGACTACTATTATGGTCATGGGAGTGAACCATGGCTACCAAGGTGGCATTAATAGTGAAATAATACTACTAATATTCACATGGGAGTAAACCATGAAAAACAAGATGGTATGTGGAGTGAACCCATACTACTAAGATGAAATTTGTAGTGATTAATTAACTACTATAAAAATCATATTATATGTTTATTTTTTTTCCAAAATTCCATATTTTATTCATATATTATGCTTTCATAGATTATGTTCTTTATTTCATTATGATTTATGTCTTATGAAATTACAATCCTTACTCCATGATTCTTGTATATGATCTTTGATATGCAGGGTGTGATCTTTTATTTTCATTATCATTTTCTCATACCCTTATGCTCATGATTATTCTTACATATCACCCTTATTTACCATTACCGAGCATCTAAGATCACCTGTTTTTATGTTTTATTCCATAGTTTATAAAGATATATATTATGTTTGGTAAATCTAAAAATGTTTCTAGTCAAGAAGAACCTAGTGGGAGATAATTTATCTCACTTATGCATCAATTATTATGTTTCCCTGTTTCCAAAGAAACGTGAATAATACAGTCTTTTGGTGTATATTTGTACAATGTTTTAAGTATTTTGAAAAAGTTATGTAATTTTGATATATGAAAAGATAGGTTTTCTATAGTTGGTATTGAAGGTAGAGGTTTAGTTAAAATTTTGATTCTAGGATGAGAAAACCATAGTGAGAACAATAAGGAAATGTCTATAGATAGGAATAAGGATTAATAAAAGTATAGGAAACTATCTTGGAATCTTGGTAAAAGATAGAGCGAGTGGTTTCATAGAAATAAAACCCCATCAGGATACTATAAGTGGATGTGGCTCTGGAATAGATGTACCTAGGAGTAACAACTTTGATAAGGTGTGTCAGGGCTAACTCGGTGTAACCCAGTACATGATAATTGGACTTTCTACACACCTAGTTTGATACACCTAGGGGATATGATTTGGGAATTCATAAACATTTCACACACCACCATGAAGGATTTAAATATAAGTTGGATTTAAATAAACTAGGATAAACCTAAGGTTTCATAGATTAATTTTTTTTTCATAATTTATATATCCTATAAGTGACATTTTCATGATTATGTGGTCCTTAATTATGATAATTGTTTGTTAATCCATGGTTTTGGTTTTAATTAACGGATAGAACCCAATGGAACCATATCTATGGTGATTGGGATGGACAATGTAATGATTTTTCTCTTAAGAAACTGAATTCTATGGGAGATGGAATGAAAAATATTATTTCTATGCTCACCCAAATTTCTCAAGCTATGAATCATAATGGACTTCTAAATGAGAAAAGGGAAAAAATTTGTTGGGTCCTTCATGTAGAAACATCTACCTTCTTTAAGAGGGTCTTATGATCCACTTATTTCTGAACAATGGATTAGTACTACCGAAAAGATATTATTTTTTCTCTAGTGTTCAGAGCCTGAGAAATTCATAATGGTTGTTTATTAGTTAAAAGGTGAATTGGGAAAGTGGTGGAATTTAATCCTGAATATGAGACAATAAGATGAAATTGAATCCATGGATTGGGAAGAGTTCAAGAACTTATTTTTTTAATAATTACTTTCCTAGGATTATTTATACCAAGATGGAGAAAGATTAAATTGAGTTGAAGCAAAGGGATGAAGAATATTTTGGTACCTATGAGGCTAATTTCAAAATACATGTGAGGTAAGATTTAGGAATCCTCATCCAAACCGAATGTAAAGTTGACAGGTTCTCTAGTGGCTTGAAGGAAATCCTAATAATGGTGTTGGTCATATGAGACATTAGTAGCTACAAAGATATTACTCATTGTGAAATCAAGATTTAAATACACGTTAGAGTCACATATCAATATCATGGTTTTGATAAGAAAAGAAACATGGAGTTTAATGTAAAATCTAAAAACCATGATGAGAAGAAGATTATTTTTTCCTTTATGCTCAATGTGTGGGAATAAAGATGGAGAAAATTTCTTTAAGGGGTATAATAAATGTTTTAAGTGTAGAACAGAATGCCACAATTCTTTTGATTACTAAAGTGATGGGAATAAGTTATCTAATGGTGTGAATAGAGAAAAAGGGACACATAATGCACCTCCCCCACTTCAATAGTACATGTCTAAGGATAATAGGCATTATGTTAACCACTTCCCAAACCCATGGGATGATGATGATGATAGAAGTTAGTAGTTTATTAAGCTGAGGGACAAGGGAAAATCTCATGCAATCGTTATTTCTGAAAATGGGTGTAATAGAAACCTAGTGAAAGGTACACTTAACTTTCACTATAGAACTCGTAAGGTATTATTTTATTTTGGATCTAACCATTCATTCATATATAAATAATTTGATAAGGGTATTAAGATTCCACAAAAATTATTAGACATGGAATTATTATGAAACCCCAAATGGTAATATTATTGCATCCAAATTCTATGATTCCTATCTCGTGAATATTTATGGTAATGTTCTCCCTAAAAATGTTATCATTCTTCCTTTGGTTTAATTTGATGTCATCTTATGCATGTATTTAATTTCTATACATAAATCCCACATCAACTGTTGTGGAAGGAAAGTTATGTTTGATATTTCAAACCCTTCTATGATCAACCATCAATGGGATGATAAGTATGAAATTACTATGTAGAATGCATCCAATTTATATATATTAATTACCATTCATAAGGGTTGTTTATCTGAAATGGTTGGGGAGAGAAATCGACATTGATGCTATGGAAATTTTTCAGGAATTTGTGAATGTCTTTTCAAAAGAGTTTCCTCGCCTTCCACCAAAATGTGAAGTTCAGTTCTCAATAGAACTCATACTTGGTTCTAAAAAATTTTAAATAATAATTATACAATGACCTTGATTTATTTGTATAGATTTAAGATGAAACTCTAGGAAAACATTGATAAGGGATTTATTCAGCCAAGTGTTTCACCATGGGGTGCACCTATTCTTTTTTTTTGAAAAATAAATATGGATCAATGAAAATCTACATTGATTATCGGTAGTTGAATAATATCATAATAAATAACATGTATCCTATTCCCCATATTGATGAATTTTTCGATCAATTGTGCGAAGCTCAATACATTCCCAAGATTTACTTTCATTCTAGATATCATCAATTGAGGGTTATGAAGGAGGATATACCCAAGAATACATTACATACAAGGAATGTAAACAATGAATATATAGTTATTCTTTTTGGTCTTACTAATTCTCCATTTATCTTTATGTATTTGATGAATTGAGTAATTGGAGGTTGCCTTGATCAGTTTGTGGTAGTCTTTATACATGATATTCTTATATATTCAAAGAAAAATGAAGAGAATTAAGATAAATTGATAATTGTACTAAATACCATAAGGAAGGATAAACTATATGAAAAGGTTAAAAATTGTGAATTTTGACTGCAAAAGATTTTATTTTTAGGTCACATAATCTCAATAAAGGGTATAGTAGTAGATCCATCAGAGACAGAGGCTATTTAATGCTGGCCTAGACCAACTACAGTGATCGAGATTCGTAGTTTTCTTGGTTTATATGAATATTATTGATATTTTGTGTATAATTTCTTATTATTATCTAATATTATGACCAATTCAACTTGGGAGGATGCCAAGTTCTTATGGATAGATGAATATGAGGAAAATTTTAAGGAACTAAAGATAATATTGTTCATTTCACCTATATTTACATTACCCTGTAGTGAAGAAGGGTTTTTAATATATAGGGATGAATCCAATAAGGAATTGGGATGTGTTCATATGAATAATAACCTGGTTATCTTTCATTCCTCATAGTAGTATAAGATTTATGAGAAAAACCACCCAACTCATGATTTGGAGTTATCAGTGGTAGTTTTTTCATTAAAGATATGGTCTCATTATCTTTATGGATAAAAGTTTGATATATATACTGATCATTAAAGTCTAAAATATATATTCACATAGAAAGAGATGAACAAGAACAAGAGAATATGGTTAGTGTTGATAAATTATTACGACTGGTCAATACATTACCACCCTGGGAAAGTGAACAAAGTGGCCGATGCTTTGAGTCGAAAGTATCATGCTAGATTATCTATAATGAGGATCACAAAAGATCCAATTTTTCTGGATTTGGAAAGGATTGACCTATAAATCTTGTAGGAAGGGGGAAAATATTATATTTTCCAATTTAATGCTAAAAACACTATACAAGTTAAGATTAAGGAGGTGTAGAAGGAATATGTAGAGCGGTAAAAGAAGGTTAGAAATGTGCTTGAGTTTAACATTGATATAGATGTAATGATAAGGTTCAAGAACCCTACATGTGTTCCCTCCATACCATATTTGAAAAAAGAGCTATTAGTGTATGCTCATAATTCATCATTCTCTATTCATCATCGAAGTAAAAAGATTTTATAGGGATTTGAAAGAATACTTATGGTGGGATGGAAAAAATAGAGAGATTGTAGAGTTTGTATATTAGTACTTGGTATGCCAACAAGTTAAGGTTGAAAGACAGAAGTCTAAATGGATGTCTTATCCATTACCCATACTGAAATGGAAATTTGAAAAAAAATATGGATTTTTTTCATTAGTCTACCCAAAACATCTAAATGGATTAATGATATAAGGGTGGTAGATTAGATCCATAAAAAGTCAATACACTTTATCACTATTGTAGAAGACTTCTTTCACGATCAGCTTGCTATGATATACATTAAGAAGGCTGTAAGGTTGTATAGAGTGCCACACTCCATTTTATAGGATCAAAATCTGATATTTTCCTCTATGTTATAGTGAAGTATTTAGAAATTCATCTATATGGAATTGAGTTTTAAAACTTCTAATCATCCATAGAAAAATGGTCACTCAAAAAGAACAATTCAATCCCTAGAAGATATTTTGAGATATTGTTCTCTGAATTTCAAAGGTGGTTGGGATCAACACCTTACTCTAGTTTTATTTTCATACAAAAAATAGTTTCCAATAAAGAATTCATATGTAAAATTGTGAATCCCTATATGGGAAGAAATGTAGAGCTCAAACATATTGTGATGAAGTTAGAGAAATAAATCTATTGTGACCAAAGATTACTGAAGAAATGGTAAGGAAGGTTAGAAAAATTCAGAAACATATCAAGGAAGTTCAAAGTCCATTTAAAAGTTATGATAATAACTGATGGCATGATCTTGAATTTGATTTTGGTGAAAAGGTGTTTCTACTAATCTCACCATGGAAGAAGGATATGAGATTTTGGAAGAAAGTGAAACTATGTTGTAGGTATAACATCCCCTTTGAGATTCTTGATCTCATCATGATGGTAGCCTATCACTTGGAACTTCCTCCAATTATATATAAAGTCCATTACATGTTACATGTATCAATACTTATAAGTAAATACCTAACCTTGTACATGTATTGTACTCAATGGCCATATCGTTGGAGAACATCTTTCTTACGAGGAACAACGAGTTGGAATTATAGATCGTACAGAAAAATTACTATGAAAAAAGACCACTCACCTTGTCAATGTTTTTTGGAGAAACTACAATTTAGTAGAAGCTACATGGGAACTTGAGTATATGATGAATTATAAGTATCCTCATATTTTTACCCGAATGATGAATTTCGAGGGTAAAATTCATTTTGAGGGGGGTAGATTGTAACACCCTGAGTTTTTATGGACCCTTTTTTGAATGAATTAATTTTCATTAATTTAAATAAATTCACTAAGTAAAACATTCCTTTGACATAGAACTGAATTGGAATATGTTACATGCAACACTGATTCGGCATACGATACACGCAACACTGAGTTTCAAAGAAATTTTTTTTTATTATAATTATTAATAAGAGATAATTATAACCTAGTTGTTAAACATAGTTATATGAATAATAATAACTAATTTTAAAATATATTTTATAATGGTTTTATAAAAATAAAACATATTGATAATGAAATACATAAATTTTGGTAACGTCCTTATATGTTTTAAAAAATTATTTTCTCCAATGAACTGCTTTTCATGTCCTTATATGAAGAATAATAATATTAATTATAGAAAATTTTAGAAATTTAATTTGGTAAAATAAAATTTATTATTGAATTTATAATGTAAAAATTATCATAGTGTGAATTTTTTGTATTTTTATAAGAAACTTAATATTTGGATGAATAGTAAAAAATAACGAATTTTAATTCAAAAATTATTTTTAGTATAATTTATTGATATATTTAAATTTTTTTAAATTTTTAACTAGATGATATTTTCATTTATTAATCGAATTTAGGTCATTCAAACCAGTTTCACATTGAAATTGGAAATAAAAACTTTGAAAATTTTTGATCATTTAAACATTAAAACCCCGCATTATCATCCCATATTTGGGATTCATTTTAAATTAATTTCTACCAATAATGTGATTATAAATTTTAAATTGGATTAAATATTTGGAATTATCATAATTTTAATTTATTCCATCTATTTTTGGTGCATGAGATGACAATAAGGATTCACTTAATTCATTTGATAATGTTAACAATGCCCCTAGCCGATATAAGTCTTATGTTGATCATCGCTATAGACCCTTGGTATTTTCAATTGGTGAAAAAGTGTTCTTGAATGTTTCACCCTAGTTGGGTCATCGAAGACATTAGAGGAAATGTAATATTTCTCCTCGTTTTGTGGGACCTTTTGAGGTTGTTGAGAAATAGGGAAATTTTTATACCATTTAGCACTTCCACTGTGGATACCATTGATACAAACATATTACATGTCTTGTGGATTATAAAGTCTCTCTATGATCCATCTCTATGATCCATATAATGGTTATAAATATTTTTTACTAAGAATCCAGTCAGGATAGGTGATTCTGAGACCATGGTACTTCATGGGAGGATGATACCTTTGGTTTGTGTACTATGGCAGTAAGGTTTTGATAATCATGAGACATGGGAATGTGACGTGCTGCTGATGGAGTAGTGGACTCATATTCGTGGCATCAAATTTTCATTATAGTATTTTTTGGGAAATAATTTTTTCATAGTGGGGAGGTTGTAACATCTCATTACAGATCTGACATGTATGTCTTTAACCCTATCATGGTTTTCCCTTTTTGTTGACTAGGTAGGGTAGAGAATTAATAGAAAGTATTCCATTAATAGTTAACTCACTGATTTTTTGGACTCTCATCATTAACTGGTTGTTTCTAAAGGATGTAAGAGGTTTTCATGCCATGTAAATAGGTTACACGATGTGTAATGATTGTCGGGTGAATCTCATGAGAAGGGTTCACACCATGAAAAGTTACATGACATGATGAGTCATCACACATCGTGAGTTAATGAAAGATCTAATTTAAATATGATTTGATGGGTTTTTTGGTGTTTTTTTAAATCATGTATTTAATGATGAGTGAAGAAATTACACATCGTGTAATTCCTCCACGTGTCAGTTATATAAAGGAATCCCCGGTAACATTTCCATTTTTACTACTCTACAAATTTATTTTTATCGACCTAATGCCTATCCCAGGTGATCTTGGAGATCTCCAACACTTTCAGGTCATTTTATTGGGCATTCATTCATCGTTTCAACAATGGTGTGAATTCCCTGGTAAGAATTCTCCCTTTTTCTTCATCTCTTTCTCTTTCTCCTCCTCAAGGTTTAATAGATCACCCAAAAATTGATGGATATGTACTCCGTGTTGTTGGATATTGTTTCTAGGTTGAGTTTGGAGGTCATATATACCGTCATTATAATAGGTGGGCTTCATTATTTGAATTAAGTTTTAGAAAAAAGGTAGGCGATTCCAACCCGTTTTTCCAAATTTATTAAACATAAATTTCTTGATTTAATTTAGTTTTTCATTTAAATTCATTTTTTTAAATTTATTTAATTTTTTTATTAATACTAAATTCTAGTAAATTGGTTAGTTTGAAATGTTTTTGTAAAGAATTTGGGACCCCCCCACACACACACATAATTTCATTGAATTGGGTTGTGTTTGTAAATGGATGGAGATGGGTTCAATTACATTTTTGAATTTTATTCTTGAAATGAAATTGATGGAATTTGTTAAAATTTTAAAAATTGATTAAAATGCTTTTATATAAACCTAGTGGTTTTATCTAGTTAAAAATTCATGTTTTAGATTAATTTTTTTTGGGTTTAAATGGAAAAATTTGATTTTTAAATGAGGGAATGTGATTTAATTTTATTTTAACTAGTCTTAAAATAAAATGTCTATCATTGATTGTGTAAGATCACATGAAATCCTTAGGTTTGAGGTGATTTATTCGGATACACTCTATGATAATAAAACATTCTAAAACATAAATGATGCAAGTCACATCCTTTTGGCGATGGTGATGAGTCCTCATTTACTAGTTTCTATAGAAATTGTCTGTACACATATTTCCATGATCACTTATAGAGTGCATAGTCCTATATCCAGGAACATTCATACCTATTCTGAATGTGACCTTGTTTTTATCTTGATTATATTTTAGATATAAATTTATCCCAATGTTTTTAAACTACTCTTCTTTCTGTATGAATTTATATAATCTATTTTATATAAAATGTTGAATTTAATCCATTGCTTTATTAATATTCCATTACTTATAAAGCATTTTATTAAAGTCTTTTCCATCATTTGAACCATATAACATGATTGTTTAAATATGAGTTAACATGAAAACCTATTTATTTTAAGAATACAATCATTTATCTGGTTAATCTATTATTGGAATCTATTATGGAATCCTTTCTAAAATCCTACTGGGATATTTTATCTCACACCATACTTTTTCCTTTGGGTGTTTGTAGATTATCTCCAGCCAGGTTCTATTAAGGAGAAATTATATCTTAGAGGTGGATCCATCTTTTGAACCATGAACTTGGTGAGTTGCGTCCTTAGGAACATGGGATATTGTTCCCTATTTTGGTACTTGGTTTATAGAACTTTGAGATTTAATACCTATTTTACTTATGGGGAATTACTCCTAGTGGATTTTCTTTTGATAGGCATACTACCTTGTTTTTAATACTTCTGCATTTTTGGTGAAAAAATTGTTCCCAATTCCAATTTATATGATTCCAAGTGAAATTCATCGACCCATGGGGATTGTGAATTCCCTTCAAGATATTTCAGGCTAGTTCAATTATTGGGTTATCAAGGTACCCAGGTTGGTTGATGACATGCCACCAATCCAATTTTATATAATATGTTTATAGTTATATAAGCATTGAGATAAGTATTTCAAAAGGATATTTCAAATGACAATGAAGATCTGATTTGATATAACATTTTTAGAATCACATTCAAAGATATCATCATATAATTTTTTTATAGAACATAGTATCAACTAAAACATGGTAGGAATAATTTTCAACTATTCCTCTCCTTGAAGAATGTATTGTTTTCATTCAAAGAAAGATACATAAAAAACTCAAGGATTTATGAAGCATCGAGATTACCAATAAATTTGATGGTACAAGAACATTAAAATGTATTTTTAGATTTAGGATATAGTCTCAGCTTTATTCAAATGTAATTTTATAAGGATCATGGAATTAGAGTGATTAAGACAAGGGTAGTGGCATTGCAACTGGATGATAGATCACTCACCTCTCAATCTAGTATGGTTAAGGATTTATTGGTAAGAGTTATGAATTTTTTTACTTATAGATTATTTCATGGTATTGAATATGGAAAGCGATAAATATGTGATATTTATAATATTAATTCCATTTTTGGATACAATAGGTACCTTTATTGATGTTTTCCAAATAAAACACCCTTTTCCAGTGGAGGAAGAAAAAGAAATTTTGAATGTATTTCAAACTGTGAGGAATTACTATAGATTAAATGATTTATTTTCTTTTGATGTGATTTACTAAGAGGTAAAATTGTAGTTTTGGCCTCAAAATAAGTGTGAACTAGCTATATGGTATGAGTTAAATGGAAACAATGTATATCAGGCCATATCTTTTGAGGAATTTAACAAAATGGTTAAAGAAAGCTATGAAAGGAATTTCGAAGAATATCCTAGGGAAAAAGTTATAATTATAATTAATATCGTTAAAAAATATACAAATAAGACACTTAGTATATAATTTAAAGAATTTCCTTCTATGATTGAATATGAATTTTTAGACGCAAAATAGTTACTTTGTGTCATTATCTCAGCTAAATTAAAGGTTCAATGAGAAGAAAGGTGACATGAAGTTATAAGAATACATAAGAACACTATTTCCTAGGCCATATATGACATAAATGGAATATTTAAAATAATCTATCTATATATATAATTATGATATCATATCAGGTTAAGAAACTTTTTGAGGGCTTAAGAAAACACAAAAAAAATGTAAGAGGTGGTCAAGACTGAGATAATCAATTTTCTTGATGCTGGAATCATCTACCCCATTTCTAACAGTTTTTCGATGAGCCCAATTCAAATGTTATCCAAGAAAGGTGATTTGAAAGTGATTATAAATGAAATAAGTGATAAAATCTCGAGAAGAATTCTAATTGGATAGAGAGTTTTGATATATTATATAATGATCAATACGACCAAAATGAAATATCATTTCCCCTTTTTTATTCATAGATATCATAATTGAGTGGTTTTCAAAACATTATCATATTTTATTTATAGATGGAATTAAAGATACAAAAAAGTACTTATTAATCCTTTAGAATAATATAATACGACATTGAAATGCACTTATGGAATGTTTTCATAAAGAATTATTCTATTTAAACAATTGGGAGAAAATTCCATATTTCAAAGATGTATTATGATTATATTCTCAAAAATGGAAAATGGACTCATTTGTGTATTTATGGATGAATAGTCTATCATAGTAATGATATTTAAAGTCTATTCCACGAATATGTTTAAAGTGTTTTCTATATTTTAAGAAACAAATTTTGTAATAAAATGAGAGAAATTGTAGTTCATATTGAGAGACGTAATAGTACATGACTAAAAAGTATCATAGGATGGAATTGAATAAAATAAGGAAAACAAACTAAATGTGACCATATCACTACCTTTATTGATATAAGTTATGGTAGTGAGATGTTTCCTTGGACATGATAGATTTTACAAAAGTATTGTCAAGAAATTCCCAAATATTGATAGACCATTGTGACATTTTTAGAAAAGGAGTCCAAATTCAATTTTAATAATAAATTCCTAGAATCCTTAGACATATTATAGAGGGATTTCATTATGTAACCTATCATCATAAAACATAATTGAAATAATCTATTCAAAATCATATGATATGACAATGACTTTACTATAGGGAATTTTCTCATGAATAAGAGAGAAAGGAAACAATATTTAATTTAATATACAATCAAGTGATGAGAACAACTCAATTTTGACAAAATAGAGAAGGATATGTTGGTAGTGTTGTATAATGTGGAGAAATTCAATCCTCATCTCATTGGAAATAATGTGATAATTTATATAGACCACTCAACATTAAATTTTTTATTATAAAATTAGTAATCAAAGTTAAAATTTATTTTATGCATATCAATAGTTTAAAGATTTTATCTTGATATTAAAGACAATAAAGGAGATGATAATCAAGTGGCTGATCACTTTTAAAAAACTAAAGGCTTAAGGGAAGATCATACTCATTATATCAAAGGAGATATTATAGATGATAATTTTTTTCAGTAATAATTCAGGGACTTCCATTTTACTTTATTTAAGATATTTAGATATTGGGATGATTTCAGAGTTGATAAAATGAAATGATAAGAAAATATTTAAGGTTTATGTGAATTACTACTTATGGAAAGATACATTACTATACAAACAAGGGGCTGATGGAATTTTTAGAAGTTATGTACCAAAAGTGATGTTTCAATCAATTTAACCACTACCACAGTCCTCCATACGATGGAAGCTATGTGAATCTAAAACCAGATACTATGGTACTTCATATAGGGGTTTTTTATCCCATGTTATTCACAAATACTATATAATTTGAAAATAAATTTAATATATGTTAAAGGATAGAAAATTTTGGTATAAGGAACGAGATGACTTAAAAAATATTATTATAACTGGAAATATTAGATGTTTTAGATCAATAACTCATAATACCATTCCATAAATATCTTCATAATTAATATATATTTTGGGCATAAAACTATATATCAAAAAAGGGTTGAATCCATTAACCTTTTATAGAATTTATGTTTTTTTATGGTTACATTATTCGGAAAATATATCTTTTATAGATATGAGTTTCAAGAGACATTATTAGTGATAATGGGGTATATTTTAATAATTTTAAATTTATAATCCCAATATAGAATTATGGATGCAAACACAATACTATAATAGCATATCATCCACAAATATTTACACAAGATAAGATAAAAAATAATTCTTTAAAATGGATTTTAAAAATGATAATGAAAATATCATTGAATAATTATAATTATAATTTAAAAGATGATCTTTTTGCGTATAGAACTAGTTATAAAATTTCAATTGGTATATCTTCATATGGAATTTTTTTTGAAAAAATGTTTCTTCTACCAGTGGAAATTGAACATAAGGGATTATGAGTTATAAAAGTTATAAACATGGAATACATGATTACTAAAAATAATTGGATGTTTAAATTGAATGGGTTAGATGAAATAATAAGAGAATAATATGAGAACACCAGAATTATAAAACCAAAGGATAAAAAGCTTCATGATAGGATGATTCAATGAATTGACTTCAATGAAGAATAAATTTTCATTATATTCTATTTGAGAATAATGTTATTTCAATGTAATATGAAGTAAAAATCATCTTATCCCTTCAATGTGGTTCAATTAAACTCAAATAGAATTGTGAAGATAGATATAAAATAAAGAGATACATTCAATATGAATGGTCAGAGGTTGAAGTTATAATTTTAATAAGGAAAGTTGAATAAATCCTACACTTTTCTAACTAAATAATAAGGATCTACAAAGGGTAAATGGTTAATATAAAACATGTTCACTTGAGATTTTCCCCATTATTTCAATTATTTATATTTATTTTTATTTTTTAATAGGAATTATTTCATCAAATGATTATGTTACATACATTTTTTGGATGTAAATAAGAATATTGATTAAATATAAATGGGGTAATATACACTATATAAAAATATATTTAAAATAAGGGGTATATTACACTTAACCAATTCATTTAATTTGATCTTACTATCTTATTTTCAATTCCCCAAAACTATAAATATTGAGTTCATAGAAAAAATTAGGCGTGGAAGAGTTTCTGCTGGGTGCATTGATTTAGAATAAAATTTTAAAACTCTCTATATCAGTTATCTAGGTGATAAATTACTTTGAAAAAATTGAGTCTCTATTATATAAACTTAGTTAGAGAATTTTAAAATTAAATACTCTGAGGATTATAATTTGACATATACACACCGGAATTCGAACATAAATTTGAGTAAGTTTTCTCATATAAAGAATTAACACCTCATGGGGGGGGGGATTAAAAGTCAAACACACAAGTACATTGAAAATTGATTAAACTAGGAAATTTGGATCCTATTTTATGTTTCTAATATTATCAGGCATAGGTTGTATGATATAAAAAGAAAATACAAGAAATTAGTGAAATGAAATTATATGATTTGGATTCACTTATATTACTTCCATACCCTATTTATTTAATTTAGTTTCTTTGAATTCCTACTAAAACATGTATCTTATTTTTGTAGTAGTATCACTCAATAAATAAGTGTGAAGCATATGATATGACTAAAATATCAAAAATAGTGGATGTACCTTTTTCTCAAAAAAATGGATAGTGAAGTGAATAATAATATTAAATAAAAAAGAGGGTAATTTACTTATAATATTATCATTTAAGTGACATCAAATAAGTGAGAAACACTATATGGGATGTAAAACATTAATTAGATGTATTTATGATGGTGTTACATATTAGAGAACCGATTCAACTAAAATAGGTTCATTTAACCCTTTAATGAACTAGGAATCAGAATTGTATGATTTGACAGGTTTTTAGAGAAATTAATTAAGCAAAAGAAACCAATAATATATGGGAAAGGTTAATTTCCAAAAAATATTATTATTACTTTATTTTAATTCACTTTTTACTGTATTTTTCTCAATTATTGATTTTCAATAGGATTTTTTAGAATTTTGGGTATATGATCTTATTTTTAAACTAGTAGTTATTTGAACTATTTTTTTTAATTTCTTATTAACCCTAGTATGTGTTGTTTAGGGTTCTACCCATAGGTAAGGTGAATATGTGTGTATATTAAGAAAAAAAAGTAAAAATGGATAACAAAAACTAACGATATAAGTAAAATAAAAATGAGATTAGTAATGTGAGGTGTAGTGATTGATGAAACGGTAATGAGAAAGAAAAAAATGAGATAGTAGAAAAAATAAATTGGAAATAGTGGGTTGATAATGAATATATGAATAAATGGAAAAAGGAACTATGATTTTCAAAATTTTAAAATATATTCATTTATGAAAAAGTGAACTGCTTATCCATGGAAAACATGTTTACTAACTCTATTGAGAATTCGATAGGTTGAAATTAAAATCTTGTATTATTTAAACCATTTAATTAAACTATGACACTTCAAATGAGATAAATAATGATCACCACAATTAAATTGTAATTATATCTTGTTTTCATATTGATTATTTATTTATTTAAAGAATTGATTTTCTAAATATTTTCAAAGAAAAAAGTTCCAAAAATATTAAATAATTTTAAAAGATAAACTATTATAAATTCTTATAATTATGAAAAAATTATAAATTTGACAATGAAGAATATAAATATAATTAAAAATAAAATTAAAGAAAATAAATAATAAAAATCAAAACAATCTAGTTCCCTGATGATAATTTAGCCCACAATATTTTTTGGAAAACTGTATTCCAAAATTAATATATTATAAAAATAGAATACAAAATAGAGCTATTAGATGGAGGAAATAAATATTTCCACATTTAATTGATTACACTTCTCTTATCCCTAACTCTAAATTGGTTCTTTTCATATCTTTCTATGTTTTCCTAGGTTTTTATTTGAGAAAATGTGTTCCCAAAGGAGCGAGTCTCATAAATATAAAAAAGTGGAAATTCCCAATAATCAGGTGTCACTTCACAACTAGTTGGTGTAGGTGGAAGCTCTTACTTGACTTGCATCTCCTTTTCTTCTGATATGAATGTGAACGTTTCTGACATCTTCTAACTAATTAACACATTTATGTTCATCCATCTCAATTGGAACTTTTACAACATATTATTCCACAGATGTAATCTTTCAGTTGAAAAAGATTTAATAATGAAACCTTTAGAGTAGATTTAATCATATACCATAACACCAAAATCCTTTATATGGTAAAAACTCACTTTCAAGAGATCTAATCATTACTCACAATGATTTTAGTGAATCATTAACTATAACCTTTATAGAAAATTTATATTCAATCAATCTCATTCAATAAACCCATTTTACCCTTTCTTCATGTCAATTCCATTATTGTTTTAGATAAAATAAATTGATGCAAAGGCTCAGTGGCTTACTACTTGGATATGTCAGCTTTAATCTGGCCAACATTGTATAATATCCCTTTAATAATACTTCAATTTAAAAATGGGCTATGATTACATTCAGATAAACCTAATCATAAACTCGGGATTCTTCTATCACTCATCGTAACTTTCTTCAAATTCTCAACTACTCTTTCACTCTCTAGTTCCTCATCAATAAATAGTCAAGTACCTAGTTATAATCAATGTTTTCCTTCATAGCTGGAGCACTGGGGATGATCAAGACCACATCATCATCTTGAATTTGGTACTATAAAAAAACACTAGAATCCAGTGATAAAAAATTTCATTATTATCAACCTTATCCAACTCATATTCTAATCTCATTATAATTTCTAGTATTCAATCCTATTTCAATCATCTTTTCTAGAATTGTGTTCATCAAAAAACTTTTAAAATTTTCATTTTTCTTTGATCCACTTTATATTTAATGGGTGTGGAATCATCTATGTTTCATCTCCTTTCTTCATCGGATTTGACCTTCTAATTTCAATCAGATTGTCTCCTTCACCACGGCTGAAATTCCCAAGAAAAAAAATAGGTTTGTTGAAGTCATACTGAAGCTATACTTTCTCGATCGACATTTATCCACCAACTTTGATATCTAGTCTTAGTTCAATGTAGGTATTTTGAATACGAGCTTCAAAGATACACTTAAATTCACTCATTTTCATTTGTTAGTTCTAGAGATTCTAGATTCAGGCCTCCCTAAAACAAAATAGGTTTTTAATCATCATAAGGATTTGTTCAGAATTATTTATAGATATCAACTGATCATCAGGCCTCTTTTCATCAATATTTTATCGTTTTTGATATTTAAACTGTTCCTATTGGATTTGAGATCTATTAAAGAGTTTTCAATTCATCTTCTTTGTTGAGAAGTTTAAAAAATGGGTACATGTTAGATGATATCTTCTATATGTAGGAGAAAAATATTTTGAGAGGGGATGGTGAAAAATTATCTACACTGGTGTCTTGAAAATGTATTACAAGATTTGGAATCCACACACCTCATGGAATGGGATGAAAACTTGTTATGATGATTATAGATTGAAAATAATTATTTGGGAAGTTGGTTACAAATATCTTATAATATTCTTGCAAAATATATCTTATGGTATTACTCATTAAATCTTATATGCTAACAAGTCTAATTGAAATCGACTGCCTACAAAAATAAAACCATAAACATTCTAAAAATAATCGAAATGAATCCAAAGTTAAAATAAACATAGAAACAGATTAATCTAAGAGATTTAATACTTCAACAAACATGATTAAAAAATACGTTTTCAAAAAATAATCACTTAAAATTAGAACATGTAACTTGGAAATTTATAATTCCTTGAAAATAATATTTAAATGAATATTTGATAGAAAAAAATTAAATTTAGTTCATAAAATTCTTAAAAATTATGCCAAATACTTTTAAATTTATTACTCACCAAAAGTAAATTTTTTAAATAAAATATTCAAAGAAATAAAATTTCATTACAGAATGATGAAATTGAACTATTAACCATTTGATGATCATTTGAACACAAAAATCATTAAAATATAATCAGAATTATGTAGAAAACAATCATTGTAATAGTGACACATAAGAAGAATATGTACATTTATTTTCATTCATTCAAGATATAAATTGAGTTCTTATGTTTTTGAAGATGAATCAATTACATTTATAAGTGTTTAGATGTAAGGTAAAAGACTACAATTAGATAAATAGAATATAGAAAAGCTTCACTTGAATAAAAAATTGGGCGTAAGGCTATATTGGGGGGATAATTAACAATGTATTGAAAAACGTAAGGCTATTTCTCCCATCCAACATATTCTCAAACTTTAATCTAATCAGGCATTAGTAACAATTTAACACTGTCAAGAATTTATAGAATCTATAATTTCCAACACAATTTCATGGAGAGAATATTAAGAGTGTATCTTGGCCAAAGTAATACAATGTATGAAATTGAGAATATTTTGGTGCTCAAACATAATCCTAAATTTATCACAATGATAATATATTAGTTCATCAATATAATTTTTTTAAATTACTAGGAATAAAAAAGATATAACATATAGTGTGGGAAATTCTTCAAGTATTTTCTTTACCAATATTTCCTTTAAAAACGAACCATATGTTTTAGACTCAATATAGAGTGATGTCGAAACGAAAGATATAAACATAAGGAAAATATACTTATTTTTCAATACTCTATTTTTGGGAATTCAAAAATTTAGTCAAACATGGATAATTTAAAAAAATAACTTGACCCGCATCATAGTCCAATGATATGATCAATATAATGTCACCATTTTCACTCTATGATGTTAGATTCATGATCTGACACAATTTAAAGAATAAATTAATTACGCTCTCAAATCCAAATTGACTATAGATCACACCATCTTGAAACTATGATGTATAACAATGATCATTTTTTGCCTTAAAATAGGATTCATTTCCTCTAAAGATTTTATAGGTATTTCATTATTGAATTTTCTATAATTTGACTATAGAAGTACAAGAAGTGATCATGTAACCCCAAATGGATGAAAAATACACTAAAATAATGGATCATTAGGAATGAAGTACTTTAATAATTTCAGTATGTTGATCACTGAAGAATCCATGTGGAGCACATACACATCCCGTGGGGACCAAAGGATCCCCTATATAAACTTTTCTACCCAAATCATGTAATTAAATAAAGATATGGATAAATATTAGGTGATGTAATGGAGAAAGAATAACAACCATGTAGGAAAGTTAGTAGAGATTAACAAAATAGGATTCATTTTTTTTTCCATGTCTAAAGATATCAAAATTCACTATCTATGTGGACTAATAATAGGAAGTGGAAGGAAATACATAATGTTTGTTTTATAAATAGGGAAAGGGGGTTATATGTAACGAACCAAACTATTATTAATGAAAATCCCACTTGATCTAATTAAATGTCTTATTATATAAGATGGTTATATAACATATGCATTTATTTGTTTTTCTAATTTTGGATTTCAAAATACCATTAAGAATTGTTACCATTTCTAACATATCCATTGAACAATGATCACATGATTTGTATAAATATAGAGATTTAAAAAATCCAATTTACTCAGACAAAGGAAGTGATGGCCTCATTTAGTAGAATTTCTCCATACAAAGCCCATTTTTCAGAGCTGGGAAAGGAGGTAGCATCATTGAGCTTCTATCTTGACCAAGACCAAGCCGAGCCTCAACACGTTAAGCTTGAACTAAACTACCTATGAGATAAGTGGAGGTTGATAGAGATTACCACCCGAGCGATGTTATCTGAGCCACCCCAAGAGTTTGTCATCATTGCACACCTTACCCATATGTTATATGTAGGTGTTATAAGGGGTTATGTAACACTGCCCTAGCACTATGATTATGTCTATTACTTTTGTATAGAATAAATAATATACATTCATTTTATTATCGTTACTTTGTAAATAGTTTTTGAATAAAAAAGAATATTTTTAGTTAATATTCAATTAAGAAATATATTTTGATGAATTAATGGATTTCTGAATTAAATAATATTTTAATAAAATATTATTACTAAATTATTTTTTATTAAATATAAAGGATCATATAATTTTTATGAATATAATTGTTATATTTATTAAGGTTTGAAAGTTGTTTTTGACAAAACCCATGAATTTTTTATAAATGTAAGTTTTTATTTTGAAAGTAAAAATTAAAATATTTAAAAATTATTTAGATAAAATGAATATTAATTTTTGAATCATGATATCAAAATTATCCAATGGTTAATGTTTCATAATCTTCTAAGACAGTTGAATTTTTGGGTAAAAATTAAATACCATTTTAATATATAATATGTTATATGACATCATAATGACCAAATAGTGATGTAATAAAATTCTATAAATGGGTTGTTTCTCCAATATATGTTTTACCTTTAAAATAATTTGATTTTATATTAGTTTGGATAATTTTATGGTGCCATAGTGGACTCTCTAAGACTTACAAAACATTTTAACTTTTAAAATGATTTCCTTGAGAGTGTGACTCACCTCCACATAAGCAAGCCAAATATTTTAAAAAATTAGGATATTTTACTTAAAAAATATTTTTTTACACTCCCCTTTGTCAAAAACCATGGTAAAAAATAATGGTTTTTTGATGTTTTGATTAGTTTATTGTGTGATGTCCAAAACCTAAATAATAAACAATTCCCTCTCTTTTCCTATATAAACCCAGCCAAGCTCCCACTTCATCTTCACTAAAAACCATTGGAGATCTACTAAATCCTAACATCCTCTCTCTATAATCCTCTCAGGGCACTCCAAGATCCCAATAATCCTCTCTCAATCCTCTCCCAAGCCTTTTGGATCAAACTTCAAAGTAAGGTATTTCCTCCTTTCTCATTTTTGTCCAAATTTTATTATGTTGTCATACCATTTTGTATTAAATTAAAAATGTTGGGGTATGATTTCAAAACTATCCCATAATACCATCATTATGTTTGAATGATGACATACCTATTTATATCTCATTAATGCCTCCCATGTACACCCGTTACCATGCTGAAATTCAGTAAGAAATTTCTCTCTTCTCAATTACATTCAATAAATTATTTTGTATTATGAATCTAAATTCAATTAAACATGTTAGGAAATGTTTCTATATGACCCCATTACTTTCCATTTCATGTACATATTATGAGACACCCCATTCTCTCTCATCATCCATTTTTATGAATTCTTATGTCACATCATTATATTGCCTAAATTGCACCATGATTTTCCTAGACAAAGTCACTGGGTACTGAATACCATGCCCATTTCTCTATCAAGGGTATTAACCTGTATGCACATTTACTTATTCATTATAGAGTTTCATAAATGAATTCCACATTCATTTCTCGTGGAATAAATGATGATGTTTAATGAATCAATGTAATATGATCCATGTGGCACACTTATGCATGAAATGAAATGATTAAGAAGGGCGTGCCCTGATAGCGCTCCAATGCATTGGGTAAAGATTAGTATCATGATACATCAAGTGAAATGAGGGTTCACTCATGATAATTAAAGTTCAATTAGGGTTTATTCATACTCCATTTTCAATGATCCTTTTCTCATGCTAATAACATGTAAAATGTTGATGCCACATTTCCATATTATGATAATCATGTTATATCATGCCTTTATGTTCATATTTCTCTTGTGCTTCATTGATATGTCTATTTTATAACATGTACTATATTATTCATGTTATTCCTTGTTTAATCCCTTATTGGGCTTTATAGCTCACCCTTTTCTTATGAAAGTCCTCATGTTATCCCATAAAATGAAAAGTTAGAAGGAATGTTGTGGTTATGTAAAAGAAGTTTTCAATAAAGATGTTATGTTTTATGTTCTATGTTATTATGTAATATTCCTAAGACCCAAATAAACTATACCTCTCGATCTTTTATCTTGTATCATGTGAATATTTTATTTAATAAATTATTTTTAAGTGTGAAATAAAGATTAGAGTTGTTATAGTTGGTATTAGAGGATGTGTTTAGTTATTTTTGGGATTAAGAACAGAAAAACATAATGAAATCCTTAGCGATAAGACTAAGAATAATAAAAGAATCCCAAAATTTTAGTGAGTATTGAGTAAGTTGTTTATCATGATATTACACCCCTTTCTGGATACAAGAAGTTAGAGGTGGCTTAGGCATAGATGTATCAAGGGGTAAAACCTGAAAACACTGCTTTGAGATAGACTTGAATGGGAACTGGTGCAAGACAATGGGCCTTGCTACACTCTTGGTTACGAAACTCCCTAGGGATATGATTTTGTAAATTCATAGTCTTAGTATGAACAATTATTAAGGGAATAAAAAAATTCCCCTAAGAATTTATGTTGGGAAGTAGATCATGGATAACATATATTGAAATCTATAAATTCACAATTTAAGGAAATAAAACTAATTTATAAGTCATCTATTTTTTCCTTGGATTTCCCTTTATGTGTTACCCATATATTTCCTTTTATTCCATTCAATGTCTTGAAATAGGTGGAATCAGGCTAACAAAAAATGCGAAGATCAATGTGATGAATTTTCTAATGAGATATCCAATCCGATGAGAATGGGAATCACAAAATTAGTCACGATACTCTCTCATTTAACTCACGTTTTGAATAGAAACACGGGTAAAGAAGAATTTTCAACCCCCTAAGAAAGAAAAAGACACAATCGATAGCTTCATGAGACAAAGGCCTCTTAATTTTAATGGATCATTTGATCCCTCAATCACCGAACAGTGGATCAACTCCATTGAGATGATCTTATCCATACTTCAATGTTTTGAACAAGAGAAGGTACTTATTGTTGCTTGTCATATGGAGGGTGACATTGATCAGTGGTGTAAATTGAAAAAAAAATAAAGCCTGATGAGGAATCAAGGCGTTGGAATGAAAGGATTTCTAGAAAATGTTTTTCAACAAATATTTTCCTCATTCCCTCCAACTTAAGAAGGAAAGGGACTTCTTTACCCTCAAGATAAAGGAAGATGAATTCATCAGAGCGTATAGGGAAAACTTCACAAGGATTTCATGATATGCCTCCTGGTTTATCATTACCCATAAATTCAAGGTTTACTATTTCATTGGTGGGATAAAACCTAGACTACGTAAATCCCTAATGATCTGTGACTTCGAGTGCTATGAGGAAATTGTCTGATGTGTTGTCAAAGTCGAAATGGAGATCGATGAATCTCAGGGGTATGATGGGGATACGAAATGTAAGGTGGAATATAATTCTTATGGGCCGGTGGATAAATCCAATGGTGCTAAGAAAATACAACACCCCACTTTCCAAAGGTGCAGAAAGAATCCTCCTGAAAATTTCTTAAAGGGTATGAGGAAATGCTTTAGGTGTAGAAGAGAAGGGAACCTGGACGTTAACTGCTGACAAGAAAAACCCGTGGTTATGATAGAGGATATAAATTCTCCATTCGACCATCAACGCATTTTTCATTACTCCAACTGCAAAGAACCAGGTCACTTTGCAAACCAGTTCCCTAATCCAATGGTTTTCAGAGGCAACCAACAACCTCCAAGGCAGAAAGGGTGGGATTTTTTCAATCACTATTTCCAAAGTGAACCCAAACAATGAAGTGGAAATATGTATGTTAGTTATTAATTCAAGAATAGTTAACTTACTTTTTTAATCTGGTTTTCTGCATTCTTTTATATCCCAAAATTTTAGTAGAACAATCTCAACACCACTACAAGTCATGGGAGTAAAGATGTCGGTGAGAACGGAAAATGGATAAATCATTGCATCCCATGAATATAATTCCTCCCATGCCATAATTTGTGGATTTAAATTCCTAGAGAACCTCTTTATACTCCCTTTGGTTTAATTTGATGCAATTCTTGGCATGGTTTGGCTTTCCTTATATAAAGCCAACATAAATTGATGTGAGAGGGAAATCACTCTCCATATGGAGAAGCAACCCCTGATTCTGTACAAGTGCAAGGAGGAGGATGAATCTTATTTAGCACCATCATATCAAGTGTGGATATTAATGCCCTATGAACATGCGTATTTGGCTCAGATCATTGAGTCTAAGGAGGAAACCATCCTTGAAGACATGCCTATTGTGAGGGAATTCGCTGAAGTGTTTCCAGAGGAATTGCCTGGTCTTCCTCCTATAAGAGATATTGAATTCTAAATTGATCTTAAACCCGGGGCATTGATGATATTCATGAATCTGTATATAATTTCTGTTCTGGAGATTGAGTAGCTGAAAAAACAACTATAGGAGAATCTGGATAAAGGGTTTATACAACCAAGTGCTTCACCATGGGGTGCACCAGTCCTCTTTATCAAGAAGAAGGATGGGTCAATGTGGCTTTTCATTGATTATAATGAGCTCAAGAAAATCACAATAAAGAAAAAGTATCCTCTTCCATGAATTCATGACTTCTTCTATTAGCTACATAAAGCACAATACTTTTCCAAGATGGATCTACGGTCAAAATGTTAACAATTAAGGGTGAATAAGGTGGATATCCTGAAAACTAATTTTTATACAAGGTATGGGAACTATGAATTCATATTAATGCCTTTTGGACTCACTAATTCTCCAAAAATATTCATGGATTTGATGAATAGAGTCTTTAAGATTTCCTTGAAAAATTTGTGGTGTCTTTATAGATGATATTATAATATACTCCAAAACCAAGGAGGAGCATAAAGAGTATCTAATAATTGTACTAGAGACCTTGCGAAAGGATAAGCTCTATGAAAAGTATATCAAGTTTGAGTTCTGGTTTAAGTAGGTCTCATTATTGGGTCATATCATCGTATGCACTGCAATATCTGTAGATCCCTCTAAGACAACTCCAATTGAGGGATGACTGAGGCCAACATCGGTAATAGATATCCACAGCTTCCTAGGGTTATCTGGATATTATCCCCAATTTGTGAAGAATTTATCATGATTTTCCAACCCACATACCAAGCTAACTTAGAAGGGAGTAAAGTTTTATTGGAGTGATGAATTCTAATATATATTCAAGGAGTTGAAAAATAGTCTTATCACTGTTCCCATGCTCAAACTACCCACAAGTGGAGTACTTTTGTGGTATTTAGTGATGCTTCAAAGAAGGGCCTGAGCTATTTTTTGATTAAAAATGACTAATTCATTGTCTATTCTTCAAGGAAATTTATATTTTATGAGAAAAAATATCCAACCAATTATTTTGAGTTTTCTACAGTGATCTTCTCTTAAAAAATTTGGTGACATGACCTCTTTGTAGAGAAGTGTAAAATATATACGGTTCACAAAATCCTGTAGTATATATTCACATAGAAAGAGTTGAACATGCACCAATGATGACAGTTAGAGATGATCATAGACTATGACTACTCAATCTATTACCACCCTACGAAAGCAAATAAGGTGGAAGGTGCTCTAAGTAGAAAGGAACCACCGATTTTATCATTGATGATAATTTAAAATGATCCAATCTTCTTAGATTTTATGAATATTGACATGAGAATCATAAATAAGAGAACATCATAAATCCTTTCACAACTGATTTTCTAACTGTCTCTTTTGGAAAGGTTAAAGGATGCTCAAAAGGATAATGTTGGAAGTCAAAAGAAAGTTGGAACTATTAGAAAATGGAAATCCTCGGAGTTCAATGTTAATGAATAAGGAATTGTGAGATTTGAGACAATACTATGTGTTCCATAAAATTTGGAGTTAAATAATGAACTTTAGGATGATGAACATAGTTCAAATTTCTCCATTGACATAGGAAACAGAAAGATGTATCAAGATCTCTGAGAGCACTATTGGTGGGATGACATGAAGAAGGAGATCGCTGAGTATACAACAAAGTGACTGGTATGTCAGCAAGTGAAGGGTGGGAGGTAGAAGTCTAAGGGGATGATGCAAACATTACCCATACTAGAATGGAAATGGGAGAACATCACCATGGACTTTTTCACTAGACTTTTGGAGACATCCAAAAGAAATAATGATATATGGGTTGTTGTGGATCATCTTACAAAGACTGTAGACATCATTGAAATTCAAGAGGTTTTCTCATTGGATCAACATGCAAGGATATAAATTAGAGAAGTGGTAAGGCTGTGTGGAGTCACACAATCAATTGTATCTGATCAAGATTCAAGATTCATCTCAAAGTTCTAGAACATACTTCAACAAGCTCATAATTTGATTAACTTCAATACAGTTTATCATCCTCAAACTGATGGATAATCAGAGCAGACTATCCAAACATATGATGAAATGTTGAGAGCATGATCAATGGACTTCAAATGAGGATGGGATCAACATATTCTTCTATTTTAGTTATCTTATAATAATTGTTCCCACTCAAGTATCCAAATGGCTCCTTATGAAGCCCTTTACAAGAAGATTTGAAGAACATCGGTATGTTGGGATGATGTTGTGGAGTGAAAACTCCTTGGTCTAGAAATGGTTGAAGAAATGTTGGAGAAAGTTAAAACAGCCCAATAACATGTTAAACCTGCTCAAAGTAGAAAAAATTGATATACTGATAATCATCAAAGAGACCTAGAGTTTGATGTTAGAGACATGGTATTCCCTTGCATATCACCATGGAAGTGATTTATATGATTTGGGAATAAGGGAAAGCTTATTACAAGGTACATCAGACCTTTTGAGATCCTTGATCACATTAGAGTAGTGGCCTATCGAATAGCACTCCCACCGAACTGATCTCAAGTACATGATGTATTCCATGTATCACTCTTGAGGAAATAAATACCCAACCCATCGCATGTACTCAATCCAGAGGTGGTACCATTGTATAATGGCCTCTCCTATGAAGAGAAGTCAGAGAAGATCTTATATCGTAGGGAAATGGTTCTAGTAAATTAGACAATGCCCCTCTTCAAGGTTTCGTGCAGAAACCAAAAGTTTGAAGAAGCAATATGGGAATCAGAGGAAGTAATGAAGTAGAGTTACCCTGATCTGTTTTTGTGAGGGAAAAATAAATTTTGAGGGTGAAATTTCCTAAGGGGGGAAGCTTGTAATGACCAAAACTTTTAAAAATGAAAATTCCTCTTGATAAAATTAAATGTCTTATTATGTAAAATGGTTATATAACATATGAAATTCTGTGGTTTTTTGTTTTTGGATTTCAAAATACTATTAAGAATTTTTACCATTGCTAATATAGACATTAAACAGAGATCACATGATTAGTATAAATATAGGGCTTTCACAAATCCAATTTACTCCGACAAAGGAAGTGATTGCATCATCCAATTTAACTTCCGCATATGAAGCCCATTTTTTAGAGCTCCGAAAGGAGGTAGCGTCATTGGGATTCCCTATTGACCAAGCCCATGATGATCTTGAACACATTAATCTTGAACAAAACCACCTACAGAAGAAGTGGAGGTTGGTAGAGATTACCACCCGAGCGATGTTATCCGAGCCACCCTAACAGTCTATCACCCTCACACACTTTACCCTTAAGCCATATATGGGTGTTATAAGGGGTTATGTAACAATACCCTAGCACTATTCTTATGTGCATTATTTTTGTATAGAATAAATAATATACACTCATTTTATTATTCTTACTTTGTATATAGTTTTTAAATCATAAATATTATTTTAAGTTACTATTCAATTAAGTAATATATTTTGATGAATTAAGGGATTTATTAATTAAAAATTATTTTAATAAAATATTATTAATAAATTAATTTTTATTAAATACAAATTATTGTATAATTTTTAAGAATACAATTGTAATTTTTATTATGGTTTAAAATATGATTTTGACGAAACCCATGATTTTTTTTATAAATGTCAGTTTTTATTTTAAAAGTAAAACTTTACATATTTAGAAAATTATTTATATAAAATGAAAATTATTTTTGGAATCAGTACGTCAAAATTATCCATTGGACAATTTTTCATAATTTTTTTTGACAGTTGAATTTTTGGGTAAAAATTAAATACCATTTTAAAATATAACTTGTTTTAGGAAATCATAAGGACCTAATTGTGATGTAACACTATATTTTAAATGGTATTTGAGGCTAATATATGTTTTATCTTAAAAATAATGTAATTTTAGAGTGGTTTGGTTAATTTTATGGTGCCTTAGTGGACCCTCTAAGACTTATAAAACATTTTAACTTTTAAAATGATTTCCTTGAGTGCCTGACTCATCTTCACATAAGCAAGCCAAATATTTTAAAATTTTCGTCCATTAGCCATATAAAATAATTTTTTCCACTCCCCTTTGGAATATAACATGGGAAGAAACCGTGGGTTGGTTTTTGGTTTTGATTAGTTTAATGTGTGGTGTCCAAAACCTAAATAATAAGAATTCCCTCACATTTCCTATATAAACCCGCCCAAGATCCCACACCCTGTTCACTAAAAACCATTGGATCATGACCAAACTATGACCTTATCTTTATAGAATCCTCCCAAGGCTCCCCATTTTCCCATGAATCCTCTCTCAATCCTCTCCCAAGCTTTTGGGATCACACTTCTAAGTAAGGTATTTCTTCCTTTCTCATTTTTGTCTGAATTTCATTATGTTTTTATACCCTTATTTTTTAAATTAAAAAATGTAGGGGTATGATTTAAAACCATCCACATAATGTAATCATTATGTTTGAATGATGATATACCTCTTTATCCTTAATTAATGCCTCTCATGTACACCCTTTACCATGCCGAAATTCTATATGAAATTTCTCTCTTCTCATTTACATTCAAGAAATTATTTTTCATTATGAACCTAAATTAAAGTACATATGTTGGGACATGTATCTATATGAAAAAATTACATACACATTCAATTAAATATTATGGGAAACCCCTTTCTCTCTCATCAACCATTTTTATGAATTCTTATGTCACACCGTTATGCGACAAAAATTGCACCGCAATTTTCCAAGCCAAAGTCATTGTTTAGTGAATACCATGCCCATTTCTCTATCAAGGGTACTCACATTTATGAACATTTAATTATTTATTATAGAGTTTCATGTATTAATTCCACATTATTTTATCGTGGAATAAATGATGATGACTAATGAATCCATGTTATATGATCTATGTGGCACCGTTATGCATGAAATGAAATGATTAAGAAGGGTGTGCCCCGATAACGCTCCAATACATTGGGTAAAGATTAGTATCATGATACTTCAAGGGAAATGATGGTTTACTCATGATAATTCATGTTCAATGAGGGTTTATTCAAGATCTATGTTCAATGAGCCTTGTCTCATGCTAATATCATGTTAAATGTTGACGCTACATTTCCATGTTATGACTATCATGCTATATCATGCCTTTATGTTCATGTTTCTTTTGTGCTCCATTGATATAACTATTTCCTAACATGTAAAATATTCTTCATGTTATGCCTTTTTTACTCCCACGCTAGGATTTAGAGATCACCTTTTTCTTATGCATGTTCTCAGGTTATCCCATGCAATGCTAAGTACGAAGGAATGTTGTGGTAATATAAAATAATATTTCAATAAAGATGTTGTGTTTTATGTTCTAAGTTGTTATGTAATATTCCTATGCCCCAATGGAACTAGAAATATTTATCTTATATATTTTATTGAGTTATTATTTTATGTAATAAATTATGTTTAAGTGTGAAATAAAGAGAAGGGTTGTTATATAATAGTTAAATGGGTTGAGGTTCTATATTGAGTTGGAATAACATTAAAGAAGAAGAGATCTAGGAAATTAGATAAATATAAATCAACAATAATCATTAGAGAATATTATTAATATTCATTGATTATTTATTCTCAATAATGATTATATATGTTTGAAACATAAATTGGGGTTTAGGTGAGGTGATTGTTTTTTAAAAAAATAAATCTTTAATAAATCAAATTATATCTATATAATTATTCTTTACATAATGTTTTTCAATACTGATCAACTAGTAGATCAAATTAGGGGAAATTATAACGAAATGAGAGTTAAAATAAAATATAATCAAATTGAATAAGGCACTTAGACCTATAAGTCATGAGATATTCTGAAGAGGGTAAGACACACTCTTTTTAAACACATAAATTTATAAATCCTGTTAGTTCAATTAGTATAGTAAACCTTAAAAATACTAATGATTATAATAATAATCTAAAGAGTGACTTGATAGAGAACATGTAAAGAAAGAGTTAGTGTACAATATTATAATTGACTAATTCATGAATAAAAAATGTTTTCCTATAAAAAATTTGATGTGCTTCCTAGCCTCATCCATTTGGAGACATCTTGAACCCACTTTCCAAAGGTATGAGGTTAGTGGAACTTTACCAGTGATACCATGGAAATATTTTTGATCTAGTGGAAGAGATTTCGGTCTCGTTTAACCCCCTAGGAGGAATTATTTCCTACTCTAGTACTTAATTATAATTTAATATAGGTTTTTGAATACTTCCCAAATCCTAGTACATGACTCATTACCATTATGCCAATAATCATCCATAGAAATGCGTTGATGTGAACATATTTATATATCAATGTTTTTTCATTTATGGTATTTTCTTTATTTTACATAGAATCTCTATTGACCTAACCATTTCTGTATATATCTGAGGTTCTCCATATTTCTCTTATTAATTGATTGCGTTGTGGTTAAAATCCAAAAATCTTGGTACTTTGGAGTTTAAATCCATACAAGATTGTGATAGATATTCTTGAGTTAGGATCAGACCCATGATAGGGGATGACAATATATCCATTTTGATGGAATCATAACCCACTTAGTTTGGATCTACTTAATGGGACGTGTCGTACCATTTAATTTCATGTGAGAAGGACCATCATAGTACCTTTTAAGTTTATGAAAATATGAACTAGTGAAATGCGTTTTAGGGTTATGTGTCCATAAAATAGTTTAGTTACATTTATTATCATGAATCTAGGACCTACTGAAGTTCCTTTTAAGGTCATTCATCAAATAACTTTATATTAATTGGATAAAGATTCCGAGAAACGATTGGTGTGGGAATGATGCATGAATATCCCTTTCAGATTCTTCTCATGGGGAATATAGACCTTTGGAAGAATACTATCTCATAGGGAATATGTATCTTTGTCAGAGGATTAATGGATCATTGGGATTATTGAACAATTAAGACTAGTATGTATCATGAGGAATATGACCTGGTGAGGATAGGTTTTTTGAGGAATGTAGAGAGATGAGGGTGAGTGGTGTTAATCATGAGGGATATGTCCTAGTGAGGGTAATATTTGACATATCATGGGTTTTTGAACTCAATGGTCTATGTTATAAATAATAATTAATGTGACTCAAATACCATGTAGTTTTAGTTTCACAATTTAACGTTGTGTACCGATATTGGTCCATGAAGATTAATGTCATGCAAAAAATAAATTATCGTGTATTTTTATGTCATATTATGGGGATTTCTATGTCATTAAATGGTTGAAAAAAATAATTATGCGGTGTATAAAAATAGACTTCCCATTTCACTCATCTTATAATGAATATGGCCCATTGAATATCATGTCTGGGGCTTTTTCCACTTCAACTCATCCAGTGCTCGAGCGCAACTAGAATGGAAGCTAACTGAAGATATCTATCTTGGTGGGCGAGTCAGGTGAAATAGGGATTTAAGGTCTTACATCTAGTAAAGAATTATATGTGTATTTACATATATCATTCATTATTAAATGTGATTAAACCATTAATGGGAACATGTTTAGGGCTTATACCTTATGAGAAATCTTACACATGCATGTTTCTTTGGGTGGCCGAGTCAGCCAACAAAACACTTTGGTATCCAAGATGAGCATCATAATCTACGTGTATCTTCACCTATATCCTAATGATTATTAACCTATTTATTAATGGTATAAATGATTATAAACCACTTGAGGTCCCTATCAGTTAGGGGGGATAAGTGAGGAGCCCATTTTATAAAGGAATATATGATTGATGAGGTGAAAGTTGATGTGAGTGGCCTATAAATGTATCTTCATATGATATGTATGCGGAATGGAATATTAAACCCTAAAATGAGTAGATCTAGGCCAATGGGTTACTTCAAATACTTTTGGGAAACAATGTTATATCATTTAAGACTCCTACGAAAACGGGGTTCCCGTGAGAGTACCATATAGGTTTGAAACTTCAGTAGGGATACCTGGGAGAATTAACTCTATAACGTGAGACTATTTAGAAGTTTAAACCTATTAGGGATAAAGTAAAAATGGTTTCATAATGATTAGAAATGGATAATGGATATCCCTAGTGGAGGATAGGAAAAATTGGGCTCTCTAGAGTAGGCTAGAGAGAATGGGGCACCCTAATGATGGATATGATGAAGTGTTTCCATAATGAAGAGTATGAAGAAGTGTTTTACCAAGTGGAGGGTAGGGAAAAGTGTCCCATTAATATATTCAGGGGTGAATTTGTTACCTAATATGAGGCTAGGGTGAAGTGTTACCTTGACGGGGCCTAGGGAAATTTTTTCACCCAAGTGAATCCTAGGACGAAGTGTCTCCCTTATGGTGGTTAGAAAAAAGTGTCTCCCAAATGGAACCTAAGGTAAAGTGGTCTCCCATGTTTGGTATTATTTATAATGGATTTACTTATATATAGAGTTTTTTGAAGTGTAACCCTTATGAGAATATATGGGCAAGGATTCAATCTAGTGAGGAGGCGTCCAAGCATGACTAAGGTGAGTTGACCCCCATTGTGTCATTAAGTGTGGGGTACATTGTTTTAATTTTATGGAACATGAGGTGAAGTGTTGTTATATGAAATTTTTGATATTTTAAATCATAATGTAACAAAATTACACTTATTTTATAGTTAATTACAATGGGATTTAATATTAATTAAGCTACCTAATGGGGGTTTGGAGAGTAGGGTGTGTGGAAATTCTTGGATGTATGTTCATCTTCCAAGAGTTAAAAATTGTTCTAAGGTGTATTAAATGATGACCCTTATGGTATATTGATAAGAAAATCATTGAAACCGGGTGTTTCAATGTATAGGATCTAAGTTAGTTTCAAGGTTGCAAGATATAGGTTGTCATGAACTAGCCCGGGGTGAACCTGAACCGGTCACCTGAGCTGGCTCGCGGCAAGTCTCGAGGGGCGTCCCTGATCCCCTAGGGATTTCAACTAGTGTTGGGAATAAAAGTTAAAAAATTAAGAACAATTTGTCCCATAAGAGATAAATAAGTAAATAAGAATAAATAGAACAAAATAACTAAACTATAGCAGTGGAAAGAAATAAAACCAAACAACAGACGTACCTCCATGTGACCCTTCGGTCACCTCCCAACCAAGGCCAAAATTGCTCCCAAAATGTGCAACTCAACCAAGAAAACTTGAACAAGGGAAACCTGTGACTGAAATGATAAAATATGCGTGATCATTAAAAATGCACAGTAGGAATGCCAAAGTAAATCACATAATCCAAACAAGACCACTTTCCAGAAACAATCCCAAAAACACTAGTTTGCACATACAAAGATAGAAAATAGGGTTTTCATATTTTAAAGGAAAAAGGATCCTGATTTACCATTTCAAAAACCAACACACACCACAAAACATTTTCCTAAAATAATGCATTACTTAAGAAAAACTGAATTTCAAATCCATGTTTATCACATTTGTGAAAAAGAAGAAAAAATAATAAGTAAATGCTGGAAACCAAGTGCAAGTAAAAGAAACCAAGCAGATATAAGCAATAACCATGGGCGATCCTAAACATCCCTAGAAAAACCTTGAACGTACTCGGTTTCAGACTACCTGTTGGCGTGGTACTCCATAGTCAATAACCAACTGGCCGCCCTAATAGCCAACCAGTGGCACGCCCCCCAAGGCCTATCTACCAAGGGGGAACCAACCCGTCTAATTGGGACTGTCTAGCAACCCTCACTCGATATTCTAAAGGATGTCCAGGAACCCGTGGTGATTTTGATAATTCTGTGTAAGTAGGAGGCACTCGCACACATGACTCATCTCAGCGTACTTTCCAACCCCTTACATGGACACCACTACACGACAACCCTCAACGAGAAGTCCCCCTATAGAGATGAACACAAATATGTATATATGAAATTACTTCACATTCAACAAGGTGCCAATTGGGCCTTCACAGCATGTGCAGTTTCAAAACATTTTGTAGATGAGTTAAATTGCCAATCGGGCACACACACACTTTTCCCAAAAGTCAGTACAAACACCCCCTTCAAAACCCAATACCAAACGGGCCTTCAAACCAAGCAACCATTAAACTCACACCAAAGGCCAACCAGGCCAACATCTTTTCATCCATCTTTGAAATACCAAACCATTACATAAAAAACCTAGTTTTAAGACAATATAGTTTTTATGTGTCATTTTCATTTGGAGGCACATCCATGGGAGCACCTAGTGCTCCCATGGATGTGGCAATACCAATCGACACATCTAGTTTTTAGAAGAATCACCTTAGAAACCATTTTCATAAAACACTTAGCATTAAAACCAAACCCAATTCTTTCACAACACTTTATAAAATCAAATTGCATCTTTCAAACCAACCACCATTTCCAAAACTTTTATAAAACAACCTATTGGTTTATCATTTTGTCAAACAAACACACCAAACAAAATCTTACATTTTCCAAAACACAATCACTATCAATTACAACCAAACACATCACAAGGCACTCAATTTCACTTTACCAAGAACCTATGAATTTCATATAAACCAACATCAAAGCCACTTTTAGAAATTTAAAACAACAATATAACTATGTCAGATGCTTTTCATAAACAAAACAGAAATGAAAGGATATAAAATAATTAATTGAAAACATTCATCTATTCATGGTTTGAATCAAAAATGGGAAATGGTTGGAAACACCTACCTCGGTTAACCCATGTCCAAAACGCACGCTCTTCCAGCGGTAACCATCTTCACACCTCACACAGTGGTGCGCACGTGTATTTTATGTTCATATATACATACATATATATATATATACATATATACACCATACACCTATATACCATAGGTATACATATCCTGCAATGTAAATAGCGAGACATTGCTAAATTAATAATTCAGGTAAAGCTGACTCTGGACCAGATAAAGACCTCAAGGGTCCGCAACTCAATTTCACATTTAAATTGGAGTAAGAATATATAAAAATGTATAAATATATCCTTACCCAAATATCGACGATAAACGTAGTCTCGCTCAGCCACGGTTGTCGGAGCGTGGTCCAATGGTCCTGAGAAGCTGGTCACACAACCTTGAACATATAAACACGTCACCACATTAAACCCGAGTCGCGGGCCTCGACCAAACCAAAAAGGACGAGGAAACAAAACCTAAATCGCGGTTGCAATGATCAAAAACATAAAGGGAGTTCATAACTTTAAAAATCGAACCCAACCGAGTAAGAAAACCTGAGAAGTTTCCCACGGGTGGAAGATCCGAAAAGGGGAAACATACCGCACAGAATCTGCCCGAGAGATCCGGCTGTCCGAGAATCCATTGGACACCGTTGTTGTGGAGTCACATCGCCGGGAGAAAAATAAGGCGTCGGGATAGGGCCGACCGGGTGGCGTCGGGACAGGGACCGCGACGGCGGTTTTCGGGCAGCGGGATAGGGAGCCAGACGGGGAGCCAGAGTCGGGGAGCCGGAGGCGGGCCGACGCGGTGTCCGGGGGCAGCGTCGGGGGGGGGGGGGGGGGTGCGGTGCGATAGGCCAGTGGAGGCGGGGTCGCGCGGCCTCGGTGACCGGGAGGCCAACGGAGGCAGGGAGGCGTCCGGGAGGCCGGACGGGGAGGGGGGATCGTGCGGGGAAGAAGGGGGGAGAAAGGGGGGGGGGGGGTGCACGCAACCCTAACCCTTTCCTCATATTTTTTCATTTTTATTCTAATAATAATAATAATAATAGTTATTATAAACATATATACATATATAAATATATATAAACATATATAAACCTACTTATATAAACATAGATACATATATACATATATATATAAACATATATATAACATATATAAACATATAAACATATATGAACATATATATAAACATATATATACATAAGCATATAACGTTAAAACATATTTATTTATAAACATATGTGTGTGTATATATACAACTATAAACATATATACACATACATATATATATATACACATAACGTTAAAACATAAACATATACAAACGTAGATACACATATATATACACATATATAAACATATAAACATACATATACATATATCTACACACATAATGTTAAAACTGGATGACTGTGTGGTATTTGTGCATTGTACGATACCCATGCAGACAACACGTCTTAAACGTATGGTGTTCGCGCACTAACCCAAACCATCAACTCATCCTAACATTAAAATTTTAAACTATGAATCACCCACACTTACACAAAATAACCTGACTCCAAGATAAATAAAATAAATAAAATGACTAAAAAAAGATGGTGTGACAATTCTCCCCACCACATACACTTTCTTCCCCCAGAAAGTCACAAAGCTAATAGTTAGCATAACTGGAGTCCATGCCCAGGCAAAACTAGAAGAAACTGAGAGGCTCGTGGGGACCACTACCAACACAAGTCACACCCGGCCAACTTGAGTACAATCATTGTCTGAGGATAAGGGGAGAACACGGGAGGGTTCTCCCGACCACATAAATTTACTAACACGAAAACCTTGAATCTCGAATGCACCACACCAGGGAGGGGCAACGCAGGAACTCCCCAACTGAACTCACCCTACCTTCTCAAAGCTAACAGAACAACTCCACCACTAGGATTAAAACTATTCTGGGAAGAAACTGGCACACCAAGACACTAGGAAGGAGGAATCCCCTACAAAACTCAAACACACTAAATGAAAACTCACGGAGAGGCATTCGGCCTTATAAAAATCCCAGAAATGACACCCATTAATTTCACAGAACCAAACATCCCTTAATGTATGCAGCTGAGACTATCCTCAATATCATAATGGGTTCGTTTGGTCATGGACCCAACGCCTTTCAAAGAATCTGAACGATTTAGAAAATATACCAAGATCAAATGAGCCCACTTGGATTTCAGTAGAACAATCTCATCACGCAACCACAACAAGGATGATATTACAACGATGACAAGAATAAGACAAGAAAACTTTGGATATTTCTCTTCAAAAAGCTGAAAACATAATCTGAAGCGAGATTCTATGCACCCTCAATAACTCCTGACTGTGTGCGAGCTTCACCCCAAGACCTGTGGTTGGGGCTCTGATGGCTGAAGCATCCCCTACCTCACAGTAAGGCATTTGAATTCTCCAGTCCCCAACTTCTTCCTCTTATCGACAATTAAAACAACCACAATGGTAGCAAGTTTTCAAAGGGATGCAAGATGGTGGCTTAGAATGCCCAAACTGGCCATACTGGTGGCACACAAGAGAACGGTTAGATAACAGGAAGTCAGCACCAATGAAGATGGTGTCTTGGTGACAGGTTCCTCTAGCATACACTCCTTGCCAGATGGGGAACCAGCACTAGATCCAATTACCATTAAACACACCCCAATCTTCAACGCTAGTGAGACATCCATCTTTAATAGTCCAGAACTGGACCCTCAAATAAACCTGAGACGGTACGAACCCTAACAACCTTGGGAGTTCCCAAACCGAAGGCCCACACTAATTCCACAACCACACAACTGCTTATAACGGACTTTGATTACATTAATAGATACAACACATGAAAAGAACTGAAAATCGGGCATGACTCATTAGCAACCTTAGATACATTTCTGGATGGCATATTTAGAACAGCATGAAAAACACAATTGCGGTCCGCATCAAGACAACCCTCAATAAAAGAAATAACCCAAGTCAAAGGCAACATGCATATAAACGTAACATATACAAACACAAGTAAAAAATTAATTTTACAAAACCCGTCATTTATTTTAAATTTTAAAACTCTCCTATGGCCCGTTATGGACTGTCACATGTGCGTTCACCCAATCACGGCTACATCGCTCGCAGACAAGTGCTCCCACACACTCTCTACACATATCGATGCACATGTTATCCTTCATAAGGAATACCAAGGTTCGAACACTTCTTTCCCTTATCAAATCCAAACACGCAGTCAAACATTCCAAATAAAAAAACTCCCACATTAAAAACCCAGTTCACTAATTTCAAAACAATTTAAAGGAAACAATTTTCCATTTTAAAACCATTTTAATTTTTGACACATTCTCACATCGACCGATATCAAAATTAAACACAATCAGCAACAAACCACCAGAACGAGGAACTGGTGCATATGCCTAACTCAACGACATGGTGGTGAGCCATATCCCAAGTAAGATATATCACTAAAAGGACCTTGAATTGGACACTTGGACTTCACATGGGTCACCACTCCATGTGAGGCCACAACTTGAACTAGTTCGCCTTTATTATCATCCCTCAAACCAGAACAACTAAAGGCAAATGACTCAAAACCCAGACTACCCCTGGTAACTCAGGTCTCATCACAGGCAGTGGTGATCAAGCACCGACCCGTAACCTACCTCCTGAGTCCCGAAAAATCCTAATATCCTTCTACCATACATTCCAAATATCAAGAACCTTCCTCTGATACCATTTTTTCACGAACCAGCCCGGGGCGAACCTGAACCGGTCACCCGAGCCGGCTCGCAGCAAGTCCCGAGGGGCGTTCCGGATCCCCCCCCAGGATGGAAACTATTTCAAGACATCAAAGTTAAAACACTGGGAACGATTTTTCCCATAAAAGATAAAATAAGTAAATAAGAATAAACATAACAAAAGCACTAAACTCTAGCAGCGGAAAGAAATAAAACCAAACAGTAGACATACATCCATGTGACCCTTCAGTCACCTCCCAACCAAGGCCAACATTGCTCCAAAAATGAGAAACTCTGTCAAGAAAACTTGAACAAGGGAAACATGCGACTGAAATGATAAAATAGGCGCGAGCATTAGAAATACTCAGTGGGGATGCCAAAGTAAACCACAGAATCCAACCAAGACCACTTTCCAGAAAAAATACCAAAAACAATAGTTTTCACATACAAAGATAGAAAATAGGGTTTTCATATTTTAAAGTAAAAGGATCCTGATTTACCATTTCAAAAACCAACACACACCACAAAATTTTTTTCCTAAAACAATGTATTACTTAAAATTTCAAATCCATGTTTATCACATTTGTGCAAAAGAAGAACAGATAATAAGTAAATGCTGGAAAGCAAGTGCAAGTAAAAGTAACCAAGAAGATATAAGAAATAACCATGGGCGATCCTAAACATCCCTATAAAACCCCTGGACATACGTGGTTTCAGACTACCTTCGGGCGTGGTACTCCATAGTCAATAACCAACTAGCCGCCCTAATAGCCAAACAATGGAATGCCCCACAAGTCCTATCTACCAGGGAGAACCAATCCTTCTAATCGGGGCTGGCTAGAAACAGTCGCTAGATATTCTAAAGGATGCCCAGGAACCCATGGTGATTTTGATAATACTGTGTAAGTAGGAGGCACTCACACGCGTGACTCATCTCACCGCACTTGCCAACCCCTTACATGGACACCACTACACGACAACCCTCGAAGGGAAATCCCCCTGTAAGGTTGCCCGAAAATATGTATATATGAAATTCTTTCACATTCAACAAGGTGACAACCGGGCCTTCACAGAATGTGTAGTTTCAAAACATTTTGTAAATGAGTTAAGTTTCCAATCGGGTACACACACACTTTTCCCAAAAGTCAGTACAAACACCCCATTCAAAACCCAATACCAAACGGGCCTTCAAACCGAAAAACCATTCAACTCACACCAAAGGCCAACCGGGCCTACTTCTTTTCATCCCTCTTTGAAATACGAAACCATTCCATCAAAAACCTAATTTTAAGAAAATATCGTTTTTATGTGTCATTTTCATTTGGAGGAACATCCATGTGAGCACCTAGTGCTCCCATGAATGTGGCAACACCCAACGACACATCTAGTTTTTAGAAGAATCACCTTAGAAACCATTTTCATAAAACACTTAGCATTGAAACCAACCCCAATTCTTTCATAACACTTTATAAAAGCAAATTGCATCTTTCAAACCAACCACCATTTCCAAAACTTCTTTAAAACAACATATTAGTTCATCATTTTGTCAAACAAACACACCAAACCAAATCTTACATTTTCCAAAACACAATCACTATCAATTACAACCAAACACATCACAAGGCACTCAATTGAACTTTACCAAGAACCTATTCATTTCATATAAACCAACATCAAATCTACTTTCAAAAATTTAAAACAACAATATAACTATATCAGATGCTTTTCATAAACACAACAGAAATGCAATGATATAAAAGAATTAATTGAAAACATTCAACTGCTCAAGGTTTTAATCAAAAAGGGGAAATGGTTGGAAACACCTACATCAGTTAACCCATGTCCAAAATGCACGCTCTTCCAGCGGTAACCATCTTCACACGTCACATAGTTGTGCACACGTGTCTTTGATGTGCATATATACATACATATATTTATATATATACATATATACACCATACACCTATATACCATAAGTATACATATCCTGCAATGAAAATATCGAGACATTGCTAAATTAATAATTCAGGTAAAGATGACTCTCGACCATATAAAGAACTCAAGGGTCCACAACTCAATTTTACATTTAAATTGGTGTAAGAATATATAACAATGTATAAATATATCCTTACCCAAATATCGGTGATAAACATAGTCACGCTCACCCGTGGTTATCGGAGCGTGGTCCAACGGTCCTGACATGATGCTCGCACAACCTTGAACATATAAACACATCACCGCATTAAACCCGAGTCGCGGGCTTCGAAAAAACCAAAATTGATGAGGAAACAAAACATAAATCACGGTTGCGATGATCAACAACATCAATGTAAATAATACCTTGACAAATTGAACCCAACCGAGTAAGAAAAAAGGAGAAATTCCCCATGGGTGGAAGATCCGAAATGGGGAAACTCAATGCACAGAATCTGCCTGGGAGATCTGGTTGTCCGATAATCCATTGCACACCGTTGTTGCGGAGTCACAGCGCAAGGAGAAGGAGAAGGCGCCGGGACAGGGCCGGTGGGGCGGCGTTGGGACAGGGCAGGCGCCGGCGGTTTCCGAGCAGCGGGATAGGGAGCTGGATGGGGAGCCGGAGCCGGGGAGCCGGAGGTGGGCCGACGTTGTGTCTGAGGGCAGCGCCGAGGGGGGGTGGGGTGCGGCGCGGTAGGCCGGCAGAGGCGGGGTCATGCGTCCTGGGCAACCGGGAGGCCGACGACGGCGCGCGTCGGGTAGGCGGTCAGGAGGCCGGACGGGGAGGGGGGCACGCGCATGGAAGAAGGGGGGAGAAAGGGGGTCCTACACGCAACCCTAACCCTTTCCTCCTATTTTGTTTCATTTTTATTCTAATAATAATAATAATAGTTATTATAAACATATATACATATATAAATATATATAAACATATATAAACCTACTTATATAAACATAGATACATATATAAATATATATATATATATATATAAACATATATATAACATATATAAACATATAAACATATAAACATATATGAACATATATTTAAACATATATACACATAAGCATATAAAGTTAAAACATATTTATTTATAAACATATGTGTGTGCATATATACACCTATAAACATATATACACATACATATATATATATATACACATAACATTAAAACATAAACATATAAAAATGTAGATACACATATATATACACATATATAAACATATAAACATACATATAAATATATCTACACACAAAACATTAAAACTGGATGACCATGGGGTATTTGTGCACCGTATGATACCCAAGCAGGCAACGCGTCTTAAACGTACGGTGTTCACGCACTAAACCAAACCATCAACTCATCCTAACATTAAAATTTTAAACTGTGACTCACCTTCACTTACGCAAAATCACCTGACGCCAAGAGAAATAAAATAAATAAAATGACTAAAAAAAGCGGGTGTGACATAGGTTCAAAGTTTCTCTTATGAATGAATGATTCTTCAAGGGTGTGGGTTCAGTGATGTGTTCCTATAAGAGAAGTTATGTGAACATGAATACTAACAATGTTTTATCATTTTGGGATTTAGTCTACTTATCTTGAGTTCATGGATAAGTCATTGGGTGAAGTTATATTCCCCCTCTTAGGGTTTTTTCCATTAACATGTCATGATTTCTATTGTAGAAGGGGAGTCCCAACCCACTTGAATTAGATATAATTAAAACAACTAGGATTTGATTCTACAAAAAAAAATGGACATGGTATAAATATAGATTAGATGATATATTACTGTGTTATTATTTTGTACTAGGGTATGGATCATGCTTGATTAAAATCATAGTGTGCTTTTCAAGCTACTAATTAGGTTATTTTTGTTATTCAGTAGATTCTAATACATAGAAAAAATATATATGCATCCATAAGGGAAAAAATGTGGAACCACTTATAAATAACGAGGGAATAATTTTACATTCACTATTCATACTTCAATGATCCATATAGCTTTTCACTCTCTGATCACCCATGTTTTTCAGGCTACCGAAGGTAATCACATCTTCTTTCTCATTTTTCTATGGCCAGATACCAGATGTACATGGAAAATGAGATAAATTTATAAATTTTGTGAAAAGTTTTCATAGGTGAAACCACCTGAGAGAAGGGAAATGGGGGAATCCAAGTAGGAAAGGGGCCATGAGAGAGAACACCTAGGTGATGAAATCAACTTTTTCAAATTTATGTCAAGCTATCTTCATGATTTGAATGCCTCCACCTTACACAATTTTCTATATTTTTTATTTATATTATTAATAAAATCATGAAATCCTTTAAAAGTAGAATATTTAAAGTAATTCAATTATAATTTTGGAGGATTAATTCATTATTCAGATCGAGTACATGGTTCAAGATGTTGATAAAGGGTATACCAGACAACAGAAACCCTATATGAAGACACTTTCATAGGACCTATAGATTCACCATCAAGAATAAAATGTATCTAAACTCCTAAAAATGTATGGATGTGATATGATGACCAATGTTATCATCTACAACCTAGAAGAAAACCTTTCAAAATCATAGTTTAATAAATAGAAAATTTTGGGTACCACAAACATTTCCTCAAAAAGATCATACATTACTAAAGGGGTCAAATTTTTTGCATGATTTCTTCATCATTTAATGGAGGATTTCGATAACTATAATCACCTATAAAACCTCTAGATATGCAATCATTACCCTATCTTTCTACATTCCAACCTCAACCAAGCATAAGTATGGAACAAAAATTGGACTTATGCCTTGGTGGAGGAGTCAATATGAAATAAATGTGGGATTTTTTGGTCAGGAAAACATACAAATATTTTGATACTTGGATACATATAACTAATAATTATGAAACATTTTTTATTACCCAATATATTTTAAAAAGAATATTTATTCAATTTTAGAGTTACTAAGTAGCTGGACTCTCCACCCAACACATGGTGTAGTAGGCCTCAGTTTTTGGGACATCTATACAATATTTGGGGAACCAATCCTTGAGAATATTTATGATGAATTTATATAACTGAAGTCTACATGGTATGACTAAGGAGTTCACCCTCTCTGACCCAAGCATTGATAACATAGGATCACAATGTCATGGGTAAATAAACTTTCCCAAAAAAGATATTAATTTTGAAAGAAGGAAGAAAATATTATTGAATTTTCATGGAAACATGCACATTTTCAAAAACCCAATAAGATATACCTTTACACACAAAAAATGATTATCTACTACATATTATATAATTTAGAGAAAGACCAATATGAGGAGTGGGTATATCAAATTAATCTATTAATTCTTCATAAAACTCATTACGTTGGATTCCTAGACATGTTGTTAAGAATGTATGTGATTATGGTTAACTACCCTAATAATGGTGTTAGTTTACGAACACTAGTGATATCCACCATTTTCTAAGAGGGGAACATGTGGGTTTAGCTATACTATAAATAGAAAATATTCACTAGTTTTTTGCTACAAATTTATAAATGTAAGTCCCCATTTCATATCTTGAGACTATTTTGGGTACTATGGGGATGGATATAGTCTCATTTAAATGCATATGACCATATTAGAGAAGTTTAAATTCAAAAATATAGATTCATTTTATTCATCCAATATTTTTATAGAATTATAATATTGTCCTTGAAGGGTGATTCTACTCTCAAAAACCTTTGTAGACATTCTGTGCTAAATTTTTTCTCATATGGACTTCCTCCTACCAGAACAATCACCGATGATGAAATTGGAACGTATGATATGTGATCATATGTAATAATAGTGGGGGATAATGTGTAAGTTTTTTAAACTGATTGTAGAATTATTTATTAAGATAATTAACCCTATCAATTCATAGATCAATTTTGATTCCACCAATACTAGACAACGATGCCTCTAGAAGATATGAGAAAGGAGTAGAACCCTATGGTAGCACAATAGATATTGATGATAATATATTAAGAAACTACATGGGTTATGATCAAGTTACATAATATGGATGCATTTGTTGGGACATGTCATCATACCCTTAGGGAATACATTAAAGCATCATCCTTAGGGTTTCTTCTAAGTCAAGTCCAGATAGAGGGAGGTGGGAATACTCACAAAATAAACATAATCGATGAGGTGTATATGTCATCATCTCATCATAAAATCTTATTTTCTCAATAACCAATAGTTGAATTAATGAATCATGAGAAAATATAAATATTTTTTAGCTTATTATGATGGTTTGAGGCCTCATCTGAGGATAATTAGCCTGATAATATATTAAAATTTAATGAACTAAATTATTTATTAATACATATGGGAGGACTGGTTGGTACCACTCTAGACTACTGATTTTATAAGGCTACCTAATTATTAAAAAACTGGCATACAAATAAAAAATCTACATAATTATGGGCTACTGTTTAGGGTGGAATCCATCCCTTATTTCTTGTTAATGTAAAGGAAAGTTTGGACTTAAACATTGAGGCCAACCATATTAAAGTCATACAACATATTAGGGAGGTAGGGATATTGGTATTTTACACCAAGTAATAATATTTCACCATAATGTGGGAGAGATATATGGGACCTGGGTCTCTATCAAAGATTCATCAACCAATTCTAGATGAATAACAGGATGAATACATCAACGCTGAGGAAGTAGGTTAACATTCCTTCTTTTCTAAGGATATATTCCTTGATTTTCAATATCTATTTCAAAATTTGTACTTGTATCTTTGAATAAAAGATATATTTTGGTGTTCCCTATCGAATCCCCACTATATACTATGAGTGGAACCCTGATTGGTGTTAATGAATCAACCACACCTAGGGAGGATGAGATTTCATTTGAAAAAGTGTAATGAAGGTAAGGGATAAACTAAACCTGATTTCCATATTCCAGTATATGGAACCCTATCCTCTAATATCAAGACCATATACCCTCCTCACTCGATTCATTAATAGTGTAGTGTCAATATGGACAAGAATATTTGGGGTGGGTAAGAGTGGTCATCCCGTAAACTCATCTTATACTTTATCATATACATTCAGGTATGGATATCACGATTCTTTGATCAAAATCTCACTTCTCTACATGGGATCCTATTGAGATGAGACCAAAGGATATTATAGGGAAAAAATATTGACCCCCATTTTCCTTCTATGGAAGGTTTTGTGACTATGGTGAAGGGAGGGTCAATAGTTCCTACACTGAACATCACCACCAGTGAAGGAGGAGATGGTTCGGGTATGGACACTGAGTAGAAGAATTTCAATTTAGGATTATTTAGTGACTATATATTTCCTAATAAAGAAAAAAAATTCTTTTTTAAGCTTCAATTACAGTATAAGAACAATTTTTTGTGGAATACACCAACTCTTTAACTAAGTTTTGAGAGTCAGAAAATGAATCAGGCAGACTTTAGTTCTCTATATTTATCAAACCATTCCCAAATATAGTTTGTTGTTTATAAACATTCCACTCATATATCTCTATATAAAATTAATATATCTCACATGATTTACTAGAAATATATAATTACCTTCTCACCTCTCTATTTACATCCTTTAGTGGCCTAATCATTGGAAGTGGTAAACCCACATGATCTTCTGGAAGTGAGCCATGAGAACTCCTTCAGTGATCCACCTCTCTTAGAAATTAAATATCAACACACAAATGTGGTGACTATTTTTTAAGGGAGTCAGTACTGGATAGGTGGATAAGCTATGATAAGAGGTGAGAGTGCTCCAATAGTCCTTATAGAAGAGTACATGTTTATTATTGAAGATCCAACTATTGAAAATGATGTGACACCCCTAAAAATAGATTCTTTTATGGATCTTCCTGATGGAGTTACTATAGATTAAGAGAACAATGCATTAATAGAGATTGATGAGTATCCATATAACCATAAATTTACATTGGCACACTAAGACTAATATATACCAATTATATCACCTATAGTAATTCCACCACAATTGGAGGTTCTAATCATGAAGTTTGATATTACAATTCTCTAGTAGCCAAAGAGAAAAGAATATGGGGGTTCCCCAATTCCCTTGGGTTTATAGGGGAACAATCAAGTATTTTTTACGAGTAAATTGGTAACAAAATACGACCCTATTTTTGGGAGAGACATTGAACCAAACAAGGAGTCTCTTAAATTCCATCATATCACCTGGTTGAACATATTTAATAGCATATAGAATCTAGTCTAGAGGACCCATATGGGTAATCTAGGATGAAATTTCACGGAATTTATTATTTTTTCATGATTTTGTTAAGTTTGGACTTTAATTATTTGGTTATCCCTGTATTCATGATGTAAATTTTCTAAGAATATGTCTAATAAAAAGTATCAAAAAATAATCTATTTTAAGGAATATATAAAATCATGATCTACTAAAGTCAAACCTATGGTGGTACAATATAAATACCATTATGTATAGGTGTCTTCAAAAAAGTGGTTCTTGGATGATAAAGAAGTTTTCCATTTAACTAACTCTAGAAGGAATTAGATGACTCTAAAAAAAGGCTTTTGGGACACCATATGATTTTTAAAAATACTGTGATAATGGAAAAGTATTTGGATATAAAGTTTGAGAGCCTCCATCTTGATGAGGAGAAAAAAATATTTGGAACTATAAAGTGTTTATAGATCCCAAAATCTACCTATAAACTCTAAGAAACTTCATAAGATTTTTTTAAATAATTTACTATCATGAAGAGGGATTCATGTTTTTGGATTTACCTCTTATTAATTTTCAATATAACTGATAAAATTCATTCACCATTTGATTAGTTTGATTACCATTTTATGATAACTTGTGATATCCTCAAAGATTAATATTAAGATAATTGAATGATCTAGATATTTGAACATAAATGGATAAAATAATTCATAGTTCACAAATACTTTAGTAGATGATTATTTCTAACTGAATGTGTTCTCATGGATAAGTATAGTTTGTCTGGATATAATAGTGTATGTACGATAACTGTAACATTAGAGTTGGTTCATTAATGGTTGATGATTTCCTACCGAGAATTTACTAATGGATTGTTATAGGCATGCGTACTATCACCATTGCAATAAATTTATCCAATTTGGATATGTATGATGATTTTATCCTTAGTGTGTGATTATGGATGGGTATATATATTGGTACCATCATCGTTACATTATAATTGATCCATTCAGTTATGGATAATTATTTTATATTAGGTGTGTGATTGAAAATGGGTATAATCATATTTATCATCATCATTACACTACATTGGTCTATTAAGATATGGATTATGGGTGACTCTATATGATGAGGATCATGAAGGGGAGGATTGGAATGATGATTCCAATGTTCATGAGGGAACAAGTACCTTTACAGTATATCTCTGTGTATTTAACATATATGATCTGAATTAATTCATTAGGGGAACTAAAGGTTGGTCTAACATTATATTAGGTGAAGGCACCTAGAAATAATTGATTTACTTATACTAGGGTTGTGTGGTGGATCTTATGTTCCTTTTTGTATCTTACTTCTTAGACCTAACTTTTTCATAAGCCTCATATTGGAGAGACTTAGTATGAAGGAACTCAAAATTTTCTGAATTCTTCCTTTATGGTTTTTCAAAATGATAGGTCCTTCACCTTTTCATTTTCATGTGATAAATGTTACAAAGATAAAATGAGGTTCTTTTCTAGTGAGTTGAGATTAAAATTTTTCTCAGGACACCCTTTTTGGGGTTTCAGCTTGTTGAGTGCTTTGTCTCTCTCATTGGGTAGTTTAAGTTCATCAATGTTTATCCCATTTAACAAGTGTTTTAGGTAAAAATAATTCAACTAAAAAGTGTGAGGTAGTCTATATAGACATAGTGAAGGAGAAAACCAAATGTGGATAAATATCCCTAATTTCATGATTTCAAACAACCTTAATATCAGTGTTCATATTTTATGGCCATAGATCTTGGAAAAGAGGGATATATACATTATGGTTGCACAACTTTTACCAAAAATGAGTAATATGGTATATCAAATAGAATGGAAACATAAAAACTAACATGAATGGAGATTCCAAATCTTGCATGGATGATCCCATAGATCTGTTTGCATAGTTTAAAGGTTAAATAAATCAGACCATAATGTCTGGTGGTTTAAGTTCATGTGACAAGGACCAACAATGGATCAAGAATAGGATGACATATTCTTAATATAAATATGTGTATGAAGCATTAATGTGTAACATTGAGGTTGTTAAAATCCCATTGAAATTTTTGGATTAGTGAATATATTAATCAAAACATTAAATATACTAATAAGTTGGTGAATGTATAAAATAGAAATGTAAGGTATGAATATGGACTATATTAAAATGGTGTTTTTTGTGATTCCATCGGGGTGTAAAGAGATTAGAGGACCTTCTCCTTAGGATGTAGATGAATCTAATTGGAAGGATCAAATATATTTTCACCGATACTCATTACCATACAAATATGTCCCTTAGAAAGGAATTATAACACCCAATGTTTTAAAACCCATTATATTTCCTTAAATTATATGTCTATAATTCCCCTTTTTTTAAAATTCCATCAAAAGTATTAAAACATGAATACAAAATGATTTATATAAGATATGGATTAACTAACAATAATTTATTCATTCATAGTGGAACATTATGAAAAAGGTACATGAATCCATGTATTGCATACAATAGATTATTATATACCATGTATGAAAAAATCCATTAAAAGTGAATCAATTAATTAGTGAAATAAAGAGAAAAAGTATACTATCTTTAAAACTATGAAATCTGCATGATCATTTCCAACCTTGAAAATAACTTTCATAAACCAACTCGGGTCAACCCTAAACTGTTCACCCAAGATGACCCACAATGAGGCCCAAGAGGCATTCTCAATCCTCCCATGCCGGAAACTAGTGTTGGGTATCAAAGATAAAATACTTGGGAATTATTTATCCCCTAATAAAAAATTATATAAGAAGTAAAACAAAGTATATAACATCAATATGATAAACCAATAAACACTAAGAATAAATAAATTCAAAAACATATCCAAATATAGTTGTAGAGGAACAAAACCTAAAGACTAAAACCAAACTGAATCTAAACCAAAACTCGACATGATATTAATGTGACCTCTTAGTCACCACCATCCATAAAAATATTCCTCTCTATAGGAGAACTCAAAAAAGTAGAACCTATAAGATATCTTGAGTCAAATGATGTCTAGTGGAACAAGTAGAGTGTGAGCATAAAACATATTAGTAGGAAAAAACCACTTAATCTGTACATTTACTCTCATAAAATATTCTATATATGTTAGTTTTAAATACATATATTGGAAATATGGTTTTTAACATTTAGAAAATAAAATACATACATCCTTTTTAAATCCCAGTTTGAAATCCAAAATGATATTACACTAGGATAAAGAATGAGAGTAAATAAATACTACACTAAGTAAAAACAAAAGGATATAACCATCAATGCCAGTAATTATGGTAAATGCATAAAAAAAAGATAAATACTAGTAGGACATGTAACCAAAGTGCTGGAAATTAAAACTGGAGCATATAATTATATAATCATAGGAATTTTCTATATATCCCTAGAAGCAATCATTGGATAAAATCAATTTCGACCCACCTACTAGTATATGGTGAATTTCAATAATCATTAACCAACTATACTACAAACACTAGCCAAACCATTGGAAAAATCCATATGGATTATCCTTTATCCATGAAATTGTAATCTATACAATCGGGACTAGAAATAAAATTTTACTCCACCCTCTAGAAGACATCGAATAATCCCATGATATTAGTATAAATATATTTAGGAGGTAATCAAATTCTTAGAATTAGACATAACTCACCAATTCCATCGTACATGCCTTTCTTAATCCTTGAAACCAACTATGTGAAGTAATTCTCATCAGAAAGATGGAAATAGGGGTTCCCATAATACATAGAACCTTTCAAAAGTTCCAACCAAGCCTATAGAATATATAGATTTAAAACCAATTTCCAAAACATCAAAAAACCAATGAGATTCAGAATCAATAAGTAGAAAACCATGTCCAATGAAAATACCTTTTTTTCAAAACCGTTTCCAAAACAATGGTGGAAACACTATTTATTCTTGGAATATTCAAAACAATCCTCTTTATCAAGTGGTAACCAAATCATACATCAAGGTTCCAAATAGAAAAACCTAGAAAAACACATTTGAAAACCTCTTTTGAAGTCATTTAAAAATCAAAAAACCATTTAGATAATGTTGGGAGTTTTTAGAAAAAAAAAATTGGATATAGAGTGGACAAAATAAAGGGAGGGAAGAAGAGTGTTTTGAAAATGTTGTTCAAGTTGGATAATATTGTGGAGTTCCATCTATATGTGTGTGTTCATATCTATATGTTCACCCCATACACATATGACTATTAGCATATACATAACATATATATGGTAAAGCATAAAATATCCATGGGTCCAATCAAGATGTAAAAAGAGTGTCACATAATTCACAAGAGATAACACAAAGGCAAAAAATCCTAGAAAATAGAGAAACCACACACAAATATCAATTCACAAGAAAAAAAGGTACCAAAACCCAACCAAGGCCAAGAACAACCCTATGACACTCAAATTCATTTTATAAGTCCAATAGGAGTTGGATCTAACACCATGAAGGAATATACATATCGGTATAAATAAGTATAACCTTTGAAAAATCAATTTTCATCAATTTTACTACATGAAATTAGCATAAAAATTAAAACAAAATATTCAAAACATGAAAAATAAATTTAAAATTTATTTAAGAAAGATCAAGCATAAATTTAATTCTATTTGATATAAATGGAAGGAATCAACTACCTCAATAGTTTTAGAATTTGATGAAACTGTGAAAGAGGGAAGAACCTATGCAAAGAAGAAAACCACACAAACTACCTTAAATGAAATCAACCTACATAAGACGACCCTTACCCTAGGGTTTAGATTAGAAGAATCAAAGGAAATAGAGTCCGTGAAACCAAGATATGGAGAAGAGAATAGGGGTAAAATGGCCAAAAACCAATAGAAAATTACCTATACACCTTGGAGGGGAATCAATGGTGGAATGAGAGTCATTAGAGGAGGGTTTGGGAGCCTCACTCATACATATAGGCCTAATGGATGAGGATAAACCTAAATTAGAATTTAATTGAGGTATGATAAAACATGGAATATCAAAATATTAAGAATATGGGTAAGTCTTATGGTTTGGATGCATATTTTTCCTAATAGGAACCAACCATGAGCACCCTACTGGAATAAAGAGGAACCCACTTGGTATGGATACACGATTTGAGAATATTATGTAAACTATGAAAATTGGATTTGTTAATATGATAGAACCTCCCACACGCTTTCTTTACTATTTCTACTAGCCGTGAACCTTACATCAAACACCACCAATAGGTCGCATGGTTACTCCTTTGGTTCTCAGGGTTTTAGTCAAACCTTGTGCAATCCATGAAAGATCAACTATACAAGAATGAAATGAACTATAAATAGCCTCATCTTATACTAGAAACATGGTTTCCCCCAAAACCATGCACACAAACCATGAATACATCCAAAATACAACTTGAAACCTCCAAAACTCAAAAATTATCACTTGTAACTCAACCCAAACATCAACCAAATGATCAAAAACAAATAAATAAATAAAAAAGAAAAAAAAGAAAACTGGGTTTGGGGTGTGACTACCCTCCAAAAAATAAAATATTTCTTCCCCCATAAAGTCCCCAATACAGATGAGTAACAAAACTAGGACCCAAAACTAAACAATGTCCAATGAATCCAAAATCCTTAGTGTGACAAATTAACATAAAAATTCACACCCTAGAAATTCTAGGGGAATATAAAAGAATATCTATGGTGGGTCTCCCCATAATTTAAAATTATACATGAATGCACCACTAGTGGACCTCCTCACATGAGGAGAAACCAAGTGAACGAAAATCAAAAAAACACTAAACCAAACCTAGATTAATCATTTGACCTAGTCACAAACATCTCCAAAATAGAAACAACCCAAAAAACAAAACCATTCCAAAAAGGATAACCACAAAAGATCATAACATGAAGTGTAACCACAAAAATACAAGAAACCTAGGCCACCAATCCTTTCACAAAAAAAGGGGATTTTAAAAATAAAATAAAAGTACATAAGAGAAGCTTAATATATACTTTATAAAAAATTTAAGAAAAAACTAGGCTAGAAACCCCCACTACACTAATCAATTCCTGAATGTGTGAAAAGATTCACTTTGGGGCCCATCGTTAAAGCCTTAGTGCATTGAATCATCCTCTTCCCCTCATTTAGTAGTTATAAACCACCATATTTGTCTTACTCTTTTGAAAAAACTACTTTTAATACATATTCAAGTGACCCAAACTACCATATCATTAACAAGACTTCAACAGATTCTGGAAAGATAGCTTCGAGTGCCTAAACTGACCATACTATAACCACATGAGCAAGTTTTCTATCAAACGAGAATCAGGAACTGACAAGAGAGACTTCTTAGTAAATGGTCTCACTAGTACAAACTCCCCACTAGATGGGGAACCTTAACGAGTGCTAAGAAAAACTATATTTTCACCTACTACGAACTTCCCTATGGGAACCAGTTCAGAAAAAACCACCTTATCCACAAACTTCCCAAAAAGAGTTTCCATATAAGATGGAACTTGGTCCTTATTCTCTAGACAAAGACCAAAAATGAGGAGATGAGATTTTAAATAATACTTTTATGCTATCTATAGGGAAAAATAAACTAGAACTTTAAAATGATCAATATAGACCTTCACCATCAAATGATGTTGATGAATACCCAAGAGCTCTGTCACATTCCTCACCTTAACCTCCTCATGAATCAACTATTGGATAAAAGTGGTCTTAATGTTTTATTAATACATCCCAAATTATAATTATGATGGTACAATAACCTTCCATATATCCATAACTAGTCCCCCAAATGAACCCAAAACAACTCACACTCTCATGGCTTTAAAAGTTCCCGAAGACATGAAAATACCATAAAATTCCCTAAGCCATTCAATAGACTCTAATGAACCTTGATTACCATGAAAAATAGGAAAAAACTAAGGAGGACTGAAATAATCCAATGTACTAGGAGTCCCAATATGGTAAACATATTAAAGAGACTCACTATAAACCTTTGAGAACTTTTTAGGTGCATACACTATATTAAACGAAAAACAAAAAACAAATCAACACCAAACTAGATCTCAAAATGAAAATGTAAATGAAATTAAAAACCAAAAAACAAGAAAATAAATCAAAACATCACAAAACCAAAACCAAAATAATCTTTAACCAACTACAATTTCCATTGCCAATTCCAAACCTATTTTACTCCAAGTCCACCTTCACAAAATAGTAAAAATCTTATTCAAATCTAACTCAAATACCAAATATCACTTTTAAAATAAAAAATTTCCATAAATAATTTTCTTTTTAATCCCTTTTTCCAAATTAAATTTCTTTATTCAAAATACACTCACACTAACCAAAATCTATCCAAAGCATAACTCACATTAAAACTCTTGAAATTGGGAACTGATGGTTATGATTAACTTGAACACATGATTTAATAGATAATTACTTCAGAAATAACCAACCACTATAAGTATCTTGAACTATGTACTTCAGTTCCTCATGAGTCGCTACTCCATACAAGATATCCATGAAAAACAAATCCACTTACATTGTCCTTTATAAACCAAAAAAAGCATAAAAAACCATCAATATAATCCTAGAATTCAAAAATAAATGACTCAAGTCCTATGATACCCCTGTTATTTTAGGGCTTGATATGACTAAGAGTTTATGATGATCTTACAGTACCTACTTCCAGAGTCTTGATAGTCCAATGCCAAAATTTTTTGACTCCCCAAATAACAAATGGGGCCTTTGATTCCATTTTTTCACAAAAAACTCAGGTAATCCCTAAACCAGTCACTCGTTTCATCCCGCAACAATGCATGAGAGGCATTCATAATACCCCAGATCTAGAAACCAGTTTCCAGAATCAAATATCATGCACATGGGAATTATTTATCCTATAATAAATATTTATAAAAGAACTAAAATAGGGTATGAAACATCAATAAGAGGAACCAATAACAACATTTCATAAATAAATACCTAAAAAATCTTGATATAATGGTAGTAGAACAAAAAAAGTAAGGATAAAACCAAACTGAATGAAAATCAGAACATAAAATGTTCTTAATGTGATCTCTTGGTCACCCCCATACACAAAACCGTCCTGAACCATAGTAAAACCTAAACCAAATCTTAGCCTACGAGGCATCTTGGTTCCATCGATGCTGAGTGGAACAAGTAGGGTGTGGGCATAAAACAACATATTTGGTAAGAACAACAGAATTCATACACATACTTTCCTAAAATAGTCTATATACACTAGTTTGAAATATATAAAATTAAAATAAGGTTTTTATCATTTAGAAAATCATGGAAACCATTCCTTTTTATAACTCAATATTTAAGCGAAAACAAAATTTCACTATGATAACGTATAAGAGTAAATAAAAATCAAACTATGTACAAATAGAAGGAAAAAACCATCAATGCCATAAATAAAGGTATCTATAGGTGAAAAAATAGAATAATAATAATAATATAATTAACCAATGTGATGTAAAATAAAATATAATCTTACAGATATGTAATCATGTGAATTTCTTAAAAATTAATGGAAGAAATACCTAGACGTACTCAGTTTGGACACACTTTATAGTATATGATGAACCTACGTAGTCACTAACCAACCTAGCTTCTCTAAATTATCCTCACCATTGGAAAAGTCTACCTAGCCTATCTTTTATCAAAGGGGTTTTAATAAATCTAATAGAGACTAGAAACAAATCATCACTGAACCATCTTGATGAAATATAAGAATACCATGATATTAGTATAAAATATATTGAGGAGGTCATCATACATTTGAAAGTATACATTACACATTGATTCCACTATTCATGCATTTATCACTCCCCCAAAACTACTATGTGAAGGCCCTCTAATCGAAAGAATAACCATAATAGTTTCCACCATATATAGAACCTTTCAAAGTTCTAATTGGTCCTACACAACACATTTATTTAAAACCAATTTCTAAAACATCACAAAGAACCAACTAAGAATTATAATATGTAAGTAGAAAACCATTTCCAATGAGAATACCCTTCTTATAAAAACCTTCAAAACCCAAGGTGGAAAAACTATTTGGTATTGGAAGATTCCAAACAAGCCTCTTTTTCAAGTGGTTTCCAAATCTCACTTCATGGATCCAAACATGCCATTCTTTAGAAAAAAAAATTTCAAACCACTTTTGATGTCATTTAGAAACCAAGAACCCCTTTAGATAATGTATTAAGTTTTTATAAAAACATTTTCGAGATAGAGTGGAGGAAATAATGGGCTGTAAAAGATGGTTTGAAAACCGGGTTCAAATTGGAATGTTTTTGGAATTCCATCTATATTGGACAATTTTATGGAATGAAATCTATATGTGTTTTTTCTATCAATATGTTCACCCCATGTGAATATGGATATTTCAAAATCCATAGAATATATATGGTAAACCATAAAGAGGTTGAGCGGTCCAATAATGAAACAAAAAGAGTGTCACATCAAATTATTAGAGTTCATACATAGGTAGCGAACCATAGAAAGCACCAAAACATTCAAAAATCTCAATTAATAAGTATACCAAGTTAATAAAACCAATACATGTTAAAAAACAACACCAAGTTACTCAAATTAATTATATAATCCAAATTGACATTTTATCAAACACCTTGTATGAATATACATATAGGTATAACTAAGGAAAATCTTTGAAAACCCAATTTTCATCAATTTTAAAACATGAAAAACCTATAATAAGTCAATATATAAAATTATAAAAATTATAAACTCTTTAAACATTTATTTAAAAAATATCAAGCATCAACTAAATGATCTAAAAAGAAAGTGGAAGAAAACACATACCTTAATAGTGTAAAAGTGCGATGAAACTCTAAAAGAGGTAAGAACCAAGACCAATAAGAAAACCTCACACCCAAATATCAAAGAAATGAACTTAAATAAAAAACCCTCAACTTAGGGTTTAGATTATAAATATCCAAGGAAAGAGAAACTAAGAAACTAAGAGAGGGAGAAGAGAAGAGGAAAAAATGACCAAAAACCAAGAGAAACTCACATAGAAACATTATAGGAGGATCAATAGTGGAAGAAGAGTCAAAGAATGAGGTTTTGGGAGCCCCCTTCATGCATCTAGACCAAATGGGAGAGGATTAACCGGAAATAGGGTTTAATTGAAGGAGAAAACTTGGAAACTTGAAATTTTAAGTATCAGGGTAAGTCGCATGGTTTGGGAAACCGTGCAGAAACCATGGAAACTGGTTTAGTTAAAATGAGAGAACATCATGAATTCTCATCATAGGGGTTCTACTAACCATGGAGAAGCCATGATCCTTGCCTAAAAAACCACCAAAAGGTTACATGGTTACTCCTTTGGCTCACATGGTTTTGGAAAAACCTTTCATAGACCATGCAAGTCCAACCATACAAGGAAAAAATGAACTGAAAATAGCCTCTAGCTTCACTATCCCCATGGTTTCTCCCAAAACTGTGCACACTAATAGTGCACAGATCCAAAAACAACCTCAAACATCCAAAACTCTAAAATTATAACTGAGAACTCATCCTAAACCTCTACTGAATGATAAATAACCAATAAAAAAAATCAAGGTTGCTGTTTTATAATCACCATTAGTATAACAATACTACAACAAGAAAGAACATCATGAGAAATCATGTTGTGAAATATTAAATGAAAAATAAGGGAAAGAGAAGTTACAATTAACATGTAATAATTGAATGAATTTGTAGGAGATAATGAGTGTAATACATATCTTTTATAAAAGGATATATGGTCATTAGAAATATAGTTATTCGAAATATGGTCATTGGATATACATGTATCCAATAAGTATACTAAATTTGTGTATTTTTAGTAGAAAATGTTAAATAAATTAATTTTCAAATAGTAAATAATTAAATAAAAATATAGTAATTAATTAAAATATGTATTTATAAAATTATTTATATATTTATGTTATATATATTATAATAATTATTATTTAATGTATATATAAACTTTAAATGAATAATTTAATACCAAGGTATTGATAAAATTTAACTAATTCTTATTAAATAGGTAATCAATCTTAGAGAATTATGAATAAATTCATTTAGTGATAAAACAATTTTTTCTCAAATAATTATAATTTTTATGTATATTGTGTACTTTTAAAGCAATTGATAAATTTACATGGAATACATGAATAATATATAAAATAAATAAATTAATTTTTATTATAATATTTTTCCTTTTAATGGAAGAAAAGTAAATAATTCTTATACTTAAAAAAAAATTTCTACAAAATATTTTTAATCATTATGTGTGATTATATTAGAATTTAATTTTTATCAACATTATAAATTGAGTTTAATAAAATATTTTTCATATTTTAAATTATAATATCCAATTGTGGTAATAATTTTGTTTCATTTATAATATATAATTAAGTTATCGAGGGAAATATTTGTTAACACAATAAAACAATTATTTTTTAGAGAATTGTTTCTATAAACATTGTATAATTTTTATTTAAATAAATGCAATTGATCTATTTTAATTGATGGATATTTTATTATATTTATAAATATAAAAAAATATTGGCACACATTTAATTAGTAATTGATAAGAAGTAAGAATAAAAAACTAAATGTGTAAAAACATTTTTCTTATGATTTTATATAAAAGTTAATTTTTAAAATTTATAAATTTAATTTGAGTAAATGGATTTATAATTTATACTTCATGCATAAATATTAGGTTTTTTTTGTCTTCTTGTGTTTTTATTAAAAACTACCATGGTGAAAAATTTAATCAACGTTAATATGTTTAAAACAATCTAATTTAAAGCAGTTCAATTTATAATAAAATAACTATATAATTATATCTTCTAGAATAATTTTGATAGGTATTAAAGCCAATCCAATATTTTTATCTACAATTTCATCACCTGACTACCATCTAACTCCATCTTTACTGATCACATAACTTTATTCTCCAATGAAATGTCCCTCATTTTCACTTATAAAAGGAACTCACTTCCACCAAATTAAAACACCACTTATCCTTCAAATTAATATTGAAAAACTTCCAATTTTACCTCTCATAGAAGCCTCATAAAACATTTTTAGCCTCGGGTTACAAAAAAGTGTTCCAAATCCTCCTTTTTCAAGACACCCCAAAGGGAAGAATCAAGTCCTCAACGAGGTTAAAGTGATTTTATAGAAGTGAATAATAAAGGTAAGGGACTTTGTAAACTCAATTCCCTATCTTTTAGTTAAAATATATCTTCCTGAACTTTATTCATATAATATTAATTTATTTTTTCCTACTACCATTTTATTTTGTGTTTCCCCCATATTTTGTGAGGAATTTACATTTTCACAAAAAATTATTATATTTGATGATTTTCTTTCTTCAAAAAAAACATAATATTTTTAAGAATAATTTTCATCCTTTCTAATAGCTCTTTCACCATGTTTATATAATTTCATTCTAATTTACTTACTTAATTATTTTCAAATAAAAATATTTATCATCCAACGTGAACTTCATACATAGATTTACCCCTTTTTAAAAAGGAAGTTTTATTATTATTGTTAATGGTGTGGTTTTTATTAAAATTATTTTTAAATATTAAAATTTAATTCCTCATGTAATAATATATTTTATCTTCTTAATTTAATTTCATATTATATATCTTTATGTCATTTTAAGATTATATTATTGAATTTCTAATTTAAAATAATTATTAAAAAAATCATATTATCATCTTCTTGAAATTAATATTTAAATGTGATTTGTGGCATTATTATCAATTAAATTATTATTTATTTTAAAAAGTTTGAAAAGAATATCTTTTAAAATATTTTTTCATAAAACAAATTTTCCCACTATCTTGGTTTTCTTTCTTTAAATAAACTTCTTTTCCATGTTCTCAATGTTTTCCAAGGAAATTTCTATTCTATTTTTTCAATAATATTTTTATTTTAAAATAAAATATTTAAAAAATGTTTGGGGTATTTATCCTTACTTCCCAAAGTAAATTTTAATGTTCTTATAAAAGTTCCTTTCATCTTTTTCAACTTCCTTTAGTGTTACTTATACTTCACTGGGGATATTCTCTATTGATACCAGCCACTTTCTTTATCTATATGGATTATGATAATGGATGTTTTCATAAAACCCATTTATTTCCCATCGATTAATTAATATACGGTGAAATTATGAATGTTTTCATGTTATTATTTGAGAATTATATATGGTTCATCGTTATTTAATGGGCGTTTCAAATATAAAATTCCAATTCATTTGGTAATGTTTTATGAATTATAATATCAAAATAGTGTAAAAGGTTCTTTAGTCATATCCCAAGAGGGTGCATGAGTTTTTAGATCAATATAAATAGGTTAAAAAAGTTTTCAGGACAAGCCCTAATTTTTACACAAGTTATGATCCCATGTACATGAGAGTACATGGGTTGTGAGACCAAACCCACTATATTATGGGAACGTGGTTAGCCTAGGACATCATGTAATTATTATCTTATTATTTTATCTTGATGCATGTTCTTTTATGATATCCATGTAATTTTCTATGTTATCACTTATGTTTACCCTTAATGAGAATTTGATCTCACACCTTTCTTATGTTTTTACTTCTTATTAAATGATGAATATTATTATGTATGAAATTCCTATAAGGATAACATGTGTGGTGAATATTTTGGATAATTTTTAAGAGTTACTGTCAAATAATAATATCATGTAGTTAATATACAATGATAATAAACCTTTAGGTTATGGGGTTCATTTATTATTTATGATATTTAATGTTTAAATTATAAAAATAATGTGAAATATATGTATTTTTATCTTAAGTTGTCACACATGGTATCAATGTTAGTTCATAAAGAATATTTTTCTGGCCCCAAACCTGGGTGAGTGGGGATCTTAAATTTATATTAAAGTGGGTTTTAGTTAATTTTATGGATTAATACTAGAAAATGTTAGTGAAAAACTAACGATAATTATAAATATAAGAAAATATTCCAAAATTTTGTTAAATTATAGAGTGTATGGTTTCCTAGAAATTTCATCCATTTCTGGATAAAAAATTGATTAGTGTTCTAGATCATATGAAACTATGGGTAATAACCCTGAAAATAGTTTGTTTTTTATTATCTCAAACATTACTCAGTGTATAATAAATGACCCTGACTTCACACTTTTTTTTACAGTCTTTGTGAATATACATTGGTATATTTAAATACACTTTATAAACCATTATAAAGGATTTTAATATATTTTTTTGTGTGGTTGGATAACTCAAAAAAAATAGACCACTACTAAGCTATATTGAAACATATAAATTTATATTTTTAGTTATAAATATCATTCATTATAAATCTATAGTTTTCCTTTTATATTTTTATTAAATTTATTATCATCAACCCCAACTATCCTTATTTCAGTGCGTGACTCGAACAAGTAAGAATCAAGTTAACCAAAGAAACCATATCAAATTCCTAAACAAAAAAAATGGGATAAAAATGGAGTTTTATAAATGTTAATGTTAGAAAGACCATGAATTAATGAATATCCAACATTATACATGTAAAAAATTTGGAAGGAAGCACCTGTGAGTTTTCTTAAATTGAACAAGAAAATGTTTGAAGTGTAGATGGGTTGGTCATGAATCTTGTGATTTCCAAATAGAACAAAATATGATGACTAATACAATAAAGGTTATAAATGTCCCAATTAATGAAAAATTCAAATATTAATTCTTAAAATTTTGGGAATTTGGGTATTATAATAAATGATTCCCAAATCCAAGGCATAATGAGGATAATAAAGATCAATAGCCTCCCAATCCAAAAGAAAAAGTGATTTTGTTTCTGAATTCTGTACTAAAACAATTGGTGAAAGGTATAATCATTATACACACATAAAATTAAAATATTCTATTTGTATTTGATTCTAGTAACTCTTTTATATCTGGAGTGATTTATAAGATCCTTGATTCTCTATCACAATGATTAGATATTTAATTATTAGTAATAACTCTTAGTTGTACAATGAATGCATCTAAAGCTTATACTTCTTATCTAATATTTTTTTGTAATGTTATTCATTAAAAGGATATTATACCACCTTTAATTCAATTCAATATGATTTTGATAATGGATTGGTTCTCTCTACTTATAATAAAAAACAATCATTAGAATAAGGAAATCACATTTTATATCCTAAATCAAGCTATGATTATCTATCACTTTAAGGATTATTATGAAATCCCTTTAGAAGAAAATTATATAACATGGGTCTTAATACCTAATAATTAGGTACTCTTATCTCAAATGGTTTGGAATGAATCAATATTGGGATATGTCTATTATGAAGGAATATATTAATTTCATAGTCCTACCAAAGTTAGTGAGGTAGATGTCTAATTTGAAATTATATCTTAATTCACAAATATCTTATGAATATACTTATGAATTTTCATTAGAGAGTAATAATTAAAATTGATTGGTTATAATTTATTTAAATAGGGTAATTTAACACCCCAAGTTTTAAGACCCATTATCAATCCTTGAATTATATGTCTCTAATTATAAATAATGGTTTTTTTCTTTCAAATGAATAAAAACTTGATTTGAAAACGATTCATATAATATACGAATAAAAACAAAAACATGTTATTCATTCATAGATAAACGTTACGAAAAATTTACATGAAACCACATATTATATAACATGGGATATTAAAAACCATGTAATATTAAATTCCCTGAATGATTACATCTATTAATAGTAGATAGATTAAAATGGTACAATTAAAATAAAATAATAATTTCTTTAAAACTAGGATATCCCATGGATCACCTCCACCCATGAGAATCACCATTAGTAGAGATAAAACTATAATAATAAAGTGCATCATAAAAGGATAAGTCATGTTGTGAAATATTAAATGAAAATAAGGGAATGAGAATTTAGATTTAAGAGATAAGAATGGAATGAGTTTATAGGAGGTAATGGGTTTAATATATAATAATTATAAAGTTATATAATTTTGTTGGAAATATAGTCGACATATATATATATATGTATGTATTTAGTTTATATAATGATGTTTTTAATTTTTTATAGAAAATTTCAAATAATACATTTCAAAAATACTAAATAATAAATTAAAAACATAATATATAATAGAAATATTTTTTTGAAAATATATATATGTGTGTGTGTATGTGTTACATATTATTTTTCTTATTAATTAAAGTATGATTCGATTTATTTATAAAATTATTAATAATATTTTAATACCAATGTATTAAAAAAAATTACTAATGCTTTTTAAACATGTAACTAATAAAAAATAATTATAAATAACATCATTTGGTGATAAAATGTTTTTTCTCAAATAATTATATATTTTTTATATGTATTGTGTATTTTTAAACTAATTCATCACTATTGAATAATGGAGAATATATTAATAATATATATATATATATAATAAATTAATGTTCATGGAATTACATTCACTTAGAATGGAATACAAATAAATTAAAGAAAATATATTTTTCTAAATTAATTTGTTAGGAATTATGCACACATATATTAAATATTATTTATATAAACTCTAAAAATCGTGTTCGGTATTTTTTTTCCTATAGTTAGTAAGCATATTCAAATTTTTTAATATGGTAATTTTAATTTTTATGATAAAACTATGTTAGCAAAGGAAATATTATTTACCATAGCAAAAGAAATATTTTTCATATTATTGTTTTTATAAATGTTGTATAATTAATATCTAAATATAAATTGATTTATTTTAAATGGTGAATCTAATATGATTTTCAAAAATATAAAAATATAAAGTATTACTAATTTATTTATTAATTTATAATAATTAAGAATAAAAAAACTAAAGTTATAAAAACACATTTTTCTACAAAAAATATTATTATATATTGAAGTTTTAATTTAAATGTCAATTTTTTCTTTTTTAGAAACGAAAATATATTAAATTTATTAAAAATTTGGATTTTTTATATAAACCATGGTAAGATTGGTCATCTTATATATAGAATCCTACCTTTTTATCACATAAACTTTCTTTACATTTTAAAAAACTGAGGATCATTAAGGTTTAGTGTCTTGGAAACCAGGAACTTTAAACATGAAAACATAAAAGATTCTTCTTAAACACTTGAAAGGATTCTCCTCATGTTCATCCTAGGTTAATTACTACATCTCATAACCCAGGGACATACATCAAAAGAAAGGGTGAGCAGAAGGCCCAGTAAGGGAAACAAGAGAAACATTTTACATGTGAACTTGAGATACTTCAATAAGGTCATGAAAAGAACATTAAGGCATGAGAAAGAAATTATGAGGCATATCATAATAAAAATAACATTTTTCATAACTTGAAGATGTGGCTGCAACATTTAATATAGGCAATCATGACCATATCACCAAAGTCCATCCCCAAGGTGTCATTTGAAAATTACCAAGGTTATTCACCAAGATATCGTGAAAATTGTAATCTCTAGTGGTTACATCATTACCCAATGCATTGGAGCGCTATCATGGTGAAACCTTAAATTTTCCTTTATTATAATGTGATCCACATATATCATCATAAATCATTTGATAAACAACCCATATAGTATAAAAGAAATGGGTTTCATTTCATAATCAAAACATTTTAAAAACTGCTTTAAAGACATGATCTTTACGTCACTTTAAACCCACGGAAGGGGAGAGCGGGTATCATGTATGTAAATCCCAGAATTTAAAATAAAACATTTTGGTATATATGTGAATACCCATTTTGAAGAAACATCTTTGAGTATTCACTTAATAAAATAAAAGTACTTTAGAAAAAGAGAGATACATTTTGAGACGAAAATTCTACAGCATAACGGCTATGTTAAAAGGTTTTTAGAAAACATTGAAAAGAGAGGGGACATGGGTCAAACATTCATAAATGACCCATAAAACAGTATAGGTATAGAATATAAGCGATTTATGAACATGGTAATGAAATTTTAAAATATACCATATGAAATGAAGAACATGAAAGGAAGAGAAAAATAAGATTTCTCTTATGAAAATTCGGCAGCCTAACAGCGTTACATAAACTTCAACCAAAAATGAATTGATGAGATGAAATAGGGTCTCTCATCATATGAACATAAAAGATCAGTATGATAGATATAGAGATAATACCCCAAAATAATAAAAAGTAACTTGCAAGACTTGACATGGAATTAGAACTTTGAAAAGGGAGAAAGGTGCAAGGACCACTTAAAAATTCAGCAGCCTAACGACGCCACTTAAACTTCAAAATACAGAATTGAAGAGATCAAATGGGGTCTCTCATCATATGGTCATAAAAGATCAGTATGATAGATATAGAGATCATACCCCAACATAACAAAAAGAAACATGAAATAATTGACATGAAAGTAGAACTTCCAAACGAGAAGGGTGAAGAACCACTTAAAAATTTTGCAGCCTAACGACGCCACTTAAAACTTCAAAATACTGAATTGAAGAGTTCAAATGGGGTCTCTCATCATATGATAATAAAATATCAGTATGATAAATTTAGAGATCATACCCCAACATAATAAAAAGGAACTTTAAATACTTTACATGAAAATAGATCTTGAAAAATGAGAAGGGAGAAAGAATCTGTTACAAAAATTTCGGAAGCCTAACGACGCCACTTAAAACTTCATAAAACGAAATAATGAATGTAAGAGGGGATCTCTCATTATGTGAACATGAAAAGGGAAGTAAGAGGAGTATAAAATAACACCCTTTAACATAAGAACATGGAGCATAAATGAAATTACATAAAAGAGATTTCTTGAAAAGAAAGAGAGAGATCAGATCCCTTACCTTAAAACGTAACTCTTAAAACTCAAAGGTTGGGACCTTGAGGGATTGGGGGCACCTTGGGAGGACTCCTTGGGAGTTAATGAGACCAGAACTTCGTTGGGGAAGATTGGGGAGTCGAATGGATGAGAGGATGACTTGGTATTTATAGGGAAAGTGTGGGGACAAGGCATCAATGGCCAAGGGACACCTCATTAGTGGTTTCAGCAAAACCATGGGCTTGCCCATGGTATTTTCCCATGGTATTGGCCACTTGGGACACCTCATACCTTATATTAGTATTCATAAGTCGACCATATTGATTACATACTTAATACATCATTTAATGATGTCATTAAACACCCGTAACTTAAAAACTGTATTTTCACTATTCATCAAAAATTCAACTTTCTCAGAATAATCCCAAAATTTCACCTTAACCAAATATCAATGCTCTGATTTCAAAAATGAACTCCATTTTATAAAAATAATTTTCTAAATATTTTTAATTTATTTTTTAAATAAATACACTATTCACTGAAAATTCATTTTTTTTCAGAAAAACCCCCAAAAATTACCATAACATAATATCGGTGCTCTGAGTTCAAAAATGAAATCCATTTTATAAAAATAATTTTTTAAATATTTTTAATTTAATTTTTAATTACAAAACACTATTCACTCGAAAAAAACTAATACTTGAATAATAATTTATGAAATCAATATTTAACAATTTTATTGAATCACATTACTTAATAAAGGTACCTAGATTATATTAATACTTTCTTTAAGTGAGATTACTAATCCATTTGGACACATTACTAATCCTAATAATAAAATCACTATTCATAATTTACTATTCATCAAAAATTATGTTGATCTTATTAGACTCTAAATTTCGTACTGAACATAATTGTAGAAGACCATTTTTCGAATATCATTTCACATTTTTAATTATTTAAGGTTTACATAAACATTTTTAAAATATCCATTTTCTAAAATTCATCAAAAATATGCATACTATATTTATCCGGTCATTTGAAAATTCATAAACTTCATCATAAGAAGAAATCCCAATTTTTATTTAAAACAAAGGATTACACAAGGCAGTTACGGTCTCCTTACATAGCCCCTTATCACACCAGCATAAGACCTAAGTGTAAGGTGTGCTATGGTGAGAGAATCTGAGGGAGGCTCGGCTAACATCGCACGAGTAGTAATTTCTATCAGTTTGAACTTCTCGCAAAGGGGATTCCGTTCTAGCTTCACATGATGAAGTTCAGCTTGGGTTTGGTCCAGAGCAAAGCCCAGTGGTGCTACCTCCTTCCCAAGTTCTGTTAGATGGGCTTCGATCAGTCCAAGACTACTGGGTGAGGCCATCGAATCTTTTTTCTATAATAATTAACCAAGATTACTTGTATTTAGAGACAATAATCAAAACGTTTAGTTTTCAGGGGTCATATTGACCAATGGTCATATAACAGTCAAAACTCAATGGTCTCATTTTAATTATACTTATGTTATCAAATGAAACATTTTTTTTGAGTATAAAAAACAAAATAAAATAACACATCAAATTAGGAAACAAGATTTATTCAAAATTTCGGGTCGTTACATTATATTTTTTAAAAAATAACAATTATCATTGTAAAACATAGCCAACGTACATACGGGGAAAATGGGTAATCTAAATTAGATCAAATTTCACTAAATTAAATTGGAACTTATACCGTCTTGAAGACATTTATTGGGTGGAAATGTCGATTAAAAATGTCTCTTCAAAATTTCCAAACCTAAATCACTTAACACCCATGTTATTCCATCTTTACCCCACACATAAACTTATTTTCCAAAAAAAATTCTATCTTTTATACCTATAGAAGGATCTCCCATCCACTCACTTCAATACAAACTTATAATTTGAATTCTTATGGAACCTGAGTCTATTTTACCTCTCCTAGAAGCCTTCACACATTTAGTATCCCATGTTTACAATAAATTATCCGAATTACAACATTTTTAATACATTTTTTAAGGCAAGAATCATTTCCATAGAAAATTTTAAGAACTTTCGTGAAAGTCAAGAGTAAAGGTAATGGGTTTTTAACTAAATTCCCTTTCATTGTGTTGTAATATATATCCTTGAAATCAATTATTATATGGTTGAGTAATATATCCTTTGAATATATTATATTGTATTCCCTATTTTCTTGGGAATTTATATTTTCACACCAATGCCTTCTTAATTTATGAATATCTTTTGTCATAAAAATATGAAATTTTTAAGAATAATTTTAAAGCTTTATAATGAATATTTTTCTCCATTTATATATTATTTATTTAAAAAAACATTTTAGTTTCTTATTTTAAAATCCAAATATGTATAATTCCATGTGATCATTATAATTCACTTTCCCTTTATTTAGAAATAAATAATTATTATTATTTTTAACAATGTAGTTTTAATAAAAAAAATAAAGGTTAAAATGTTTTTCCTCTTACTATTAAATATTTCAACTTTCACTCCATGTTTCATATTCCTTACAAGTATTTAATTTAAGATACTATTATTGATATTTTCCTTTAGAAATAATGTTTAAAAAAAATTCTTTTCATCTTCTGGAAAACGATTTTTAAATGTTATATGTGAATTATTTTTTTATTTAATTTGATTATCATTAAAAAAGTATAAAATAAATCTATTTTAAAAAATTTTCCATACTAATGAATTTTCCCACCACCTCTCTCATGTTTCTTTAAAAATATTCTTCTATAAATTTTCAAGTTCTTCCAAATAAATATATATTACCTTTGTTTTATAATTTTTTTTTAAAATAAATGATATTAAAAATGTGAGGGATCTTTCTTCATATTTCTAAAAATAAATGTTAATGATCTTATAAAACTATTTTTAGTCCTTATAAAAATATTTTAGTATTTATTATTCTTATTTGGGGATGTTATCTAATGATATTGTCCACATTATTTTTCCCTATGGATTATTATAATGTAAGCTTTCAGGAAATCCAATTTTGTTCCAATGTGTTAATTATGATATAATTGAATTATAATTATTTTTAAGTTCTATTTGTACACTTATGTATAGTTTTACATTATTTGTTAGGTGGTGTAAATACCCTGACCCTAGTATCCTAGATCCAATCATTACATTATTACATTGGAATTAGATACATGAAATTGAATCTCGAATGACCAAATAGTTCACTAGTCTTGGTAAAATAGATATATAATTGAATTCCACATTACATATGAAAACATAAAATAATAAATGTAGTGAAATTAAATATTCTACATACTTCAACTCATTTAAATATTCCTTCTTCATGTCTTAGGGGACAGAAACTAAGTATGGGTGAGATTATAATCTTAGTAAGGGTTTTTATAGTGGAATCTATAATGAGTTAATAAGTAATAATCAATATTTCATGATTAATAACTAAGAAACAAACTATTTAGTTAATAACTTGATAAATAAGAATACTATAGTAGGAGTAAACAAAGATAAAATGATTCTATAAATGTAATCAATTGAGTTTGATACTAATCCATGGATATTATTAAAAATAATCACATGTTCATTAATAAATTCTTTCATAATAATGGAATTCATAATTCTAGAAATATGAAACTTACCTTTGAGGACTTATGCTAATATTGTTTAAAGTATGGGTTGGTATACACTAAAAACCCATTTAACATGGATATCCAACTAGTTTGTCGCATGCGACCTATTTATTCATTGAGGGGAAATGTAATTTTGGCCCCACCTGTCACATAATAAGTCTATTTAATTCACCATATTAATAGAAAATACAACTTAATCAACATTCCTTAAAAATAAATAATAGTCATTCATAGAAGAAATATCACACGGAATGTCAATATTTTTCCTAAAAAAATTAATGATAGATCACCCAAAGAACTAACGAGGATGGAATCATTACAACATACCCTCAATGGAGTATATGTAAAATATATTTTTTCAATGATGAAAATAATTACCAATAAAATATCATTAAGAATATTATTGAGGAAAATTCTCATTTTACTTAGAAATTCTCTTTAAAAAACTAAAAAAGATTGAATATATTAAAAAAATTTGAAACAAATTATTGAAACTTATAAATAATATTTAAATTATTTTTTATTCATGAATGTGGGAAACTCTATTCCTGCCTTATAAGTCAAAAAACATTTATTTTACACTTTTATATGAAAAGTCAAATTGAACCTCATCCAGAAATTGAGAGGAAAATTCCTTTTAATTTTTTTATAAAATTTAAAAATGTGTAACTATTTCATTAGTAAATCATTGGATAATATTGAAAATATTCTATAAAAAATTAAGGAAAATATGGGTATGAAAGAAAAAAATACCTAACCGAGTAAAAAAAGACAGTCAATATTCCATAAAAGCATGATTTCAGTATCAAAAGTACTTAAAAAGTGGAAAGTGAAAGGAAATTTATAAATTTATATAAATAATAATAGGAGAATAAAATATATTTGTTTTATTACAGAATAGTCAAATAACCCCCTTAGAGGAGACTTTAATATAAATAATCTCAAATAATGATGAGATTATAAAATACACTCTTACTGCTTATGTGATTTTTGAATCATAACCCCAATGGAATGGATAACATAAAATGAAATTTTCAATACCATTATTATATGTTTAATCATGATATATTCTATTTTAGTATAATTATGTAAAAATCATGAAATAAAATAGTTTTATAACATAACATATGTCCCAAAGAAGATAATTTGAGATGGAGAACCCTTACCTCAGGTCCAACTTCATTCATATGTGTTAGAAAAACCTATATATATATTATAAATATATATATATATATAGAAACATAATCATATATATTGTACCATATATGGTTTAATGATAACCTTTTATCACCTATTTAATAAAAATTGCTTATTAAAATCACTCCTACGGTAGATAACAACATCATTTTTCCTGTATGTTTTGGTACAATAGTTTTGATCCTTATACATTTAACATAGTTACATAATGTCTATATATTTAATAATTATATTATTATAAAAATTATTTATTAAATCTATCCAAATTTCTATCCATGTAAATAATAAATGAAAAAAGTATCAAATCGCTTCGTGGAGGTGATAACCCACACATATGCTTGAGCGACGTTATCATTTTGTAATGGATTTGAAGGTAAGAGGGTTTATATAATATTATAATTAAATAATAATATTTATGTCATAAATATCATATATATTAATTATTTTTATTTTATAACCATACAATTAAAGTGGTGATGAAAAATGAATTATACCACTACGTGGAGATGGTAAGATGTACGTACGCACAAGTAATGTTTTACATTTTGTAGGATGGAAAAGAGATTTATTTTTTTTATAAAATAATAATAAAAATATATAAATATATTTATAATATTGGATTTATTATTTTATGATGTCTTCAAATTATTTAGAGGAAGTTTAAGAAGAAATAAATCTGAAATAGTCGATAAAGACAATTAATTTTTCTTCAAAAGAGCACTATTAGATCATCTTTTAAGGGGACTAGGGTTGGTATTTTAGGAATAAAACACCTTCATAACATGTATGAGGATGTTTATAAGAGTTTTAATCAGGTTTTAGTAAATATAATTGGCCCTATGTGGTGTATATAAGAGTATAGAGGTGGTTCCTTTTTATAGAGAATGAAAGGACACACATGGAATTAGTAAAAAGTATTAAATTTAATAAATTCATTTTAATGTGAAAGTGTAAAACTATGTTAATAATTTTTAATATAAGATATTATATTAGTCAAATTAATCCAAATAAGAAAATTTTGACATTCTTAAGTGGTAATTTAAAACTTATCTTTTGGTTTTAGCCCTTAGTTTGAATATTTTAAACATAATTATGGTAAAACCTTTTTCACTATTATAGGGATCTAATTTTAATTATAAGGAGAAATATTGTCCCATAAACGGTCAATAGATGAATTCTTTTACAATATATCATCTTATTTATCATATTTTATGTTTTTTATGATTTTTAGATCATTTAATATAATATTTATTTCATAAATATCAATAATGAATTTTTTGACACAATTTATTTAAACTGATTTTAAAGACACCAATAAAAATTTCTAAATATAATATATACATTAAAATCACATATAATATTCTGTATCTATGTATAAAATTTGTGGGTCCCTACAAATCATACATAAAATATTACTTTAAGAGTTTTTTAAATAATTTATTTTATTTTTCTATTAATTGAATAAATATTATATTAGTGTTGTATAAGAATTTAAGGTAATTATTTAATCTCTAAAAATTGGAAATAAATAAACATGATAAAATAAAATATTTTATATTTCAAATAAAATTTTATAATAAAATTTTCTTTTATATTTATTCTCATAATAAAAATTTATAGTTATTAATGTCAAGAGAGTGACATTTTTGAAATTATTATTTTCTTAAATTAATATAAGGGTCCTAAGAAAATAATTATAGGAGTAAATGGGAATATATTCAAGAATTTTATAAAAATGTTTGAACTCCACCCATCAAAGAGGATAAATTCAAGTGTTAGGATCATTGTTTATTCATTAACATAATATTCTTAAATTTAATTACAAATTTACCCTTATTGCGGTGACAATTATTTACTAGGATTACTATTCATGACAAAAAAATATAAAAGAAACATATTTTAAAAATATGATACTCTTAATTAAAAATATGAAATTCATTTTACATTATTTAATTTCAATAAGTGGCATAAATTAATTTATGATCAAAATGAGAAATGAAATGAAAAACATTTTTTTAGAAAAATGCCTTTTAAGTATAATTGTTTACTAAACTAATCTATAAAATTGATTATAATGTACTTAATTAAATTGTTAATAATATAATAGAACTAACTTTACTTTGAAACCATTTTAAAAAAAAAATTTAAATTTTAAATTCTTGAAAGAAAAATACAATTTGTAATGAAAATCAGTATTTTTTTTATTCATCAGAATATCAATCTTTTTAAAAAAAATCCAAAAACATATTTGTAAGATAATTTCTAAATTCTGATTTAAAATTTTACATAAATTTTATAAATTAAAATTTCTTTATGTTTCAAAAATTAATTGTAATATTCACTCATAATAAAACTCATTATTTAAGAAAACATATTTTGAAGAGTAAAATATCTTCACTAAAAAATGAATCCTCATTTCCTAAACAATAATAAATAAAATTTTATTTATTAGGTTATTTATATATATTTCATAATGTATTTAATCCTATTCATACTCTCCAATTCAATGGTTAGGTTATAATCATCATATTTAAATAATAATATTTTATAGTTCATTTAAGATTGGTATTGTATGCTGTATACGCTATCAACAATATTTTTATTTAAAAATATCAGGGTGTTGCATCCCCTACCATTTAATATATTCAAACATTTCAATTTGAACTTGTGGTAAAAAACCAAGGGTTTTACATTTGTAAAATTCCTTTATAGAAAACACACTTTGTAAAAAGGGTTAATAAATCTTTCTCTTAAAAAGAGGGAAAGGGAAATACAATGGTCATATGGAATGACACTAAACCAGGTTTCCAAATATGATAAAATTAGTGGGAAGTGAAAATATTGATATAGAGGAGAAAACTAATTCCCAAATACTAATATAGAGTGCTATTGAACATGGTCAGGAGAAAGATAACAACTACAAAACTAGAAATATGTGATGTGTGAAAAGACCAATAATTCCTTGAAAATGATCATAATAGGATAAAATTTTTGTTTCAAGATTATTATCCTATAGTTGAGTAATTTATTTACTATATATACTAATAATAAAACTTTATTTAATTTCATGGGAAGTATAATTTTATCCTTAATGAATCTATACCACAATATCATACTTCTTTTAAATGATGAGTATTAAATAAGAATTTCTCATGCCTAAATCACTAAAATGAACTTATGACAGATCACATAGTCCATATAAGGATAAAAATATAGTCCTACTATCTTAAAATTTTATCTAAAACTGAAATAGATACCCGAAGGTAACGTAATGTCAAAAATCTATAATCCTTCATAAGAAGAAATAATATATTTTACCTCAAAATTTCCATAATAACACTAAAGGTTCAACTTAGATAATTTAACAAATAAATATCCCTATATCCTAATTAAACTTGATAACCTTAAAATTAAAGAATCCTTTAACCACAACTGTGATCTTATCTTTTAACATACATTCTAAAAATTTAATTTCATTATTACCAAATAATCATTCATGTCACCCACATGTTAAATCTAACGGTTACATATACTTAAACCCAATGAAAAATTAAAAAAATATCATTAATCCTCATGATAAATCATTATATGATATTATAATATAGTTAAATTCACACCAAAATGTCATCAATAAAATTTATATAGTCTCATGAAAGGGTATACATATCTTAATTATAAATATCTATGAAAATATATTCTTTTCAATAAATCACTTTTTAGCAATAATGATTATATATATCCCGTTATTGAATAGACTATAAAAAATAATATACTAACCCAAAGGTTTATTTAACCACATTATATTATTATTCAACAAACCCATTAAATGTTCCAAATCACCTCAAAATCTCATCAAAGATAAAATAAAAATGGGTATCTATGTAATTTAACTTGTGGAAAAAATAAACTTATAAACCCATGATGATATCCATAATGTTTAAGTTAACCGCACATGAAAACAAATATGCTTACAAAAATTAACACAATCCTTATTCCTTAAATAAAATCCCACACTACTTCCATAAGTCCAAAAATGAAATAAACATCATCAAAGATGACCTAAATCTACTTTTCATGGAATCGCTAACCAATTTCAATTTCACCCAAAATATCCCATTTACTTCTTCAATAACAATAATTAAATTTCCACTAAATAAATTTTATTGTTTTTTATACCTTTGAATATTTTTCTAAAAACTTAAAGGAATTCTACTATGGAACATTCCTTAGATTTATCATGATTCATATATCTAGAATATAACGTAATTATCATATCCCAATATATAAACTCATCAATCCAATCACTTTAAATATTAAGATAGCATAAGTTCTTCCTTGGTCTTGGAGTTAACCCTTAGATTATGGAATTGCATTGGGTACTGTCCAATTTCCCTACATATAATACATTGACCAATAAATTAGACTTTTTTATGAACTTAATATCCCTTCCTATACAGTTCATTTTTCCCAGACAATTCAATGATATATACAATTATTTTCCACACATAAAACATTTTAATGTTCCTTTGAAAAAATATAGAAGGCGTCCCTTTCCACATTTCTAACAGGAAGAAAATTGATATTTCTTTCTTCCATGATATCCATTGATCTAGGTCTCAAAAGACCATATCCATCCCTCTTTTATTTTTCCAAGAGTTGTTTAATGTCTTGGTTGTTGATAATATATCATGATAAATGATTATTCATAATCATAGTATCTTTCACTCTAACCATCATCTAATTTGGTTTCTCATAATCACTATATTTTCCATCACATTCATTGTTAAATTGATTACTCTAAGTTACATCCATTAAATAAAATCAAAAAGTGTATTATGAGAAACAATAATAATAGTAGGAAACCAAATAATCATGAAAATAATTTATAGGATGTAAAGACTCGGCAATTTCAAGGAATTTTTTTCTTAAATTCTTTGAAATTTTACGAGTCCACAGTTTCTAACGGCACCTAATTCTGAAGCCTGGTGTGCTCGAAATATTGTTATGATGTTTTTATTCGGGTACGTTCAGTAAACGTAAGTTCGGGTTTTTCTATCTTTTGAACCAATGCTCGGAATCAGAATCTGAGTACACCGATGAACTCGCAGTGCCGATATTCGTTTAATGGGACCTTTACCGTAGTTGCATTTTATTCTGGTTAAAAGTTAATTTATGGGAATTATTAATAAACTAAATAAAAATTATGTGTTACATTATTTTTCTAAGGGGTGGTTGTTTTCTCCAAAGAGGAGTTGGAGGGGGGGGGGGCACACCCCACATAACCTCCCAATAGAGGATATTGTGTGGTGGGGCCCACATAAGCACCAAACCCCACAACTCCCCTTGAACTCCCCATGTAACTCTATTTTAATTAAGGGAGTCTCTTAAACTTCTAACCCTCCCTTTTAAATTATAAAAACTATCCACCTCCCACTTTCTTTCATTAATTTGACAACACAACTAATTAATTAATTGAGCTCCATAATTAATTAATTAATTTGGGTGTTTGAATTTTGAAAACATTATGCCAACTTTAAATAAGTGAAGCTTTTCTTTTATTTGGGGTTGGCATAATCGTTAGAGAGACTTGGAGATTAGAGAGAGCCTTCTTCCCATGAAGAACACCATCCTCTCGTGATGAACGTTCCACGTCTTCAAAGAATGTGGAGCAACATCCTCTACCTTCTTCGACTGGAGCGAGGAAGGGAAGCACCATCGCCCCTGAAGTACACCAAGGGAATCATCCCGATATAGCTTCACCAAGCCCTACACCCTCCAAAATTGAAGGAATGACATCCGTCTTCCACAAAAACTATCTTCTGCGACTCGTCAACGTTCAACAACAAAAGATGAGGTAGGGGGTTTTGTATAATTTTAATTGAATAAAATTATACCCTCGTTCATGATGATTGCTTTGGATCATCTTAGGCCATTTGATATCGCCTTTCCCGGAGGGCGCGGGCCGAACAAACACGGCCCGACGACCCTCCGTTAATTCTTGTTTGCATTGACAATGGAGGTGGAGCCGGTAGGGCATGGTGTCGTCGCACCGCGCCAGATAAAGGAGGCTGCGACCATGCAGGCTGTGGCGATCGGAAGCGGCGACAACGACTGGAGGCGGCGGTGACCGGAGGCGGCGGCCATGCACCGTCCACGTTGCGAAAAACCGCGGCCTGGATCTGCGGACTGCTTGGGCTGAGCGAACCGACCGGCTTCGGCCGGCCGGACAAAACATACCTGGTGCCCGCATGCACCGCACGGTGGGGGAATCGCGGCCCGCAACCGAGTGCTGCTCGCTGGAGAACCAGCCGGACGCATGCCGGCCGGGCTGAAGACCCGCTGTGCCGATTGGCGCCGCGTGGGAGAGGCAGCGGCCCACTGTGTGGCCCACTCGTGATGGAAAAAATTGGCTAGCTTCGGCCGGCCGGGCAGGAAGAGGTGGTTCCCCTCAGCGCCACCGGGTGAACCAGACCGGCCCGATCTGCGGGCCGAGTCCTCGGATAGGCCTCTCCCCACCGGGCCGAGCCAACCCCTCAGCCGGGTTGGACCCACCAAACCGGGCCTGGCCAACCCACAACCGGGTCAGACCTGCCGAACCAGGTCGAGTCGACCCGCCAGCCCACTGGGCTTGACGGGTCAGGCCCGTTTCGCTTAAACATGAATAACTTCTAGACCGCACGTCCGATCGACGCACCGTCTACGGAACTGGGACCCTTGCGACGAGGTGGTCCTTTTGTGATACTCTATGTGAGTTTTGGACGACTTTGTAAAATGGCTAGGTTTGGATCAAGCGTAAATCCAACCAGGCCCCTAGAACAGAAAAGTCAATAACTCTCAGACCGAGAGTCTGATTGACGCACCGTCTGTCGCGTTGGGTACCTAATGATGAGACAGAACTTCAGGATACATCAACTCAGGACTTCATGATAGTTGATGTATCGACTAATTGGCTCAAGGAGCAGACCCTCTCGAAATCGAGTGTGCTGTTTCGGGAACCCTATGGCTGGCTGAGACTGATATGACTACTGTATCAGAATCTTACGTGGGTTTGACAGTGACGAATTCTGTACTAGGTTCCTCCATGGGTTCGACAACAGTGAATTCTGTACCACGATCCTATGTGGTTTTGACAACGATGACTAATGTACTGGAATCCTACATGGGTTCGATTGTGACGACTTATGTACCAGGATCCTTCGTGGGTTCGACAACAGCGACTTCTGTACGAGGACCCTACATGGGTTCGACGACGATGACTACATTACCGGAATCCTACGTGGGTTCGACAGTGATGACTTCTGTACCAGGATCCTTCGTGGGTTCGACAACAGTGACTTCTGTACCAGGATCCTATGTGGGTTCGACAACGATGACTACTGTACCAGAATCCTAAGTGGGTTTAATAGTGTTGACTTCTGTGCCAGGATCCTACGTGGGTTCGACAGTGCTGATATTGTTCCAGGATCCTACATGGTTTTGACAGAGGAGATGATTCAGAGGTTACATCTAATCATCTCTACCCCTCTTCATGAGTTGTATACCTGTGTGAGATGAGTCATGTCTTTCAACCACCATCAACGTGGTGATTGAATTTTTCTTCCTGTGTGAACTGGGTTGAGATTCGGATCGAGAGTCGGAGACAGGCTGAGATTGGTAACTTAGGTATATGTATGGGAATATACCTAAGTAGGGTTGGTTGTTACTTCATGGTTGTATCTTTGTTCTTTTGTTTATCCTCAGTAGATATTGTGATACCTTGCGGGTCTCGGGGTACCTACTGAGTATAATTATACTCACCCCTGTACGGGCTATGCCCGCACTTCGTCATGTTTGATGCAGACGACAGAGAGTGCTGATGGAGGCCGAGAGCGCCACGTCTGGACAGTGCCTGGAGGGGGACCTTGCGACGAGTCGACACAGGAAAGAGACTGATGGACATGAGTGCTGAGGTGGCCATCTGAACCTACCCTTTAGGTAGGAACCCCCAAAGGACAATCCAGGAGCTCCTCTTTACTTTCAGCTATTTGTCCCTTTTTACTTGTACTTGTTGTTCATTTGGGTTTGTATACTGGCCCATTTACTTTCCAATACAGTCTTTTGTATTCAATTTTACTAAGTGTTTAATTCTTGTTGCTTACTATGTTCTGTTTGTTTACTTTTATAAAGGAAATGCCTTCCTAGCTTAGGGATTTACGCCTTTAGTACTAGTCTCCAGCCCCTGGCCTATTGAAGATGGGATTGGGGTAGTCACAACATGGGCCCCGAGGATGGGTCGTGACATAGGATGTTTAAATAATGACAAATTCATTTGAATATAAGACACCACAGGTTTAACCTAGGTCATTAATTATCATTATATATCCAAATCCTTCATAATGATCCATAAGTAAAATTTGAATTAGCGCAATAATATCATCTAGAAGTATCAAACCTGGTGCACAATAAGAGAAGACTGGTCATGCACTAGAATGATGGCCATGATATAATCAACCAACTATTTTTAGGGTTATTAAACCCATACTAATCTATTCCAAAACCATATCTACTTATAGTTTCTAGATAAGGAACCCTATTTAATCTCTATCATACCCAAACTTTCGGATGTTATCCAACACATAGATTTTTCCTAAAATTCATTCATAGGGTTATATTCCCTAATTTATATTTTCCTAATTCTAATTCCCAAGGTTTTAACTAGAAATTCTCTAATTCATTCTATAAATACCCTAATTTTATTAACTCTGAGTCTATGCCACTACTAAATAATAGGCCCTTAGTAGTGCTGACCTTTATCAGTGCTAGAAAAAAGAACTAATAAAGGTGCCTTTTATCAAAGCTAAAACAAGCACTAATAAAGGGTATCATTTTTAGCATTTTTTAGCCCTGATAAAAGGTACCCTTTATCAGTGATTTTTTAACATACATTAAGGGAACCTTTTATCAGTGCATCACATTTAGCACTAATAAAAGTTACCCTTTATCGACACTTTATTTTTAGAATTAATAAATGGATCATTTATCAGTGCTTTTTTGCACTGATTAATGTCTGAATAAAATGAAATAATTAAATAAAAAAATATAAAAATGAGTTTATTAAAAAATATTAAAAATGTTATTAATAAAATAATTATTTATGTAAATTAATATATTTAATATAATATATATAAATTATATATACTAATAAATAGTATATATTAAATATATATAAGTGTGTGTGTGTTAGTAAAATGAAAATTAAACAAATAAAAATAAAAATAATTAAATTGAGAAAAATATGAAACATTTTTTTAATTAAATAATTATTGATAATGTTAATAAATAGTATATATTAATTATATATATGTGTGTGTGAATGTTTATTAATATAATTTATATAATACAAAATATTTATTCTTTACATGAAATAGTCATATATTTAGTGAATAATGGTTCATAATTAAAAATTAATATGACTTAAAAATACTGACTAATTACATCGAGTAATAGAAAAAATTGAATGTCGTTTGATTTTTCAATGTAATATAGATCAAACGTGTTTTATATTAATTGAAAATATACATAATTAATGCATTTTTATATATAACACACACACAAATATATTTACATAATTAATGAAATCTTATAGAGAAACACATACACCTAATATTTATGTAATTTATTCAAATTTGATTATTCACTTTAGAATTTCATTATAACATGATAAATTCAATATATCATGTCTTTAATCATGATAAATTTTATTTCTTAATATTTAATTTTATTACATTTTTTTATCAATTCATTTTTAATATGTTTTTTTATTTTTGTGTGAATTTAATCAATTTGTATTATTTATTACACACACACACACCATGTTTTAATATTTTCAATATTTTTCATTATTATTTGAATAAATTTCCATGCATTCCTAATAATTTATATTTAATTATCAAAACTTATCCATTTTTTTGATATTGTTAAAGCGTACTTATTTTTAATTATTCAATTTCTCTCATTATTAACATGCATGCTATTAAGATTAAATATTCATTTATAATGTAAAAAATATATTTTTATAAAAATATTTATTAATAAATACATTTTTATATTTATATTTTCTATATTTATACATTTATGAATTTATAATTATAAATATTTTAATATTTTTTTAAAAATATTTATATAATTATAAATAAATAATTATATTTATTTAAATAATTATAAAATCATAATAAATTTATTTAAATAGTGACTAATTTTAATATATTTATATTAATATGTTTTTATTAAATATATATATATATATAATTATATATATAATGATATTAATATTATTATTAAAAAACGTATTTATATAATTATAAATAAATAATCATATATATTTTGATAATTATAAAATTATAACAAAGTTATTTATATAATGACTATATTTACTATATTTATATTTACATTTATTTATTATATATATAATTATATAAATATATATAATGGAACAAATATAATTTTTAAAAAACATATTTATATAATTATAAATGAATAATTATATATTGAAATAATTATAAAATTATAAAAGATACATTTAAATAAAGAGTATAACTAATTTATTTATATTTATATAAATTTATTAAATATACATATAATTATATAAATATATTAAAAAAATAATATATATAATTATAATTATAAATCCTTTATCTACGCTAATTAATTCAGCACTGATATAGGGGTTCATTTTCAGCATTTTCTTGGAAGATCCAAGAAACGTGTCTTAATCTATTTAAATAACCCAAACATATCACAAAATCATTGCAATATCTGAAGTTTTGCAAAAAATCCACCATCTTCCGGTGCAACTTCTCAGTGAATCGATACTCTAATCAAGTCTTGAATCAATCATTGAACAATTACAATGCTCAAATCCGTGGATCGAATGATTCAAGGGTCGAAGTAATCCAAGGATTGAACATTTTACCAGTTTTTGATATCTCTACTTTCTATTAGATGATTCAATGCTTCAATCCAAGGTATGTTATCTTCTCCTCCTCCTCATCACTCATTGATTTATTATTTGGTGATATATATATATTTTTGTTTTTTATCATCATTCTTTCTTTACAATCGATATATCCGTGTAGTGAACAATGTTTATTGGGAATGTTTTGTTGAAAGGAAATTGGGTTGTCAACGCTTGAGTAATAGGTGTGGAGTAGCATCTATCCCAAAATATTATCCCACTCTATTGAGTTTCCAAGTGATATTGGGAATAATATTTTAATTGTTAATTATTTTATCCATCCATTTGAGCTTAGACATATACCGTTCACATTCTATATATTTTATAGAATAACATGAATTTTTATATCCAATTTATTTTTATTAAACAGAACATTTTATAGAGATAAGGATCCTTATCAAACATGTATTCACTACAAGCCAGCATCTTTTCATGGAAATATGAGACTAATTATACGTAGGATTGGGTGAAGAAAATTTAGAGGATCTTTGACACCCTCAATATTCCACTTTCAATTAAGTTGAAATGTGTTGCCTTTTTACTTGAATGTCCTTTCTAAATACTATGTGATATAATGGTCCATGCTAAATTAAATTAAAATATATAATGGGAAGACTACTTCTTGGAAGGTCCATATTCCTTTGAACCTTACAAAATATCATCCAGATATTTCAATTAAAACATGTGAGTAAGTTGAGAGAGAACTCAAATTTGAAGATTTCTAGTAAAATCAGATTTCCACATTCACCTAAAATATCATATCCCAGAGTAAGTCTCACTAAGGGATGGCCAACAGTTATTTCATTTAAATATATAATTTATTTTTTAAATTTTTTAACAATCTCCACATTCTAGTTAGTAAGAATTATACATCAATTTTATCTTTTAATAAACAAAATCTCAATAAACCATTTTTAAATAATTATTTAAATGTATCATTATCTAATATGATCAATTTTTTACTTCCAAAAATCAATTTCCCCTTCAAACAAAATTATTAAAAAAATTTAACGACCCCAATTTATAATATATTTTGGCTAGTTTTTTATACCATTGAAAAATAATTTCCATCATTTTAATGATAACCCACTCATTAATAATTCTTAAAAATAAATTTATTTCCTTTATCACACATCTAATAAACATTGTGTATTTTTTACATTAAACCAACAAAAAATCGGTAATTATTTGGCATTTTTTATTTACAAAATATTTTAAGAGAAAAAAATTATTTTAAGAGATCGACCATTTCTAAAATAATAAGTACCCTTTAAAAATTTTAAAAATATTTAATTATATCAATTTACATATTATGTGAGATAAAAAACCAATATTTAATATGAAATGATGTTTCTTTTTTAAAACATTTAGAGTGACATCAATTATAAATTCCTTTTACATTGCATTATTTTTCATATAATACATTTCTAATTATTTATTCACATTCATTTATGTTTTTATAAAATCTGGAAAATCCTTCATAAAATGTTTTAATTTTTCACATGTTTAATAAACTTCATTCAATGGTTGAAATTAATCATCCAATTTTACTTATGAGTATTCATTTCACTTCAAAACTGTTTTTGTAATAGTGGGACATCTCGCATTTAACTTGGACCCTATCTTCCATAATTACTATTATTTATTTAATTATGACAAAAATTTTATACTCTCTTCCCAATATCACCATAGAACCCATAATGGAAATTTAAATGAAATTTCATTATAAATAATACTCTTTGTTTATCGGAAAATAACTCTTGTTTTCAACAACTCCAAACATAATTCTTGAATCATTTTATCAACTATGAATTTTTAGATATCTAAAAAATCTATCATTATTAGGTATATTATTTTCCTAAAATTATTTTTTACATTCCTTATTTATTGTTAATTAAAATTATATTTTTTAAATGTTATAAAAAATTTGATATACCATTAATATTCAAGGTAATAATTCCTTAAGTTGTTACATCACTTGGTCCAAAAAAAGAATAGAGGTTGTCAAATTCTATAAATGTTGTAATAATTATTAGAAATTATTTTTTGGGTATTCATCATTTTAGGAATACATAAATTTGTTCCACCCTAGGAATTTATGATTACCATCCATGTATATGAAATAAATATTTATTTATTAAAATTTTTATCAAAAAAAAATTATATCTTCTAGTAGATTAAATGATAGTATATCATTATTGTTTATCATATTTGGGTTTCTTATTACTCCTTAATTTCAATAATTATATTTTCATTTTTAGAGGATTTAAGAAAGAATTGATGGATTATTTTAATATAGGTATAATTAGTCTTATTTAGAGGATTGAAAATATTCAAATTTTTATTTCTCCTATAAATATAGAATTTATAGAGGCCTCAAAGATTCATATATCATAACATGTCCTCTAAGAGGCACCATTAATCATATAGAATAATGTTTATTAACCCCTAATATCACATTCAATAGTCTAAGAGTTAATAAATATTTCCAATGGTTTAATTGCCATAAATGTGAGTCATTACCCCTTTTATATAACACAATTCAGTACAACTGTCTTCCGCATCAGCTTTATCTACCAAAAAATTATTATTTAAATATATTTCTTGAGATTTATCCTTCATTTATTTTATGTTTCTTGTACTACCCTGAGAAATATTCATCTGATGCATGACCACTTCTTATATTATTTCAGGAAAAATAGGTGAATGTCTACAAGAGATATAGTATGTATGTTAAACATAAAACAAAATGATAAATTTTCAGGAGATGAGTTGATGACGATGAAAGTTGTCTATAAGTTTCTCCTTTGAATGAATTTAGGGGATAAACACAACCATAATGGAGAAATTATTTTCTTAAATTCAATTACTCATTTTCCTCAGAGGATACTAAAATTCTTTGAAATAATCAAATTTTGGGTTTCCCTTATTAGAACCATCAACAAATTCCACTTTTTATAATTAATATCTTATGTGTATATATTTATTTATTATAAAAAATTAATATTTTATGAACCAAATACGATTGATATGAATATAAAATATATGTAAAATAATTGTTTGAAAAAAAATACTATGTAGGTGGAGTTAAAGAGTTCATAAATATTTCAATAGAGCATGAATATGACCCCTCTAAAATCGTTTATCTATGTTTATGTTGTTGTTATTGAAGACAAATTAGTCTGGAAGAGTTGGAAGAACATTTTATTTTTCATGGAATAGATCAGAGATATAAATGCTGGACAAAATATGGGGAAAAATGAACATGCACACCGACTGGGATTATACTGTGGTTTATGGATCATTTGAGATGAATACTAGTATAAATTATGATGTATATCTCATGCAATATATGATAATAACAATTGAATATGATCTTCGTGATTGTCCATAGTTGTTTGAGAAGTTAAATATCTATAATAAGAGACCATTTTATACCAATTGTACTAAATACCCAACATTTTCAACTGTATTGAAGTTATATAATTTCAAATCTAGAAGTAGATGGAGTGAAGCCAGATTTACATAGCTACTTGGTCTCCTGAATGATATTCTACTACAAAAAAGAACTACCATGTCAAACATACGACACTAAACTAATGTTATATTCAATGGGAATGATTTATATAAAAATACATGATTTAAAAAATGATTTCATATTGTTTCTTAAGGACCATGAATCACTCATAAAATTCTCTATGTGTGGTATGAATTGATAAAAGAAAAAAAATCATGCCCTTCAAAATCTGTAAGGAAATTTCTTATCATTCCATAGTTTAGATTACTATTTGAATGGTGGGAAACCATGAGATAATTAACATGACATACAGATACATGGATTAAATATGGGAACCTACAACATGTATTAGATTATCCTTAGTAAAAGAAAAATAATTTTGAGTTTCTCAAATTTGGAAATGAGATGACAAAATGTCACATTTCTTTATTTAGAGACATAATAAATCATTTTGGTGTATAAAGTAGTACTCATAGTATATGACCCATCATGTTTGTAATTTATAACATTCCACCATGGTTATGCATGATGCGAAAATAAATTATGTTGCCTTTACTTATATTTGAACAAAAAAATGATTAATGATATTGATGTATATTTAGATCCATTGATCAAAAATCTGAAATTAATGTCATATAAAAGTGTTACATTTCATGATTCTCGTAGTAGTGAAGAATTAAAATTGAGGACCATGTTGTACAAGATGATAAATGAATTCCCCACTTATGAAAATTTACCAAGATGTAGCATTAAAGGAAAATTGGGGTGTACCATTTATAAAAAACACACACACTCAATTTAGTTGAAACATTCCTCAAAGCCTATGTTTTTAAAAAATTATAAATTTTCCCTCAATGAAACAAATACTGATCTTGGATGATATCATTCTATGGAAATATCGAACAAGGTAAAACACCATCTCCAGTATTGGGTGAAAAACTACTCGATAAAGTAAAATATATTGACACTCGTTTTGGTAATCCATTTTTGAAAAACCTAATGAAATAAGGTTTGAAGAAGAGATCAATTTTATTTTAATTAGTGTATTGAAATTTTTTTCATGTCAGAAATTTTCTTGATATCACGCATATAGAAAAAAATGTATCTGAAAATGTTGTTGGCATGTTACTAAATATTCTTGAAAAAATTAAAGACAACTTCAAGGATAGGATGGAAATGATTGAAAGGGGGATAAGGGATTATTTGGATCTAACTAAGGGTAAAATGTGGAGCTTTCTTCTTCTAGAAGATTACACTCTATCTGGATATAAAGAATTGGTTTTTTTTCTTTTTTAATTAATTATGTAAAAGTTATAATGAGATATTTATAAAATATTAAGAATGTAATATCATTGAATATATTTAATTTATAATAAATAAAATCACACCAAATTCATTTTGTGACGTAAGATTTGATGTTTTTTTCATTTTATTGCATTCTACCTCAAAATGTACAACATAAATTAACCAAACTCTATTTCTTTTTCAAAGTTGTATACAATAATGTTATAGACCAGATAATGTTTCCAATCATGAAAAAGTAAGTTTCAGTCATATTATGGGAATTTGATATGTTTTTCCCACCATAATTATTTTATATAATGGTATAGATGATTGTTCACTTGGTTAGAAAGGTTCAACTATGTGGTCCTTTCTGCTGCAGATGGATGTACCCCATTAAATTTCATATGAAGATTTTAAAAGGGTATGTCAAGAATAAAATTCATCCAAGAAGGTTTCATTGTAGAATGATATATTATTACAGATGATATTGAATTCTGTATAAATTACCTTTTAGATGTTTATAGCATCAGTCTCCAAAGTCTTGTCATAGTGAATGCATTACGGGCGAATGTATTTTTGGAAGATTTTTTGGTACAATTACCTTGTTAGAGTGGGACCAAGAAAACCTCTACATTTTACATAATAGTGAAGGTTTTATCCATACATTGAACCCACAATAAAATTATTATATATTTTAATCCATCAAGGAATGAATAGTGGATATTACATACACATAATCAATAGTTTATAGAATGGTTCTGATATCGAATTTAAAATGATCTATCTAAAAATCAAAATTCAATTTCTAAACAACTTTAATGGATAGCTAGGGTATTGGTTGAAAATGTTATATCATACACTAATTTTGTAATCAATAATTATATTTTCAATACAAAAGAACATGATGAATGAATTACGATGAAAAATAGTGGTGTTATTCTTATGGTGGAAGTGATTCACATATCTGGTTCCAAGGATAGAAATCAAATTTCTAAAAAAAATCCATATTTTGTAATTATCAAACTGATATTGGAGTTGGATTATATGACATTTCAAGTGATAATTTTCTATTTCAAATTGGTTGAAAATATGAGTGTAGTAAAAGTTGATAAAATGGGATTGAAGAAGGTGGAATATAGTGTGGACGGGGAAAAAGATGATTCATTCTTAATGAAATCACAAGGAGTTCAATTATTTTATGTATCAGATCTAGAAAACATGAATTCATCAATTTCATTTCTTGTGACTAAAGAAAAAGACGTCTTTGATTAAAATTAAATTAGGGATAAACCTTTAATTGGGATATTATAACAAGTTCATATCGGTCCTAACGTGGACGACATCTTGTATATTTGAGGGGACCATAAAGAGAGAATTAATATTTTCGATATAGGAACCAAATATCTAGAACCTTTAAAAAAATAAAGGTACTTCAATGATAATTTACAAGTGGGTTTTAATATAAAATGTTTTTTCTAATAATATTATATGTTCTCTACTGCATTAAAATAATATTAATAAAATATTGGACTACTCATACAAAAAAGTTATTCTGCACATGATGATGTTACTAATCCCTCTAAAGAATAATCTATAATGAAGGAAAGCCTTTGTTAATATGTTAAGGTAATGTTACAAAAATATTTCACTATTTTAGTAAATAATTATATAATGAAATATTGATTTAATTTTAATTATTCCCTATAGAGTTCATTTATTTTATAATATTTATATCCATATTTCATGCCTTTCTATAACAAAACATCAACATAATACTTCAACCTCTAAAACATTTCACACCTGTAGTGTTTCATTTATCACTTTCCTTCATGTTCTATCCACTACCTTTGTAAGAAGAGAAATGATGCTGCCTCTACTCAATCACAGAGGTAATATTTATGTTTTTATAATAAAATACATGTACATAGAATTAATTTATTGTTTCATATTTAGGTTTAATTTATTTTTTTAGTATTAATCATGCAATAATTATCCATTTATACATTTGGATTCTTTTGTTGGAGTTGGGGTTTTTACCATATTTAATGCATTTCCACACCCAAACTTCCAATAACATCTTCCCCCACAAAGCCTTTTTACCCCCATAGTGTTTCAATTTATCACAATCCTTAAATTTCCCTACACAGCTCAATCAAAGTGGAAATATTTATGTTGGCATAGTAAAATCATTGTCCATGGAATTTTTTTATTTTTTTATATTTATGTTTAACTCATTTCTTGTTAGAATTACTCATATAATAATTGTTTTCTGATATATGTGGATTAATTTGTTCGAGTTGGGATGGTTTATTTGAAGCTTCACATGATCAGGAGAGATTAAACATTGAACTCACAATTGAGATAATGACAATAAGGAAATGAACCAAGAATGCATACAACCATCATGAGAAGGTGAATTCCTATTACTTATTTAATTAATTTTTTTTTCATTTTCTCCACTATTTTTATGTTAATTTCCTTATCATTTTTATCCAATACTTATTTAGTTTTTCTGAAAGATATTTTATGAAGTCATATTTTTCGTTCAGATATCTACAACAAGTCACAAATGTAATAAAACGTTCCTTTATTACAAATTTTCCATAACTTCCATTTCTTTTATTTGTTGAATTGTAACAATGCATATTAATTCAATGATCTTAGCTGAAAATTATTTTTCAGCTAATAATGTTAGGTCGATATGCAGTGTTGGAAGTCCAAAAAATAAATCCAATAGAAATCATGGAGAATTAGTAATTGGGGATTTTACTTGAGACTTTTTGATGTATTGGAATCAATCACCCCTCAATCTGACAAATGGTGTGACCAGTATGACTCCAATTGATTGTTTTTATTTAAAATTGACATTAATTTTAGTAAAAAAGACAACTGGAATACTCAAAACTGAGAAAAAATATTCATTTTGTTTTGATACTATAATATAATGATCCATAAGTTATTTTTGTTGTGTTGGAATTAGTCGCACCTCAATTTGACACACGAAGTGCCTGATATGACTCAAAGTATCTGTTATGAGTTTAAAATTGACAGTTTAGTTCAAAAAGATTCACTCACTATAAAATAATAAAACATGATTAGATGGTCTTTATAATTTAGGAAAAAATTCCAAAATCATTTATGATTATTGGGAATTAGTGTCACATTAAACTAATACAGGACGTGATAGGTATCACTCTTGTGCGTGTTTCTAGTTTGAAGTGAAATTTTTGTAAAAAAGATAAGTGAAGTACTCAAAATAGATCAAACTATTTCATATTATTATGACAATTTAGTTAAATAATCCATAAGTAATTTGATACGTGTATGAATTATCCACACCTCAATCAGACGCATGGTGTGACCGCTATGACTCAAGGGTATCTTTTTATTTAGAATTGACATCAATTTTATTAAAAAAGACATATTACCAACTAAAAAAAGAAAATTATTATTATTTATTTTTGTAGTATATTAAAAAAATCGATAAGTCATTTGTGACATGTAGGAATCAGTTGTACCTCAATATGTTACACGATGTTCCCATTATAACTCAAAGTGTTCATTAACAGTGTAAAATTGACATTTTAGTTCAAATAGTGGAACTCATTTAAAACCAATAAAATGTGAATATATTATTTTGAAAATTTTGGAAAAGTATTCATAATTAATTTTTGAAATGTAGGGATTAATTTCACATCAAACTGATAAATGATGTTATCGGTATGAGTGAAATTGTGTATTTTAAGTTTAAAATGAAATTTTAGAAAATAAGAAAATTAATATACCCAAGAGGAAGGAAATGAATTTGTATTGTATTTATAAATTATTAAAATTATCCATAAGTAATTTAGGGCATGTAAGAATCATCTTCATCTCAATCTGATACAGGGTGTGACTGATGTGACTTTAAGTGTTTATTTTTATTTAAAATTGACATCAATTTCAGTAAAAATGAGAAATGGCATACTCAAAATTAAAAAAAACGCATTCAAATTATTTTGATACCTTAAGAAAAATATTCATAATTCATTTAAGATATGTAAGATTTATAATGACCACAATTCAATGAATAATGTGACAGGTATGACTCCTAATGCGTCGATTTATTCAAAATTGAAATCAATTTTACTAAAAAAGGCAACTAATACATTGAAAAGTAAGTAAATGAATTAATATTTTTTAAAACTTTATAAAAATGATCCATAAGTCAGTTTCTAAGTGAATTAATTATGTTAACTTCAATACATTACACAATGTCCGATGTATGACTCAATGTTTGTGTTCCCAATTTAAAATGAAATTATAGTAAAAAACACTAGTAACATACTCAAAATGGATAAAAACATTAGGATTGGTTTTATACTTTATAAAGATGATTCAAAGGTCATTTGGGACATGTAGAAATTTGCTTCACATTAATCCAATGTACCATGTGACTGGAATAACTCCAAGTGCATCTTTTTATTCGAAATTGGCATCAATATTAGTAATAAAATAAATAATATACTCAAAATATAGAAAAAAACAATAATATAGTTTTGATAAATTAGGAAAATGATCCATAATACATTTGATACATGTCAAAATTAGCTGCACCTGAATATGACGCATGGTGTGACCGATATGACTCCAATTGGGTCTTTTTATTTAAAATTGAAATCCATTTTAGTAAAAAAGAATACTGACTGATAATTTTTTTGAATATTTTATTGATAATAAAAAAAATTCTTCATATTGTGTTAAATATATTTATTTATAAAATATTTTGGATTAAATCATTCACTTGAAAATTTGATGAAAATTCTTGTTTTAACCATTAAAAATTCACTGTAATATTTTGAACATAAATAATATTATTTTAATTATTTGAAGATAATATTTTTAAAATGTGTTTCAAACTTAATTTGACACAACTTTTATTCAGGACATATGAGCTAAATCGTGCATTTGGTTGGAGAAAATGGGCCATGAAGTCAAAGTTGGGATGGACTCACAAGATTGGACATCCGTTCTATATTTGGGACCTAACATCTACATCCATTCTTTGATTGGGACCAAATATTGAGATGAGATATAGGAAAAAATATTTATCACAAATCATCATTCTGGAAGGACTGATGTTTCGCATGTTTTGAAGGTCAAACAGGCGGTGCAACCTAGAATAAAATGTTTGGACGAATTTCCCCATTAACACTTGAAACCAATTGAAACCTATCCTCCCCTCCACTTAATAAATTGGTGTTTTTTTCATTTGGAGGGGTTGGGATATGAATTGTGATATTTAAGGAAAATGATAATTAGGTTTACTTTATTTCTACAGGCATTTGAAGATGGATATCATTTGAATCTGGGATCCCATCATCGAAGCCTTATTCTTCTTCTTCACTTCGTAATATTGTTTTGATTTCAATAAACTCGTAGTTTATCTTCCATTTATTCTGTTATTTTCAATTTTATTCTTCTATTATCCTTCCTATTTGGTCTGGAATTAAAGAGTAGAAAAAATATTGGGTTATACCCTTTCAAAACCCTTGCAAATTCAAAATTCTTTTACGATGACTACACCACCCATGGAAGAGTAGTTCTTTTTAGTAACCAGTCTACCTATTAACCTCTTCATTAATTTATTTTTAAGAAAATACATACATAAATTCGCTTAAAATGGCATATGAATTTAGTGTTTAATTTAATTGAACCTAATAATGAAATTGAACAATTGACATAAAAACACGCAGGGTTGAGATTTTTTTAAATTGTGAGAGCACAAACTTAATCGGTAAAACCAAATAACACAAGATAAATTTGTAGAGTTAAAATATAACAACTAAAATCCATTCATACTTATTTACAGAATGGATTTATACCTTAATTTACAACATACCATAAGGTAGTTTTAGAACAACAATCGAAGCAGGGTTCTGCGATTGCATGTTCTGAAGCTGGCATAGGGTTTAACTCTTTTCATCATTGTGGTAATGTTAAATCTCATAGGGTAAGAAGATTAAAAAATTATGGGATCATAATTAAGTGGATGTTAATTTAAATTATAATTATCAATAATTAAGTGAATAGGTATAGTTATATTGATTGCGTCTTTTATATATTTTCTAAAAAATATCTCCTCATTGTGTTTTATTAATCAAATTTCATTCCAGAAACAAAAAAAATACAATCTTCTTATAGAATACTTCTTCTTGTTGTTTTATAAACATTAAAAACCCCCATCCTCTTAAGTTTTTTATTTTATTTTCAAATTGTTTTAATATTGTTTTTAAAATACATTATCCTTTTAGAGACAACCTTGGTCAGCCACCCTGCTGCACCTAAATAACCTAAAACAGAATATCAATTGAGAGCACCCACGACAGTGCCTTTCACTGACCATCTCTAAAATAAGAAAGCTCATTTATCATGTTTTTATTCTTTTTAAAATGATCCCTATGTAATTTTTTATTTTTAGGAATCAGAATCACCTCAATCCAAATCATGATGAGTTAGGTTTGACTCAAAGTGTCTGTTATCAGTTTAAAATCGACATTTTAGATCATAAAGAGTAACTAACTGAAAACTAATAAAACAAACTCTAGTTTAATTGATAATTTAGGATAAAAATTATCAAATAATTTATAATAACTATGAATTATTCTATCATTAAAATAATACATGATGTGGTTGGAATGAGAAAAAGTGTGTGTTTCTAGTTTAAAATATCATTTTAGTAAAAATGAAAGCTGACATACTCAAACCTGAGAAAACACATTAGAATTGTTTTTATAGTTTGGTAAAATGATATATATGTAATTGAAGATGTTTAGGAATTATTCAAACCTTAATCTGACACACAGTGTTATTGGTATCACTCCAATTTCATCTTTTTATTTAAAATTAATATCAATTTTTTGTAAAAAAGAAAATCGACCTACTCAAAAACAAGAAAACATATTCATATTATTTTAATGCAATTTAAAAATTATTCATATGTTATTTTTGACATATATTAATTATCTACAACTCCATCGATACATGATGTGTCTGGTATGACTCAAAGTGTCTGTTATAAGTTTAAATTCGACATTTTAGTTCAAAAAGTATCACTCATTGAAAACTGAGAAAATGAACTAAGATTGTATTAATAATTTATGAAAATTATTATAAAATAATTTTCGAAATTTAAAAAATAATCTGACATAAATAATATACAATATGTTACCATTATGATCAAAAGTCCATGTTTTCAGTTTAAAATGGTTTTTTAGTAAAAAAAGACAAGTGACATACTCAAAACTGAGAAAACACATTCAGATTTTTTGATACTTTAAGAAAATGATCCATAAGTTATTTATGATGATTATGAATCCTTCTAACCTCAATATTATGAATGGTGTAACTGATATAGGTCCAAGTATGTATTTTTATTTAAAATTGTCAAAATTTTTAGTAAAAACAAAAAACCGACCTACTCAAAACTGACCAACACATTGTTATTGTATTTATAATTTAATAAAATGATCCATAATTCATTTTTTATGTATAGTAATCATACACACCTCAATATGATATATGATGTTCCCAGTATGACTCAAACTGTTTGTTATCTATTTTAATCTGACATTTTAGTTCAAAAAGTGTCACTCTCTTAAAACCATGAAAAATCACTAATATTGTATTGATAATTTAGAAAAATGAATAATAAATTATTTTTCACATTTATGAACAAGTATCACATAAAATTTATACAAAATGTGGCCGTTATGATTAAAATTGTGCGCTTCTAATTTAAAATGAAATTTTTGTAAAAAAAGACCAGTGACATACTGGAAACCAAGAAAAAACATTTGGATTGTTTTGATACTTTTTAAAATGATTCATAAGTCATTTGGGGAGTTTAGGAATCAAATTCACCTCAATCCGACTCACAGTGTGACCGGTATGACTCCAAGTGTATCTTTTCAATATATAATGTTTATTTTAGTTTAAAATAAACATAACATCTCCAAAACTAAGAACATGAACCTATATTGTTTTCTCATCATTATTTATAATATTAATTAATTATTTTACTTATAATATTTATCTTATACATATTTAAATAATTTTCATAAAGATAATTCTTGAAAAAAACATGAAATAGTGTGATGTTCTAAAATCAACCACAACTCAATCTGATACACATTGTTCCTAGATTTAATAGAAGTTTAGTTTAATGGTAAGACTTTATATTAATTTTTTATTTATATTATTATTAATATAATATTTTTTTTATATAGGTGCATTATTTGTTTCAATAATCAGTAGTTTTTTCAGCAATAACATGATTCAGAGATAGGATAAAAATACAAAAGAACATTGATGTTTTTTAATATATATAATAATTTTTAATAATATAATTGTATAAACTAATTCCTGAAATGTCTATGATATAGTATTCTTTCTTGTATTTGTGTTGTAAATTTCATTTTATTTAAATTCTATATTGGTACTTGATTTTGTTGATATTAGGTGGTATTTGTGGTTTTGTGGTTTGATTTTACAGCACACTACATTGGTGCAGTCATGTGATGTTATAACACACTATAGTACAATCCTTTATTATAATTTTTTAGCAATAATAAAATCATTGGTCTTTTTATCTGGCTTTGGTAGTCAGTGCTTCTATAGCGCTCATAAAGGCCATTTTAGCATTGTTAAGGAACATATTTTTTTGTAGTTTAGTTACTTTATTAAAATAGAACTAGATATAATAATTCTAATCTTGAATAACCAAATAGTGTATTATTCTTGGTAAACTAGATAAATAATTGAATGTGACATTACATCTAAAATCATAAAATACAAAACATAGTGAATGTAAATATTCTATTTCCTTGAACTCCTTGAAAGATTACATCTTCACATCATAGGGAAATGAAACAAAATATGGGTGAGATCAAATTCTTAGTAAGGGTTATGTATAGTATAAGATATCATGATTAAATAAGGAGTTATCAATATGGAAATCAAAATAAATGAAAACCAAATTAATTTAATCAATAAATTGATAAAGGAGAATAATATGGCATAAGTAAATAAATATAAAATGATGTAATTTAAATAATCTCACAGGATTGAAATTGATCCATGGATATTATTCAAAATATTTAAATGGGAATTAATTAATACTTTCATAATGATGTAATTCATAATTTCAGACATCTGAAACACACCATTGAGGCCTCGTGCCAAGAAAATTTAAATTATGAGTAGATATACACTAAAAACTCATTTAAAAATGCTAGGAATATTGGTTTTCTCATGGATAAAACCAATTAATTGAGGAATTATTTAATTCTAGGACCCACCTATCACTTAATATGTCCATTTAATTTAACATTTGAATAAAAAATAAAACTTTGTCAACAATCCATAAAAAACAACAACTTGTATTATAGAATGAACTAGTATATGGGATTTCAATACATTCCCCTGTCAAATTGATCATAAAAAATACATATAAAAATTTAGGATGGTATCATTTCAACATATACCTAGTTTTCTATAATTAAAATAAAGTGTTATCATCAATTATGAAAACAAAACCAATACAATATCACTAAAAACATTCTTAAAGAAAACTCTATTTTCTCTTTGAAATTCTATTTGAAAAAATAAAAAATTCCAATAATATTATAAAAAAATTATTTAAAAATTTATGAAAACTTTTAACGTAAGATTAAAATAATTGAGTAGTCATGGTGGTGGAAAATTCCATTCATGTTGTATAAGTTAAAAAATATTCCTTTCACACTTTTGTAAGAAAAATAAAAAGGTACCACATTCAAGAAAAAGAAGGAATATTCCTTCTAATTTTTTTTAAATTAAAAAGTGGGTAAAATTTTATTTAATAAATAATCTTAGAACAATAAAAACGTTTTTTAAAAACATTTAAAAGAAAATAATAATATGAAAGAAAAATATTCCCAAATGAGTAGAAAAATAAAGTCACTTTTACTTAAAAACATTATTTCAGTATCTTGAGTACATAAAGATAAAAAAGTAAAACTTATAATTTATAGAAACTACTAAATGATAATAAAATATATTTTTTTTATGATATAATGATCAAATAATTCCCCCAACAGATACATTAATATAAACAATCCCAAAAAATGATGAGATTGTGAAATAAACCTGTATCACTTTAGTAATATTTGAATAATAAACCTCCTGGAAGAGATAAAACAAAATGAAATTTAAAATAACCTAAATAAAAATTATATAATTATATACCATTTAAAATTTTATGTATATACACCATAAAAAATAAAATAGGTGCATAACATCACATATGTCCCAAATAACATAATTTGAGATGAAGAGCCTTGGACTCAGGTCTGACTTCCTTGGTTTGAGTTAGAAATAACTTTATAATAAATATATATTTATTAAACATATATTATTTATCCTTACTTATATATATCATTCCATTTATTGTTATATTATATTCTTTATCATCCATTTATTAACAATGCTTTAATAAAATCACTTTTCTAGGTAATAACTAGTTTATTTTTCATGTATATTTTGATTCGGTGGTTTTTTTTAATATACTTTGATAATTTTAACATAATATAAATAATTTTTAATAATATTATAATTATCATATATATTAATTAAATCTATCCTTATTACTATCCCTGAAAAGAATAAATGAAAAATCAATCACATCGCTTTATGGAAGAGGTAGTTTACACGTAATCTAGAGTGACATTGTCATTCTCTAATGGATTGGAAGGTAAAAAGGTATATATTATATCATAATTAAAGAATAATATTACTATCATGAATACATAAACATTAACTATTTCCATATTTATAACCATCCAAGTAATATGGTGATGAAAAATTAATTACACTACTACACGGAGATGGAAAGCCATACGTACACATGAGCGATGTTGTCTCTTTTCAAAGGATAGAAAAGAGATTAAAAATGGTTATAAAATAATTATAACAATATCTCAATATATTTATAATAATTTAGTTCTTATTTTATAATGGTTATAAAATATTTATAGGAATTTCAGGAATAAATAATTTTAAAGAGTTGATAAAGATCATTACCACTTCTTCGAAAGAGATCCTTTAGTTCTTATCCTCAGGGACCTAGGGTTGGTATTTTATGAATAAAAAAACCTCCATAAATTGTATAAGGATTTTTAGAAGAGTTATTGGTATGTTTTACTCAATATAAGAGTCTTTAGACTGTGTATACAAGAGAGGAGAGGTTTTAACTTTTATAGTGAATGAAATGACACAGATAGAATTAATAAAAATATTTAATTATAATAAATTATGTTTCTTTTGAAAGTGGAATAATGTTATAAGGCCCCAGCCTTAAACCTTACTTAATCTCGAGTTATTACAAGATTACACATTGAAGATCTTTTCAGGTTTAGAGTTTTAGAGAATTAGATCATAAAACTTGCATTACATTCCACATTTAAACAAAGTGGTTACATAAAAGATAGTATTCATTTTTTCCCATCAACGGAAACATATTTAAAAATAAAGCATGGATTCTTTCATGACACTTTCTTGACACTATCATCATATCATGTACCTTTCCCTTGACCTGTGAAAAACATTTCAAAAAAAAACTTGGTATGAGCATAAAAAGCTCAGTAAGGGTTATAAAAATATGGAAAGGAAACATGAGTTCATATATACAAAAGAATGAAATCATACTTTACCCATAAAACATAGGCGTATCAAATCATGAATAAATCATAGAAATCATAAGAAAAAAAAGGTAACTTGAGGCATTCACAACATTCTTAGGTAGGGAGTAACCCTCTTGGTTACGTTTAGAATACCCACCACATTATATTCCCTAAATCTCTTCGGAGAAACCTTAACGTTTCACTCCTTCGCATTACCCAATGCATTGGAGAGCTATATCGGGCTCACCCACCCTTAGTTTATCACAGAACCACCCGTCTTCATAATAATGCCCAAGAACCATAACATAATCGTATCACATAAAACATGCATAAAGGAAACATAACATTTCCACTTTTCAATCATAAGAAATCAATACAACACATTGATATAAAAACATTATGAAAACCATTTTCAATACCAAAATAAAAGAAAAGTAAAAAATGTTATTTATTTTTCTTTAAAAAAAGGTATGGCTTGTAGAGGAAGTTGAAACTCAAATAATGTTCACGGCGGTGGAGAAGTCATTATCGTCACATACGTACGACAAAAACATTCCCTTTTGTCGTTTAGTAAAATGCTTCGTATAAAAAAGATTCCTTTTGGATAAACGTAAAATTCAAAGGGGTTTATACACCATATAAAAGAAGTTTGTGTATAAAACAAAATATGCCTCAATGAATGGAGATTGAGACGAAGTCCCTTACAAAGATGGTATCCTTGGATTAAGGATAAATCAATTACATAATTATGTGTGACAAACTAATACACCAAATGTAAGTGGATATTAAGTGTAAAAAAATCAGAGGTTATTCACACATATTCATAGAACGGCATATTCAAGGAGTACAAGCTTATCCCAAAGAATCAAAATTCGGTTAAGAAGTTCCCTCACAACAATTTGACAGCCTAACGGCGTCACTAAGAAATTCAGAAAATGAGTTGATGAGAGATAAAAAGGGTATCTCATCACTTGGACATAAAATTTAAATCAATAAGGATATAGAAGAACATAACCCAACATAATATTATGTTAATTAAAAGACATAACAAAAGATGTCTTTTAAAAAGAGGAGGGTGAAAGGTTCCCTTACCGACATGGGTATCTTTCGAAACATACACCCCGTGAAAGAAGGACAATACAACATTGATGTAAATACTCATAAATGAAAGTATATTACACAATTAGTAAAATAATGGGAAGTACATACACCACTCAAAGGAAATTGTGGCAAATGTAGCATAAATCTCACGGGAATAAAAGTTAGATGAAAAATCCCTTATGAAAACTCGGAAGCCTAACAGCGCCAATTAAAACATACAATAATGGATTGATGAGATAAAATAGGGTCTCTCATCATATTAACATAAAGTTTACAGAAAGAGGAATATAAAAGAACATCCCCCATCATAACAAAGAGGATCTTAAAAGAAGTGACATAAAGGAGAGTACTAAAAAAGAAAGAGAAAGGTTAGATCTCTTACGAAAATTCGGCAGCCTAACGACGCCACTCAAAACATCCAAAATGGATTGATGAAAGAGAATAGGGTATCTCATCATATGAACATAAAAATTACAGTAAGAGTAATATAAGAGAACATCCCAATCACAATAAAGATGAGATTAAAAGGAATGGCATAAAAGAGTGTACTTAAAAAGAAAGAGAGGAGTAGGATCCCTTACCTCGTGTCTGACTTGACTCGATCGTTCTTTAATATCATGAATAATAAACTTGAGTTAATTTATACTTCCTTAATAAACTTTTTAAAGTTCATTATTCCTTTTATATCACTTATTACCATGTCATGAACACTATGTTATTATTTAAGTTAATAATGGTCGTTTTAACGATCATTGGTACTTGAGTCAAAAAAATAAACTCTTTATAATTACAAGTTCTTCATGTGGTAAAATATGCATTATATCCAGAATTTTATTCATGATTTAGATATCATATATATAATATATATCCATTATATTCATTCATTTATAATATTACATAACATTTAGAGTTAAGAAATGAAATGCACCGTTCATGGAGACGGTAAGCCGTACGTAAGCATGAACGCTACTTCCATTTCTATTTCATATTTAATGGAATTAAAACATAATGATACATAATATTATTTTAATTCCAGTATGGTATCATATATAATATCATTAAATATATCCTTTATACGTAACACATATGGTATTAACGAATCAAATCACTTTGTGGGGGCGGTAGTCCGCACTTCTTAAAATGAAGATATCGCGTATACCCATAATGGAAGCCATAAAGGTATGCCATAAATGAAAAATAAAGAAGCTTAAGGAAAAGATAAAAATATTATATATCATATATAAATGTAGTGACATCATAATGGCCACCATGAAAGGTGTTAAGAGAAGATTGAACAATCATCGTTTCGTGAGGCAGTAATTCTCCATCCACAGAAATAGTATGTTCTTTAACCATTAGACGAAGTTTTGTGTAAGTGTAGCTCTAATAATTAACATAAAAACATCATATTATATTTAATATACTGGTTTTGTTACAAAATAATGGAATAAAAATAGTTTAGGGGGGTGGATAAACAAAAGAAAACAAAAGGGCTCAAGTGAAAACATTACCTTAAAATCGGGTAACTCCCTTTGGTTTGAGCTCAATGGCTTCCTTGGGAAGACTTATGACCAATGTGAGGATTATAAGAGTTATATAGGGATGTGGAGAGACAAAATGGGCAGGGGTTGGCCGAGACAAAGTCATTGGATGTGTGGGTAAGGAGGTAGAGGCGGGGGCCTTTTATAAGAGGAGAGGAGGGGCACTCTTGGAAAGTAAAGAAATGTTACTTTATTTTAGAATGAGTTTCGGATTTTAATGGTCCCACATTGATTTTTTTCTAGGATAAGGTGATAAGGGTTATAAATATAGCCATCCAATATGTTTTGGACATGTTTAGGTCTTAGATTTTACATTATCTTTCCATTTTATTTAAATCGTTAAATAATGAGGTCAGCACTGCATCATCATGATGTCATAAATAATTTATTTATTTAATGCCTATAAATTATTAAAAAAAATACTATGATGTAGGAAATCTTTTTATGTTTCCAATGACTATTTATAGTAAAAAATATGACTTTTATAACCCCATTTAAAAATTGTTTTAGTAAAACAACTCATGTTTGTGTCATTTTAATTTTAACATTAAATAAAAAGGTATTTATGTCATTTTCCAACCAAAGTGGCTCTATGGGGTCCCCAAGTTGACCCATGGATTTTCTTGGTCGGCCATGACTCATCCAATTAGGGTAGGACATGTGTCTAGGTCATTTCATATTATTAAAACATTATTTTTACCTTAAACTACACTAATTACCTCTAATCGCGATTAAAAACTTAATAAGTTACTATTCACCAAAAAATTATTTTAATCCCATTGAACCACATTTTACTTCTTAATGAAAACCATGTATGTCGGATTTTTTAAATTCAAAACACAAAGGTGGCAAAATTTCATTTAAACGGAAAATCAGTTTTTATAAGTACCACTTAGTGGTTTCACTACTCATCAAAAATTGAAGTTTTTCAGAAAATTACCAAAAGTTCACCCTAGGATATATTTGATATTACAAATTAAAAAATGATGTCTATTTTACAAAATTCAAATAATATATGTTTCATTAATTAATTTAATAATTAATTCCCACTATCAAAACAAATAGCGTGTTTTTAAGAAACAATATCTATTAAAAGATTGACACTAGTTTAAGTCCAATTTCAAAGTGAAATTAATTCCAATGACCACCATTGGATTTTATGGTAAAAATATATTATAATTTCACTTTAAAACCAATTTAAAAGATAATATAATCTTATAAATAAATTAGATTAAAAAGAGGTTTTGAATTAAAATACAACATTTTTCACTATTCATTAAAAATGTACTTTATCGGAAAAATACCAAAAATTTACACAAAGTAAATTTTTTTGTCCTAATTCTAAAGAAGAATTTTATTTTGTCAAATATAACACATAAAATTATCAAAAAGTTTATTTAAAAGAGGTTCTCCATTAAAAGGCGGTTAATCGACCTTTTAAAGAATATTAGAATGTTTACGTTTAAAATTGGATTCATTCACATTTTTAATCCTCAAACATTTATTGTAAAAAGTAAAAATATTTGACAAACATATATAATAATTTTTTAGTTAGTTCTATTCATTCCCACCATCACAACAGTTAGGCATTAACTACCTTTTAAAATAATATTATTTTATTATTAGAGTGCCACGTAAGATTCCCAAGAAACTCATTGTTCCATGTTGGGTACGCCATCGAGCATAGCGTCCCCTTTAAAGTTATATTAATATTTTATTCACAAATATGGATAATTGTGAAAATGTCATACTATTTATTTACCTGGGGTGTTACATCCTTCCCCCATTTTGGGAATTGCGTCCTCGCAATTTTAAAATTGGGCTTGGAAACTTCATTAAAAACCCCACATCGGAACAAGAGTCAGTAAAACAATCACTTTAAAATAAAGAAATATAAGTACAAAGGTCACCCGAGTTAACCCATAATAGGATTCCAAGTATGAAAATGTGGACATGGAAGAAAAAACAAAGGGTCATGTTCTGATGGAGAGTGATAGTAAACACGTGTAGGAGAAAGTTAACCATAAGAAAATCACAAACTTGTGATGGGTTAAACGGTATTCGATTCCACAGTAAGAAAAGTTAACAGAAAACACTTTTGTTTTAAGTTACTCTTCATTGAGGAATTTATTTTTGATCTTAAGGAAACATACTTACTTGTCATGTTGACTTTCTACTTTTACTATATTTCTTACAGAGACTCATACTTTCCCCAAAAGACGAGTATTTAGGAAGACTTTTTCACATGAAGAGTACTATAATCAACTTCTAGAGAATCACCTAATCCAAAAAAGAGAACTATATACTTCCCATATCTTTAGACCTTAACCAAAACCAAACCAAAAAGGTTAGTACAAGATCATATAATCCAGAAAAGGATAACCCTTTATAAAAAGAAAATATATTCTTAATCTCTAAAATTTGTCCAACAAAACCCAGAGTTCAACAAGGACCATTCGATAAACAATTTGTACATAAAATTCTTCAATGTAAACCAAAATAAGATTGAAACCCAAATATTTGAAGGATTTAGTCACATAGTCTTCCAAGTTAAATCATAACATTTATCTCCAAACAACATCAGTTGCTCCTAAAGTCTCATATTGAAAAGTAATTAACCTAATCACATATCCTCCATGATAGGTTAATCATTTTCATAAATAACCCAAAATCAACTTACTCTTAATTAATAAAGTCACCTAACTAAAAGAATAAGTCATAATAACTAGGGACTTCACGTAGTCCAGTGGTAGGCGATAAATATCAGTTTCACTTTGGTTGTGGGTTCGATTCCCACAGCTTTGTCTGGCGCGACAGGTTGTCACACGGTCTTCGTGTTGTCCTTTTTCCAAAACTATATAATTCTCAAATCATTCCCCAAAAAGAGATAAAATCATAAAAAATAACCATAACATAATTTAACCTCAATTTTATCTCATGCCTTTCACTTCCATCATAACATATAGTAACCCATAATTACTTCAAAAGTAAGGATTATATAAACCCAAATGGTTCTTTATAACTATGTCCACAAAAGAACAGATAACTATTCCTTGAATTAAATTTTCATATATTAAACATCAGGGTTACACATACTATAAAAATTATTCTAATGTAACCCCATCATCAAAAGAGACTTAATACTCTTACCAATTTCACCATAACTCTTAAATCCCTTATATGTTGACTTCTTACTCTTTAAACATTCTTCATGATCCATTAACCATTACTTTCTAACTTATTCTGAAATACGTCTTTCCTATAAACAAAATCATGAATCATATCCTAAGATTCCAAAATAGGAAAACAAAAGTTATGAAATAATCTATACCTTTGATTGGTCATTGTCAGTTTCTTCATCCTCAATTGGAATGGAATTAGGTATTGGAAAATGAATATTTGTGCGATCTTGGTGATCCCTTTCATGAAACTTCTTCATAGGACATGTGTTTTCATAATGACCATGCACACTACATTTAAAACATTCAATTGATCCCTCAGATTAAACTTCTTTCCCTTTCCTCGAGTCAATTGGATGCTTCCTTTTTCCATGGCAGGTTCTTTCTTTATGACCTTCATTTCCACATATATAGAATATTTCTATCCCTTTGAAACATTTTCCTAGGTGTTTCTTTCCACATCTTTGACACATAGGTTTTTGAACACACTTACCTTTATGATTATTACCTGTAATTCCATAGGGATTTGTTTCATGAATATATGATGCCTTAGAGAAATCACCATGGTTTATGTGGTCAATCATGACTCCAGATAGTTGGTTGAGGATAAACACAAGAGTTCTCATTGCAGCTCCCATATCATTCAGTTGCTTGCTCAAAAAACTGTCACAGTTTCCTTCACATCCACTGTTACTTTAGTGCCTGCTAGATCCATCCATTTACTAAAACCAAAAGGGTCAGTGTGAGTATATCAACAAAACCATCATGTACTAATGAGGAAGATAAACACTAAGATATACTTACTCATTCACTTTATCTAAAACTAGGACTCTTTCTGAAATCCTAACCATTATGGTAATGTCACTTATGCTTAAAGAATACCCTAACCTCTAAAGTTATCTAAACCGTCCTTTGATACCAACTATAAGGCCCTAGCCTTAAACCTTACATAATCTTGAGTTATTACAAGATTAAACATTGATGATATTTCTAGGGTTATAGTTTTAGAGAATTAGATCATAAAACTTGCATTACATTCCACATTTAAACAAAGTGGTTACATAAAAGATAGTATTCATTTTTTTCCCATCAACGGAAACATATTTAAAAATAAAGCATGGATTCTTTCTTGACACTTCCTTGACACTATAATCATATCATGTACCTTTCCCTTGACCTTTGAAAAAAATTTCAATAAAAAAAATTGGGATGAACATAAAAAGCTCAGTAAGGGTTATAAAAATATGGAAAAGAAACATGAGTTCATATATACATAATAATGAAATCATACTTTACCCATAAAACCTAGGCGTATCAAATCATGAATAAATCATAGATATCATAAGACATAAAAGGTAACTTGAGGCATTCATAACATTCTTACATAGGGAGTAACCGTCTTGGTTACGTTTGGAATACCCACCACAGTATATTCCTGAAATCTCTTTAGATAAACCTTAACATTTCACTCCTTCGTGTTACCCAATGCATTGGAGAGCTATATCGGGCCCACCCACCCTTAGTTTATCACGGAACCACCCGTCTTCATAATAATTCCCAAGAACCATAACATAATCTTATCACACAAAAATGCATAACGGAAACACAACATTTCCACTTTTCAATCATAAGATATCAATACAACACATTGATATAAAAACATTATGAAAACCATTTTCAATACCAAAATAAAATAAAAGTAAAACATTGTATTTATTTTTCTTTGAAAAAAGGTATGGCTTGTAGAGGAAGCTGAAACTCAAATAATGGTCACTGTGGCAGAGAAGTCGTTGTCGCCGCATACGTACGACAAAAACATTCCCTTTTGTCGTTTAGTAAAATGATTCGTATAAAAAAGATTCCTTTTGGATAAACGTAAAATTAAAAGGGGTTTATACACCGTATAAAGAAGGTTGTGTATAAAACAAAATATGCCTCAATGAATGGAGATTGAGATGAAGTCCCTTACAAAGACGATGTCCTTGGATTAAGGATAAATCAATTACATAATTATGTGTAACAAACTAATACACCAAATTTAAGTGGATATTAAGTGTAAAACAATCAGAGGTTATTCAAACATATTCATAGAACGACATATTCAAGGAGTACAAGCTTATCCCAAAGATTCAAAATTGGGTTAAGAAGTTCCCTTTCAAAAATTTGAAAGCCTAACAACGTTACTACGAAATTCAGAAAATGAGTTGATGATAGATAAAAAGGGTATCTCATCACTTGGACATAAAATTTAAATCAATAAGGATATAGAAGAACATATCCCAACATAATATTATGTGAATTAAAAGACATAACAAAAGAAGTCTTTTAAAAAGAGGAGGGTGAAAGGTTCCCTTACCGACATGGGTATCTTTCGAAACATACACCCCGTGAAAGAAGGACAATACAACATTGGTGTAAATAATCATAAATGAAATTATATTACACAATGAGTAAAATAATGGGCAGTTCATACACCACTCAAAGGAAATTGTGGCAAATGTAGCATAAATCTCACGGGAATAAAAGTGAGATGAAAAATCCCTTACGAAAACTCGGCAGCCTAATGACGCCACATAAAACTTAAAAAAATGGATTGATGAGATCAAATAGGGTCTCTCATCATATTAACATAAATTTTACAGCAAGAGGAATATAAAATAACATCCCCCATCATAACAAAGAGGATCTTAAAAGAAGTGGCATAAAAGAGAGTACAAAAAAAAGAAAGAGAGAGGTTAGATCTCTTACGAAAATTCGGCAGCCTAACAGCGCCACTCAAAACTTCCAAAATGGATTGATGAGATAGAATAGGGTCTCTCATAATATGAACATAAAAATTACAGTAACATTAATATAAAATAACATCCCAATCACAAGAAATATGAGCTTAAAAGGAATGGCATAAAAGAGTGTACTTAAAAAAAAGAGAGGAGTAGGATCCCTTACCTCGGGTCCGACTTGACTCGGTCATTCTTTAATATCTTGAATAATAAACTTGAGTTAATTTCTACTTCCTTAAGAACCTTTTTAAAGTTCATTATTCCTTTTATATCACTTATTACCATGTCATGAACACTATGTTATTATTTAAGTTAATAATGGTCGTTTTAACGATCATTGATACTTGAGTCAAAAAAAATAAACTATTTATAATTAAAAGTTGTTCATGTGGTAAAATATCCATTATATACAGAATTTTATTCATGATTTAGATATCATATATATCATATATATCCAGTATATTCATGCATTTATAATATTACATAACATTTAGAGTTAAGAAATGAAATGCACCGTTCATGGAGACGGTAATCCGTACGTACGCATGAACACTACTTCCATTTCTATTTCATATTTTATAGAATTAAAACATAATGATATGTAATAGTATTTTAATTCCAGTATAGTATCATATGTAATGTCATTAAATATATCCTTTATACGTACCACATATGGTATTAACGAATCAAATCACTTTTAGGGGGCGGTAGTCCGCACTTCCTAAAATGAAGATATCGTGTATACCCATGATGGAAGCCATAAAGGTATGCCATAAATGAAAAATACAGAAGCTTAAGGAAAATATAAACATATTATATATCATATATAAATGTAGTGACATCATAATGGCCACCATGAAAGGTGTTATGAGAAGATTGAACAATCATCGTTTCGTGAGGCAGTAATTCGCCATCCACAGAAACAGTATGTTCTTTAACCATTAGACGAAGGTGTGTGTAAGTGTAGCTCGAATAATTAACATAAAAACATCCTAGTATATTTAAGATAGTGGTGTTTTTACAAAATAAATGAATAAAAAGAGTTTAGGGGGGTGGAGAAGCAAAATAAAACAAAAGGACTCAAGTGAAGACATTACCTTAAAATTGGGTAACTCCCTTTGGTTTGAGCTAAAAGGCTTCCTTGGGAATAATTCTGAACAAAGTGAGGATTATAAGAGTTATAGAGGGATGTGTAGAGACAAAATGGGCAGGGGTTGGCTGAGCCAAAGGCTTTGGAAGTGTGGGTAAGGAGGTAGAGGTGGGGGCCTTTTATAAGAGGAGTGGAGGGGCACTCTTGGAAAGTAAAGAAATGTTACTTTATTTTAGAATGCGTTTCGGATTTTAATGGTCCCACATTGATGTGTTTCGAGGATAAGGTGCTAAGGGTTCTAAATCCACCCATACAATAGGTTTTTTACATGTGTAGGTCTTAGATTTTACATTATCTTTCCATTTTATTTAAATCGTTAAATAATGAGGTCATCGCTGCATCATCATGATGTCATAAATAATTTATTTTATATAATGTATAAAAATTATAAAAAAAATACTATGATGTAGAAAAGATTTTTATATGTCCAATGACTATTTATAGTCAAAAATATGACTTGTATAACCCCATTTAAAAATTGTTTTAGTAAAACAACTCATGTTTGTGTCATTTTAATTTTAACATTAAATAAAAAGGTATTTATGTCATTTTCCAACCAAAGTGGCTCCATGGGGTCCCCAAGTTGACCCATGGATTTTATTGGTCGTCCATGACTCATCAAATGAGGGTAGGAAATGTGTCTGGGTCATTTCATATTATTAAAATATTATTTTTACCTTAAACTACACTAATTACCTCTAATCACAATTAAAAACTTAATAAGTTACTATTCACCAAAAAATATTTTTAATCCCATTGAACCAAATTTTACTTAGTAATGAAAACCATGTATGATGGATTTTTAAAATTCAAAACACAAAGGTGGAAAAATTTTATTTAAACGGAAAATCAGTTTTTATAACTACCACTTAGTGGTTTCACTATTCATCAAAAATTGAAGTTTTTCAGAAAATTACCAAAAATTCACCCTAGGCTATATTTGATATTCCGAATTCAAAAATGATGCCTATTTTACAAAATTAAAAACATATAATTTACATTAATTAATTTAATAATTAATTCCTGTTGTCAAAACAAATAGCGTGTTTTTAAGAAACAATATCTATTAAAAGATTGACACTAGTTTAAGTCCAATTTCAAAGTGAAATTAATTCCAATGACCACCATTAGATTTAATGGTAAAAATATATTCTAATTTAACTTTAAAACCAATTTAAAATATAATCTAATCATATAAATAAATTATATTAAAAAGAGGTTTTTAATTAAAATACAACATTTTTCACTATTCATTAAAAAATGTACTTTATCAGAAAAAATCAAAAATTTACACAAAGTAAATTTTGATGTCCTGATTCTAAAGAAGAATTTTATTGTGTCAAATATAACACATTAAATTATCAAAAAGTGGATTTAAAAGAGGTTTGCAATCAAAAGGCGGTTAATCGACCTTTTAAAGAATATTAGAATGTTTACGCTTAAAATTGGATTCATTCACATTTTTAATCCTCTAAAATTTATTGTAAAAAGTAAAAATGTTTGAAAAACATATATAATAATTTTTTAGTTAGTTCTATTCATTCCCGCCATCACAACAGCTAGGCGTTAACTATCTTTTAAAATAATATTATTTTATTATTAGAGTGTAACATAAGATTCCCAAGAAACTCATTGTTGCGTGTTGGGTACACCATCGAGCATAGAGTCCCCTTTAAAGTTATATTAATATTTTATTCACAAATATGGATAAATGTGAAAATGTCATACTCTTTATTTACCTGGGATGTTACAAATATGGCCTTAATTTGTAAGATAAGATAATATTTGGCTGAAATCCCTTACAAAAAATAAAATTTCAATATTTTTAAGTGGTATTTTTAACCTTTTATTTTTGTTTATCCCATTAGTTAACATATTTGGACCTTAACAGTTGTAACACCTTTCTACTCTTAAAGGGTTTTAATTTAACTGATAAGGTAAAAATTTGACCATAAATTGAACAATGATGAAATTTATAGCATATAATATCCCCTTTTTCATCTTTGAATATTTTTATTTTTTAAAATAATTTAATAAAATGTTACTTTCATAAAATATAATTTATGTAATTTTTGACACTATTCATTTAATTTTTTCATTAAAGACATTAATTTTTTTTAATTCAAATATATAAATTTATAAAATCATTAAAATGTTCTATATATTTATAAAATTCATGAATCCCTATAACTCACCCAAATTTTTTTAATGTTTTTTAAATAATTTATTTTAATTTTCCATTAATTTAATAAATACTATATAGGTGTTGCAATAACAATTTAAGGTAATGATTTAATACCTAAAAATTAGAAATAAATTTACAGGATAAAAACTTAGTTTATATTTAAAATAAACATTAATAACCAGAAAATATCCATTTGTATCCATATAATAAAAATGTAGAGTTATTAAAGTCAATATAGTGACATTTTTTATTTAGTTTCCTCTTAAATTAATATAAAGTTCATAAATGAATAAATATGGCACCAAAAGGCCATATATTCTAAACTTTCTGTAAATTTTTAACTCCACCCATCTAATAGTCTAATGGAATGCGTTGGGGTTGTTTTTTAGTTCTTATCATAGTATTTTTAACATTAATTACTTGACTTACCTATACCATTGTGACAATTATTCACCAGGGTTTCTATTCATAATGACAAGAAATAATAAGGATAAATTTTGAATATTTGGACCTCTCGATTCCAAATGTGGAGTTCATTTTTTAATATTCAATTTATATAAGTGGAAAAAAATAATTTATGATTAATATGAACAACAGAATGAAAAATTATTTTTCAGATAAATTATTTTTATATATAAAAATGTTATTATTTTAAACTCAACCACAAAATTGATTCTAGTGAAATTAATTTAATTATTCATCATAAAATATATCATATTTTACTTTGAAACCATTTTAAAACAAAATGAATCCTTTTAAATTCTTGAAATAAAAATATAGTTTTCAATGGAAATTATTATTTTTCACTATTCTATGGAAAATCAATATTGTATGAAAAATCAAAAAACATAACAATAAGATAATTTGACTTTCTGATTTAAAAATTAATACCCTTGTTATTAATTAAATTTATTAAATGTTTGATAAATTAATTATAATATTTTCTCATATGAAAATCATTTTTGAAGAAAATGTATTATGAAAAATTACATGTCTACTAAAAGGTGAGTGCTTATTTATTAAACATTAACCATTAAATTTTCATATTTAAATAATAATATTTCATGGTTTATTTATTCAGGGTGTTGGGTATTGTATACACTATCGAACATAGTGTTCTCTAAAAATATCATGGTGTTATAGGTGGGTTTCATATATCCGTATAATGCATTAAATAATGTTTTATATCCAATGATATCAAAATAAAGTGCATGGGTAGTTATCCCAAGTCTAAGAGGGTACACAAGTTGTCTACCAAAGTCAAAAAATGTACACATGTTATTAAGACAATCCCAAAATATTATATGGGTTGTTAACCCAAACCCAATAATGTACATGGGTTGTTATCCCAAGCTCAAGAAATTATGTTATGGTGTTTAGCCTAGCCTATTATATAATTATTTTCTAAGTATAAAATCATTATGTACGTTTTATGTTCATATTCATTACATATTCTGGTTTTATGTATCATAAAAATGGAATGTTCACATATTATTTAATCATGTTTTCAAATACATTTTAATAATTTATTATAATGAAATCATTTTTCCATGACTTGCAATTTATGTTCTATGATTCATTGGGTATTATTCTATTATGTTATGACCATGTATCCAGATTATGTTCTCAAACACACATGGTCATCTTATTCCCATTAAGGATCATTGATTTTTATCACCTATGTTTACCCATATTGATCATCTAAGATCACATATTTCTTATATTTACATTCCATAGGAAATGTTGAAGGAAATATTGTGTAAAAATTATTTAAGTATACAATGAGTGTGGAATCTTGTGGGAAATGTTGAATACTTATGTGAAATAAGAAGATCACATAGTTAATCTTCAAAGATAGTAAAATTTTGGGTATTGGGGTTGTGTGATTATTTGTGAAATGTAATGCTTATATTTTGTAAATATAGTAAAGTATATCCATTTCTATTTTTGAGTCTCCTCGCTTGGTATTTAAAACCACTTCGTAATGAATTTTTTTATATTATCATATCCAGGAGTCTGGTTTTGGGGCACATCATTTTTTATCAGTGTGGGGATTGCATATTTTTATATATTAAGAATATAAAACATTACTGATAACCATAAGGATAATCCTAAATATTGGAAAAAATATTAAATTTTATCTAAATTATAGAGTGTATTATTTCCAAGAAATTATATCCCTATCCATATACAAATAAGTGGATGTATTGTTGGGAAATGATGAAACTAGAGTTAATTAACCTAAACAATGTTCATTGGTTATTAACTTGATCTTCACTCAATGGAATCTTTTTTCCTAACTACACACATGGATTGAAAATACATGGGGATATGATTTGGTTGGTTTTAAAAAAAATTATAAACCATTATGAAGGATTTGAAAACATTTTTATTGTATAGTTAGAGAACTGAATAGAAAATAGACCATGAATAAACTTGATTGAAAACTAGAAATACATAAATTAAGGTATATATGTTTTTTATCGTAATAAATAATTGCATTTGTTTTCAATGAGTGAATATTTACTTGATGAGGGAATATATAGTGATGCTTAGAGGATTATTATACATTTATGAGTTATAATTGGATATCATACTTGATAATTAATTTATGTACATAACTATTGTGAGGTTGTAGCTTTGAGTTATGGCATGGAAATATTAAATAAAAGTGGTAATTAATTTGATGATTTATTTATTGATCCAAAATGAAATAAAAGTAAAAAGTAGGTGGATATAGAGTCGTTATTTAATTACTTTTAGAAGTTATCCTTAGGTTCTTGAGAAGGGATCAATATGAGTTTAGTAGGGAATAGTTTTAAGTGAAGAAATTATATAATTTTTAGACCAAAATACACATGTTCAATTGGATTTCAATATGTTGTTTATTTTATTTTCAAATACGATCGATACCTAGACCATATGTTTATATGATAAATCCAGATATATGTTCAATCTAGATTGCTTCAAGTAGTCAATCCACATGGTCTATCTCTATGTTTTGTCGATCCTGAATATAAAATGTGTTCATAATAGACTAATTCATGAAGTTGTATTCGAGGATTGAACTTGATAGGGTGGGTTTTTACTTGGTCACTCACCTCATAGTTGATTTTTATGATCTTTTAATAACCTCATGGTTAGTCAGGTACTTATAGATATTATGTTTGATTCTCCTAGGTGAAAATTGTGTTTCTAGATTAAAAATATTATGGTGAAATAATACGATAATTCTTTTCAAAAAATATTAATTAATTAAAATCATGATCAGGTATGTGATCATGATTCAAAACAAGGAATATTGGGGAGGGTTCCACACTTAAATTAGGAGGGCTATGTGGTAATTATACACACTTCCATGTATATATAGATTTTTAGGGAATTAAAAGAAATGGATTTATGGATTCTGAGTTTGTAGAATTTGAATATTTAATGTAAAAATAAATCACAATTTATCAGGATATTGAAGAGAATATTTGAATTGTGATTCAAGAGAATTTAAATATTGAAATAAATCAATAATATATTAACCAATTCAAATAATGGGATCATGCTTTCAAAAGATCGTGGTGTTTTTTATACTGAACCTGGGAAATAATATTCTGGTGATATTATTCTATGTGTATATATACATATAAGATTTGGAGGAAATAGAATAAATTATTGATATCTAAAAAAATGTGTGTTAAAGAGGAGTTTGGGAGACCTGATTCATCATTTTATCAAAGATATATGATTAGACTAAATATGGGTGATTTCAAGAGATATGTACGACCAATTTTTCAAATTACTAAGAATAATTTGATATTTTATGTGACTAAAATATTTGATCACATTTTGAATTTGACCTATTCGAACAGACTTGATGTTGTACATGAGTTCACTAGATCTTATATACTTATGTATGAAGATAATCATTTTGTGGTGTAGAATCTTCCTTAAATAAGAATGAAATCTTTATTCATTTGCACAAAATTAAAGAGAATACTAGTTGGGGTTCATAATAAATCATGATACAAGAGTTGGTGGTTATGGTATAGAACCTAAAACATCTATAGGATCAATTATTATGATGTATAAGCAGTTACTAAAAAAGATAGATAATTAGGGGTGGGGGGGTAAATGACAGCCTTAAAGACTCAAGAGATATTTTAATTGACAATAATATTATAAGGGTGAATCAAAATTAGGGAACCCAACTAACATGGTGAGGAGTAAGCCTTTTAGAAAAACTTTTTAAATATAGTGTGACACTCTCTCATTAATTACAACTTCACATGACGTGAGGTTATAATTTAATATTGATTGGATTAATAAATTTAAAATTTTCAAGAGGGTGAATGAAAGTAAGAAAAATTTATAAAAATTGGTTACCACTGATTTACTACACCCCTCATATCTCATTGGTGCCTACCGAATCCTCGAGCTTTATAATTGGTATCAATGAAAGGTTCCCTATAAATATCCAATTTATTTCCCTTGGATATTTCTAATTCCCCTATATAAATTGAAATTTTTAGGAAATTTTTGTGCTACATTAGTTTGAGAAAACAAAATATTCTTATATTGGTATAAACTAATAGATTTTCTTCATGAATTAGAAATATAGAAGGAAAACAGTGGAAAAGAATCTATATAATAATCCAAAATTAAAAGTAGAAACACCACTAACTTAATGTAATCTGAGTGATACAATTTTTAATAATTCTATTAATTCTAATTAATTTAATTATGTTTGTTCATGTTGTGATGATGACGTATCACTTAGTGATCCTCATTAAAATATTTAATTTCATCTTAATAATGTCCCCAAAGATGTGGTACATTCTATTGTTAATATTATCAGGGGACTTCTCATTGATAAATCATGTAAGAATAAGAAGTTGATAAAATGGGTGATGCACTATGCAAATAAATCGATAGTTCATTATTCAAAAAAACTCCGTGGAAGCTACGGAAGAATTAACACCACCTTAGAATAATATATATTTTTGAAATGAGAAATAATTAAAAAGGTATATTTGTGAGAAATGTATATCTAAATTTTCATTTATGAAATTTTTCATTTATTTAAAATATGGAACATAATCTCTATGGATATCAAAGATACTTAATTGGAGGTTAAGGAAAAACATTAAAAGATCTTGATAATTCATCACAGAAATTATGAAAATTACATAGAGAATAAATAAATAAAGTAAAAGGGGATTCATAAGAGATCCTAAGATCAGTTGATTGTGAGATGAAATAACTCTACATGATATGTTTTGTGCTTGAACTTTGGCTTAAGATTATGGAGCTACCATAAGATGGAACCTTCAGAATAAATGAGAAGAAAGATGTGGCCAAAAATATTTCCATTGAAATATATAGCTCTATAAGGACTCATATAGGAAGTAATAAGATAATGATATCATGTTCTAATATAGTTTAAACCTACCCAAAGAATAATGTATCCCATAATCTTTAAATAGTATTATGTATTAATTTTGGCTCACTTACTAGTTCAGGTTTGAAACCAAATTATTGGAAAATATGGATACTAAAAACACTGAAAAACTCATCACATCATAAAGGGTGGATTTGAGATTATATATGAAGAGTTTTTCCCAAATAATTGAAAAACATTTAGTAATTCCACTCAAAAATATCATGGTACACAACTTTTCAAATCTGGACAGATTACACCCAAAAAAATATGAGCCACATAGGCTATTGTTTGTGTTGCTATAAATTTGGAAAAAATGACGATAATATTCATATAACATGTCAATTATAAAAATCCAAAAACAAGGGGGGATAAATAAAAATATGAAAAATCCGATAAATATATTAAAAGAACAAAATGAAACATCTGTATTACTTAAGAAAAAAAATATAAGGGTGATATTGAATTAGATTACCAAAAGAATTAAAATAAAGATGAAAAGATATAAATAAATGGGGATATGAATATAGATGGTGAGTTATGTACATCATTTGGTAAGTCTGTAAATTCCCACACAAATTCATAGAGATATTACCCAAATGGTGGGAATTATTTAAAAAATGAAACCACCTAAATCTTTTTGTGGACTAATGGTCAAAGGGGAAGAGGTATTTTCACCCAAAATAAAAAATAAAGTGGAGAGAATATCCTTTTATTAATAAATAGTTCATGAGAGGAATGGAAATACCCAATATTTGAAGGTTTTTAATAATTACAATATCACTACACAATCAAAGATTAGAATAAAGTGTGTGACTATATTGAGAAAAACTCTCATCAATAATTTTATTTCTGAAGAATAAAAAATGTTCCCTCATTATTCCCTATTAATCTAATTTATTTATGTTTACATGTTGGGAATTGAAGGAAAAATTGACTTATGTACATAGTAGAAAATGAAGAATAAATTCATCATGGAGTATTTCATCTACCAAGAATATGAGAAGTTTAGTTCATCCCTTAAGGGGGAGAAAAGGTGAGTTGTAGCTTTCATGATGTAATTTTTGATATTCTAGAAAAGAGTAAAAAATTAAAGTAAATTATATTATAATAAAACTTATAACTCTTATTCATTATTATAATAATATATTTATATAGGGGTGTTAGTTTATGAAAGGATGAGATAAAGGGGGAGTTTCATTTTTTTTATTAAACCTTTTGGTATGTTTTATTATGAGGCATGTGGGTTGTAATATATTTTTTACTGAATCTATATATGAATGAAATATAATTATGGTATGGTCATGGTATCACATGTTAGTTAATTTATGGGAAACATAGATCACCTTGGTTATATAATCTTGTTTTATATAGTGGGTTTCCACACAAACATATAGAGTTGTCTAGATAAAGGCTCCTATTTATGAAAATCGTGTGGTATCAACTTTCTCTAAAGTATCAATATGACATTGTTCATATATTAATTGGGAGAATAGAAATTATTTTATGGGTTACTTGAATGATAGTATAAGGGGTGATAAAAAACATGAATTTACCATTTTATTTATTTTCAATAAGTGGGAAAACAAAAAATTAATAGGATTACACATATTCACATTGGTGAGTATGGATACTAACAAAAAATTATAAACTGGGGATTATTGTGCTCAAGTAAAAATGAATTTTTTGTCAAAGATTCAATATGTGTTTGGGGAAAGAATGTGATGACGATGCATGGAAGACTTATATGGATTAATGATATGTAATTAGATATCATTCTTAATGATGCATCTAAGTCCATAAGTATCTGGAGGATGCATCTTGGAGTTAAATTAATGGATAGATTTGAGACATATGAAAATTATTATGATAATTAATGTGTCAATACTCAATGAAATAAAGGAAAAGTTTTGGTGTACATAATTGAAATATCTATAGTATTTTGAAAGGGATCTTGAGGTTCTTGATGAGAGATAGAGATGAGTTGAGGTGGAACTGGTTTAAAGTAATAAGAGTTCGAAAATTTCAAACTAAGACAGACACAGTTGACTGGAGTTGTACATGTGATATATTGGATTAAAACATACGATATATACCATAATATAAACTTTGTATATTAGATATAGATGTTTTGTTGATGAAGATTTATTCATGTTGTCGATCCACATGGTTTATCCAGATATGCATTTAATCAATACTACTTCATTCATTCGATCCACATGGTCGATCCAAAAACTATATTCACTTTATATAGTAAATTGGTGAAGTTAATTGAATATATCATGGTCAGTCATGTACTTACCTAATTTCTGGGAGAATCTTATTGATGAAACAGTCAGTTTTTATATTCTATGTATTATGGACAAATAATATGAAAATGGTGATTAGAAAATATACATGGATTAAAAATTATGATCAAATATGTGTTCATGATTTATGTTATGGAAAATTGAGAATTGTTTCACACCACAGAGAGGAGGACTACATGGAAATGATTCATGTTTTTATGAATGTGTGGAATTAAAAGGGATTAAAAGAAGTCAATTTTTTGGATATGATTTTTTGGTATTCTAATATCACATACATAAACAAAGAGCGAGTAATTAAGGGATTAAAAAAAATATATGAATGGGAATTAAATATACTTTGATTGAGGAATTAAATCGAAAATCATTTGACTAATTTACATAAGGAGATCACATATTCTAAATATCATAGTGTTTCAATATTTTAAATATTTTTAATAATATTCACATGATGAAAATTTATTTATCTATACATGAAGTATATAGAAAAAATAAAACAAATTATTAATAGATCAAAAAATGGATGTGAGGGAGATTTATGAGAGACTTAATACATCACCGTGTTGAAGAGAGAAGTTGAGACCAAAGCAGGGATATTTCGATAGATATACATGCCTGAGTGTTTTAATTACTAATGATAACAAGAAATTTTACAGATATAAAAAGGGTGATATATGATGGTAATATCATTCCAAAAAACACACACTAAAATATACTTGAATATGTACATGAGTGCACTATATACTGCACTCTTGTGGAGGAAGATAATTACAAGGAGGCACAAAATTATCCTTAAATAATAAAGATATATTTATATCTTTTAGTAAAATTGAAGAGAATATATGTTGGTGTGTATAACTAATCATGGTGGAATATAGGCTAGGGAATATAACCAATTGAGGAAGAAGAGTTTTTGGATAGGGTGTGTACTAGATAGAACTGGATGATCAATAAATGGAAAGTATAACTAGTTACTACTAAAGACAGGTAATTAGGGGTATATCTAATCACACTAATATAGACTCAAATTCATTAAAACATATAATAATATTATAATGGAGAATCCATATTGGGGCATCTATCCAACAGGTAAAGGAGCATTTTTTTCAACCAAAACATGTAAATATAATTCATATATCTCACATTCATTACTACTACACCAAAGAATAGGATTTGAGATAATATTTAGTGGATGAATAAGTCTAGAAGGAATAATAGGTTGAATTTAAGGAATAAAAATTTGTAAAAAGAGTATACCACTAATTAAAACCCCCAGTGATTTATAACCAGTCCTTGGAATTTATCTATGTCATTTCTTTTAAGTTAATCTTTTTACATATAGGAACTTATTGAGCTTCGTATTATCATACCCAAAATTCCTTATTTTAGTTAATATCTAGAACTCTGAGGAATGAAGTTAACTTAGTTAATTTTTTTAAATCCAAAAAACACTAAATTAGATAAAATTAGAGTTTTATGAAAGTTAATGTGATAGAGAACATAGAGAAATGAATATCCAATTTCCTACATTTTAAAAATGTGTAAATAAGAACCTGAGATCTATAATGAAAGGAATAAGAAAACCTAAGTGTTGAAGTATTGTACATAAATACCATGATTTTCAAAGATAGAAAAGGGGTCAACCAACATAATAGAGGGTATAAAGGTCCCAATTATTAGACCAACCACATAACAGTGATACTGTTGGATAGAATTCGTTCATTATAAAGAAATTTATGCCCCAATCCAATAGAAAATGAGGATAATTAGCATCAATAATCTCCCAATACAACATACAATGGAAATTATTGTGTAATCATATGATCTATAGTAAGTCATGAAAATGATGTGGTGTAAGGTACACTCATCATCCAATCAAGAACAAAGAATATCCTATTTTATTCTGATTCCAAACACCCCTTCATATCTAAAGTGGTATATAGAAGCTTTAATACTCTATCAAAATGATTATATATTTAATTATTAGTGAAAATCCTAGTGGATCCCAGATTTAATCATAAGACTATTACTCTCCTCCAATTGAAGTTTGTTGGAATGTACTCCCTTAGAATCATATTATTCTCTATTTAGCTGAATTTAATTTTATTTTGGTAATATATTGGTTTTCTTGATATAGAGAAAAAATTATATACTAGAATATATAAATCACATTTCATACCAAAAATCAACCAATGTTCATCAATTAATGAAATAATGATTATGAACTCCCTTTGGAATCTAATTTTATAACATGAGTCTTGATACCCAATAATGAGGGACTCTAGGAAAAAATGATTAGGAAGAAACTCAATGTTGTGATATTTTTATTATGAAGGAATACATGAATTTTCTATCCCTACACAAGTTGATGGGGTAAATATCCCATTAAAGTGGTATCTTACATCTTGTATATCAAATAGATACCCTTATTTATTTTCATTAGTGTGTAATAATTAATATTGTAAGGAAAAAATGTATATAATGGGGAGAATGTAACACCTCATGTTTTAGGACCAATTATCATTCCATAATTTATTTGTCTATAATTATAATGAGTGTTTTCTTATTCTTTTAAAATAATAAAAAATATATTATAAAATAGTCATATAATATATGAATAAAAATTGAAACACATTATTCAATAATATTGGGACATTATAACAATCATATATGAAGCCATGCATTACATACCATTAAATATTATATAGCATGTATTATTACATCCACTAATAGTACATAATGTAAAATTGGATAATAAATAGAAAATGATAATATCTTTAAAACCAGGAGATCCTCTAGATCATATTCACCCCTGAGAATCTACATTAGTAGAACTAAACCTATAATTAGAAATAACATCACGAAAGGAGAATAAATGTTTTAAAATATAGAATCAGAACTAAAAGAATGAGAAGGGATATTTAATAGGTAAGATTAAAATGAATTTATAGAAGAAAATTGGTGTAATATATTGTCATTATAAAGTGATATATGGTCATTGGAAGTATCGTCCATGGAAATAGAATCATTAGATATATATATATATATATCTAATAGGTATAATAAAGTTGTGTATTCTTCATATAAAATTAAAAATAATATAATTTTCAAATAGAAAAATTATATAAAAATATAATATTTAATTAAAATATTTATTTATATATATGTGTGTGTGTTACATATTATTATTGTTGTTGTTGTTTTTATTATTCAAAGAATGATTTATTGTATTTATAAAATTCAAATACAGATTTTAATACCTACTAATTGATGAAATTAAATTAATTTTTATTGGATAATTAATTAGTCTTAAATAATCAGGGATAAAATCATTTAGTTATAAAAATATTTTTTGTCAAATAATTCTAAATTTTCTATATATTATGTATTTTTACACAAATTGACCACTATTGAATAATGTGGAATATATTAATAATATTTATGAACAAATAAATTAATGTTCGTCTAATTTTCTTTAATTGGATGTGAATACAAATAAATTCATTTGATTCACAAAAAATAAATTTATTCTAGAAATTATTTTTATTCATTGAGTGTGGCGATATTAAAAATTAATTATTATTAACTCCAAAAATTTAGTTTAAAGTAATGTTTTTCATATTTTTAATAAAATTATCCAAATTTTCAAATTATTTTATTTTCATTTTTAGCATAATAATATGTTCCCAAAGTAAATATTAGTTAAAATTATAAAATAGTTATTCTTCAGAAATTTTTTTTATAATCATTGTGTAATTTTTATCAAAATAAACATAAATATTCTTTAATAAATGATGACTATAATATGATGTTTAATCATATAAAATATATATTAACAATCATTTTGTTATTAATTTATATTAAGTAATAATAAAACAAATAAAATTATAAAAAAATCTATAATTTTTTTTTCTATATCTTATATTTTATTTTAAATTTTGGTTTTTCATATTAAGAAATTTAATTATATTTAATGGATTCAAAATTAAGATTCATCACATATGATTTATGTTGTAATGGTTGTATTATATATTTTTTGAAAAAATAATTACCATGGTAAGAATTTAATCAAATTTAATAAGGGTAATGTGGGATAATTTAAAGTGGATCCAATTTTTCTATATCATCTTGGAAGTTAGACTTTATATAATACCTTTGTTATGTGGGAAGTTTAATCCCACATGTCTCACCAAAACTTTCTTAACTCACCAAACTCACATGTGATTCTATCTTTACCCCTCACCTAACTTTAGTTTCCATATTAACATTCCTTTTTCACATATAATATGATCTCACTTACACCAACCTTAAGGGAACAAAACCAATACTAGTGTGTACATATGGCCTACCGCCCCCGTGGTATGATAAGATTTATTATCCAAGTTAAACCTTCAAGAATGATTATAAAATATATATAACGAGTAAAAATAATAATTATGACCTTAATATCTTTCTGTATGTCAATAAAATACATCATACACATAATAAACATGACTTACATGACAAAAAATGAATGGGAAAACGAAATATTTAGCACCAAAAACAATGGTAATACTAAAATATTATTAACAAAATAATATTATAGGATCATATATAATATCATTAATATGGATATGGTTCTTTTATAATTTAATAACATGATTTAACCATTATACTGGAGGTTAACACACCCTCTAATGAAGGAAAGTACCAGGAAATGGTTAATTTGGTAATATCTTTATTATCTGAGATTGTTTATATGTAAATATTTACTGGGATTTATTTATCATCCATATCTATGTATCTTAAAATTGTATTTCAAAAAATTATTACTATTATTTTATAAAGAATTTTTTCCCATGGTAAATTTTATAAAAACGAAATTTTTTGTCATTTTCATTACAAGGTACTTTGTATGATTTTTTCAACAAAGTACAAGAAGAATATTTTTTAACTTATATGGCATGAGATTATTTTCCACCATCATGATGCCTTGACATTTTGAAGCTTACGTTATAAGATTAAATGATTATTTTCAAAGAAAATATTTTATTTTTAAATAGTAAGGCATTTTAAATAACCATTTTCATTAAAATGGGTATTTCCTTAAAGAATATTTATAATGATTTTATTATGAATATTATAATCAATGTCAACATAATTTATTGGATCTTATATTTAATTGAGGTTGTTTTCTTATGATACAACCTATCATATTGTATAAAAATGTTTATGAATAGTTTGAATGTAGATGTGCTATTGTTATTCCATTAATGGTTTATGGATGATGTATTAATAATTCATATGCTTGTTTTAATATGAAAGTTTATATTGGTTATGTTTTACCCCTTTCATAAATCGAATGTATTAAACTTTGTAAGTGATGGTTGAGGACCACTATATCCCATCGATGCATTAATGGGTCTCATTAGACGAATTAGTTTGGGTTTTTACTTTTTTAGGTATGGTCTTGGAATGAGGCCTTGAAGGTAAGGTTGTGATGTTTTAAATTATGAATTACCTCATTATGAGATTATTTATTGATATTCCATTGATTAGTCAACTAGTAGAATATCCATGGTTATGACTTCTATATCATGTGATTATTTTATATGGAATTATTTATTATTTCCAAATTATGGTCAATATTATGATTAAAAGTCTAGTGTTTCAGTTATATACCATTCCGTAATAGTTTATTATTATTTATGATATCTTCCTCTTTATTATTTACCATTTCCAAGCATCGGATCTCACTACATTATTTTGTCTTATTTTCCCAATATTCCAAGATGTGTGTTATGATTGTTATAAAGGGTTAATATATAATAATAATGGTGTTATCAAAGGATTGTCTATGTTGTATTTTATGTTATGAATTGTAATGTAAATTCCATGTATGTAATATATATTCCAAGACCGCTAAATGGATCAGTCCTTCAGGATTTTATTCCTTGTAATCATGCCAATGTATTAAAATAATGCACCAAATCTGGGATTCTGGGGTTGAGGAGTTACATTTAGTAACTGAGGAAGTTTAGAAACAACCTTGGAAACTATATTTAGAAAACATATATTAGGGAACATAACCTTAATATAGAGTTTGAGGATAATTATAGAAGAGAATCCTAGAATTTTGGTAATATAGAGATTATATGGATATTCCTATAAAATACATCCCATTCTAGATAATACAAGTGTATGTTGTTCTAGATATTATGTAACTAGGAGTAATAACTCTGACAAGGTGTTCTGATCTTTATTTGGGGTAACCTGGTACATGAAAACATGCCTTACTATGAACCTGGTTTGACGCTCCTGGGGGATATTCTTAGGATAACTCAAATATTCTTTACAAATTTTTATGAAGGATTTATGAATAAATATATACCAAAATAAACCAGGTTTATCATCATGATATTAGATATTCATAAATTATTTAATTTATTTAAATAATTTTGTAGTATTTGGATTATACATTATTATATAATCTAATCTAGTATATTCCATGTTTATGAAATGGAGCCTAGTGGAAGGAATGCAAATTGTATCAATGAACATATTCTATGTAGGGATTTCCCTCTTACATATGATAATAATGTGGCTGCTGGAGTTCAAACTAGTGATGAAAAAATTATAACTATATTGGGTTAGCTGACTCATGTTATGAGTAATAACCTTACTTATATAAAGCAGACTGATCCACAACACAGATGATGAATGATAGACCACTTCATGAGACAACATCATTTAACATTCAATGGTACTACACATCCGTTTGTAACTGAGAAATGGATAATTTCCATAGAGAAAATATTTCTTTATTTGTGGAGTAATGAATGTAAAAAATATTTCATGGTAGTTTACCATCTCTCAGGAGATGCATATCATTGGTGGTCACTGATTCAAAACACAAAACAGGGGGAGGAAATTAAAATTATGGAATAAAAGAATTTTAAGCAAATTTTCTCAAGAAATTATTTCACCCATGAACTGATAGAGGTTATGGAGATATAATTACTGAATATGAGGAAAAAGGAAGATGAGAATGTTGAAAAGTGTGAGGACAACTTTTCACGGTTAGTAAGACACACTAAAAAATACATACGCAACCCATGTAGTAATATTGATCGTTTCTTTGATTGGATAAAACCATTTATATAAAAATCTTTGGTCTCCCAAAAATTATCAACATATGAAGATATAGTCTCATGTGCTATCAAGATAGAGATAGAATTTTCTAAGTCATATGACTTTAATAGAAATCAATGGAAGAAGAGGATGGTGGGGCAAGAGATGGGTAAAGGGGAAAGGGAAATAAAGATTTTACAATATGTGATATTTGTGAGAAGAAACACCCCCATACTTTCCCAATAGGAATGGGAGTTTGTTTCAAGTGTGGAGAGAAAGGTCACCAAGCTTGTTATTATAATGGAAATAAATAAGTTGTAAATGTGAAATTCTATAATTGTAAAGATATGAGACATTATGAAAATGATTTTCCAATGAGTAAAGGAAATATAACTCAACATAAGAGAATAGATAATGGTTATTATTATGCTGTTACTATGGTAAAATTTGAATAATTAATGTATTTATGTTTTTAGATTCATGAATTATGCTATAAGAATAATGTGATATATAAGGATTGTACTGCAGTACTTCTTCTTTAAGAATTTAGAGGCATTAACATTTTTATTAAGTTTTTTAATGTGATTAAATATTTCATATCTGTTAATAAGAGAAACATTATATTGTTTGGGGAATATAATGATATAATTTATTTTGTAAATTTAGAGACCTTTTTGTAATTTTAATTTGGACATAATTATTTTCGATAAGTCTTAAAGTTTGAATGGTGTAATTTGAACATTGGATGTTATTGTTTTAGAATAAAGTATGATTTACTGGATACGTTCAGCTAACGTTAATGATTTTAGTAATCATTTAGAGGATGAAGGAAATACTTGTATGCCTTATGATTTATGAAAAGTGATTCAGGTGTGAAAAATTCATTTTGAACTTTCATTTCCTCGTGTAAGGGTTGAAGTGAAAATAGATCAAAGCACAACCAAAGGATGATATTATGATTATGAAATAGAAATAAATCAATTAAGTTATTATCTGAATAGTAAAATATTCTTCAACACTAGGTAATGTATCTTGATACAAAAAATTATATCCTATTACATTTTTTGATAAATCAAATGGTCCCTTAGAACCGTGAAAATTTATGGATTTGTGATTACTAAATTTCTACTAAGCACATTCTCTATTACTATCCATTATAACTTTATGGTTATATTTTTCTTTAAAATCCAGGTTTTCCTATATGTAACCCTTGTATATGTTATCTTTGGTAACCTTCGTACATCCCTTTATTTATTTTAAAGTGGATTTTTATTGACCATTTTCAATTTTTGGATTTCAATAAAGAAATTTTTAATAGTCAAACCAATGTTACCGAACCCAAATTCAAAAATTGTGATGATGAAATTTAATTAAGGAGGCGAGAATGTAACACTACAAGATTTTAAACTTTTTATCTTTTTAAATTTAATATATTAAATATATTATGTATCTCACAACACCATGTTTAAATGAACAATGATATATATTTAAATATCGTTATTTTAACATGACCATTATAACCACGATGTTACATCAACATCAATGAATAGTATTAAGAAAATTATGAAATTTATATATTATATAATTTTCAAAGGTCTTTAAATTCATCCAAGTGATTTTATATGAATAATATAAGAATCAAACCAATTTTATACATTAAAAGGCTATATTTTTATAAAATGAAAATTTACCACCTTTTAATGGGGAACCCAGTTTAAATCCAATATTTGACACTTTCATATTTTTTGTTAAAAAAAATAAAATTTTTATTTTAAATAGTAATATCAAAATTTATTTTGGTTCAATTATTGGTATTTTTTTGATAAGTTTCATGTTTTGATGAATAGTGGAAAATATTAAATTTTAATTGAAAAAAAATCATCAAAAAAATTCGTAATGAAAAATTATAATATTGATTGGGTTTAAAGTATAATTATATTATATTTTTATAATTTTATCTAATTTAGGTCATTAGAATTATTTTCACTTTAAAATTAGATATAAACAAATGTAAATCTTTTGATGGTTTTTACTTTTGAAAAACACGATTTCTCATTCCATCAACGGGATTAATTTTAATTTAATTAATAAAATATATATGTTTTGAATTTTGAAAAATGGATTACATATATGAAATTAGTGGTTATAGATTATGTAAATAGGTATCTTTTACTTTTTGATGTTATGAATAGTAACTTTAGTAAAAAAAATACTGCAATTAAGGGTAAACCAGATAAATAAAGGCAAAAATAATATTATATAATTACCCTAACACCTGTAAAAATCCTATTTTATGTCTAAATTAAAAGAATAGCATATATGTTTCTAATTGGAATCATTTAATGGGAACTTTTCTAGGAATATGACTTGGATATTATAAAAGCCAATGAATGTCACAAAATGTCACACTCTCATTTCTTATAAGTATAGTAATTTTAATATAGAAATCACCAAATGAAATCATTGATAATAAATAGTATATGGAAATATAAAATAATTATCTACATCATAGTAATTTATTTATAATTCTTGTAGATTAAATAACTACAATTAATGATGACATAATAGTGAAGAAAAAATTATTTTATTAATATAAATATCAAATAAATGATATTAAAAATATTGAAAGAAATACAATTTGAATTAATTATGGTTTAAAAAAAAATTTATCGGTGAATATTACATATTAAGAGTATATTAAATTGTTTTTTATAAGTTATATTTCCTTTTTCTATTTTATTTATTGTTGTAGAATGAATAATGTCAAATTGAAACTATTGATATTTTATAAAAACAACAATTCATTAAATTATATAAAAATAATAAAAATATTTAAAAAATAAAAAGTGATATTTACAATGTCTAAAATTTCAAAAAGTTTCCATTTATGTACAATTCACACCACATAATTAAATATTTATAACATTTTTTAATATTTACAAATTTATTACTAAAAAAAAATTAAATATATTAAGGATAAAAAAAAATGATAAGGTTTAAAATAAAATCAAAACATGTATAAATATTATTGTTTGAGAGTATTTATACCAATACTCATCTTATATACAAAATAACTCACTTTTTCACTAGTTGTAATTGAAAATAAATTTATAGTAAATTAATAGTTTTTGAGTTTCCTAAAGTGCCCTTCCCCTCTTTTATAAGAGGGCACCCCTCCTCTTTTATTCACACCTCCAAATCCATTTGGATCGGCCAAAACCAACCCATTTATCATCCCATATTCCCTAAATTCATCATAGAGGCCATAATTTTGGCATATATCCAACCTAGGGAGTCATTTTGTTGAAATCAAAAGGAGATACATGAGGAAGTTGTAATTGTTTGATCATCCCTTTCAAAGTTAGATTCTTCATATCCTTTTTTCCAAAGTTTTTTCGATAATAAAGAAATAAATAAAGCATATAATATATGTTAAGATGTTTTAATGATTATGGGACCACCATAATCCTTCTTATTACTCATCCTATAAAAAATAATATCACCAAGCATGCATACATACAACTCCCCATCTCCACACTGTGAAGTATTGTTTTTCAAAAACTACTTTATTTTTATGGTTATAATAATGATTATAATGAATATAAATAATGAATATGATATGATAATTATTATTTATAATTAATATACAATCCAATTCTATACCATTTAACTATTAGGGGAATGGTATTGATGCTTGTGCGTACATACGACCTATTGTCTTCATGGTGTGATGAGATTCATTATTTATGTTAACCATTAAAGAGTGATTATAAAATTTATTTTATGAGTAAAAATAATAATTATGAACTTAGTATCATTCTAGATGTGAATTTAATACAATATATTCATAATAAACAAGACCTACACAACAAAAAAATAATGGGAAAATGAATCAATTTTCACTCGATACAATGACAATACTAAAATATTATGAAAAAATATAAAAGGATCGTATATAATATCATGAAATTGTACTTGGTTCTGGTATAGTTTTAAAACATTATTTAACCATTATAAATCAATTTAAATCACCCCCACTAAATTAAATTACATGGTAAGGGTTAATTTCACAATCTCTATATTATTCGAGATTTTTTATACTTAAATATTTACTGGGGAATATTTTAAATCCATGTCCATGTTTTTTAAAAATTTATTTCAATTTTTTTTACTATTCTTTTACAATTTTTTAAATAAATTTTTATCCATGTCTGATTTTATAAAAATGAATATTTTTTCATTTTCTTTATGAGGTACTTTGTTTGACTATTTCGATAATGTACGGGAAGAATTTTGTTAACTTATATGGCATAAGAATATTTTTCTACCATTACGATGCCTTAGAATTTTTAAGATTCCTTTACAAGATTATAATATAATTTTCAATTAAAATATATTTTTTAAATTTTATGTCATTTTAAATAACTATTTTCAATAAAAAGTGTTATTTTTGTAAATAAATTTCTAATGATTTTATTAAGAATATTTTCATATATGTCAACATCCTTTATTGGATCTTATGTTTAATTAAGGTTGATTTATTATGTTATAACCTATCATGTTGTATTAAAGTGTTTATGAATAGTTTTACTATGGATGTGCTATTTTCATACCATTCATGGTTTATGCATAATGTATTGAGATTTTGTATGCTTGTTTTAATATGATTTTTTAGGTTGGTTGTGTTTGACCCCTTTTATAAGAGGATTGCATTTGTCTTAAAAATTGAGGGACGGGGACCACTACAGCCCCTCGATGCATCAGTAGGTCTCATTACACAAACACGTATAAATTTTTACCCATTTATGTATGGTCTTGGCATAAGGCATTGGCATTGTGGTTATGATATTTGACATTATTAATTCCCTCATTATGGGATTAGTTTTTGATATTCCATGTGATTATTTGACTAGTAGAATATCCATGGTTTTTATTTCTAGATCATGTGATTATTTTATATAGTATTATTTATTCTTTCCATAATATTCTCTAGATTATGATTAAAAGTATTATATCGTATTAATATACCATGCATTAAAAGTTTATTCTTATTTATGATAGATTCCGATTTATTGTTTACCTATAACAAGAATTTATGCTCACCCCATTCTTATGTTTTATTTTATAAGGATACCAATATGTGTATTGTGATTGATATTTAGAGTAAATCTACGAGAATAATGGTGTTCTCAAAGAATTATCCATGTTGTATTATATGTTATGAATTTTAATGTATGTAACCTATTTTCTAAGTCTTCTAAATTGGTTGATCCTTTAAGATTTGAATCCATGTAATCATGAAAACTTATTAAAATAATGCATAGACTCTAGGATTCTAGGTATAGGTTGTTACAATGTTTAAAAAATCTTGAATATTATAAATTTATATAAAATATCGAATACGATAAATTTATATAAAAACATGGAGTATTTGAAAATTAAAAAACATTTATAAATGAACAATAATATGTACCCCCAATTAAAATGAGTAATTTAATATAAGGATATAGTGTTAAAAAATTATATATGAATGAATAATTTACATTAATCAGCTATAACTTCTTTTTAATGTATTCTAATCTATTATAATCTAATGGTTTTGTAAAAATATAAACAAATTGTTCTTGCATTACAATGAATTATAAAATGATATCTCCATTATGAGTGTAATTCCTAAGAAAGTGATGCCTAATATCTATGTGTTTTTATGAGAGTGATGGTTAGGGTTTTTACTTAATTAAATGAAATTATATTTATCACATTGTATTTTTTTAGTAAAAATAATTCTATAATCAGTGAGTGTGTGTTGTATCCACAATACTTGAGCAAAGAAACTTCCAGCTTCCACATATTCGACTTCAGCAGTATAAAGTGTTATTGAGTGTTTTTTATCACAACACCAAGATACTAATGAATATCTAAAGAAATTACAATTTATAGAAGTACTGTTCTACATATTCTATAACCACCAAAGTTATCATTTGAAAAATTTATTAATTCAAAATCATTTCTTGAAGAATAGAAAAGTAGTAAATCCATAATTCCCTTTAGATAATGAAAAATCCATTTAACAAATTATAAATGGGATTCTCTTTTATTAGATTGATACCTTGAACATAAGAATATAGAAAACATTATGTCTAGTCGACTATCAGTTAAGTGTAGTATACTTCCAATGATACCTCTGAATATTGTTTGATCAACTGGTTTCCCTTATTCATCAATATCAAGTGTATTGGAGGTATTTATTGGACTAAAAATATTTTATTATTGTGATATCCATAGTTTTTAATAATATATTTGATATAGTTATGGTTTTATATATAATTACTTTATAGTTTTTGTGAAATTTGAATATCAAAAAAAAAATTTAACTCCCCCATTATACTCATTTCAATCCCAGATTCATAAGATTCACAAAGGAATCAGTTAATGATTGTTGAGTTGATCCGGATATAATTTCAAAAAATTATATTTGAAAAATCATAATGTTTTTGGGGTTAAAATTTACTAAACTTATATGCCATAAACAAGATTGATATTCCATTTCACTAAGGCAAGGTATGTTTTTACCCCTAAGGTCTTCTATGTTAAGAGTGTAGACATTATCATTCTAATGGGAGGAAAGAATAAATTAATCCTCTGAATTGTGTACTACACATTTATCATTCCTAAAATTTACAAGGTAACCTTCGTCATGTAATTTAATTATGCTTATAAGGTTTTTCTTAAGACATTCAACAAACAAAATATTTTAAATTAATAATTTTCAAAGATGAACAATATTATCTATATCGATAATCTCTCTTTGAGCATTATCTTCAATGGTAACCTCTCCACATTTCATCTTGATAAATTTTTCAAAAAATATTTTTGTCGAGTCATATTTGTGGAAGACACACTATCTATGTTCCATTTATTCTTTTTTTATAAGACCTTTGTTTTTTTGAAAAAAAATAAATAATCTTTCGGAACCCCAACCTTCTTTGGTCCGAAATTGTTAGAAAAACATATTTTAGGAACCTATATTTTTTTAAAAAAATGGGATTTTTGAATTCCTAAGGATTGAATTTTATTTTAAAAAATTATTCTCCAAATGACCTTTACTTTTATATTTAGTACAAAAGTGGTAATTCTTAGGAACATTGAATTTGTTACTAAAAATAGTTTTTGTTTATATATATCGTATTTTTGAACTAGTACCATACGTATGAATTTGTTTATGAATTTTATCAAAACCATCCATACCAGTAGTAATGTTAGATACAAGTTTCTTCAATAAAGATATTTCATATCTATTTTTAAAACTAAATTCTAATCCACTTTTGTATTAGTTTTGGAACTCTGTTGCTCAAAACTATTTTAAAAACTATCTATTTCATAAATTACTTTTTCTAAATCATTAGAAATTATATATTTTTTAGAATTGGATTTATTTATATATTTTTATAGATCTAAAATTTAATTTTTTTTAATATTAATTCTTGAATTACATTTTTCAAGTTTTACATTATCCTTATCAAGTTTTTTACACATTTTACAATTTGGATTTTCCAAAAGGTTTGTAAAGTGAGAACCTTTTTCAAATGATGGTTAGGTATTATCATCACTGTCTGAGGATGATTATTCATCCTAAGATGAATAATTATTATCATATAAGTATTTTTCATTTAAATACATATTAGTTAAATAATTGGCCAGGTGTACCTTGTCCATAAAACATTGATTTTTAATAGGTATTTTAGCAAGAGGACCAATTCATGTGATATGGACATTCATTATCTAAGGAGTTTTCTGAAGAATCACCTCTATTGAAACTCGAAGTGTTAACAGATTTAATAACATTCATTATTTTTCACTTATAAATTGTCTTCTAATTTCTGTTAAAAGGTCTATCCTTTATGTATTTCTTTTTTAACTTAGAATAATCTAGTCGAATATGTCCATCTCTTTTGAACTTATAACACTTAACTTAAAAATCATTATTTTCATTCATTTCCTTGTTACTTTTCATGCAACGATACTGAAAATCATTTTTACCAACAATTTGATTCATTATTAGAGTAATATTAGCTAATTCATTCTTAGAATGATCAGAATCACTATAATTAGGTTGAATAATAACTTTCTTTTTCTTTGATTACTTAACTACTTCATGAGGAGTCTGGGCTTTTATTATAATTGAAGTAGTATTAAAATTAACTCCACTATTATTTTTCTTTACTTTCTCTACATCTCTTTTCAACCAACCCTCATATTGTAAAATGGTTCCAAATAAATCATCAAGAGTGATATTTTTTATGTTAATTGATTTATCAATGATTGTTCTCTTAAATTCCCACTCATTGGGAATAATATCAATTATCTTTTCATCAAGGAATTCATCTTATTATCATTTATCTCCAAACTATAGTATAATATTGACTATTTTCATAAACCATTATTGTTTCTTTGGAACGTTTTCACCAAAATGGAATTCAAATTATTGATAGTCATCTATAAGAATTTATCTTCTAATTTCAAAAACTTTTGATGTTCTAAAATGAGTAATCTCTATATTTTTTCAAATATGATTTGAAGCTTCACAAGAAGAAATATGTCTATAAATGATCCTGGTCATAGAACATAATAAAGTGTTTCTAACGCTGTAATTAAATTGATACTCATGTTTTTCATGATTTGTAAAAGTAGTCACTTCCTTGTTAGGGATCGTGTAATCTTCAGTCATCGTGATGACATTTTTAACTCCAATATTTATAATTAATTCCTTCATTCTGTCTCTCTAGAACTCATAATCAACTACCTCAAAAAATAGGGGATTATTTTGATTGAGTTTATCTATTGAACTAATATTGAGTCCTTACATATTTAAAAAAATATAAAAAATCTATTCCATAATACTTGTTAGTGTAGAAAATATTTATAAACAAAAAGTTTATATCAATCATTAAAAAAAACATAAAAATGTAAAGGGGAAAAAGGTAGAAAGTATGATCATTGGAAACCTCATTTTATACCCAATGCATGTATTTGTAAAATAGATAATTTGATTTGATACCAATTATTGGATCATGATGTATCTGAAGATGCATAATACAAGAGGGAGGGTAATTTGTATGTTCAAAAAAATTAAATTTTAACCTTAAATAAAACTTATCTTAACAAGTTTAAACAAAAATATATTCACAAAACCTGTTAAGTATTTAAATGGTAATAATATTTGGACCTCAGATCTAATAATCAAATTATTGTAATCAAGTGGATTCTAAAATGTATTCCATAGTTCATAATGCGATTCTATATTAACAGTGTACATAATCATATTCAGTAAGAAATGGTAACATATTCATAGTTTAATTGTTTTCACAATTACACAAAGAATCATAATCTCAATGGTTACGATATGTCATAGCATTAACAGAAATATTGTTTCTATCTTAAAGCATATAGAATTGTAATTGTAGTAATAATGTATTCAAAAATTAATACATGGCAGAATAAATGTATTATAATCAAAGATATTATTATAAATAATATATAAGTAGAAAGATGAATATAAAATAATTTTGTTTCTATTAAAATTGTAGTAGAAATAAAATATATATAATAAATCAAGTAAAATAAATCAATACAACTATTTTAACCCAAATAGAAGGTTATCCAATCACCTAGGATAAATATCCCTTGATTTATACTTATATGAAATTTTATGTTACCCTTACTAGGTAAAACCCTTGATATGATAATCGGTCTATCTCACTATTCTCATGAGCCCTAGAAATTATGATTGTCTTCTCTTTACTATTATCCCCAAGATCCCTCGATACGATGATCGACATGTATATTTTGATATCCCCGTGAGCCCTCGATTTAATGATCAGATTATTTGCCTCGCTATCCCCATTAGCCCTCAATCGTATTCAAAATTGGAACTCAAAAAGAAAATATAAACTCAATAGGGTTATAAGTACGAGGAACAAGTACTTAACTCTTGTAAGATTTAGAGCTATCACACACTGATATTTTTCAACACTTCTCTTCAAACTCTTCAAATGGATGGGTATTTATAGGAAACTCCCCAATGGTCATATTGATCCTCCATCGATAATATTTCTCTATGTTTTTCCAGATTAATTTGAAACCGATAACATCAATAGTAATACTATAACTGAATTTATGATTTTTTATATGCACCATTTATGGTGTAAAATATATTTCTTATATTATAGATAATATTTTCTAAGTAGGAAAATTTTATTATGGTAAATTCATTGAGTCTGAGTACGATTTTAATTGAAACCATTATCAATCCAAATATTAATATTTTTTTAGAAAGAAAGACAAAAAATGAGATATTATATTTGTTTTCATAAAAAAAAAGAAAATAATGAGTATGATTATTATCGTATCCATTCCCATTGTGATAAATATATCATATCCAGTCTCATTATGATAAACATAATGAAAGAGTATATTTTTTTAACTCTTTAAATTTAATTTTAAGTAATATAAAAATATTATGCTTTTTTATAAAAATATTATAAAACAAATTAACCAAGTATATAAATAAAGAAATAGGATATTTGTGATTTCCCAAAAAAAATTATGAAAAATGTCATAAGAGAAACTTTTGAATCAATATTTTTTACCTGGTATGTAGGTTGTTCTTTTTCTAAAACCATATTAATATAATTACTATAAAATTCCCAAATTGTAATGGCCTATAATTAATATAACATAAAAGATAAGTAAAAACTTAAAGGTTACCATTACCTTTAATCGTATGTCCAAAAAATATAATATCATTATTTCTCAAAAAACATTTTCATATACTAAAACCATGGGTCGTATTCCCATAAATGTTTTCTAAAAATATCCTTAATCATGTTATGTTCCCACAAAATAAATATTTAAAATGTTTTTTAATACATTGAAAATATGATCAACCTTAAACTCATAACCCATGATGGTATCAACAACTCTTAAGTTAATGAAGACATTTTTGCTACTAAAATTTTACACAATCTTTAGATGTTTCATGCTTATTATAACTAAAATTACACTTGTAAAATAATTCTTCTACAATTTAATTATCGAATCCCAATATAGAAATACTTCATCCATTTTAATTTCAATTTAGGTCCTTTTTAATTCTAGGGGTTAATATTTATAAGGGTAATAGACTCAGATAAATCCACGGTTCCCCATATTTATGACAATGACCTATAAATTGATGCCTAGAATGAAATTTACTTCTTTCCATCATAATCATTATTTTTCCTTGTAAATTAATTTATTTGTGCCCTAATTTTACCCACATAAAACATTTTATCATTCCTTTTATGCACTTTATTGGGTGTGTCTTTACAAATTTTTTGCATGAAGGAAATTAAACTTTCTTTCCTCTATTATATCCACCACTCGAGATATTAGTGATATCCATCCTTCTATTTTTTATGATGATGATAGTTAGTTAAGGTATCGATTTATAAAAATATTTTGCGATTACTGATTAGGTAAAATCATGAAAAATTTCACTCCTATCATCATCCCATTGGGTTTCTCACAGTTACCACATTGTCCTTAATGTTCAATGTTAACATTAATACTTCTGGTTCCATCTATTGACTAAAACCAAAAAAACATAGTTTATGAAATAATAATCATAATGGGAAAGACATATAATAATTTATAGGATGTATAAATCATGAAACATTATTTTCAATCTAATATATATTATATTTATTCTATTTCATTCATTTCCATCATCTATTCAAATCCTTCATAATGGTTTATAATAAAAATGAGAATTATCTAAAACATATCCCCTGGGAGTGTCAAACTGGGTGTGTAGTAATGTCCATTATCTGGTTCCAGGTAATTCTCAATTCAATCTTAATGTGTCCTTTTTTGAGTTATTACCCTTTGGTACATATGTTCCAAAACCACATTCACTTATAATATCTTGATATGGATGTATTTCTAGGAAAACCATAGAATCTATACTATAACAAAATGTTAGGATATTCTTCTATATTTATCCTAAAAGTCCATCACAGGGTTATGTTCCCTAATATATGTTTTAAAAAACCTAGTTCCCAAGGATTCTAGTAAACTTCCTTTGATACCAACTGTAACAACCCCAACCACAGTAGATCGGATCTGTTGTATGCTTTGTTACATTGGAATAATATATAAGGAGTTGACACATAAAGGAATGTATAATTTAGTATTCATGGTAAACTAAATAAATACATGATTTCCATATTATATTTGATATAAAAATTACAACATAATTTTTTTTCTAGAATATATTAATTTCCTATAGAGTATCCTTTTACATATTTCATAGTACACTTTATGGATTCCTAAGAAAAGAAAAAAACAAGGGTGAGATAAAATCCTTAGTGACGTTGAAGTATGGATGAATAAAACATGAATCATTTTGTATAATCAATATATAAAGCTAAATAACTAAACAAACATTCCATTTAAATAATTTTACTATCATTATTAGGTAAGAAATAATAAATATAGAAAGGTAAATAATATAAAACACATTTCATTTAATTAATAAACTGGGAACATAATTCTTCAATAGATTATTTCATATCAAAAATATCAATGATAATAAAAACTGGGTTCATACTAAATAAAATTATTAATTATTAGTCTTAATGTTCTTATAAATCTTGTTACCCATACTATCAAGACCTTTCACAATTTGGTCTAAAACCGATAGGTTGTTATACAACAGAAACTCATTTAACTAAGGCTAGCCAAATAATTCATCTCATGAGACTATAGATGCATCAAGTGGGTATCTATAACTGGGACCCACCTATATCTAGATTTCCAACACATTCTTCACATATCTAGTGGTCAATTTAATTTATGATCAATATTCATTTTCTTCAAATTTCTGTATCGAGTAAGTAATACAGATTAAAAATAATTCCCCCATTAAATCATATAACTTTAAAAGTAAAATTCAATATGTATAAATGGAAAAAAATTAAGTAAAAATTATATCCCTGATAAATTATAAAGATCTTTAGGGGAAATTTAATGTCCAATGATAACAAAAAGGTTGTTATTTTAAGGGATGGATAATAATTACAAAAAATTAATAATGAATGAGAATTTCAATACATTCATTAGTCAAACTGATCATTAACCATCCATAGAAATAATAATTGTGGTATCAATAAAACTATCCCAGGAGGATCTTAAGTGATATAATGTTATGACTTAATTGATGAATATAGATACCATATAATATTAATTAAAAACATTCTTTTGAAAAATAATATTTTCACTTTGAAAATAATTTTTCAATGAGTAGTTTAAAAAATATTTTTAAAATGATTTTATTTGAAAAATAACTTTGAAACTTATAATGTAATTTTTAAAACATTTAGTGTTCATGATGGTGGTAAATTTCATACATATAATACACGTTAAAACAAAATTATTTTTAAATTTTTGGTAAAATCCAAACATGCCTTTTTTTAAAAATCGTATGAACATTAATTTTAAATCATTTTGTAAAAGTTAAAAAAGGGATAAAAATTTCTCTAATATATCATTTTTATAATTCTAAAAACATTTTTGGATTTTTTTAGAAAATATTTTTTTGAATGAAAAATGATTTTTTACTGAAGAATGAAATGATGTCGGATTTTTTTATAAACATTTTCACAATCATTTTAAGTACCATAGAGATGAATATGGTCATATTAATTTTAAAAAATAATGAATAAACTCGGGAAAATAAAGTGAATTTTTTTTATTATAAAATTAAAAACTAATTTCTTTCAATTTAAATTCATGTATAAATAATCAGGATTTAAATGAGATTGTTAAATTAAATCTTAAAAGGACTATAACATTGAAGTGAGAATTAATAGATGAATAATTTATGTGTATTTAATTTAAATATACATAATAAAAGTGTAAATAAATCATAATATAGTAAAAATTATTTAAACACATAATCTTAGGATATGAAATACAATGAAGAAGTAATATAACCCAATGAAAAGAAATTGAGTTATGAAATTCCTTACCACTTGGTAATTTTATATTCAAATACCCTAGGATGAAATAACACCAATTAAAACTTAAAATACTATTAATTATGAATTTTCCAAGATAGTATATAAAAAATGGGTAACACATACACCATATAAAATAAATTAGCTGCATAACATTACAATATACCTCAATGAATAGAAATTGAGAAAATGTCTCTTACCTCAAGATTCCTTTGGGTTGAACATGATTTAACCTCATGTATAATGCTTTTAATCATGTTCTTAATTTATAAAAGAACCATATTAATATTTATAATATTATATATGATCCACCTATAATATTTTACCACCCATTTATTAATAATATTTCATCATTTTTAGGGTTTCAAGTATTAATTACCTTTTTTATCAAGCATGTTTTTTCATAAAATTTTAGTTTAGTGGGAATATTGTATAGTTAAATCATCTAAATATTTATATTAATTCTATAAAAATCATAGTTACAAATTATATTAATTTTTAAAGACATTCATTAAGGTTGTATATGGAAAACAAATCACGTCGCTTTGTGGGGATGGTAGATTATATGTATACACAAGCAACGATATCATTCCCTTAATGAGGGAAAGGGTAAGGAATGTGGTGACATAATAATTTTCAATAATCAATATGATTTCATATAAATCACATATATTCATTAAATCTATCATTTTTACCTTACATATAAATCATAAGTTAAGAATGAATCACATCATTTCAAGAGGTGGTAATCCGTCATACACACAGGCAATGTTATCGTATTTTAAATAGAATGGAACTTAAGAAGAAATAAATGATACTAAAATTAAATAAGAATAGTAATATCATAAATATCATATATACCTATGTTAAATCATTCATTATATATACCCTTGAAAATGGTAATGGGAAACGATTTACATTGGTTCATGAGGAGGTAGTCCACCACACACATGATTAACTGTTTTCTTTCCCATTTAATGGAAGAAGATATGAATATAGGTAATTAACTTAACATTATGACATCTAAATATATATAATATACTATTTTTATATAATAATTATTTAATATGATTTTAAGGAGGTGTAAGAAGAAATAAAATAAAAATTCTCATTTACGAACGTTACCAATTCTTCTAGAAACTTCATTAGGTTTTCACAAAAAAACCTTAATAAGTTAGATTTATGATCAATTCAAGGGATATAGAATGTTTTAATGTGATTAAGAAAGTTATTTTTGTAGGCCATGGATGAACCAAATGGCTTTGAATATGTTAATATGGGAGGAGATGGGTGGCCTTTTATAAGCGGGGGAGAGGACACATATGGAATATTTGAAAAACAATAAATTAAAATAACATTTTTATCATGTAAAAAAATAAATAATGAATCATTATTGAAAATTAGAGGTTATAAGGTCTAAATATCACCATAAAGTGGTTTTTGGATATGCTTCAGTTTTTTTAACCCATGTCTTCTTAGTTTAACACCCTTGAAAACCAGTTTTTTCTTAAATGTGATAATTAATTTTTAACGATATCAAAATTTATCAAGGTAAAAAATTAAATTGACCTTATTATATAATATATATATTTTTTATACTAAATATGTAATTCATTTTTCTAAATTTAATTCACAAAATTATATGAATCTATTATAAAATTATAAATGCATATGTGATGAAAAAGTGGGTTTACAAAGAGGAAATTCTCATAAGAAAAGAGGGTTTTAAAATCAGAATTCAATATGAAATTTATTCCAATGAAATAAATTAGTTAAATATTAATATAATTGAACTGAATTTACTTTAAATCCAATTTAAAATAAAATTTATCCTTGAAAATTATTTAAATGAAAAGACAATTTTCAATAGAAATCAAATTTTTTTACAACTCATGGAAAAATGAATCATTTAAAAAAATGAATCCTAACATATTTTTGATACGATGATTTAAAAAAAAATTATAGAATTGATAAATTTTAATTTTAAATTTTGTGTGTAAAGTGTGACTAAATAGTTTTTTAAAAAAATATTGTATTTTAGAAAACATTTATATCTCTTTTAAATGATTCTTTTTTTATTTATAATAAAAAGATCATAAATGAACATGTATAAACAATATAATTTTCATAATTTGGTTATTACTATTCATTCCCACTAATTTAATGTCTAGTTTATAACGGTATACTATATTATAGTTCATTTAGACTTGGGATTATGTATTATGTAAGCTATTAAAGAGATAAAATTTATTTAAAAATAAATATATGATAAAGTATCTAGGTGACACATTCACTTATAATATTGGTGTTTTAATTCATATATGATATTGAACCTGATATTAATCTTTTAAAATATCAGGTTGTTGTAATTAAATTGGAATTGATTATCCCATTAGAGGAAAGTCCGAGTATTCTTCATCCAATGTGTTTGGATAAACTAATGTCATATATTTAGAGCTAGTTTAGTGATTAGAATATATCATTATTAAAGGATTGGTTCCATCTAGTTGAAGATGTATTATAGGAGAGAAATTATTCTATGTCTAGGAATTTTTCTCAGTAGTAATATTTCCACTAATAAGTTCAATATTGAGTCACATAATATCTTATAGTTTAGCTTCATATCAAGTGATCAATTCCTCACTGGAAAGAGATTCGACTTCCTCAGGTGCGGGGTGGGTGGTGTATGTAGGAACACCTTTCTTATTTTATTTTGTTGAAGCATGTTGAGTAGATGGTAGATAACAATTAATCAAAAACCCTTATTAAAAAATGCCTCTGGTTTTGGGGTCTCATAACTTATTTATTGGTGTGTAAAATGTTTCATATGAATGTCAATTTATCATTCCCCACCACAATATTCACATAAATATAATTATTCATGATTTCAAATCAATTAAGTTTACAAATTCATAGAGTACATTAATAATAATTTTCTCACAATCCTCGATGTAATAATGGTTTCTCCAACCATGGAATATTTTCTAAGGGTGTATTTTGATCCTCCTTAATGTTTTCTTTCTCAGTGGGTAGTTTTTTCTTACAAACACTATTAGCATTTATATTCCCCCCTCTATATATGGTAATTTTAATGGTGTTTATAATGAAATTCACCAAGAACTCCCCTAATAAAAGAGATGAAAAATTAAAGTGGTATAACTGTGATGTTTTTCTATGGGTAACATCCCCCAACATTGAGAAAACATATTTCATTGGTGGAGGAAGAATTAATATAAATTACCCTAACCATAAGTATTTTATTTACATGGTTATACTAGAATCATAAGCCTGGTCTATGGTGGATTTGATAATCCATGTGGTGGGGGTGATTATAGAAATTCCCCTAAACCAATGGGTCATGGTTTCTACTATATTTCTATAGATGAAGTATATATCAAAACCTTCTTGACTATTTAGTAATTTACCTAGTAATTTTCATTGTGTAATTATTTTTTTGGATGTGATCTTGTAACACCCATACTTATAAGCCACTAAATAGTTCCTCAGGATGGTGAGTCACATGGACTTAATTTTGCATCCCAATACACAAAAGGCTGTCAAATAGTAGGGAGGGTTTTTAATGTTATGGTGTGGAGACTATACCCTCATGATCAGAGGATCACAATAGTATCATAAGTAAAAAAATCAGAATAAACATAATATAAATCAATGATAAAGACGAAAAATAAAGATGATATGATTAGTAAACCAATCCAAGGTGGTCTCATATAAATTTTTTTAATGTCATGTCCCTACATAAAATGGAAGTAAATACATGGAAATAGAAATCAAGTACATTACAAGTATCAAAATAAAAATGACCAAAAGAACTATCTCCAAATAGAATCACGATCATAGATTTAATCTATTCTCCCCTGCTCTAATGCATAATCAATATAGAATCAAAAAGTGGGTGATTACCTTGGTCCCTACCAAAATCCATGAATTCTTCCCAGTTCCACAATGGTTTCTCGAATAGTTTGAGAGATAACACTCATTAGGCCACCACTTACAGTGTCTATAAAATGCTCAGTTTATTTATCTAACCAGAAGAAGTGTGCAATGTATAAAAATAATATGAATAAGTAGGTGTGAAACAATTTATCCATTGAGGATCACTGAAATCTAACAACCATAAATATGGGCAAACTATAAATCATTAAAAAGAAGGTGTAGTACTTTCAAGTCTAATAATTATAATAAAATACCCATACCATGTCTATCTGTAAAGCATGGTAAACATCCATTATGATATATGCCGAGTAAACTAGTGTCAGACCAAAAGGATGGATCTAAGGTATAAAAACCAATGCATCCTCAATGTCTTATGTCATAAAATCAAGTGTCATGCCTATTTCCATATCCAAGGAGTAGTAATTACAAATAAATCCCTTGTAATCTAGATCCATGGAGTATAAATATACATGGAATCATATATAATCTGAATCCTAATATTTTAAATGTTCACAGAAATCAATGTAATAATGTATCCATGAAATATGGATTTCCATGACATTATATATAATCCCATATTCTATACCAAGACATCCATAATTATTACAATATCATAAAAGAAAATGGGTTAATCTTTAACTATACCCTTTATCAATCATCTCAATTCATAAACCAGTTCAAAATCATACATAAGTTATGAGTTCATTCAAATCATTACACATTTCCATTTAATAATTTAATAATTTTAATTTTTTGGTAAATATATGGAAAAGGTGGCATCAACCCTCTCCTAATATCCCATTAAATTTTAAAGTATTGCACTATAACGGAGAGCAAAAGAACACACCCGATGGGCTGGTAACTCATGGTGAATATACATAATTACTCCTCATGTGTGGGTTGGGTTGGGGATAAAAACCAAAAACCATAAAATGGATCTAAGTGCGTAACCTAATCAAGTTTCAATAATTTATTTAATACATTAAATTAATTTTAAGATAAAAACTGGGAGGTTAGGAATGTGTAACAACAGTGCAAAGGTATATAAAACACCAAAAATTAAGGTAATGGTATAGACCACCAACCATATACCCATGGTAGAACCATCATCTAGTATTGGCTCCTAAATCATCCCATATTGGATAATAATCGATAAATGGATGAATTCCAAGGAAATATATAAAATTAGATCAAACCAAAATAACTTTTTCGATATGAAAACATATGATTAAAGGCTATAGATGAATGAATAACTCAATATCATGGATCCAACTTGATGAAAATATATTGAATTGGATGTCATACAAAAGAATCATATCAAAGCCTACCTTTTGGATTGAAGAAGATCAAATGTTATATAATTTGACTACTTATGGAGGAAAAAAGGAATAGAGGATGTTGGTTAATTAATTTAATCATTTAGGGGTAAAATGGACATTTCATATTTTTTAGCTCAGTCACACAGTTTGGCCACCCGGTTGGCCAAACTGTGTGCCAATCATGAACCCCTCCCTCTCTTAATAGGTAACCCTCCTGGTTTATGTACATAGTTTTGAAAACCATATGAAAACCATGCCACATGCTATTTTCCAAGCCTCCCCTCATATAGTCATGGTACATGGTGTGACAAAATGTGTGTTGACCATGTGATATGCCTCTACTAAAAATTCAATGTGATCACGCATGGGCATGTGACCTTGGGTGCATGGTTCAGGAAAATTGTGTTCCCTATTAATCCTTAAAAACCATACAACACAGTTAGTAGTAGTCGTTCATCCCAACTTATTTTTTTAAAAAATGGTCCTTAGGGCTCTGAACAAGCCCCATACATCCCCAATACTCTCATGAACTTATTAGGCATCCAAATTTGGTCAAAACCAAGAAATCAAAGTTGAATTGAAAATATTAGTACATCATATAAAAACTAGGGATCTTACTATATTTTCCATTATATAAATTTATCCCCAAATTGAACTTCTAAGGGTGGTTAAGCATCGTCTAAAAACAAATCTATCCACTAAGAACATACATCATCCTCCCAACCTCAAGTCTCGTCATATACAAGGTCATTCATCCATAACACCCATACTAGAGTAATTAACCAGCCTTGGAGAGCCTTCATGATCTCATCAAAGATAACTATAGGAGATACATCAAAGGACACATCTACTTGTAACCCAACCTCATCCGATTGTAAATTATGAGATCAGTCTTAATTATAACGATGTAGATGGGATACATGGAAGAAATCATGAATGGCTTGGTTCCTCTAAGGTAACTATACCTGATCGTTTATCATCCTTACTATCACTAGAATCTAAAATGGCCAAAAATATCTTATAGAAGTCTTAACCTATCATTGAGTGTTTCTGTTCCCCAGCCTTAGTGATATACGTAAAATGACATAATCTCAAACCTTGAACAACAAAGGTTATCGATGGACATAGACGTAGGATGTCTAAATGGAATGTGAAGTATCCATCTGATTCCTGATTAACTAATCATACTCTGAAGTCTCCTACATGAGATATGGTTTGACTAGTGCTTCCTCTCCTAACAATAACCATTACCGAGGTGATTAGCATGGACTTCCATATAAATCCTTATAAGGTTCCATCTTTATTGTCAACTCATAGCTATTTTTAGTTGAATTCAACTAGGGGTGTATGCCTCTCCCAAGATCTCTTGAAATCAAGGACACACTCTCCAATCATGTCCTCTGGAACCTTTATAGTACACTCTGACTTTCCATCAGTTTGAGGGTGGTATGTTGTGCTTAGAATCACCTATGTACCCAACACCCTATATAAGACATTCCAAATATGCAATGTAAACCAGGAATCCCTATCTGATAAAAATGTATGAGGAACCCCATGAAGGCGCCAAATCTCATAGAAATAAATTCTCACAAGATCATCTATTTACAATGTGTCATGGATTGGAATTAAATGGGATAACTTCAAGAGTCTTTCCATAATAACCCATAAAGAATCACTATCTTGAGGCGACCATGGTAAACTGTTCACGAAATCCAATGAAACATTTTCCCATTTCTACTCAAGAAAGGGTAACTACCATAAAAGCCTAGTTAATCATTGGTGATCGTCCTTCACAAACTGGTATGTGGAACACCTCATAAAAAAACCAGCTACCTCATGCTTCATACCCAACCACCAATATTGATGAGGTATGTCATGATACATCTTGGTAATGTCAGTATATAAAGCCTATGATGAGGGATGAAACTTTTTCATCAGATCCTTGCATATGTCTGTTAGAACTCAAATGAAACCATGTATGCATAGGATTTAATCCTCACAAATGATCCAACCAGGTGGTGGGTCCTTACCTCCCACATTCTCCCATAAGATAGGTCCCTCATAATCAGATAACTAAATTATCCTCAATATATCCAGAATAGTGGGATTCATTTCCAAGGATGAGAGAAAAGTCTACCCGAGACTATCTTGTACATCCAAGTTCATCTCTGAAAAAATCCTATAAGGTACAACTCACTACTAGCATCCTAAAATTATTGTATTTTAGCCCCCCTTCTTAATTCGTTCATAACATCATTTCTCATTCTAATTATATAGGCAAATTTGAAATTAAAATATTGTAGGTATTCAAACCACCTTCATTTTATAATATTTTAATCTCATGGTGTAAATATTTACTTTAGGATTTCACGGTCTGTATATTGCAAAGACTCTCTCCCAGTAAATAGTTACTCCAATAGTGAAAGGCATGTACAATAGTAGATAACTTGAGATTGTGTATCGAGTAGTTCCTCTCATGTTTTCTCAACTAAAGAGGCACGTACACCACAACCCACAACTCCTACATCAAAACTTCTCCTTTCCTAATACCTTATAAATCATAATACACTGTGTATCTTTTTATGATCTTGGGAAAAATTAGGTATGGTACTAAAGTCAGTATCCCTTTAAACTCTTGAATGGATGTCTCACTGGTATTTTACTATATAAACTTCAACCCCTTCTTATTGAATCTCATGAGAGGATATTATATGCATGATAAGTCCGGTATGAGATTCCTGTAATATCCAACTAGACCTAAGAAACTCTATATTTCAATGTTGTTCTTGGTATGTTCCTAGGAAACAACAACTCTCGCATTCTCTATGTAAACTGATACTCCTATCTCTGAGATAATATGACCCATGAAGTTAATTTTATCCATCTATAAATGGTTTTTTGTGAGCATAGCATATGAATAAATCTCTCTCAGTGCATCCAAAATTATATCATGATTTTTGTCATGGTCATGTAGAATATAATAATACACCATGAAATCATCCATAAATACCACAAAAAATGAATCCATATATTGATTGAAAACGCAGTTCATTATATCCATGAAAACATTTCATCTGTTTGTAAGACCTAATAAAATAACCCAACACTCATATAGACCATTCCAATATTAAAAATATGTATGAGGTATGTTGAAATTTAAAACACACACCTGATGATAACCCGATATTAGATCAATCATTGAGAAAATCCAAGATCCTTAGAGTTGGTCAAAGTGGCCATCTACCCACAGAAAGGGATACAATTTCTTAACAATCAACTAGTTCAAGATTAGGAAATCCACACATATCCTGGGGTTTTTTCGACCTTTTTTTCAAAAAGGACCAATGAACCCCATGAAGATGTATTGTGTCAAATAAAACTCTTAGCTTCTAAGTCCTCTATATGCCTCTTGAGCTCCAAAATCTTTTTGTAGCTATCCAATGAAGAATGGATACTAGTGTATCTCCAAGATCAATCTCAAAGGATAAAATCCACATCTCTCATTAGAGGTAAAAAAAATACAGGAATACTTCCCTGAAATGATCTACCTATGGAGGGAAATCATCCTAATGTGTTAACTGGTTATCCATTTATGAGCAAGAAATCTGGGATGTCATTCTACCTAGCCCATTATTATTGGGTCAAGCTCAGATTTCTTGGACACCCCATTCAATTTTGTGAATAAATTCCCTCCCCTCCTGTGATGTGAAGTTACCCTCTAGCAATAGCAATCGATGTGGCCATGATAATAAACCAGCAAGTCCATCCCGAGTTTAACAGAAAACCCTATAATATTAAGGATAATAATATCCCATATGTAATGAGTCCCAACTATCTCAAGTATCACTCCTTTCACAAGCATAAACTCTCTAATATAATACCAAGTAGAGTATGAAGTGTTATAATCCCATCATAAAATAAAAAATATGAACCTGAGGCTCTCAAAAACATGTAAAAATACAAAGATATGTGAATAAGTTATATTAAAAAGTTAATATACTAGTGTACATGATACTAAGATAATACCTCTCACTCTAGATGGACCAAAAATCTTCTCCTTATGTATTAGCAACATTGAATAGATATAGCATAAACTATAACCCTATGAAATATCATGACTACCACGAGAAATACCACTTTGTTTTCAATATGATACTAGTATTTGGAACCCCTACCCATAACCACATCATCGGTATAAATGAATAGTAGTACTCCTACTTCCAGCCTGGCATGAAGCTGTAAAACCCACTCCTAATGTTTGAGTCAGTACAGACCCTATCTCACTAGATATTGGAGGTAATGTTCTACAAAAACACTGTAGATGTCCCATCCTTCCACAATATCAGCACTCTACTAGGTCTTAATCGTATTTTCTCTTCATGTGTCCCCATATTCCACACCGATGTTAGGAGACAGAACTATCATCACTTACACTCTGTCTAGTATTCGCCTCATGAGAAAGCTCAAAATGGAAGGTCTTATAACAAGTTACTAGACCTCATGGTCAAGATGTTTTACTACCTTGTTTCGGGACCCCAACATCCCTCCAATTACTTTCAGTGATTAGTTTCCAGTTCACTATCCCAAATATCATAGTCAACCAAAACACATTCACCATTGAATGTATGACAAGATTTAGACCCTCCTCAAAACATATCTCCCTAGACGGATCATCAACAACATAGATAGGTACAAAGTGTTGATGCTCTGTAAAGTGATTTTAATACTTGATAAAATTCATATCACCTAGATCCAGATGTATAAACTAATTGTATGATTCAACTCTTGTAGTGTATGGAAATAATTAATCAAAAAATATCAATTGAAAATACCTCTAAACCATATCTCATAGCCTTTCAACCTCATTCACAATATCCCACTAATTATTTGAAGATCCTGGAATCATATATTTTTCAAGCTTCACTCTCATACCAGGAGGTGTCTTTATATTCTTGAAAGTGAAAAATGTAGTATCAATCCCTAGATATACAACCTACGGGCCAACATATCCAAAAAATAGGTGTATTCTACTATTAGAACGCACACATCAGCTCTTCCATAGATGAGGCAGGTTTTGGGGCTCCCTGAACGGTCTCCATGGACGAAAAGAAACCCTTTCAGAACTATTCATTAGAAACAATATTAAGAACAATGGGAAGAGCATCAAGTGTCACTACTAGAGGTTCCACTAGTGTCTCATGCCCAACCACCTTTGGATCATGTTCATTTCAATACTCATGTTGAACGACTGGAGGTCTTCATGGTGTCATATCTCTACAAATTTCAAACACATGCATAAAAAAATATTCGATGACAAACATATCACAAATATAAACATAGGATAGGTATTAGTCTTCCCATAAATAATCAATACCCCTATACTTGGTTCTAAATCCAGGACTTGGTAAAATGAACAATTGTAATTAACACTAGAAACACTACCTACTACCCACTCTATTGTTGGGTATGGTTTAAGTTCTCTTTTTCACATCATGGGTCACAATATATGTAATTTTTAGTAAAATTGACAAAATCATTTATTAGTGACCTTTCCATTTCAGAATTTCAATTTCATTTAAATTCATATTTGTTTACAATTATATTTAACTAGATAAACCGAATAGATCACCACTTACAATATATGAGGGCCCATAAATCTTAGAAACTGGCGTGTTGTTCTCATTTAATACCAACCATAACATTTTTAAGTCCATGCAACCAATGTTTCATGAATTAGTGTGTGATAACTTACTTCTTAGGGTTTATATTATAAACTATAAAGGAAAACACTTTTTATGTTATGAACGGTACTCTAATTAACACTTATTTTTCTCAGTATCTATAATAATTGATAGTTGATTACAATTCAATAACACATGAAACACATAATAAATGTCAAGTATTAAAGAAATTCATCCTTTATGGCATGGAATATGCTTAAAATATGAATCATGTAAGGTGCCTAATATGATTAATTATATATTATTTATTTCCATATCATCCATGGATAAAATTTGATTACTCTATAATATAAATAATAACATCACATATCATGTCCATCACCTAGAGGTGGAATCAAATCAAATGTAACAATAAAAAAAATAATGAAATCAAATCCCATCCTAGGAAATTTGGATTTTTCCAATACATGGGTTATTTACTCCCAGAAATATCTCATTAAAAAATTATAAAACATTTATAATCACCTTTTTAAATCACCAAGTAGTAATACAAGAAAATAAAAACTCTGTTGATTCCACTTTCTAACCCCTTGACCCAAAAGACACTAAACAGTTCCTAGAGCCGATGGGTCACATTTCTTCATACACACCTCTTTATATGACTGAGGTTGTTTACTAGAAGCAAGGGTCTATGATGGTATGGTGTAATGACTATAACCTCATGTTAAGAGTAACAGAGTGGTATCCCAAGTAAATAAATCAGCAGAATCCTAATATAAATAATTGATTGAGAAGATAAATGCAGTTGAGAATAATAATAAACCAAGCCAAGGTGGTCTCATATAAAAATGTTATTTGTCATTTATCTATATAAAATGGTAGGAAATACATTGAAATATGAACCCATTACAATACATGTATCACAATAAAAATACCAAAAGAACTATATATGTATAGCATAACAAGCATATCTCAGTATTGTGCTCCCTTAGTCCTATGCATAATCAATATAGCATTGGAATGTGATCACCCTCCCTAGTCCCTAGTTGTATCCATGAAGTTTGTTTGGGTACCCAATGGTGTTCCAAATAGGGTGTGAGATAACACTCACAAGGCCACCAATAACGATGTCTATAAAAAGTCCAGTCTGTGTATGTAATAAGTATCAGTGTGTGATATAAAACAAAAATATGAATAAGTAGGTGTGATGTTATCCATCCCCCAATGATTACTATAAACTATAAACCATAAATAAGGGACAACTATAAATCATAATAAACGGGGTGTATTACTATCGAGTCTAACAACTATAATCAAATACCCATACCAGGGATATATGTAAATCTTGATAAACATCTAATCCATCCTATGTCGAGTAATATAGTGTTAGACCCCAAGTTCCAGATGTAGGGTATAAAGATAAATGAAACCTCAATTATCTATGCTATGAAATCAAGTCTCAGGCCCATGGCTAGATCCAAAGAGTATAAATTTTCATGGAATCCCTTGCAATTTGGATATATGGGGTAGAAATGTACATGGAATCCTATATAATTTGAATTCATTGAGTAGAAATGTACATGTCATTCAATGTAGTACTGAATCCATGGAGTAGAAATTTCCATGACATTCTATATAATCCCTGATTTTATACCAAGATAATGGAAATTATAATGATATCATAAAAGAAACCTGGTTTATTATTAAACTGTTCCCTTTATCAATTATCTCAATTTATAAACCATTTCATAATCATATATAATATATGATTTCATCAAACTCATTCCACATTTACATTAAATCATTTAATCAATTTATCTTCCTATAAAAGATGAAAAATGATGCATAAACCCTCTCCTAATATCCTGTTAAATTTATTCATTCTCCCACTATGATAGAGATCACATGCACACACCTGATGGAGTGGTAAATCAAAGGGAAGATATATAATTACACCTAATGGGTCATTCGGGTTGGGGTAATAACATCCAAACATAAAATAGAAATAAGCGGTAAGCCTATTCATGTTCCTAAAATTTATTCCAGAGGTTTATATAATTATAAGAGCAATGTTGGGAGGGCTGAAATGTTGCACAATGACAATAAGGTATATAAAAATCCAAACATTAAGGGAATGTTGTAGGCCACCTACTATATACCTATGGTATAACACTCTTCCAATATCAGATCCTAAATCAACCCAAACTAGAAAAAATGAAGAAATGGATGAACACCATAGAAATAGGGTGAATTATTGGGTAACAAAATAACTTTTTTTGATGCGAAGACAACTGACTAAAGGCACCATATGAATAAAGAACTCATTGTCATGGTCCAACGAGATGAACAGGTCTCGAATCATATTTCGTATAGAGGAATAAGACTAAATAATACCTTGAGGCCTGAAGAAGCTAAAATGTGAGAAATGGAGGCTTCTACTAGAAGAAATAAAGAATATGGGTGGTGGTCTAATTAATTTATGCATTTAGGAGGAAAATGGATATTTCCCACTTTTTAACTCAGTCTTATAGTTTGGCCGCATGATTAGCCAATACATGTGCCAACCCAACAATGTTCATTTTCTAAATAGGGAACCTTTATGGTTCATCCACACGATTTAGAAAAGAAATAAAAAACTTTGAATAATTCCAATATCCAAGACTCCCCTCACACAGTCATGGAACATTATTAGACAAACCATGCAATGATCATCTGATTGGAATCTTTTAAAAATATCATGTGTTATTGCAAGGGTTTTCGGAATTGGGAACATGGTTAGGGTAAACTATTCAACCTCTCCTACCTTCTAAAACACCCTTCATTGCTGGTAGTAAATGTGTGTCCCGGGCCACACAGTTTCTATTAAACATGTGGTTCTGCTTATTTTTCCAAAATTTTGGTTTTTAGGCTCCAGACAAGCCCCTGAAACCCCCAAAAATCCTAGGTCCTCATTGAGAATTGACATTAGGAAAATAACCAAGAAATTAAACTAGAATTACAGAAAATAGAATCTCATATAAAAACTCAAGATCCTACTGAGCTTCTCACCACCGAGGGTTTCTCGATGGTTATAGGCTTTTCTTCCTATCGTTGGGACACCTAATTAATTTTATTACCTTATTAATGAAATATAATATTGTTGAAACACTCATACTCATTAAACCACTTCTAAGCATTGGAAAATTTGATATTTCATTGGACATACCAACTCGTGTATGTGGAGCTCGTGCCTGACACCTGTCCAAAGGTAATTACATTTCATGTCGTTCTCCTTAACGAATTAGGTTGGCCTTAAATTAGGAAAAAGTGTAAAGATGTAGGGATTCCAAACCCAATAATTGAGATTCATTGGTCACTTTATTACATTTATATATATAAAAAGGATAAAATTTTAAAGGACCAATTATTTTAGATGCTTTGGAGAACCATATACATATTTGATTCCTATTTTATTTTAGAAATAAAAAATAAAACCTAATACATAACAAAAGTAAATTAATTTAATCCTTGAAAAATCATTCGAATAATTCTTCTTCATATACTAGGAAAATAAAAAATGGTGAGCTCAAATGCTTTGAAAGGTTTAAGTATAGTGGAAGTTATCATGAATCAATAAAAAATATCATCAAATCATGGAAAATAATTAAACACAAATTCCATATATATAACATGTCTATCATGGTAAGATAAGGAATAATAATTATGAAAATGTAAATAACCAAAATTACACGTCATATAATCATGAAAATGATAATTAAATGATTCCAGAGATAATATCATGGATAATAAGATAACTGAATTTTTAATGAAGGAGATGCTTAATTATTGGACTTCATATCTCAGGAACATGATACCTTTACCATCAATAATTATCCCAAAGATAGTTTAAAACTATAGGGTAAAAACTATCAGATTTTTCCAACTACTTTTTCTCATAAGATCTTTCAATGTATCGATGGGATATCTATAATCGATCCCCAACTGTGTCTACATATTAAAATAATTCCTTGTATATTGAATAATAGATTATGTTTATGAACAAATTATCCTATAAAAAAATATATGTATTGAGTAAATGATATATATTTATTAATATTTACCTAAATATAAAAATATCATTCAATGTAAAAACTATATGTAAATATGGTAAATGGTTTAAGCAATAATCATATCCACTATACAAGGAATGTAAATATTTAAGAGGAATTTAAAATCAAATGACTAGAAGTAAGTGAATTTTTCAAAGGATATTATCATTTCAGTATATACCTAGTGTTAAATAGGTAAAATAATGGGTTGTTATCATTGATGAATATAAATACCATAAAAATAGAATCAAAACATTTTTGAGTAAAAATATTCTTTTTCAATTTGAAATTCACTTTTAAAAATAAACTTTATAAATACGAAGAAAAAAATGATCTTGGAAAATGAATATATAAACATGTAAAGGAAGATTAATATAATTAATACATCCTAACAATTGTAAAATATTCTCAATTTGTATAAGCTAAAATAAAACATTTCTAATTTTTTTTTTCAGAAAAGTCAAAATTTACCTTATTTGGTAAATGACTAGAAGATTCATTTTAAAAAGAATTATAAAATGTAAAACATTGTTAAAAATGAATTTAAACCATTGTAGAAGAATATTAAAACCATATTTGAAAACATATTTGGAAAACATAGACATGTAAGATAAATATTCTTTTGTAGAGACTCAAACATAAACAATCCCGAATAAGGAAGAGATTGTGAAATAAACTATAACCACTTAGGTATCTAATCAATAATAATCCCAATGAAATAAATAACATAAAATTAATATCCAAATATTATTAATACTAATATATTCATAATATAATATATAAAATCGATAATTTATACACCACAAAAAAGAAATAAGTTGTGAATGAAGCATGTGTCCCACTTAAATAAATGTTAAATGAAAATCGCTTACCACTTTGTAATCAGTTTAATCATATGCCCCATGAATGAATATCATTGAAAAAAACTTTAAATATCATGTGAATAAATAAATTATTGATATAACATGTCAATTAATAATCATATCCATCTCATAAAATAATATAGGTTCATAACACCAAACTTTTCCCCAGTTAAAGAAAATAGAGACGAAGTACCTTACCTCATGCTACCCTTTAGTTATGAATACTTTAACCTCATGTATAACGGTTTAACTAATAGAATTAATTTATTATAGATACATATTCATATTTTTAATATCATATATGATCCTTTGATAACATCTTACCACCCGTTCATTAATAATATTTTATTCTTTTCATTGTTTCTGATGTTGATTTTCTTATTTTCTTATGCATGTCTTTCCAGAAAATTCCCAGTTATTTTCCATGGGATATAGATCAATAATATCCAAAATGATATTAAATTTATAGATATCATATTTAATAATTAATTTTTTTAACCTGTTATTAATTTTGAACATGGGAAATGAATCACATCACATCGTGGAGATGCTAGGACATAATACACATGAGCGATGATATAATTCCATTAATGGGTGAAATGGTACGGAAGTGGATGATATATTTATCATAAAGAACTAGTATCATATAATATATATAATATATATTTATAATTTGCATCATTATAACCTTCCACGTGAAATGGTGATGAAAAACGAATTACATCGCTATGTGGAGATGGTGAACCGTATGCACGCACGTGCGGTGCTTCTGTTTTCCATAAGATGGATAAATGGTAGAATATTGTTTTATCTTTATCATAATAAAATATTTTTATATATAAGATATTTTAGTTGTTAATTTAGTATGTATAAAATATATTAGGAGGAATTATGACATGAAATAAATTTGAAATAGTGTCCATAGACGATTACATTTTCTTTGATGGACTTACTTTAGATATCTTCTTAGGGGATCTAGGGTTGGTCTATTAGAAGGTCGAGAACCTCAATAAAATAAATAATTATATTAATAAGAGAAATGGGTAGATTTTTTTGAGCTATATGGATCAATTTTGTGTATATAATTGAAGCTCAAGGTGCCAATTATAATTGAGGTGAAAGGCATTTTTGAAATTTCTCAAAATATTAAAATACAATAAGACAATTATATGCTTAAAACCACATATAAATTAACATGTTATGAATTTTTAGGCCATATATTATACCACTGGTGATTATTTATGATTTTTTAATTAAAAAAATTAATAAAATATTATATTCATGAAAGGCCATTATTTTCAATTTTGACACAATTCATTAGTTTGAATTTAATAAAATAAAGGAAAAAAATATAACTTCAAACCAAATAGTTTATTTCAGCCCTAATATGTTTCATTCATCTATAAAATTAATTTATTTCCTTAATTAATAAATATTTTTTTTAAATAATATTTTTAATGTCTTTTTTTATTTTTACATTAATTTAATAATTACTGCATCATCGTTGTGTAATCATTTAAGGTAATTATATCGTCCTTAAAAATTGAAATTAACTTCAAATTATTTAGATAAATATTTTTCATTAAAAATATTATTTTTAGTCAGATATATCCTCTGGATGACACCATATTAATAATAATTCACTTGTTAAAACAAGAGTCTGACATGTTTGACTTTTCAGTAGGTAAAATACTATAAAGTCATAATCTTATCCAAGTGGTCCCAAAAGGTCAAAAATAAATTTATATAATAATAATAAGTTTATTTTGATGATAATAACCACTTCTCTCTATTCAATATTTATTTTAACACTCATATATATCACGATAAAATATTTAGTCTGTTAATTTGACTTTGTTGGCCTTGCACATGTATTGCACAAGAATTTGGATATTACCCTCGGTATGTAACTATAAAACTAGTTTATAACCATAATAATAATAAATAATAAATTATATTTCATATAAAATTATATAAAAGACTTATCTCATCCCAATTAATGTTTTTAGGATACCAAATTTTACTTTTTTAGTGTTGCTCAAGCATTGCGTCACTATAGAAAGTGATTTTCATCTTTATCATGAAGTAATTTATAATTTAAATGATATGATTTTTTTGTAAAATTTATATTTTAAAATATCATATATCATTAATTTTATATGTTTAATAATTATTTATATCATAATTATGTCTTGTCGATATCAAAAAAGATAATGTATTTTAAAAAAATTTATTTTTTACTAATCACCAAAAATTTAACTTTTTTAGAAAATTATCAAAATTTCACCATATAATAACTATTATATGATTATTTAAAAAATTAATTTTATTTTATCAAATAAAATTTCTAAAAAAAATTTAAATTAACTTCAATATTCACAACTAAAAAGAAGAAAACTCATTTTTGAAGAAATCATTTTTCAGAATAATAAAATGACTTCCCTAAAAATAATGTCATTATTTTAAAATAATTTACCAATAAATTTATATTGTGTAGTACCTATATATTTAATTCAAAAATTAGTTATTAATATTCACACCAACTAAATTAATGGATAGGTTATAACTATTATATTTAAACTTTAATATTTTTGGGTTTGTTTAGGCTCGGTGTTGCATGAAATGTAAGCTATAGAACACAGTGTTATTTTAAAATATTGGTTTTTTATGTTATTTTATTTTAACTCCCAGACCTTAGTTACCCAAATTTGGTGCATTATTATATAACATTGACCTGATCACAAGAGATAAAGTCTTGAAAGACCGATTAGTTTTGTTTCCTTGGAAGTACTAGATACATACATAAGTTTTACATTACATCATGAAATAAAAATAACAACAACATTGTGTCCCCTTTGAACAAACTCATATCCCTTAGCCTATACATAGAGGTCAATAAGAATATACAACTTCACATATTGGGAAAAATAAAACATAATAAAGGGGTGAGCTCAGATTCTTAGTAAGGATAACAATAAAAAGGAAACTATCATAAGAAAACATAAACATTTAAGGAAATGTGTAAGACTAAAAAACAATACTTTTAAACTTAAACTTCAGCATAAGACGGCAAAGATAAATCAAATAATTCAATTTACTTATTCACATAGATATTATACTAGTCTAATAATCACATGTAATATCAATATCTAATTTCATAATGATGGAATGCATAATTCCGAACATCATAACCACTTAGTCAAGGACTCGTGCCAAGACTAAAAATTAGATTTTGTCAAGGCCTTGTGCCAAGACACTGTTTTATCTCAGGAGACCTACATATGCATCGATGAGAAATAAAATTCCTCACCTTTCACTTACTATGTCCAATGCATTCCACATATAAAAAAGGTTGAAACATAACATAAACATTCGTATTAAAACTAGCATATGAAATGTCAATATGTAACCATAAACCAGGAATGGTATAAAAATAGCACAACCAGAGTCAAACATACCAAAAATCCTTCAATAAAAAAGGGAAGATTGTATCATAATAAATCAACTTCAAACAAACATAAAATCCAATGAAGGATGTTGACATAGATGAAATCAATCCTATTTTTTTTAATGAAATATCACTTTATATTTTTTAATCATTTAAATGTAAAGAAAATATTTATTTTAAAAATATTATTATAATCTTTTAAGGGAAGCTTTGAAGGTATTATAATGTCAGAAACTAGCCTCACCCACTGTATATGTTAAAAAACGTTCTTTCTTTAATTTGTCAAAAAGGTCATAAAGTACATTGTTTGGAAAACGATGTAATGATTCATTTCAAAAAAATTTATAAAAAGTAAAAAAGGGGTATAAATGACTTTAAACCATAGTCTAGGAAATAGTAAAAATTTTTTGAATTACATTTTTAGGAAACACAGATGTGGATGATAAAGAAGTCTCAGTAGATACTTACGTATAAACAACCTCAGATAATAACGAGATTGTAAATTTAACCCTTACCTTGTAATTTTCCTTAGTCAATGATACGTTAACCTCTAGTATAATAGTTAAATAATTTTTATTAAATTATAAAAGAACTACATACATAAAAATGATATCATATATGATCTTTTAATTTTCCATTGTTAATAATATTTTAGTAGTATCATTGTTTCGGGTGTTAACTGATTCGTTTTACTTTATATGTTTTGTTTTGTTATGGATATGATGTATTTGATTCATATAAATAATATTATTAAGTTCTTAGTCCTTATTTTTAATCATCAAATTAAAATTATTCATGAATGGTTATTATGGGGAACAAAATCTTATCGTGTCATGGAGACGGTAAGACATACCTACGCATGAGCAACAATATCATTCTATTAGTGGTGAAATCATAATTAATTGGATTATATATCATATATAAATAATAACTAACATGTTATATTTATTATTTACATAAATTATACATTATTATTTTACCCATTCAAATAATTAAGTGTTGGATAACAAACTACACCACGACATGAAGACGGTAAGTCATACGTACGCATGTATCGTGACTTATTCATTCATAGGATGGATAGAATAATTAATATTGTTTTACCATATTTATAATAACATATTAGTGTGTATAAGGTACTATAGTTATTATTTTTTATGGAAACAACAAAGAAAGAGGAAGTCAAAGAAGAAAATAATTTTGATAGAGGTGATGAAATGATCACCTTTTATTCGGGTGCTTCCTTTCGATTTTAAACAAAGGGGTCATTAGGTTGGATTTATGATAAAATTAAGGACTATATGGTGAATTGAGGGTATTTGAGAGGTTATTTTATTAGGGGTTTTCCGATCCCAATGGATTTGGAGGTGTGTATTTGAGAGAAGAGGATGTACCCATTTATAAGAGAGGTGAGGGGGACTTTAAGAAAAGCTTGAAATATTAATTTATTATAAAATAATTTTTGGTTTCTAATAGCTCCTAATTGGTTTAATTCAAGGATAAGATGTGTATGGTCTAATACCCTCTCAACCAATAGGTTTCAGACAAGTTTATATCACCATATTAACCTTATTGTTAAGATTTAACCCTTAGTTAAATAGTTTAACTTTTACCATGTCTTATTGTATTATTATAATACATGGGTAATAAACTTACTATAAAATGCTAAGAGAACATCACGTGGTTGATTAATGAAATATAAATAATTATATGAGTCTTTTTTCCAAACCATAGATTTTTAGGACTATTATATAATTTAATAAAAAAGTATTTTCTAAAAAACTCATTTATGTCAATTTTGACACTATTTAGTATTTGGTTTTTGTGAAAGTCATAATAACATGATTACATCGAAAAAATTTAATTGAATCATCCCTAAAATGTAATATTAACCTATAAAATTCTTATAATTCATCAAAAGTCTCAACTTACATTTATTTTAACATTTATAACATAAATTATTTTAATCTTTCATTAATAAGTTAATTACTCCATCATCATTGTGTCATAAATAAATTTAATTATTTAATGTATAAAACTTATAAATAAAATACCATGATGTATAAACTATTGTTATATTTCTAATTAATATTTATAGTTAAATTTATCTTATATATAACCCTATATTAAAAAAAATTTAGTTATTAAAATTTTAATTTAAAACTTTTAACTCTTCTTTAAGTAAAATATAATAAATGTCTTAATATAATACAAGTGGATAAAAAGGATAATATTTTTGTTCTGATGTTGGTTTTGGTCAAAATAATCTTTTCCAATAGTATTAGGACATGTGTTATGCTAATTATATTATCATTTCTACCTTTAATTACCCTATTTTCTTTTAAACGTGGTAAATAAAATTCAAAAGTTAAAATTCACCAAAAATTATTTTCATCCTATTGAAACAAATTTTAATTATTGATTTCAACCGTGTCTCTCATATTTTTTAAATTCAATTAACATAATGAGAAAAATTATGTTTTATAAAAATTTGCAAATGTGCCTAGAAGGTGGGCAAAAGTCGTTAAATAGTTCAATAAAATTATATATATAATCTTATTATAAAAGGAATCCAATGAATTACATTAGACATATAATGGTATTATGTATATATTTTGACATAAAATAAATTCAAATAAAATAAGTAATTATTTAAATAAAGATTTAGTTTTAAATAATAACGCAGGGTTTTTCACTATTCATCAAAAAATGTATGTTTTCAGAAAAATACAAAAAATTAAAACTAATCTAATTTTGATATTCTGAATCCAAAAATGAAGTCCATTTTGAAAATTAAAATTTATAATATTTTAAAAAGAGGGTATTAAAATTCATAATGACTAGTTTGATTGGTTGTGGTGTGCTAGAACTCAAAGTTGCGTACAACGCAAACTATTGTAATATTCAAAGAGAAGAGTACCATGGAAGCTTGAGGTATTAAATTCTTCCCTCCTTCAAATAATTTGTCCTCAAAATGTCAAAAAATTTACTGCATAAAAATATTCTAGTGGTTCTTCTTCATAAGTTCCTCAGGTTCCCACATTTCATCTTCTATTTTATGGTTTTTCAAAAGAATTTTTACCTGACAAGTCGATTGGTTTCTCGACACTTGTTCTCTAGTATCAAGAATCTTGAGAGACGCTTCACAATAAGACAGATCATGTTCCAGTTATATTTTTCCATAGGTGAGTACATGTGTTGGGTCATACATGTATTTTCTCAATAACAATACATAGAACACATCATGAACATTGGAAGGACTTGGAGGTATTGTCAAATGGTAAGCTACAACTCCAATTTGTTCTTGAATTTTGAAAGGTCAGATGTACCTGGGACTTAATTTACCCTTCTTACCTTATCGTATAACACCCTTTCATGGATATATTTTTAAAAAAACATGATCTCCTACTTGAAATTAAAAATCCTTCCTTTAGTTATTGGCATAGCTCTTTTGCCTACTTCGAACTGCTTTGACATGGTTTTGTATGATCTTTACCTTTTCCATTGTTTCCTCAATAAGTTCTGGGCCTAAAAGTTTTCTTTCACTAACATCATCCCAACAAGTTGGTGTGCAACATCTCTTTCTATATAACGCTTCATATGGTGTCATCTGAATACTTGAATGTAAGCTATTATTATAGGAAAATTCTACCAGAGGTAAATACTGATACCACATACCTTGAAATCCAAGTGAGAAAGATCTCAACATGTATTATAAGGTTTGAATAGTCCATTCTAATTTTCCATTAGTTTGAGGGTTGTCGTCAATTCTCAAATGAAGTTTAGTATCAAGGGCTTTCTGAAAACTTTTCCAGAATCTTGATGTAAATTGGGGATCATGATAAGAAACAATCGATAGGGGTACACCATTAAGTCTTACAACTTCATTAATATATAGTGTTTCTAAACACTCAAGTGGTAAATCTTCTCTTATATCAAGTAAATGTGATGACTTGGTAAGACAATCAACAATGACCCATATTGCATCATTCCTTCAAGGAGTCTTTAGTAGCCCCATGACAAAGTTCATTGTAATATAATCACATTTACACTCAGGTATGGGAAGAGGTTTCATGACTCCTCTTGGATGTTTTCTTCCATCCTTCACCTGTTGAAAACCCTTACATATTGACACATAATTAGCAATCTCCCTCTTCATTTTGTTCCACAAAAAATGTTCTTTCAAATATCTATACATCTTAGTGCTACCCGAGTGTATAGAGAAATTGGATCTATGTGCATCATCCAAAAATTACCATTTTACATCAGGTATATCGAGAACATAAAGCCTCCACCCAAATTTAAAAATTCCACATTCATATACGAAGCTGATCAACCCCCATCATTCATAACTTTAATCTTCTTTTGAAACTCCTCATCACCAGTCTGTGAACTTTTTATCCGCGATAGTAAAGATGGTTTCAAAACCATTTGAAAAGTATAGATGTTTCACCATCCATGATTTTTCCCATATCCATCTTTACTAGATCCATGAACATAGGATCCCTTTCAACTCTCATATTGGTCAAAATTCCATGATACTTTATGATCAAATCATCTTCCACCTTATTTACCTTCCCCGGGTGGTATTGTATAGTTAAATCATAATCCTTTAGTACTTCGATCCATCATATTTGCCTCATGTTGAGTTCTTTCTGTGAGAAAATATACTTCAAACTCTTATGATCGGTATATATCTCACATTTTTTACCATAGATATAGTTTCTACATATCATCAAAGAAAATATTACAGCTGCTAACTCAAGATCATGAGTGAGATAGTTTTTTTCATGATTTTTTAGCAACCATGACGCAAAGGCAATAACTCTATCTTTCTGCATAAGGACACAACCAAGTCCTTTCTTTGAAGCATCACTATAAATAATAAACATATCATTATCCGATGGAAAAGTCAAGACTGTATCATTGACTAATATTTTCTTCCATTCATTAAAACATTATTCAAACTCTTTTTTCCAAAAAAATTTAACCCCTTTACTTGTGATCTTGGTTAATGGGTTAGCCAAACGAGAAAAGTTTTGGAAAAAATGCTAATAATAAAATTCTAAACCAATAAACCTACATAACTTAGTTATAGTTGTCAGTTTTTTCCATTCTTGTATTGATCTTGTCTTAGAATTATCAATAAAGATTCCATCCTTAGAGACAATATGACCAAGAAAAGAAATCTCCCGAATCCAGAATCCACACTTGCTAAACATCCTATATAATTCATTTCTTTTAAGAGTTTTTAGAATAGTGTGAAGGTGGTTTTCATGATCTTCGTAGCTTTGGGAGTACACCAAGATATAATCAATAAATACCACTACAAAGTGATCAAGATATTCCTTGAAAACTCTATTCAATATATCAATGATGAAAGAGGGTGCATTAGTCAGTCTAAAATGCATTACTGTTAAATATTAGTGCCCATACCCAGTTCAAAATGATGTCTTTGGAATGTCTTCATTCTTCACACACAACTGATGATATCCAGATTGGTGGTCCATCTTTGAAAAATATTTAGCTCCATTAAGTTGATCAAATAAATCATCAATGTGAGGTAGGAGATATTCATTCTTTATTGTTACAACATTGATATCCCTATAGTCAATGCCCAACCTCATATATTAATCTTTATTTTTAACAAAAAGATTAGGGGGTCCCCATGGAGAAACACTAGGGAGAATAAATCTTTTATTACTCAATTCCTTTAGTTGTTTCTTTAGTTCCACTAATTCAATAGTGGCCATTAAATAAGGGGTCTTCGATATGGGACTTGAACTAGGAATTAAGTCAATAGAAAACTCAATTTCTCATTCTAGAGGATGTCCAGGTAAATCATATAGAAACACATCAATATATTCTTGAACAATAGGTACATCCTCTATTTGAACATTCCTTTCCTCACCCATAGTTATTTCAATCTCTTCCTCCCCAAAAATTGAATTTAGTATAGGTGCAGGGGGTGGATCTAGATGAGAATCAGATGGTGATGTTTCTACTCTAAAGATAAAAGATTCTTTATCATCGTCAAAAATTGCAACCTCCCTCTTCTTACAATAAATTTTCATATCATGGTCTGAAATCAAATCCATAATGAGGATTATATCAAATTCAATCAGGGGTATGATGATGTGATCAATAGATAAGGCATTTTTATATTCTATAATGGTAACTGATTCAGAAAACACTATTGCAATGATACTTCCCTTATGAGTTTTGACTGAGAACTACCTTGTTAAATCAAATTGGAAATATCTAATTTTCATGGAAAATTGGGATGATATAAAAGAATGTGGTGATCGAGAATCTAATAAATCATTGGCTAAATTTGAGAAAATGATTAATGTACCTACCACCATGTCATTCAGAACTTCAACCTCTGCAATTATGATCGCATAATCTTGGCCTTTCCCCCTTGGCCTTTTCTAAGGTATGTTTCCTTGATGCTTATGACATTAATTTTCATAATTCCCCATTTATTTACAACTATATCATTTATAATTTCCAACCTCTTTATTCTCCTTGAAATCACGATCTTGGTGGAATTTTTCTCCACAATTGTAAAAGACTCCCATTCCCTTCAGGCATGTACTGGGGTGTTTCTTCCCAAATTTACTACAAGATGGAAATTAAACTTTTCCCTTATTCCCCTTATTTCTATTTACAAAGTGTTCAGCATATCTCTTCTTCTCTTTCTTTTCTTTAAAGTCATAAGACTTAAGGAATTCTTTTTCTGTCTTGATATCACATGAGACTATATCTTAGTATGATAAGAAGGATTGTGAGAATAATGCTCTATGGAGAAATGGTTTTAACCCATCAAATAATTGATCAATATTACTTATTGGGTTATATATATAATCTACATTATTCCTTGTTATCCCTGTAAAGCTAGCCTCATACTTTGTGTGTAACACCCCAAGAATTTTCAAATAGATTTATTATAGATTGCATAGATCACTAAGTCTCTAAAAACACCACTTTGTTATAACCTATCCAAGTAAACATGATTTTGTCACTTCTATGATGTGAATTTCAAAATGTAACGACCCAATATTTTTTTTTAAAGGAAATTATTTTCTTATAAATATTTCATAATCACATGAAATCACAACATAAGTAACTACTAAGTGCTATGTGACCCTTAAAACAAATGTTTTTCACTTTTGTGAGGTGTATTTCAAAAATCCGACAAACATAGTTTTGTTCAGCAAGTCATTTGGAGTATGATAGAATAAACTTGTTTTTTGGTGAATAGTAACATACCCTTATGAATAGTAATATGAATAGTGATATGACAATTATGAATAGTAAATAATAATAATATTTTATTTTTTTAAGGCAATAAGATAATGGAATCTTAATTAGTTTTCAATGAGAAATAAAATTGTTTTCACTTTAAGAATGTTATTTTTTGAATTAACTATGAATTTATTTAAAAATTAAATTAATAATATTTAGAATTTTTTAAAAAAAAATGGATTTCACTTTTTAATTCTAAACGTCAAAAAATGGTAGGGGTGAATTTTTGGGATTTTTCTGAATTTGTAGAATTTTTTATGAATAGTGCAATACGATAAAATACCGTATATACAAATTATCAGTTAAATACACAATTCATGACATCACAAGCGATACAAGGCCACTTGTTTCAAACTCACATGCACTTATTACTATTAGGGGTCACATTAAACAACACAATTGGTTGTCTTGAGGGAAATAATAAAATAATGAATTAAATGTTCAAAATTTACTCCTATCATCCACTATAAAAACCCCTCACCATCCCCTCTTCTCTTCACTTCTCTAAGCCCTGAATCTCTTCAAAGTTATTACCAATTACCATTCCCTAGTCTCTCCCCACATACAAGATGCTTCTAGACTTTCCAAAAGACAAAAAACCCTTCCCTTAAAGAGTTTCTCAAGGAGGTTATTTCAAGAGGCAAAGCACCCTTCTTTTTCATATGGTTTCATTTCAATTTATCTTCTTTTGCTATCCTCTCCTCACCTACTATGTCCAAATGATTATGATAACTCCAGTATCATCTATATACTGGAATTATATCTTGTTAATGGATGAACCATCATAAATACTCATATTCCCTCCATTATATTTTTTATAAATGAAATCAACATCCACGAGGTTCCAATTTATAGCCTCTGTGGATGAAGGAGTTTTGTTCTTCAATTTATTCTTCATTAATGGTCATGAAACCATATTTATAGTTGAAAAAAACTATAATATATGCATTATAACATAATTAACAATCAGGAACCAGAATATGTACATATAATTAAGTTATATGACAAAACTAGTTCATAATAATCCAAAAATCCGCCGAATATTCGAAGTGGTTGTCATCTAATGATTTATCCTCATTCCATGTAAAAAAATGACATAAATTACCATTATCAATTATTTATGTTCATAAATAATATATAATTCCAATCCTAGATATTTATAACCATTCCACATGAAATCCATTACTTAAAAACAAGTGAACCGATTATGAAAATAAAGAAAATGAACACCTCAGAACAACGAAATTCAATATAATATCTTAGAAATAAGGGTATAAATGAACTAAACAGAATTATTATAAACTAAATACATGTCTAATAGGTTCCTAAATAATTTATTAATATGTATAATTTCATATTCTAGGATCTTAAGTTCAAGAGTGGAACACATTTGGATTTAAGGTAAGGGTTTTTTCCATATGAACTTCCATTTTTATTCGGGATACTTTCATTATTTGATTACCTCAATGAAATTCTTATTTATTGTTATGAACTCCTCATATATTCTGTTTCAGTATTATATATATGTTTACAAACCATAACCCTTCTTTATTTTATGTATATTTACACTTTTTAAAAGGAACTTTCAAAATTGTTTCCAAAATACAAGCCCGATTCAAGGGAATTTCTCAAAGTCTTACCTATTACTTAGGGAACTCTTTAATCTGTTTTTGGAAACCATTATATTTATAAAATAGAAAATTTTATTTTAAAAATACTTCCTTACCTCACTTCTGGTTTTATACAAATATTATTCAAAAAGAACTCTTCTTTTGAAAATAAAAGAGTATTTATCTCAAGAATTGTCTAATGATTTTATAAGAGTGTTTTCGTCTAATTAATCCCTCTTGTTAATTCCATGGTATTATTAGGATTAATAATTTATGAAGTCATCTACCATATTTTATTTAATGGTTTATGACTAACTCTATTGTGGATGATCTATCCTAAAACCATTCACCTTATTACTCTGAATGACTGGTGTTTTAGGTTTAATGATTGGGGAAGTTAGCTACATTTCATATAATAGTTTCAATATTAATCTATATGTTGTTTATGTTGATCTCCGCTCATATGAGGAATACATTGGACTTATGATGTGATTGGTGGGGCCCGCTATGTCCCCTCGATGCATCAGTAGGTATCATGAGACAAACTATGGTCTTGGCACGAGGCCTTGACAAAATGATTATTTTATGGTCCTAGCACGAGGCTTGGACGGTATGGTTAGGATGTCTGAAATATGCACTTACCTAATTATAAAGAAAGTAATTGAATGTTCATGTGTTTATTTGACTATTATAATACCCATGATTATGTTTTATTATGGAATTCTTTACTCCGATTATATTATTTCCATAATGTGTTTCATGTTTATTAACAAAGGCATGTGTTTTCAATTATTCACCATGTCTAATGTTTATATTATCTTTTGCTGTATTTCTTACTCTTACTGAGTGTTTGAGCTCACCCATTCATTATGATTTATTTTTCTCAGGACATGAAGAAGTAAATTATGAATGGCTTGCAAGCATAATCTAGGAGACATGATGTTGCTAGTGGAATAATTTAGTGTCGTTTTTCCTTTCCATATGTAAAGTCGAAATTATGTATGTATGTTGTTTCCAGTAATACTAAACTACTCGGTCCTTCAGGATTAATATTCCTTGTATGTATGCAAACTTAATCAAATAAGGCATCGGCTCTGGGAAACTAGGTCTGGGAACTTATAGTTGGTATCAGAGGAAATTGTAGTAGAATACTTGGAAACTAGATTTAGAAAACGTAGAATTTGGGAAGATTCCCTAAGTTATTCTTTGAGGATATACATACAATAAAGTCCTGGTATTTTGTTAAGTAATAGATTATGTGGATCTTTCAAACAAAACATCCCTATCTGGATACGAGTAGGTAGAGGAAGCTCTGGCACAGATGTATCTAGGGTTAAAACCCAAAAACACCGCTTTGAGCTAGACTCGAACGGGAACTGGTGCACGCCAATGGGCCTTGATGCACTCTTGGTTATGACACTCTTGGGGGATATGTATAGAATAATTCACGTTTTCTTTACAAGACATTATGAAGGAGTTTAATGGAAATGTTTTTCTCATAGAAACCATGTTTATAAGATTAGCTATTCATAGAATTTCAATCTATGTTGAGTGATTTTCTATATTAGATTAATAACCCAATCTAGTGTATGCCATTATTTAAGAATGACACATTTATGGAAAATGAGTTTTCATTAAACATATAGTCATTGTCTATGTCTATTCATTAAGTTAAACCGTTATTTTATAACTTTTCAGATCAAGGAACGTCAATTACAAATGGAAGGAGGAGGATCTCAAATGACATTTATATTCCTTCCTGATGACTTGCTTGCAATTATTATTGCAAAGTCATGCCCCGAAAATTCTGAAACATTTTCTAACATACAACTCACTTTCAGGTAATTGTTTGAGATATCAAACACCTCCACTATACCTCGATAACATTTTGTATCATGGGTTGTATTTAATCAAATCATATTTTTTTCAATATTCTCATATTTTAAAGAAAGGTAAATATTATCAAAGCATTTTCAAATATTTTACCTTATCACAAGATTTTGAAGCATATAATGATATTGAAAAAGGTACTGAAGAAGGAGACCCTTGTGCAACTTATTTATATTTTCTTTTGAAATATAATTCTTCAGCACATACTTATGGAATTTTAAAAGGACCATTGATTTAAAGTTTCAACTCAAATTTAGTCTGACTGTTTTATAAAAATCAAGTTTTATTATATGTTTTGAAATTATATGTCATACATAATTATTTTCTGAAACTATTTTTCTGTAAACACCCATATGACCCTAGTTGTACAAGGTGTATCTGGATGAAGGAAGAAAATGATTTTTGAAGGATCTCTAAATCATTTTTTCAATGCATGGACCTTCTATTTACATGATCAAGATGATGATGAAACCATATGGACACCATAATCAAGGTACCCTCACTTTTTAATAAGTTAATAAAATTTCGAGGACGAAATTTCTGAAGGTGGGAATAATGTAACACCCCAAGAATTTTCAAATAGATTTATTATAGAATTCATAGATCACTATGTCTCTGAAAGCACCACTTTGTTATAACCGAGCCAAGTAAACCTGATTTTGTCACTTCTATGATGTGATTTTTAAAATGTAATGACCCAAAATTTGTTTAAAGTAAATTCTTATCTTATAAATATTTAATAATCACATGAAATCAGAACATAATTAACTATTATGTGCTATGTGACCCTTAAAACAAAATTTTGTCACTTTTGTGATGTGAATTTCAAAAATCTGACATACACAGTTGGGTTCAGTAAGTTATTTGGAGTATGATAGAACAAACTTGATTTTTGGTGAATAGTAACATGCCATTATGAATAGTAATATGAATATTAATATGACCCTTATAAATAGTAAATAATAATAATATTTTATTTTCTTATGGCAATAAGATAATGAAATCTTAATTAGTTTTTCAATGAGAAATAAAACTAATTGCGCGTTAAGATTGTTATTTTTCAAATTAACTATGACCTTATGTAAAAATTAAAATATTAATATTTAGAAATTTATTTTTGAAAAATTGATTTCACTTTTGAATTCTACACATCAAAAAATGGCAGGGGTGAATTTTTGGGATTTTTCTAAAATTCTAGAATTTTTTATGAATAGGGAAATGCGATAAAATACCGTATATACAAATTACAAGTTAAATACACTATTAATGACCTCACAAGTGATACAAGGCCACTTGGTTCGAACTCACATGCACTTATTACTATTATGGGTCACATGAAACTACACTATTGGTTGTCTTGAGGGAAATAATAAAATAATGAATTAAATATTCAAAATTTACTCCTCTCCTCCACTATAAAAACCACTCACCACTCCCTCTTTTCTTCACTCCTCTAAGCCTTGAATCTCCTCAATTTTATGCCCAATTACCCTTCCCTAGTCTCTTCCAACGTCCAAGAAGCTTCTTGTCCTTCTAAAAGACCAAAATACCTTCCCTTATGAAGCTTCTTAATGAGGTTATTTCAAGAGTTAAAGCACCCTTCTTTTTCATTTGGTTTCATTTCAATTTATCTTCTTTTGTTATCCTCTCCTCAACTCCTCTATCCAAATGATAATGATAACTCCAATATCATCTATATACTATAATTATATCATGTTAAATGAATAACCATCATAAATACTCTTACTCTCTCCCTTTTGTTTTTAATAAACGAAATCAACATCCATGAGGTTCCAATTTATAGCCTTCGTGGACGACGAAGTTTCATTCTTCAATTTATTCTTCATTACTATTCATGAAACCATATTTATGGTTGAAACAGACTATAATATATGTATTATAACCTAATTAATATTCAGGAACCAGAATATGTACATATAATTATGTTATATGACCAAACTAGTTCATAATAATTCAAATTCTGCTGAATAAACGAAGTGGTTGTCATCTAATGATTCATCCTCATTCCATGTAAACAAATGATAGAAATGACTGTTATCAATTATTTATGTTCATAAATAATATATAATTCCAATCTTGGAGATTTTTAACCATTCTACATGAACTCCATTACATAAAAACAAGTGAACCGATTATGAAAATAAAGAAAATGAACACCTCGGAACAACGAAATTCAATATAATATCTTATAAATAAGGGTATAAATGAACTAAAAATAATTATGATAAACTAAATACATGTATAATAGGTTCTAAAATATTTTATTAATAATTATAATTTCATATTCTAGGATCTTATGTTCAAGAGCGGAACACATTTGGAGTTAAGGTAAGGGTTTTTCCACCTGAACTTCCATTTTCATTCGGGATACTTTCATTGTTTGATTACCTCAATGAAATTATTATGTATTATTATGTACTCATCATATATTATGTTTTAGTATTATATATATGTTTAGAAACCATAACCCTTCCCTATTTTTATGGATAGTTACATGTTTTAAAAGGAACTTTCAAAATTTTTTCCAAAATACAATCCCAATTCAAGGGAATTCCTCAAATTCTTACCTATTACTTAAGGAACTATTTAATCATTTTTGGAAACCATTATCTTTAAAAAATAACTCATTTTATTATAAAAATACTATCTGACCTCACTTCTGGTTTTATACAAATATTTTTCCAAAATAACTCTTCTTTTCAAAATAAAAGAGTATTAATCTCAAAAATTGCTTAATGATTTTATAAGAGTGTTTTCATCTAATTCAACAATCTTGTAAATTCCATGGTATTATTGGGTTTAATCATTTATGAAGTCATCTAACATATTTTATTTAATAGTTTATGACTAAATCTATTGTGGATGATCTATCCTAAAACCATTCACCTTATTACTTGGAATGGTTAGTGTTTTATGTTTAATGATTGGGGAAAGTTAGCTAAATTTCATATGATAGTTTCAATATGAATGTATATGTTTTTTATGTTGATCCCCTCTCATATGAGGAATTAATTGGACATATTATGTGATGGTTGGGGCCCGCTATAGCCCCTCTATGCATCGGTAGGTCTCATGAGGAAAACTATGGTCTTGGCACGAGGCCTTGACAAAATGATTATTTTATGGTCCTAGCACGAGGATTGGATGGTATGGTTATGATTTCCAGCATATGCACTTCTCTCATTATGAAGAAAGTAATTGAATGTTCATGTGGTTATTTGACTATTATAATACCCATGATAATGTTTTATTATGGAATTATTTAATCATCTCATATTCCTACCTTAACGTGTTTCAACTTTATTATTAAAGGCATGTGTTTTCAATTATTCACCATGTCTAATGTTTATATTATCTTCCAATGTATTTATTACTATTACTGAGCATTTGAGCTCACCCCTTCCATAAGTTTTATTTTCCTTAGTACATGAAGAATTAAATTATGAATTACATGCAAGCATAATCTAGGAGACATGATGTTACTAGTGGAATATTTTAGTGTCGTTTTTCCTTTCCATGTGTAAAGTTGAACTTATGTATGTATCGTGTTTCCAATAATACTAAACTACTCAGTCCTTCAGGATTCATATTCATTGTATGTACACCAACTTAATCCAATAAGTCACCGACTCTGGGCAACTGGGGCAGGGTCCTTACATTGTGACATTCTCATCCTTCTTTTTCTTTAGACTCAAAAATTGCCTTTCCATATCCGCTCGATGTTCATGAGGAAATTATTTTTCTAAGAAAAGATCATTAAACTCCCTCCATTTCATATTTTATACATCTTCATCCTCCTTTTTGTTTTTAATTAATTACCACCATTGACCTGCATCTCCTGTGAGGTGATGAACTGCCATGAAAACCTTTTCTCTTTCGTTACTCCTTAATGCGTGAAATATTTTCTCTAAGTAACTTATCCATTTCTCAGATAAACATGGATTTTTAGTCCCAATTAATGTTGGTGGTTGTTTCCTCATGAATATTTCTAACATTGATACTCTGCGTTGTGGATCAGGGTGCTCCATACAGGTAAGGTTATTTTTCATAACCTAAGTGAGTTGTCCTAGTATGGTTATAATCTATTCGGCATAAGTTTCATCACTAGATCCACTATAATTATCTTCAGTAAGAGGTCAATCCCTACATGTATTACATGCGTTGATACAATTTCCTTTCCTTCCACTAGGAGTCATTTCTAAACAATCTCATACGCTAGATTAGTTTATGAATCACAATACATAATTCTAATCTAGTAAAATACCTAACATAAATAGAATAGTTTATGCATATAATCCAAAATAATAGAAATTGTTTTATTTGAGGAATAATTTACTCTTAAAACCTTTATAATGTCTTTTAAAGAAAATTTTAATCATCCTAGGAATATCACTAGGGAGTGTCGTAACCAAAGGTGCAGCAAGGCCTATTGTCATGCACCAGTTCTCGTTCGAGTCTAGCTCAAAGTGGTGTTTTTGGGATTTTCCCCTAGATACATCTATGCTAGAGCCACATCTACCTTCTTGTATACTAATAGGGATGTATTTTATGGAAAATGCACAAAATCACTACATTAATAAAATTCTTGGATGTTATTCTATACTAATCATCAAAGTATATGTTAGGGTAATGTTATCTAATAATTATTTTTCGAAATCTAGTTTTAAAGGTTTGTACTAAACTTCCTATAATACCAACTATAACACCCCAAACCTAGTTACACAGATTCGGTGCATTATTACATAACATTGGCATGATTACAAGAGAACATGTCTCAAAAGACCGATTAGTTTAGTAGTTTTGGAAGTACTAGATACAAACATTAGTTTTAAATTACATCATGAAATAAAAAAACAACAACAACATTGTGTCCCCTTTGAACACAATCATATAACTTATCCTATCCCTATAGTTCAATCATAATATACTTCTTCACAACATATTAAAAATAAAAACATAAGAAATGGGTGATCTCAGATGCTCAGAAAGGATAAAAATAAAGCAGAAACTATCACAAGAAAAAATAAACAATTTGAGAAATGTATAAGACTAAAAAACAATCCTTTTAAACATAAAATTCAACATAATATGGCAGAATTAAATAAAATAATTCCATTTAATTATTCACATGGATATTCTACATGTAGAATAATCACATGTAATATCAATTTCTAATTTTATAATGATAGAATATATAATTTCAGACATCATAACCACATAATCAAGGCCACGTGCCAAGAAAAAAAATTAGATTTTATCAAGGCCTTTTGCTAAGACACTATTTTGTCTCATGAAACCTACTAATGCAACGGGATTCTATAGCGGGCCCCTCCCATCACTTACAAATTCCAATGAATTCTTCATATGAAAAGGCTGAAACATAATATAAACATTAATATTAAAACTAGAATAAGAAATGTCAATACATTAACCATTAACCATGAATGGTATAAAAATAGTAAATCCACTGTCAAACATATCACAAAAACTTTAGTACAATATGGATGATTGTATCATAACAAATCAACAACAAACAAATGTAAAATCCAACGATGGATGTTGACATAGATGAAATCAATCAGAAAATTATTTGAGTGAAATATCTATTTCTATTTTGAAATCATATAAAAGTAAAGAAAACATTTATTTTAAAAATATTCTTATAAGCTTTTATGAGAAGCTTATAAGGTGTTATAATGGTGGAAAATATCCGCACCCACCGTATAATTTAAAAAACATTTTTTCCTTAATTTGTCGAAAAGGTCATAAAGTACTATGTTTGGAAAATGACGGAATGATTACTTTAAAAATTTATAAAAATTCTAACAAGGTTATAAATGACATTAAACCATAGTCTAAAATGTAGTAAAAATGTTTTTTATTAAATTTTTAGGAAACATGGATGTGGATAATAAATAAGTCCTAGTAAATACTTACATATAAACAACCTCAGATAATAAAGAGATTGTAAATTTAACCCTTACCTTGTACTTTTTCTTAGTTGAGGGTACATTAACCTCTTGTATAATATTTAAATCATTTTTATTAAATTATACAAGAACCACATACATAAATATTATATCATATATGATATTTGAAATTTTCATTGTTAATAATATTTCAGTAGTTTCATTGTTTCGGGTGTTAACTGATTCGTTTTCTTTTATATGTTTTGTTTTGTTTTGGATATGATGTATTTGATTCATATGCATAATTATATTAAGTTATTAAACATTATTTTTAATCATCAAATAAAAATTATTCTTGAATGGTTACGATGGTGAACGAAATCTCATCGCGTTGTGGAGACGGTAAGCCATACATACGCATGAGTGAGAATATATTTATATTAGTGGTAAAATATTATGTAATTGGATGGTATATCATATATAAAGATTAATTAAAATGTTATATTTATTATTTACATCAATTATACAACATTATTATACCCATTCAAATAATGAAGTGTTGCATAACAAACTACACCACAACGTGGAGAAGGTAAGCCGTACGTACGCATGTATGGTGAATTTTTCATTCATAAGATGGTTAGAATAATGAATATTTTTATACCATATTTATAATAACATATTAGTATGTAGAAGGTAATGTATCTCTTATTTATGTATAGAAAAAACAAAGAAATTGTAAGTGGAGGAAGAAATGATCTTTGAAATATGTGATGAAATAATTACCTCTTCTTCAGGTGCTTCATTTTGATTTGAACAAAAGGGCTCTTTAGGTTGGATTTATGATCTAAGTAAGGCCTCTATGATGAATTGAGGGTATTTGAGAGGGGATTTCAGCAGGTTTTGGCTGAGCAAAATAGCTTTAGAGGTGTGAATTTGAGAGAAGGGGAAGTACCCTTTTATAGGAGAGGTGAGGGGTACTTTAGGAAAATCTTGAAATATTAATTTATTATAAAATCATTCTCAATTTTTAATAGATCCTAATTAATTTATTTCAAGGATAAGATGGGTATGGGTCGATATCCTCTCAACCAATATGTTTTAGACAAGTTTAGGTCACCATATTAACCTTATCATTTAGATTTAACCCTTAGTTAAATAGTTTAACTTTTACCATGTCTTCTTGTATTATTATAATAAATGGTTAATAAACATACTATAAAATTCCAAGATAACCTAAATTGGTTAATTAATGACATATAAATCATTATATAAGTCTACTAGCTGAACCGTATATTTTTAGGACTGTTATATAATATAATAAAATTGTATTTTGTTTTAAAAACTCATTTATATCAATTTTGACACTATTTAGTATTTGGTTTTTGTGAAAGTCATAACAATGTGATTAATTTGAAATAAATTCTTTGAATCAACCCTAACATGTCATAGTAACCTAGAAAATTCGTGGAATGCCTCAAAAGTGTCAAATTACATTTATTGTAATATTTATAACATCAATTATTTTAATATTTCGTTAATAAGGTAATTACTGCATCATCATTGTGTCATAAATAAATTTGAATATTTGAGGTATAAAAACTATAAATAAAATACTAATATATAGGAAATAATTTTAGATTTATAATGAATATTTATAGTCTAATTTATATTATGTATAACCCTATATTAAAAATGTTTTAGTTATTAACATTTGAATTTGACACTTTTAACTCTTCTTTAAATAAAATAAAATAAATGTCCAAATCTAATACAAGTAGATAAAAAAGGATCATATTCTTTTTCCTATGGTAGATTTTGGTCGAAATACACTTAACCAATAGAATTAGTACATATGTTACGGTGTTTATAATACCATTTGTACCTTTAATTAACCTATTTACTTTTAACCGTGGTAATTAATATTCAAAAGCTACTATTCAAAAAAAAATCATCCTATTGAACCACATTTTACTTAATGATTTCAACCGTGTATCTCAGATTTTTGAAATTCAATTCACATAAGCCATAAAATTATGTTTTATGCAAATGTGCAGATGTGCCTAAAAGGTGGGTAAAAGGCGTTAAATAGTTCAATAAAATTATATAAATATAATCTTATTATAAAATGACTCCAATGAATTACATTGGACTTATATAGGTATTATGTATCTATTTTGACATAAAATAAATTCAAATGATTAAAATAATTATTTAAATAAAAATTCGATTTTAATCAATAACATAGTGTTTTTCACTATTCATCAAAAAACTGAACGTTTTCAGAAAATTTAAATAATTCAACCTAAGAAAATTTTGATATTCTTAATCAAAAAATGAAGTCCATTTTGAAAAATATATTTTATAAAATTTCAAAACGTGGGTATCACTATTCATAATGGCTCGTTTGATTGGTCATGGTGTGATAGAACACGAAGTTGTGTACAATGCAAGTTATTACATTATTCAAAGAGAAGTGTACCATGGAAGCTTAGAGTGTTACATTTATCCTTAAATAAATTATGTACTCTAAATTTTAACTATTGATTGGTAATAAAGGGTTTTTCATTTCAAAATACCTTTATGGAAATCCACTACTAGAAATATAACCTATACCAATGCATCTATACCAACGGTTTGTAAAAATTGTTGGTATTGGTGCCCTTTCCAAACGGTTTGGTCAAACCATTGTATAAAGGCAACATTAAGGCAACTTTTCCCAATGGGTTTCCAAAACCATTGGGAAAGGGTATGGATTTCCTAATGGTTTGGCCAAACCGTTGGCAAAAGCCCTATTTGAGATAACGTTTCCCAACAGTTTGGCCAAACCGTTGGTAAAAGACCACTTTGAGACCACTTTTCCCAAAGGTTTGGCCAAACTGTTGGGAAAAGTCCACTTTGAGGCCACTTTTCCCAACGGTTTGGCCAAACAGTTGGGAAAAGGCCACATTGAGGCCACTTTTTCCAATGGTTTGGCCAATCCATTGGGAAAATCCAACTTTCAGACCACTTTTCTCAATGGTTTGGCCAAACCTTTGGGATAGAGTGGGTACCTATCCCAACGGTTTTGAAAACCATTGGAAAATGCCTATCCCAATGGTTTTGAGAACCATTGGGATATGTAACCTTATTTTTTATGAGTGAATTTTGTTAAAAGGTTGGGGCCAAAGCCTCAATTTATTATTTAAATAAAAGACGTTTTTAGATTGGGTAGAGGGAGACCCATTACATAGCCAGAAGGCCCAAGGCAAAGTGGCCTGAATACAGGGCTTGAAAGCCCATTTTTGGCCCAAAGGACCCCTTGGTGAACAGTACTGCTACAGTACCCGCACTGCTACAGTCCCTACTATAGTACATCCACCACTATAGTACCTGCTACAGTCCCTCCACCGTGATAGTGACGCCATTGCAATAGTTCTGCCACTGCTACAGTACTGCTACAGTGCCCTGCTACAGTACTGTTATAGTACCCGGAAATTATCCCCTACCCAGATTTGATCCTGGGTATTTTATGAGTGTATTTATTTAATATCATCAAATAAATCAATCTATAAGTTACACACACACATACAGAGATATATATATATTTGTCCAAATATATTCACAAAGGAAACTCTAGGATAGTGGTAAGGTCGTTGATATATAACGTGGAGGTTGTGGGTTCAAACCTCTCTTGGTATTTTTTTATACATATACCTACCCCAATGGTTTCCCCAAACCATTGGGAAAGACCTATCCCAATGGTTTGTAAAACTGTTGGGAATGACCTATACCAACGGTTTGAAAACCGTTGGGATAGGTCTTTCCCCACGCCAAATCACCCAACGGCTTCCCAAACTGTTAGTATAGGATATACCAATGGTTTTGGGACCTATACCAACGGTTCCAAACCGTTAGTATTGGTAATTTTTTCATTAGTGATCCCCCATTGTAAAGTGTTAATAAAACTTCCTCTTAAAAAGAGGGAAAGGGAAATGTTAAGGTCACGAAAAAATGTTTTATGAAAGGGAGAATATTAGTGTGAGGTTAATATATATATATATATATAAGAAAAGTATTACTATAATGCACTGATGAAGAGTGATATAAAACATGATTTTCAGAAATTTTACCATAAAATCGTAAATCTATGATGTGTTAAAAGGCTACTGATTTCTGGGTTAGAAAAGTAAACAGATAAACATTTTTCTTCCAAAATACTTTTCCTAAAGCTGAAGAATTTTTTTACTTCCCAAATTAAGAACATAAGAAAATATACTTACTTGAAAATAATAATTTCATCCTTTAATCAATTTCTACCACAAACCGATATTTTCTGCGAATGATGAATATGAATTTTTCATGCCTGAAGCATTATAATCATCTTCTATATATCAAACAATCAACAAAATAAAATCAATATATTCCTCTTATATTTATAAATTAACTAAAACCAATATTTTTAGTATAATATAAGATAATATCCATAAGAATAAACATTAATGTTAGAAAAACTACTTTAATCTTCCAAAAAATAAATAGTAATACCTAAAAATCAAATTAAATCATTTGATAAACAATTATCCTTAAAAGTACTCGAAAAATATTTCAACCTTTATTGAGACCCAAAAATCCTATGGATTTGATCACATCGTTATCCATGATAAATTTAATATATATCTCCAAAAATGTTCATGCCTTAAACATATAATATCTTTGATATGATAACCATTTCTATAAATAACCTGAATAAAATATTATATTTTCTTAAAAGACAATTCATCCTTTATTACATAAAATACATTCCATAATATTCTGTTTACCATAACCACATAAGGTTCCCAAAATAGTGAGTATCTTATGAAAACAGATAACACAAAATTAATTTCCAGTACCATGATTATATATATGATAAAACATATGTCCCCTAAATGAACATATACATGATATATAATATCATTTAAATAAATAAAAATTATTTCATACTAACTAGGACATAAATTATGATAGTGGTACGCGATACACCCTTGTCACCCTTTATTTATGGGTTTAAGCCTTGCGACATTTTCTGATGTGACAGTTTTCCACCCTATATGCTAGTTTCCCTTTTTTAAAATTATATAATTATTATACCATTCACATAAAAGTGATGAACATGTTTAAAAATAAATTTTTCAAATTCATCTGTAAGGAAAATGTTTTACCCTCAAAGGTTATCTCATACCTTTCATTTTTCATCCCAAAATTTAACAACTCATATTTTCCTCAAAATCATAGATCATATGAACCTTAATGGTTATCCATACCTTTAATATTATATGCATGAAAAATAATTGAATTACTCCTAAAATATTTATCAAAACTAGATATCACCCAAAAATTAAAACCTTTTAACTACACCTCCTTTCAAAGGTATCAATTCTATCAAACATATATATATATATATATCCAAATTTTGAAATCATAACCTACTGAATAATATTCCATAGTATTTTTGTTATTAATAATATTTATAAAATACAACTATATAATAATACTGAAAACACAATACATAAACACATCCTTCATTAATATTCCTTATTAAACAAATAACCATGATTTGTTTTTTTAGTCCTTAATAATATATTTCTATAAATAAAATATATAAAATATATCCTTATGATTCATCAATATCAATCCAAAATAAAAAAATCATACGTAGTTCATATGAAAATAATTCAGACCTTGAATCCCACAAATAGTTTCTTCCTTTATTTTGTTGATATCTTCATAAAATCAATCACTTAAACCAAAAAAGGGGGTATTACACTTCAAAATTATGATTAAACTTAGACTTATTCACCAACTATATTAAAAAAAAATCTTAAACAATCCTTATCTGAATCATAAGTTTATTTACTTTTGTAATATTCTCAAATTCATTCATAGGGTTATGTTACCTAATATGTGTTTTCCTAAATCTAGTTCTCATGGTTTCTAGTAAACTTTATTTGTTACCAACTATGAAGACCCCGACCCCAATAACCTACAGTTTTCTTTCAATTTATTACATTGACATAGATACAATGGTTTAAATCCCAAAGGTCTAATTAGTTTAGTAATTTTTGAGAACTGGATACAAAAATGAATCCAATTTTACATTGGTAATTAAAAATAAAACATAATACAAAAAAAATTAAAATATATGCATATTTTAAAAAAGATTCCAAGGATTATTCTTTATATCTTGGTAAAAGTAAACTTAATAATGGTGATATCAAACACTCATTAATGGTTATGTACCGTGGAATATATCCTAATGAAATAATAAATATCTGTATGGTAAGGTAAATAACCAAACATTAATTCCACATAAATAAATTCACTATCATGATAAGATAAGGAAAAATAAATATGAAAATATGAATAACTAAAAAACACTCTATATAATCAGTAAACTAATAATCAAATTCAACTATAAATAATATCATCTATAAAATCTCATCGATAACAATATAAATGAATTCTCAATGAAGGTGATTCTTAATTATTGGACACTATATTTTAGGAACATGATACCTCTATCATCAAGATCAATCATCAAGACAGATTAAAAGTAATGGGTAAAAACCCATTTTATTTTTTTACTTGTTCATCTTATGATACCTTTTGATGCATTGAGGGACTATCTATAATTGGTCCCCACCCATTTCTTCATGTCTAAAGCATTCATCAAATATAAAAAAAATGATTTAATTCATGAATAGTGTGATTTTTGAACAAATATCTCTATTGAGTTAAGGATACAGATTTATAAATATTTCCCTAGATAAAACATTATCATTCAATGTAAACACCATATGTAAAAAAATTGTATGTGGTTTAGACAATAATATTATTCATTATAAAAGAAATATTGATATTTAAGAGAAATTAAATATTTAATGATCAAAAGTATGTGAATTTTTTAAAGGATAGTATCATTTTAGTATATACCCAGTGGTGAATGGGTCAAATATATTTTTTCATTCCTAAATAAAAGTACCGTAAAAATACAATTAAAACATGTTTTTAGTAAAAATAACTTTTCCCTTTGGAATTCACTTTTAAAAATAAACTATAAAAATATTAAGGTGAAAATATTATTTGAAAATAACATTGTAAACTTGAAAAAAAAAGTTTCAAATCATTAAGGTTTCAATACGATGGGAAAACTTTCTCATGATGTATAAGTTTAAATAAAACATTCCTCCCTTGTTTCAGTAATAAAATTCAAAAAGTACCTCATTTAATAAATGATTGGAAGATTTATTTAAAAAAAATTAAAACATAAATCATGGTTAAAAATGAAATTAAAAAAAATCAGTATAATAATAAAAACATTTTCGAATAATTTTATAGAAATCATGTACATAGATGAGAAATATCCCCCAGTGTAGACTTAAACATAAATAATCCTAAACAAAGAAGAGACTCCAAATTTAACTCTTACCACTTGGGTATCTTATCAATAATAATAATAATGGAAGAAGGAAACTAAAATGAATATTTTAATATCATGAATACAAATATATTCATGATATAATATATCAATGGGTTATTTTATACACCACATAAAATAAATAAGTGGTTAATAAATCATGTGTCCCCTAGAAATAAAAGTGTGATGAAAATCCATTAGCTCTTTGTAATCAATTGAATTGTATACACCATGAATGAATAACATTAAAAAATTAAATATCATGATAATAAAAAAAGTAATGATATACAATTTCAATGTGTTTTTATATAAACCTCATAAAATAATATAGTTTCATAATATCGAAATATTCCACAATGAATGAAAATTGAGACGAAGTCCCTTACATCATGATTTTATTTAGTTTTGTACACTTTTACATCCATTATAATTGTTTAAATAATAATATAAATTTATTAAATAACCATATTCATATTTTAAATATCATATATGATCATTTTATAACATCTTACCACCCGTTCATTAATAATATTTCATTATTTTCGTTGTTTCACATGTTGATTTCCTTATTTTCTCATGCATGTTTTGCGATGAATGTTCCAATTATTTTTTCTGGGATGTAGGTCAATCATATCTATAATTATATTAACGTTATAAATATAATATTTATTCATTAAATACATTTTTTAAACATTATTTAATGTTCAGCCTATAAAATGAATCACATTGTGCTGTGGAGATGGTAAGACGTACTTATACACGAGCGATGGTATCATTCCACTATTGGGTGAAATGGTAATAAATTGGATGATATATTAATTAAGAAGAAATATTATAATTTAATAATTATAATATATATTTATAATTTCCATAATTATGACCTTCCATGTAAAATAGTGATGAAAAATGAATTACACCACTACGTGGAGACGATAAGTCGTACGTAAGCATGTAAAGTGCTTATATTTTTCATAATATGGGTAAAATGTGGATGATAATTTTATAATAATATTAATAAAATAACATGATAGAGATTAAATTGTATTTATTAATTTATTATTTATACAAAATATGAATAATCATGTTGATGAAGAAATAAACATGGGAGAGTTTGTATAGACAATTACCTCTTCTTTAGCAGACATCCATTAAATGTCTTCTTAAGGGATATAGGCTTGGTATTTTGGATAGTTCAAATGATCAAGAACATAAATAAGGATTCTTATAAAATAAATGGGAAGATTTTGGTCAATCTATATGGATATATGAGGTTTAAATAATTGGATGAATGGGTGCCCTTTTATAATTATGGTGATGGGAATTTTTGGAATTTCAAAAAATATCAAAATATAATAAGATAACTCTTGATATGAATGCTTAAAAGTGTCCTATAAATGAATTAGGTATCACCTTAAGACCATAACACTTATTCTTTTTTATTTATTAATATTTTTATAATTTTTAAATAATTTAAAAAATATTATATTCATGAAATATCATTATTGTAAATTTTAACACTATTAATTACACTAAATTTAATAAAATAAAAATAGAAATATAACTTCAAAAAAATATTTTTTTACACCATTAATAGATTATATTAATCTCTAAATTTTTTGGATCACATTAATTAATTAAATTATATTACTTTTAATAATTTTAATTTAAATTATTTTATTTTTCCATTAATTGAATAATTACTACATCATCGTTGTGTAATCATTTAGAGTAATTAGTTATTCACTAAAAATTAAAAATAAATTACCATGATGTAGATTAATAATTTATATTTGATAATATTATTTATAGTATAATATATCTTCTAGATAACTCTATATTAATAATATTAGACTTCTTGAAAAAAAGTTTGACATGTTTGAATTTTCATTTAATAAAATACTATCATGGTCATCATCTTGTCAAAGTGTCCCAAAAAGGTCATAAAAAATTTATATCATTAAAATAATTTTATTTTTATCAAAATAACCACTTATATTCATTAAATATTTATTTTAATTTGTATTTATGTTGTGATAACACATTTAATGTGCTATTTTTTACTTTGTTGGCCTTGTGAAAGAATTGCATAACAATTTGAATAAGAAAATTTTAATATAACTATAAAATTTATATAAAACTATAAAAATAATAAATAATATATTATATTTAATAGAAATTTTTATCAAGGACTTAACACATTCCAATTAAAATTTTAAGGATACCAAATTTGACTTTTCCAATGTAGTGCAAGTACTATGTCAGCACTGAAAGGGATTTTCATATTTATCTAGAAATAAATTATAATTTAAATTATATGAATTATTTATTTGTAATATTTATATTATAATATCATGAATTATTTATTCCATAATTTCAAAAAAAAATTATGTCAGAACTATGTCTTGATGATATCACAAAAGATACTGTATTGAAAAAATAATATTTTTTCAATTAAATAAAAATTTATATTTTTCAAAAATTTATAAAAATTCCACCATAGACTAATTTTGAGATTATTATTTCAAAAAATAACTTCATTTTAAAAAAAATACATTTTCTAAAAAAATTAGAGAATAATTTTGATATTTACTCATAAAAAGAAGAAAAACTCATTTTTGAAGAAAACGTTTTCCTGAAGAATAAATTGACTTCACTAAAAAATATATTGTTATTTTATAGAAATTTTTCCAAAACATTTATATTTATTAGTAACTATATATTTACTTCATAAAAAATTATTCCTATTCATATCCACCAAATTGAAATCTAGGTTATGATGGTCACATTTATATAATTATATTTTAGGGTTTGTTTGAGGTCAGTGTTGTGTGAAACATAAGTTATCGAACAAAATTTTCATTAAAAATATTTGGGTGTTACAAAATATCCATATTATACCCATCGAATAATATGAAAATTTTATGAAACATATATTATTATCAAGTAGAACACCTTTTGGATATTGTGATAGGATTATTGGAGGCCACTGAAAGACATTCCTAACACTAAATATTGTGTATGTGAGAGGGAATAAATGTCAATTTGGTAGTAGAGATCACTTATTACCCTGAATTGGTTAGAATATTCCCCTAGGGGAAAAATTTCTTTCAGATATTAGAGATTTTCCCATATATTCAGGTGTAGATAGTGTATTCAATTCTAATTCAATGTGTTTAGAATGCCATACTGGTAGGTAACTCGTGGAAAGAACATAATTGGTTTATTTTATTCAGACATATATTTCCAAATAACTATTCCATTTTATTAATACTTAAATATAGATTCATTGATCTGATTTAACCACAGAGGTTGTTTCATTACCCCCTTTTTAAAGTATGTGAGTTCAATTGGGAACACCTCAATTGTATTAAAGAATAGAAAATCCATGGGAGGTGAATATGATGATTTCCCCCCAAAATATACCTTTGATGAGATGATATTTAACAAGTCAATGATGAGGAGCTTATATAGATTGCCCTGGTATTTCGAGTACCTCTTAGAATGTGGGCATCATTAGATTAATTTTAATATGGTGGAGACTTTTTTTATCAAGGTGGGATATCACTTCAGGGCGGACCTTCATAGTGGATTACATTGAGAGTACCTTCATAGCCATCTTCAAATTTTCCATCAGGAAGAGAAAATATACTTTTTAATGATGTTTGGATATAGGGAGGACCTATGCAACTTATTCCTTAGGGATTACCTTCAAGGAGGATGATTTAATATCTTTGAGGGAAACCATCAACGATAGTCCTTTAGTGAGGACCTTATGAGTTGTTGATCTCAATGTTATATTAAGTACATTCAAGTCCAATGAATATTTTTTTTTGATGAAAATCAAGTGCGTTATTGGGATACTAATGGGAGGTATTGAATTGCCTCAAGTATATTAGTGTTGATTGGGGTAGGAATATGATCCTAATCCTAAAATATGTGTTTCTCATAATGATACATTATAAATCATCATGATTGGGAGAAATGGGATTGATCTTTGATCCTGGTAGTCACATAATTTCAACAATAATAAAATTACATTGGAACCCACATAAGTTTCCCAAACCTATCATCAAAATATATTGATGAATATCTTTAGATATTTGACTAATATATTCATATGATTCATAAGTATGGGTAGGCATGGTGATATGAGAGCATGGTTGTTCTATTATTATTTTTAGAATATTATAATAGAACTCCTTATTGAGGTTAGGAATACGAACCCTCTTTTTGATGGGTCCCACTAGAATATATTTGTAAGATTCATTTGTGTAGGAAGAAATATGAGCCTGACCCAATGTAATTTCCAAAAAAAACATCATTGATCACTTCAATTAATAGAAGATAAATTAGATTGATCCTAGGCCCCTTTAATAATTTTTCAATGAGACATTATAGTATTGGTGAGGAAATATGCTTTCATTGAAGTAAATTTTATGATATTTCAGTGAAATTTAGTTGGCATATGAATATGATGAATTTCCTTTTCTTTATTCCATTAAAAAATATTCTAATGATCCCCTGAAATGGTTCTAGGATTATAAACATTCTTCTATGAAACCATTTTGATAGGTCAAGGATCTACCCTGATAGTAGTGGGTGAAGGAATTTGGGCCTGCCCCTGGTGGTCTTCAAAATATGTTGAAGGTTATCTTACACTACTGCAAGGATAATCTAGTATATATAGAATATATGGCAATGATATAAGCATTACTTCCCATTTTTTCTTAATAGAGTAGTGGGATTCTACAAAAATAATGGGAATATGATCTTGTTTTTCAGTTGTATTGGGAATGTAATCCCTCTCATATCCTCTATTTTCCATTAGGATATATTAATTAGCTTCATGTTTTGGAGTAGGAAAATATTCTCACTCCCAATTTTTTATTAGAATATGATGGTATCAACCTCCTGATGATGTTAGGGTATACTGGTAGTCTTATTGAGTATGATCAATGATATGATCCTACTCTTTAGTCTCTATCAGGATGTGCTTATGAACTTTCCCATGTGGGATAAGAATATAGATTTTTTTTAGCATTTTCAATTGTAATACCCCTTAAATGATCTCATATGTGGTTATCTAGCATGAATGGGTGGAACTGAGGTCTCTAATGTAATCTCTTGAATGTAATCCTATGAAACTAGGGGGTTTTTAACAATGACAGTAGTGATGGTTGGAAAATGATCCCTTCTATGAGAATATTGTTCAATAGTGAGGTCACAGTAAACCCTTTGATCTATGTTTCTAAGATAAGGGATGTATATATTGATACACTTTTAGGAGATTCTATCTAATTAGTCAGATATTGTTATTGTTTAAATTTTCTTATCCACATCTCGTCACTGATATGAAGGTTCTCAAGAATTTTCCACTTGGAATATTTCATAATATACTCCCACATTTAGATATAGTCATTGAGATTGTACTCTTATATCATCTCACTCAACACATAATATTTAATATTTTGAGTTAGTAACAACATCCTCCTAGGTGGTAAGGCCATAATTCGTATAACAATAGAGGCGTACACAAGGAACTTCATATGGTGGGTAGTAGAAACCTAATGAGTTCCTTGGTGGAAATTGGTTTTCACCAGTAGAATGGAGTGGGATGTGGTATATGTTGATGTATTCATTTGGGTCAATGGGTAATATATGTGATTCACTGATGGTCCAATAAATCATAAGATCCCTTAGAGTCTTAAAAGGATCAATAACCACAGACAAGAAAACTAGCCATGTATTATCACAAGTAAATCACTGTTGATCGATCACCTTTATGGGTAACAAAATTCACATCAGGTTCACAATTCTGAATCTGAGGAAAATTATAACACACATCCCATATATTTCTATTTTGACTCATTATAGGTCTACTATCAAAAGGTAGGTGGTCACTAGGACATTACCTGCAACACCATGGAAGGTACATTGTTTAAGAGGATGGGAGTTAAAGATCATATCACCCTTTAGGGGGGAATTAATTACTACTCCATGAATCTCTTATAGATTTATGATATATTCAGAAATCATTCTGAAATATAAATTTGTGAATGGTTACCACTAGTCTGGTAATCATCTATTAACATTCATCGATGTGAACCTATATATATGTATATATATCAATTGTTCTCTATTTATGGTAACATCATTATATATCACATATTATTTATTTTAAGTACTATCTGTGAGTATATTAGAGGTTCTCTATCTCTATGCTATTAATTTATTATTATTATTTTTAAAGAAACACAGTTGGGAACTCTTTAATTTAATTATATCCAAGAAGGTTATAGATTTTGGGGAGTTGGGATCAAGATCATGATAGGAGATTACAATATATTATTGAGTTGGCAACTAGAACCCACATAGATTGGTGTCACATAATAGAAAACATTGTACCTTTTATGTTCTTATGATAAGAACCATCATGATGCCTCTTAAGTTTATATACTCATGAACTAGTGAAGAGAATTTTATGGTTATGAATCTAGGTACAAGTGTTATTCCTTTTAATGTCGTGTATCAAAGATGTAGTGATGTTTCTTTTAAGGATGTGTGTCAAAGATCTATATACTAACACCAAAAATATTCATAGAAATTATTGGTTTGGGACTTAATGATTAGAGGCCCATTCTGATTCACCTTGTATGGAATATGAACCTTTGGGGAATGATTTCACATGGGAAATATGACCCAATGATAGTGAATGTATAGTTCTTGGGGGATATAGACCAATAAAATTTTTTATTGGTCACATGGAATATATCCTAATGAAGATAGGTTTCATGAGGAATATAGCCCAATGAGCATGAATAGTGTCGCTCGTGAGGGATATGGAATATTGAGGGTATTTTTTAGATATTGTGGGGTTTGGAGCTCAAAGAGGAATCCTACATATATTGATTAATTGGAATCAAGACAGTATAGTTCAAGCCTCTCAATTTAATGTCATGTGATAGGATTGGTCCTTGTTTTTAAATTTCATACAGTAAATATGTTTATCTTCAAGCTTAAATCATGTGACTAGGAATTATGTTTCATGAAAGGAGATAAAATAAAGTATTACATGGATTTTATGCATGGCCTTCCAATTTGAAACATCTCAAAAGTAATATGTTCTGTTAAGGAGGATGTTTAGGGATAACGTTTTTTCCTCTAAGTCAGTACTTAGGGGAAATTATCATAGGAACATCCGACATATGCCTGACCTCATAGGTGATTTAGGTGAAGTTTGGATTTCAGGGATAAAACATGTTATTATCCTCATATGTGAAGGTAAATATCTTATTAATGATTCAATATGATGAAATAATAAATGGGAACATGGATGGGGATTACACCTTATGATAAATTTTATGAATTCAAGGATCATTGAGTGGGATAGGTTAGCCAATATGACACTTTGATATCCAAGATGAGCATTTTACTGCTTTTCCCATGATGAGTACCCTCATTATCAATACGTCACATGATTTTAAACCACCCAAGGCACCTATCAGTTAGAGAGGATAAGTGATAATCAACATTTATCAAGGGAATACATGATCAACTCGGTTCATGTTAGTGTACAAGGAAAAGTCATATATATCATAAGGCTACGGTGGAGATATAGTAGAGTTACAATTGGTATTGAGTTTTCTTTGGCTAGTGAGTGTTTTCAAGATATTTTGGGAAAACATGCTATCTCGTTTGAGAGACCTATATAAAAGAAAGTTCATGAGAGAGTGTTCCATGAGTTTGTCACTTTAGTAGGGATACCTAGGTGGAGTGGACCCCCAATGGGATACTAGGGTGAAGTTTCATCCTTGTAGGATCTATGGGAGAAATGGTTCCCTAATGATTTTCTAGAGTGAATGGATCTATGTAGTGGTGGATAGGGTGAATGGGGTGCCCTAGTGATTGTTTGGGGAATGGGTTACCCTAGTTATGGTTAAGAGAAGTGTTTTCATAGTAGATCCTATGATATATTAATTTCCTAATATTAATATATAGTGAAGTTTTTCCCTAACAGATCCTAGGGTGGAGTGGTCACCTAAGTGGAGGAAAGGATAAAGTTTTACCCTAATAGAGATTAGGGAGATGTAGTTTCCCAAGTGGATCCTGGGAAAAAGTGTCACTATAATGAAGGTTAGGTCCAAATGTTTCCTTAATGCAGCCTAGGTATAATTGGTTTCCCAAGCATGGGATCCTTTATAATGGATCACCCTAATTATAGAGAATGGTGAAGTTTCAACCTAATGATAAGATATGGTAAAGGAATATCCCAAATGGGGATCCCACTAGGTGTGACATGGGTGAGTGACACCAGATTTTATTATGACGCCCGACCCCGGTATCCCAGAGCCTGTGCTATGGTTATGGTGTGTAATTTATTTCGCATAAATGAAACAAATAAGTCACACATCATAACCCATCAGGAGGAACTTTCTTGTTCAGATCCTGGAGAATCAGGGGAAACAACTTTGCTTATTCATTTCCTGAGCTAGGAACAAACATCCAAGTCTAGGAAAGGCTCTATCACCCTATAAAAATTTTAACATAAAACATAGGGTGAGCATTGAAATACTCAGTAAGGGGTTTTTAAAAATACTTAAATACAGCTTTTGAAAACTACGTTGAAAAATAATTTTCCATACTTAGAAAATTTCTTAAAAGAAAACTTCAAGACTAAACAAAGGTTGATACATCAGAGTTAAAGTACTTCATACGTATGAACTAAAACACTTAGCAGTAACTCACTTAGTAAACAAGATAAGCATAATAATAAAAAGGCATGGGTTGCATGAAGTAAAGTGTCTATAAACAAGAAAGGTGTGTATGATCAATAAGATGAAAATGTCATCAGAGTCGCGCACAAGCACATCATCTACACAAAATATGCACATTATGACATGATAATTGAAATACAACATTTGAAATGAAGTTATGGAAAAGAAAATTGGTCATGCATCAACATTGCCATATCATATGTCTTGTGTTTCTTTTTTTTTATCTGATACTCATAGGTAAGGTTCTATAACCAAGGTTATTCCTCTAATCAGAATAAACACTAGGTTGTTCATAAACAAAGAAATGTATACTGAAGGACTCATGTTATCTGTGTCAAGGCATTGTGCCATGACCTAAGGGTAGAAACCCAATCTGACTGTCTCGAGAACTATCGATGCATCGAGTAGCTTACTTTTACCAGTCTCCAACCCGGAGGGCTTACTTTAACCAGTCCCCAACCTGGAGGGTTTTCTTCTTACCAGACCCCATTCCGGGTAGTCCCATACATTTCTCACATGTTGATAGGGTCAGATATTCAAGGTGTCCCATACCACTTTGAATATTTAATTTTCATTTCATATTACCCAAGGTGTCCCATACCACTTTGGGTAATACCATTTTCATTTCCCATTACCCAAGGTGTCCCATACCACTTTGGGTAATTAGTTCTTAGTTCCTCTTCATGTTGAGTCATATGCATGAATAATATGAATAAGGTAACAATTACATAAATGGTTTAAAAATACATGTTACGGGATATAAAATGGAAAATATGGAATAAAAGCAGGCACGGTTAAGCAAGCATACTATGTGCATAGAACAATTATTTAAGCACATAAGATGATGAATGTGTGAGACTTGATCCCAAGGGTTATTAAATGATGAGTTTCTAAAATTCCAGTACATGGAGATGAACTACTTGGCATTAAATATTGTTCTTCACAGGTCACAGTACTTGCAACAAATCTCCATCCACAAATAATACTGCAGCATGCTTGGTATAAAAATAATAAACACTTGCAATCTTTAAAATTCCGACACTTGGAAATAAACCACTTTAAAAATAATACCTGTCATTAATTAATATTCTTCACTGATCATAGAATTTGCAGTTACACTCTTCCCACTAAAAATCATTGCAGTGAGTTCGGTATAAAAATAATAGAGGATTTCTACATATTAACATAACCCTTAAACCGCTATCCTTTTAAAATGAGTTTAAAACAGGCATAAACATATCCTTAAGAAAACATAAATCATTTCAAGGGCAACCTTAGACAAGTTCATTGTTGTACAAAATTATAAAACAGCATAGGCCAGCGCTAAAATCCTACATGCATAAAAATATTAATAACCATTTCTTGAAACTAGGGTTTTTAGATATTAATCTTAAAAACACATACATACATAGGGATATATATACACAATGTATATAAATAGGGTTTCTCATAAATTAAACATGGTTCACCTGAAATCTGAAACCTCTAACAATCTATAATTTATTCAGTTTAAAAAAAAAGGAACAAAACCTTATGGGTTTTAAGTGTTCAAGAAACTGTAAATATATAAAACCTCAACTACAACTATTACATGTTTGCACTTAACACAAAGACCCGGTTCGCATCCAATATCATTCATAGACAAAGTAAGAATAAAAAACTGATTTGCATTGAAATACATAACTAATAAAATTATATAATTATATATATAAGGCTTACATAAAGATTGTACACGTTATGACTTGTTTTAAAATAACCCCTTTCAAAGGTATAATTCTTATCATAAAATACTGAATTATAAGGAAATCATAGAAACATAATTTTGTATGGTTTGCATGGAATATATATATATATATATAAAGTTATATATATACCTTTAACTATTAGGTGTATATATATATACTTATGTATATAAAAACTTGAACCGAGAACCATGGGTGGAAAAAAAACATATAAACGTGGCACCCTTACAGCTCAAGAGAGGAGCTCGCCGGAGGGAGGCTTGCTGGGTGGCCGGTGAACCAGGAGAAGCTTTGGTGGCCGGTGGTGGTCCGGTGAGGTCGCGGCCACTTGGAGACGCTGCGAGGCGACGGCCTGTTGTCTAGCAGTGTAGCACCGGAACTAGTGTGGTCGTGCACAAGGGTGAGGTGCGAAACTGGAGGTGGTTCGTGGTGGCGAGGCGGCAGCGAGGCGGCGGCGAGGCTGGCGTCGCGGTGGCGCGGGTTGGCTCCGGAGGTCCCGTTTTCACTGGGGTTTCTCAGTTCTTAAAGGATGATGATCCGGGGAAGGTTAGGCCGAGCCTACGGAGGTGGGTGCGCGAGGTCAACGTGAGCAGTGGAGAGGAGGCGTCTCGGGCAAACCATGTCTGGTTCGCGGGTCCCTGGCGTGAGGTAGAAGAAGACGCGGAGGGAAAAAAATGGATGAGATTCGGCCTTGGCATGATCGGACAGATGAAAATAAAAGAGTGTTTTAAAACATATCAATGGCCGGGATTGACCATGGCGAGATCGAACGGTTGAGGCGAAATCGGATGGAGAAGATCCATGCGGGATCGGGATGGCCTAGGTTACATGTTTTTTTTAAACTGTTTTAATAAACGTTAAAAATATACTACTTGGCAATATATATTTATATAACCGGTACATTATAATTTGGAATTTTTATAAAACATAATAATTACTTTTAACTCATAATTTTCAAATCCAAAATCCCATTTTAGTTTAAGCAAACAAATGATACTATTTGATATAACTATTATTTTCTTTAAAAAAAATATATTTTTAAAACAACACTTTTATAATTACTAGGATCTTATAACCATTAAAATCCAATTTATAACTTACTTAACTTGTTGATTTATAAAATTATGTTTAAAAGACCCATAGTTTTTCTCTAATTCAAAACACATAGTTTTAGAGATCCGAAAAGATACATTTTTTCCAATTATTGCTGATATCGTTGTAGACTTGATGTTCGACACATTTAAAAAATACCTAGTTTTCCATCATATAAATATCATCATGATCAAAATAGATTCATTTGCAAGAATAATATTTTATTTTTAATACTTGAAGATATAATTCTAATATTTTGTACTTATTAAAATATTGAATTACCATAATATTATAAAAGCGTTATAAAGACAAAAATTTTATAAAATGATGCACTTTATCCATTGGAACCCAACGGTCAAAAAAATGGTCATATTCCTTTTAGAGGTCCATTATAAAAGCAAGGGGTAGGATGTTTTATATTTTCAAAACACCGGACCCTTGGCGGATGGCTCTCCTCATACCTCTGGTGATGAGTGCGTGCACGGTGATTCTGGCGGTTATACATTTCACACTGATGGACCCTGAAGATGACGACTATCCGATTGCCTGTGTTGTGGTTCTTTTTAGTCTTGTTGTGGCCGTGTTAGGTCTTGTGCAGGGTACATTCAATTAGATGGGTCTTGTTGTAATGTATCTTTTAAATATATAACAGTTTATCGTATTCTTCATGTTTGATTTCTACTCGAATTCTTTATCAGCACACAAACCACAAAATAGAATAAACAAGAGACATCATTAACAAGCACAACATTGTTTACTTGAACCAGTTTATAAAACCTGGGGTGTTACATTATCCCCCTCTTAAAATAATTGCGTCCCCGCAATTCGATCAGCGTACATACACTGGCTTACTCACACAGCTTCTCTGACACCCTTGGTGATGTCCCTTTACCTCCAAGGTCCATGGAAGAAGTTACTATTCAACTCAATCCCCAGGGCTGAACAGAGATTGTGGGTCTCCTTCTTCCCAAATACATTTTTGGCAAAGTGGATCGTGGTTGAAGCCAAGCTCCCGTTTGATACAGGTGGTTTTCCAGAGATGGGAACGAGTGACATCAAGCTTCGCGACATCCGCTTGGATTTGGTTCCTAATGATCTCTCGAACCATTTCATAATTGAAGGATTCTAGGAAAGATCCAAAATCGCAGAGCTCCCCAACCATGCTGAAGCACAGGATTTGGTACATAAAGACTGCGCGGAAGTCCAACTGCTTTGCAGCTTCTCCAAATGCTGGGAAGGCCAACCATTTATTGTTCATGGTGAAACACAGGAAGAGTCCCTCATAGTACTTTCCTTTCTTTTTATAGTTCTCAAACAGCGCACTGGCCATTTGGTTATACACAACTTCCGACCCTCGGAAGATTCGAAGGACATTCGAGCTTTTCGATATTTCATAGAGGGTTTTGCACGTGAGTCGTGAGTTAAAAAAAGGTTGATAACTTGTTGAGCAGGATTTTGCTACAATAGTCTCTATGATTTCTATAGGGAGAGTCAAGAGTCTAGGCGTGGTTCACTGTCTTTCCATCTGAGAAGTTTAAGAACAAACCCTACTTAGTAAAACATTATTAATGTTTTTGTGTTGTCCTAATTTTCCAAGGTTGCCTAAATCATTCCTCTAATACGAACTACGACGCCCCGACCCCGGTATCCCAGAGCCGGTGCTATGGTTATGGTGTATAATTTATTTCGCACAAATGAAACAAATAAGTCACACATCATAACCCATCAGGAGGAACTTTCTGGTTTAGATCCTGGAGAATCAGAGGCAACAGCTTTGCTTCTTCATTTCCTGAGCTAGGAACAAACATCCAAGTCTAGGAAAGGCTCTATCACCCTGTAAAAATTTTAACATAAAACATAGGGTGAGCATTGAAATACCCAGTAAGGGGTTTTTGAAAATACTTAAATACAGCTTTTGAAAACTACGTTGAAAAATAATTTTCCATACTTAGAAAATTTCTTAAAAGAAAAATTCAAGACTAAACAATGGTTGATACATCAAAGTTAAAGTACTTAATACGTATGCACTAAAACACTTAGCGGTAACTCAATTAGTAAACAAGATAAGCATAATAATAAAAAGGCATGGGTTGCACGAAGTAAAGTGTCCATAAACAAGAAAGGTGTGTATGATCGATAAGATGAAAATGTCATCAGAGTCGCGCACAAGCGCATCATCTACACAAAATATGGACATTATGACATGATAATTGAAATACAACATTTGAAATGAAGTTCTGGAAAAGAAAATTGGTCATGCATCAATATTGCCATATCATATGTCTTGTGTTTCTTTTTTTTATCTGATACTCATAGGTAAGGTTCTATAACCAAGGTTATTCCTCTAATCGGAATAAACACTAGGTTGGTCATAAACAAAGAAATGTATGCTGAAGGACTCATGGTATCTGTGTCAAGGCATTGTGCCATGACCTAAGGGTAAAAAACCCATTCTGACTGTCTCGAGAACTGTCGATGCATCGAGGAGCTTACTTTTACCGGTCTCCAACCCGGAGGGCTTAATTTAACCAGTCCCCAACCTGGCGGGTTTTCTTCTTACCGGACCCCATTCCAGGTAGTCCCATACATTTCTCACATGTTGATAGGGTCAGATATTCAAGGTGTCCCATACCACTTTGAATATTTAATTTTCATTTCATATTACCCAAGGTGTCCCATACCACTTTGGGTAATACCCTTTTCATTTCCCATTACCCAAGGTGTCCCATACCACTTTGGGTAATTAGTTCTTAGTTCCTCTTCATGTTGAGTCATATGCATGAATAATATGAATAAGGTAACAATTACATAAATGGTTTACAAATACATGTTACGGCAGATAAAATGGAAAATATGGAATAAAAGCAGGCACGGTTAAGCAAGCATACTATGTGCATAGAAGAATTATTTAAGCACATAAGATGATGAATGTGTGAGACTTGATCCCAAGGGTTATTAAATGATGAGTTTCTAAAATTCCAGTACATGGAGATGAACTACTTGGCATTAAATATTGTTCTTCACAGGTCACAGTACTTGCAACAAATCTCCATCCACAAATAATACTGCAGCATGCTTCGTATAAAAATAATAAACACTTGCAATCTTTAAAATTCCGACACTTGGAAATAAACCACTATAAAAATAATACCTTTCATTAATTAATATTCTTCACTGGTCATAGAATTTGCAGTTACACTCTGCCCACTAAAAATCATTGCAGTGAGTTCGGTATAAAAATAATAGAGGATTTCTACATATTAACATAACCCTTAAACCGTTATCCTTTTAAAATGAGTTTAAAACAGGCATAAGCATATCCTTAAGAAAACATAAATCATTTCAAGGGCAACCATAGACAAGTTCATTGTTGTACAAAATTATAAAACAGCATAGTCCAGTGCTAAGATCCTACATGCATAAAAATATTAATAACCATTTCTTGAAACTAGGGTTTTAAGATATTAATCTTAAAAACACATACATACATAGGGATATATATACACAATGTATATAAATAGGGTTTCTCATAAATTAAACATGGTTCACCTGAAATCTGAAACCTCTAACAATCTATCATTTATTCAGTTTAAAAAAAAGAACAAAACCTTTTGGGTTTTAAGTGTTCAAGAAACTGTAAATATATAAAACCTCAACTACAACTATTACATGTTTTCACTTAACACAAAGACCCGGTTCGCATCCAATATCATTCATAGACAAAGTAAGAATAAAAAACTGATTTGCATTGAAATACATAACTAATAAAATTATATAATTATATATATAAGGCTTACATAATGATTTTACACGTTAGGACTTGTTTTAAAATAACCCCTTTCAAAGGTATAATTCTTATCATAAAATACTGAATTATAAGGAAATCTTAGAAACATAATTTTGTATGGTTTGTGTGGAATATATATATATATAAAGTTATATATATACCTTTAACTATTAGGTGTATATATATATACTTATGTATATAAAAACTTGAACCGAGAACCATGGGTGGGAAAAAAAACATATAAACGTGGCACCCTTACAGCTCAAGAGAGGAGCTCGCCGGAGGGAGGCTTGCTGGGTGGCTGGTGAACCCGGAGAAGCTTTGGTGGCCGGTGGTGGTCTGGTGAGGTCGCGGCCACTTGGAGATGATGCGAGGCGATGGCCTGGTGTCCAGCAATGTAGCGCCGGAACTAGTGTGGTCGTGCACAGGGGTGAGGTGCGAAACTGGAGGTGGTTCGTGGTGGCGAGGCGACGGCGAGGCGGCGGCGAGGCTGGCGTTGCGGTGGCGCGGGTTGGCTCCGGAGGTCCCGTTTTCACTGGGGTTTCTCATTTCTTGAAGGATGATGATCCAGGGAAGGTTAGGCCGAGCCTACGGAGGTGGGTGCACGAGGTCAACGTGAGCAGTGGAGAGGAGGTGTCTCGGGCAAACCAAGTCTGGTTCACGGGTCCCTGGCGCGAGGTAGAAGAAGACACGGAGGAAAAAAACGGATGAGATTCGGCCTTAGCATGATCGGACGGATGAAAATAAAAGAGTGTTTTAAAACATATCAATGGACGGGATTGAACATGGCGAGATCGAATGGTCGAGGCGAAATCAGATGGAGAAGATCCATGCGGGATCGGGATGGCCTGGGTTACATGTTTTTTTTAAAAACAGTTTTAATAAAAGTTAAAAATATACTACTTTGCAATATATATTTATATAACCGGTACATTATAATTTGGAATTTTTATAAAACATAATAAGTACTTTTAACTCATAATTTTTAAATCCAAAATCCCATTTTAGTTTAAGAAAACAAATGATACTATTTGATATAACTATTATTTTCTTTAAAAAAATATATTTTTAATACAACACTTTTATAATTACTAGGATCTTATAACCATTAAAATCCAATTTATAACTTACTTCACTTGTTGATTTATAAAATTATGTTTAAAATACCCATAGTTTTTCTCTAATTCAAAACACATAGTTTTAGAGATCCGAAAAGATACATTTTTTCCAATTATTGCTGCTACCGATGTAGACTTGATGTTCGACACATTTAAAAAATACCAAGTTTTCCATCATATAAATATCATCATGATCAAAATAGATTCATTTTCAAGAATAATATTTTATTTTTAATACTTGATGATATAATTATAATATTATGTAATTATTAAAATATTGAAATACCATAATATTATAAAAGCATTATAAAGACAAAAATTTTATAAAATGATGCACTTTATCCATTGGAACCCAACGGTCAAAAAAAAATGGTCATATTCCTTTTAGAGGTCCATTATAAATGCAAGGGGTAGGATGTTTTATATTTTCAAAACACCGGACCCTTGGCGGATGGCTCTCCTCATACCTCTGGTGCTGAGTGCGTGGGCGGTGATTCTGGCGGTTATACATTTCACACTGATGGACCCTGAAGATGACGACTATCCGATTGCCCGTGTTGTGGTTCTTTGTTGTCTTGTTGTGGCCGTGTTAGGTCTTGTGCAGGGTACTTTCAATTAGATGGTTCTTGTTGTAATGTATCTTTTAAATATATAACAGTTTATCGTATGCTTCATGTTTGATTTCTACTCGAATTCTTTATCAGCACACAAACCATAAAATAGAATAAACAAGAGACATCAATAACAAGCACAACATTGTTTACTTGAACCAGTTTATAAAACCTGGGGCGTTACATTTATCATCTAGTATGGGACTATTTTCCCTATTTTGGATAATTAGGTTTGATGTTGTCTTCCATAACGATTTTAATGTGTCAAAACATTGAGTAATATAGTTTAACTGTATTTTAATTAATTATATTTTTTGGATTAAATAAGATACTTAAAGGGGGTTTATAGACTAGGTTGTGTAAAGATTATCGAGTTTCCATTGATCTTATAAGATTTCCAAGTCATTCTGAGGTGTATAAAATTATGATCCATGAATTTATATTTATAGTAATATTGGTGTACCAATGTACATTAGGGGATGAAAACTATGCTAATTTTCATAAGTGACCAAATAGTGATAAATGGGAATACAAGTGTTCTCATGAAAGTAGGATTCAGGTGGGGGGGGGGTGTGAACTTATGTTTCCACATAAGTGATATTTTGCAAACCCCAAGACTAACCTGGACCAATCATTTAGGGTCCTATGTGAATAATCCTAAGTACACGGGCAGAGCCTTAGGTGTAGTGATATCCCCCTTCCCAATGATATTCTCCTTTAAAATAAAAAGGTTTGTATCCGTTGTATAAAATGTACCCCAATAGCAACACAAAGTAACAACCAAATAACAACACTCATTATATTCTCAACTGATTTTTTAAATAAATTAAATAATTGATTTTATATTCATCCTTTCATAATCCTTTATTTATTTAATTTATATATATTTTTAATACATGATACTTAATTTAAATCATTACACACATGAAAATGTTTCTATTTATATACTCAAAGTAGTATCTTTTAATAGTGAATTAATATAATTTTTCTTATGGATATGAACTAGGGTAACTCCATATTAATGTATTTCATGACCACATGATCTTTTGATGAGGTTTATAGCAAACACTAAATATTTTATCATTAAGCACTACTAAATATGTTTATTTTAAAATTAATAAGAGTTTGAATTGAAATGTTATTAAGAATAGTATTGAAGTATATTTATTTTATTCTAGAAATGAGAACACGTTTAATCATAATGCCTAATAAATTTCATATAAAAATATCTAGATTTCTATTATAAAATCTTAATTAATAATATGTAAAAAATAATTATTTTAATTTAAAAAATTATTGTGTCCATAATTTTTAAAATATGATGTAGATGGAATAATTCATAGTGGAATAGGATATTCAGATCCAATAACTCTAGTTGGATTGTGAGGAATTAAGGAAAATATACAAATCCTTTACAAATCTATATTGAAGTTCTCGAGTGAAATATGAATTTAAATATGATCGAATTTAAAAGATATATAAATGATTTGGATAAATTATGTAAAACCATAAATTCTGAATTTAATACTTTCTTTTTATTAAATTAATAAAAAATATTATATTATTTTGATATTTTTATTTATGCCATGATTCTTATCATATTTTATTAACCCTTTTTTCTTATTTTGGGAACTCATATAGGGGAAAAAGATCATAGTTTGATAAGTTTATGTAATGAAGAATTCAGTTTCAAAATCAATACATGTTCATTGGGGGGGGGGGGGGGTGGTTAAAGTACATTTATTTATTATTCTTACTTATCTTAAACCTATTTTCCATAATATGTCTCATGAATATCAATTTATATATATTTTTGTGTCATTTTCCAAAATAAATTCTTATGTATTCTCATTTTCACAAATAATAATTCATGTTATATTTTCCTTATGTTTACTTGATGCATGGTTATATATTTTTATATAGATTTTTATCTTCCCAATTACGTATCTTCTTGAGTGTGCTCATCCAGAACTATCAATATTCCACATGATTTTGATGAATAAACTAATAATAAAATTAAAAAACATAATGTTAAGGCATCTGATATTATTATAGTGACAGTTATAAATATGAATATATTTGAGATTTTGTTACAATGGACATCTATAAATAGAAGATTGATACTTTTCATTCCAATTAATGATGTCCTAATATTTTTTACCAGTTACTAACCACTATGATAGAGATATTCTATTTTTTCTTTTTTAGTGTGATCTATGATTTTCTTGTTTTGTGAGGCTTTATAATGAATGAAATTAGTTGTTTTGTAATATTTCAGATTCAAATCCTATTATCCAATAATTAATAGGGATAAATACTTGTTTTTTATGGAATTATTAGTTCAAATAAACTATGGGGTAATAGATTTTGCTTATTTCATTTTACTAATGTAGTTTGGGGTAGGAATTATAACTTCAGATATATATGATCAAAGATGATTCATCTTGAAACCCAATGTGCTTATGGATTGAGGATAGATTATCCTCTCACATTGGATTAAAATTAATGAGTCAAAGGATATAAAATAAATATATTTTCTTTAATAATATTTGTTTTGTATTTTATTAATTTTTACCTATAAATTCAATGTATTATTTTTCATTATGTTGTCGAATTTATATTTTACTTGTTCTTTTTTCTTTTTTCAATTTATATAGTTGTATCTTTTGTATTATTCATTTTCCACTATGTTGATTTCTTTATATTTTGTTACTCATATTAATTTGTAAAAATCTATATTTTGAACTTTAAATCAGGGGGAATCTTTTTTATGTTTATAATAAACTCAATTAACACACCTCTCTATAGTAATATACTTATACCATGCACATGAAATTGAATAATAGATAGCCACAGAGAAGGGGTTGAAAGTAAAATTTATCTCCCCTAAAAATATTTCTTCATTATTGGATAAAATCTAGATAATAGGTTTACTCGAGGATAGAGTACATGGATACCCAATAAAATAACAAGGATATAATGATCATGTAACTCAAATTTTGTTTGAAAATCATACGTGTTAAGACAAAAATTCCTACTGAAGAAGCCTCAATGATTGGAGTGCATAAAAAAACCAATAGGAACTGGTGAAAAATAATTATTCTCTTACGAAATATAGAAATGATGGCTCTCAGAAGAAAGTGGCTACACATTTCTACTTTTATAGAATCATGAGATACACCATGAATGTTTTTTTAAGATACCAAGGTCTAAATAGTGGAACAAAATATAATTTAATATCTCAAACAAGTAAATGATATCGGATGTATGAATTTAATAGGATATGTTTTATTTCTATTAACCATGGACATAGGGAAATAAAATTCTAGGAGAAATGTGAAGGTAATATTGATATAAGAACCCCCATTACCATGTTGAGGGTAATATAAGTAAATAAATAACAACAATATATTATAATAAACAACAAAATTCATTATTTTGGAATAATTTTATAGTGTATGGAAACAAAGGTTCCATTAAACACTAGTGATGGAATATTTATAATAGTTCTCATAGAGAGAGGGAAATAAAAAATTGAAAATGAAGCATGAATTTTCTATCTTTAAACATGGAATGGTCAAAATCATGAAGAAAGGATCACCAAATATAAACAAGTCTGGGGTGGATCTAACAACTATTGAATAGGATAATTAGACATAATGTCGATTTATACTCAAGATTCTACTATAAGGTAATATAATGTGATCAGTAAATTATAACTCCCATGATGGAGGATGCAAAGATAAGGATGCATCAATAACGAATCCAATGAATAGATATGTACAAGTTATATTAGTCTCACAATGGAATTGGATCCCAAGTTTATGAGGATAGATTATTATAAAAAAATATCTAGAGTGACGTTTTTAAACTATTATAATATAAATTATAACAACTAATAATGCATGGAAATATATTTAAAGTGAAGGGTTGGTTCATCGTGACAAACAAAATTCCTCAACTTAAGGGTGTTCGTGTTTTTTACCACTCTCTATAAATATTATTATATCTAATTGATTATAATGTAATGCGTGATTAAATGGGTGATATTATCCATGGGGTGATCACATTATTAAGTTTTAGTGGTATCAATATGTAATCAGAAAAATTTATTGGTGTTGGAACAGAAACCAAGGATTTCTAAGTATAATAGGAAATATCATTTTGGTTCATATAAATTGGAGAATTTTCTTGATAAATATATAATTTCAATATATATTCAATCCTTATAAATTTTTTTGTTAAATTAATTCCAAATGTTATCAAATCTTAATCTTAAGAATAAATTTTGATACTTATGAAACAAAATTTTTAATATGTGTTGGAGTCTTTAATTTTAATCCGGACTAAATAGAAATTCATGTGGTGTTAAATCCATATATGAGATTTTGAATGGTATCACGATAATTTCTTTGATCAATAATTTATATCAAACCACAATCCATGTATTATTAGAGCACTCATAAATAGAAAAAAACTTAAGGGATAGGCATAAAAACTTATGGAGAAATCTCATACTATTTATTTTTTATCTAATGATGTGGCATCACTTGGTGGTGTTTTAAAATTATAAATATAACTAAAATTTGAGTCCCATGGGGTATATTTACATGTCGTTCCAAAGGATAAAATTTGTTCCAAATATGATATAATTCATGGGAGATTGAGGACATTAGGTTGATTAGCCTTATTTGGGAAGGTTTTATAATTCTATATTAAAGAGATCTTAGAAATATCATGTGGTATCAAGAGTTCATCCTAAAATTTGGGTAAAATGATTTTATATATCTCATGGATCACACAATTCATTGTTTATTGACTATTTATTGATTGTTTTTTTGTAATTGTGATAGAGATCACTGTAAGATTGATGTTGAAGGATGCTAAATTCAAAGAGTTTCATGATTTTATGGATGTTTGTGAGTGACATAGAAAAAACCAAAGGTAGAGACTAAAATACAACATAAATCCATAACATTTCAATTTATTTGGAGTTTCACAATGGAGGTTGATTTATAGTATAATTGAAAAAAAAATCTAAAGGGGAGAATATATAAGTCATTGAATTTAAATGGGATTTATTTTAATTTACTTTTAGATATTTTTTCAATTGGTGGATATGATGAACGATTTTCAGAGATAAATAAATTTATAATATTATTAAACCCAATGGTAATATAATATAATGTAAAGATGGTTTTCTATACATGGAGACCATACATTTGGTGAAGGATTCTTTCCAATGACTATCATGGAGTAATTTTTCATAAAAAGTGAAGGTAGTTTATCATAGAATGAATAATAAAGATCAAAAGTGTATAAGGATGCGTATTATGGATCTATTGAGTAATTGTGAGAGCCCCAACTATGTATATATAGAAAAAATTATAAATCTATAGGGAGGAAGTCTTCAATAAAAGAAGAAAATATTTCGATCACATCACTGCATATCTTGGACATGACATGTGAAATAAGATTTTTGTTGAAAATGGAAAGCATGTACATTTTTTAATATGAAACATGTCAATTCTAGTATATTAGGGTAGTATAATAAGTGTAATCATTCATAGAGGAATTAGGATAAGAATAAAATATGGGTGGTGAATTAAATGAACATCAAGACACAATATCATGGGTGTCACTGTGAAGATGTTATGATGTTATGTGGAGGTGAAAACAACACATTAATGGTTGAGAATAAAAATTAAAAAATGGTGAAGTAATGATTGAGGGAGAAATACAATTTAATGATTTATGGACAATAATATATAGTGTGACTGTGGATTAAAAAGGTTGATTGTTTCAGGTTATAAAAAATACACCATTTTTTATCTATGAAAGATTCCAAAACTCGCATTCCAAAATCAAGAGGTATAAGCCATGTGGGGTGTGATATAGGTAGATATAAGATATATTAGTTAGATAAGGTTAAATTTCATTATCTCATAATCCATATCATCATGTCACAACTATTATAATATTTAAGGATATTTGAAAAACTATCACATCATGATCTTGAAGGAATTTTAATTATGATTCTACTAGGTTTTTTGGATATATAGTTTGACTAAGAATTATATAGTAATGTGGTTATCCACACTAAAATTTGGGTGTTGTTGAGAAAAATAATTATGCAGTGAGTTTTGATATGCCACAATCAGGCAATTTCTAGTAAATATTGAATATTTGTTTTGAATTTTAAAAATGAAAATATTTGGATTGCGATTCAAGTAATTAAATCAAATTAAAGAGGACCATTTTTAAAACTATACATATATGGGAAAAAAATTTAATTATAAAGGATTAAAAAAAATATTGATCTCAACCCTCAGATTAAAGTTTGTGTTCTTGGATGAAATATATGAAAACTATACCTGGTAGATCTTGTAAAAAAGTTTATGAAGAACATATTTTTGCATCAAATTTTGAGATAATATAAATAGATGAGTTCTTATAATGAAAGTAATTTATTTTTCATATATATTTTATTACTGGAAGAGCCTCAAAGAATACAAAGTGTTATAAATATATATAGATATTGATGAGATATAGATTAAAAAAAATTATTTCAGTGTTGAGGTATTGTTGTTGTTGTATTTATTCGAAATAAAAAGAGTTGAACCTTACATAAATAGGTCACTCTCATCATTATTTGGGAGGTAAATCCTCAAATCATTATAAATATTCCATATAATATATGTTTGAGGAGTTTATATATAGAAAATTAGAGCATAATAAATCATCAATTTTGAAATTTAAGATGAATGGAAAATTAGTACCCTATACAGATCTTGAAGAGGAATAAATTTATATAAAATTTTGAACATACCCTCAATTTTATGGACTAAAATATTCCTTCAATCAATAAGTTTGTAGAGTATAATAAGATAGAGTGTCCCTTGGAGGAAATGTGTTATTTGAAAACTTTGTAAAGGAAGAGATCCTTAGTACAGAGGTATTATGGCCAAATTTTGATCCATTTAATGAGATTATAGTGTATTTTGACACATCACATATCATTAGTGTTTGATCCTTGTACATATCCTAGTGTGGGTGAACCAAGGAAAATTCTTATTCCTGGGTGTGATTTATAGTTTTACATTTTTAATTAACATTAAATTAGAATGTTTTGAGGAATTGAGAAAAAATTAAACTATATTCTTTGCAATGAGGTAATAATATCCAAAAAAGAAAATTTGATTAAAGGTAAAAATTGTATTTATGAGGCACCCTAATTCACCCCCCCCACACAGGTTGTATATATTTGTCCTATTCACAATATTTTTTTATCTGATGTATAAGTGTAGGAGTTTCCTTGTTTGTGAGAAATTATACTCATGTTTTTCTAGTATAAGTAAAGATATTAACTGAAAGGTGTTAGATTAGGTTTGAGTTTAATTTATACCCAACTATATCTCAAATTATTATGGTATCATATCGTATAGAGCCAGAAGATATTTGAGAATTGATGATTTATTATAGGGAAGATTTTTTCTATATAATGTGTCTCTATGGTCCACTCAATCATTATTTACAGTGAAATATAAATAGATTTGGGGTTTTTTATATAATACTAGTGGTTGAACTAGGTAATAGTAAATAATTGAAATCATGTTCCTTGTATAGATGGATTTTTTCAAAATTTAAATGTTTAGATTTTATCTTCAAATATCAATTTATAATCTAAATATCAACAGAGTATGATTAAGGAAGTATAACTCACTATGATAGTATTTTAGTGTCATTATAGTCATTTCATGTTTTTATTAATTCCATTTTGAGTTATGAATTAATTGAATTTAATTATGAGGATTATAATGTATTAAAACCCTATCTTGATGATTCTGTGGGGGTATTCATTAATGATATTTTTAGATATAGAGTTGGTTCATAAAAATAACCTCAAATGAGGTTGAAGTTTGTTAAGGAACATAAAATATATAAAATGACGTCTAAGCATAATTTTGGATGTTTGACATTCATTTTATGGGTTATATTATTTTAGTGCATGGTATAGTATTTGGAAAAGGAATGGTTAAGGTAGTTATTTTGTGGAATCCACCAAAGGGGGCTTCTCAAGTGTAATTTCTCTTAGGATTGGATTTATATTATTGGATGTTCATACCCAATTTCTCTCAAATTGATACTCTATTATAACCTTTGACTTATAAAGGTTATTTTTTCTCTAATGGAAGAGTATCAAGCTATTTTTGAAGGTGTGAAGTAGAAATTGAAAAATTATTTGGTTTTCGGATTACCTAAATAGGAAATTATTTATGAGTTATATTATAATTCATCTTATATGTTATTTAGATATTTATTTATTATAAAAATAGTAGTTATTACATATATGAAATTAAAATTAAATACTAGATAATATGACTATGATACTTATGATTTGGAATTTTCATAGTGGTGTTTGTGATTATGATTTAGAGGCATTATTTTCATTGTTAATGTTTTATGGTTTATATAGATAATAAAGGGTTATGATTTATCTTTCCCCATAAATATTTGAATTTTTGCTAAGGAGATGAGTATAATTACCAAATTATTATAACTTCAAGATCACATGTACCCCTGGAAAAGGTAAAGTGGTGGTCAATGATTTGGGTAACATGTTTCTATGGAAATTTTACTTAGTGGATGAGAATGTAATGGAAGTAAATAACGCCTTTTGAATCACTGTATCTTGGATTTGTGGAGAATAGATATGGAGTGTTTTCATATCGAGTAATGGTATAATTTTCTATGATGTGGTAGTTAGATGATTTTTGAGGTAGAGGTTTAGAGAAATAAGATAGTGAATTGTGATGTTATTTATTACTGGACTGAAGATGAGGAATATCATATGTTCTTCCAAAATAAGTTATTTTTTTCCTTAGGGTATGATATAATTAGTTTTGCATGAGTTCCATATTTCAAATTTAGAAATACATTCATGAATTTCAAATATGTGTTATGATTTTAACAGGTTGTTCTGGTGGTCATGGGTGAATAAATATGTGGTTGAGTTTATTTCTTGTTGTCTTGTGTGCTAATAAGTGATATACAAACATCAAGTACTAGAAGGTTTTTTGCACCCCTTTAAAATTCCCTAGAGGATGTGGGATGATATTTCTTTGGATTATGTGAAGGGATTACCCTACACTATCAGAATATTTTATGTTGTTTGGCTTGTCATGGGTTGGTAGATAATCTAAGGTCTATTATTATCAATTGAGGAATATATATCATTATATAGTTTATTGAAGCTTTATATGATGGAGGTATTAAATATTTTTGATAATATAAGTAAAATGGTGTCTAATAGTGATGATCTTTTTACATCATGGATGTACTAACAAATGAAACATGACATTAGTAGTTAGTTGTTCCTTAGTGTCATATTTCACTGACATAAAGATGGTCGAACATAATGGATGATTTAGAAATTAGAGGATATGTTTAGGGTATATATCCTAAATTTGTTATGAATATGGTAGGATAATTTACCATTGGTGTAATATTATAATAAATAATTATCATTCCTCCATTATTATGACACACTATTAATATTTGTGTGGTAAATATTATCAGACACTACTATGGGATATTGATTTTGGAGAGGTTGATGTTTTTGGGATACATATTGTGTGGGATATGATGAATAATGTGATGGTTAAATGATATTACATGAGGAATTATCAGAGTAGATCAAAATTAGATGTGAATCAAAGGATAATACCATTAGTGTTTTTTTAGATATCTTGTGTTTTTATAAGTTTACCCTCTACGTGGATAGAGAATTATTTGAAAGGGATGTAATTTATTGTAATTTTATGTTGATGTTTTGAGGTGGTGGAGAAAGTTGGACAATTATATTATCGATTTTTAATACCTCCAAGGTAAAAAAAGGATTCATGACGTGATCCATGTATTCCATCAATGCATGTATTATATTATTCCTCACATGTGATTGATTTTAGTGATTTATATATTGATAATCACATATATTTTTTAAAATCTTGTGTAAATTTAGGATCATAGAGAGAAATATTTATAAAAACAAGTTATTCCCTTGGAATGAGTTATTTAGAGGAATGTTGGTGTAAAAGAAAACACTTAGTAGTGACAATTAAAAATTTAAGATCAATATATTTAATATATTTGCATTTCTCTTATTGTGTTTGATGTGGAATTTTGTTTTTATGATGAAAGTTAAAGTAATGGGAATGTTTATGAATTTATTTCCTCTTTTATTATTATAGCTGACGATTATCAAGGATGATATGTTTTTAATCGTCTTGTAATTTATAGACCCAATAATTAAAAGTTTGGTAGTTTCTGAAATTTTAGTGTTGTTCAGATCTGAAGTGAAAATCGTAATTCTATCAATCTATGAAGGAAAGTTTCATCCTTCCATTACATTTATGTTGTGATATTTACCCTTGGGTTATATTTTGGAAATTTGAAAAGGTGGGTGGAATTTTTAGTAAGTGTTGAGATATTATGGAAATAAATTATTTATTAATTGACTTACATAATTAATTGTTAATGGATTATAATTATCAATAAATAATGTGAATTTATAAAATATTTTGTGGTGGTTATGATGTGGAATATGAGAAAAAGAAGATCCATTTTTTTCTATTGCATGACCAGCCAAATATTTTTTTCGTGGGTACTTCAATGGAAGAATTGTATGAGAAATAGAAAGAATGTTAATAGATATTATTTCATGATTTTGATATATGAATTATATAACTGACTCAAATTTTACCTAACATTATAGCATTATAAATTCTCCCATTTTCTCTTTTTTTCTAGTGTATTTAGAAATAGTGTGGAATATAATATCATAAAAAATGATAAATTAATAATTAGATTAGATAAATAATTGGTGACGATCATTAAAGGTTTACATATTGGTGTTTATAATGTAATTTAGATAGGTGACTCAAAATTATAATATATTATTTATCTGTGTGAATTTACTAGATTTTTTTCATTTTATCATGATTAGATAATACTTAACAATCAATAATTGTGATTTTATAATGAATTAAGTTGTAAGGAATTCATATAACTAGAGAAATGATTGACTCTTATATAATAAGAGATGTGGTGAATTTTAATTGTTTTATTTGGATTCATAATATGAAATTTTATATGTGTTTGAAATGATTAAAGCGTGGGTTTTAGAGGTGTTTGTTTTTGTTGTAAATACCCAAATAGAATTACAGGGTGTTTAATGAATTACTAAGAAATAAAAAGGTGGTTTTGGATATAATTCAGTACCCAGTATTACCCATTTGGGTACCTATTGATAGAGTTAACATTGTTGTACCACAACTCAATCCGCTATGTAATGCGTAGAGTCCAACCAGGTACCTTCTATACCCAGTGGACTATTTTAAAAAATTATTCCATGACCATTATTTCTGGATTTTACCCCACTAGATTTATAAGAAATGAGAATATAGAGAGGGTCATTTATCTAGTCCCCATATCCTTCCTTATTCCACTATGGTTATGGTTTATTTTCATGTAATTATTATTAGTGTATAAATTCAAACACCTTTCCCCCGCTTCTTCCACCCCTCACTTCCTATGATTTAGGGATCCATTATCTTGAAATTAATATATCACATTACTAGAGAATTGTGCAATATCTTCACTATGATAAGGATTCCATATAGGATATTTATTAGATAATGATTATAGTGACCCAAATATTTCTTACTTAACCATTACATAGTTTTAAGAATATAAAACATAATAGTGTTGAAAAACTAGGATTCAAAGGACTTTTTTCTTGAAAAAATTAGGACCATACATAAATTTTAAAAAATAAAACATAAAAATTATTTAATTCCTTATTTTAGAGCTTCTTAGTGTCCCTAAAGAACTCCTTAGTATATATAATCACCTGAGGATATACAACAATGAAAGGTGTAAGCTAAAATCCCAGTAAAAAGATAGATAAGAACATGAGTCAATATAATAGGGGTGAGAATAATAATCATAATCATAACATAATCATGGTACCATAATCATAATCATGAGAGGAAGTATTATCTAAAGGCATGGAATGTGGAAATTCAAAAAAAATAAAACATCATGTCTTAGTGGTCAACTACCACACATAGTTTTGAATAAGGATAACATCATGTTCAAGCATAAAATATGTGCATAATCATAACATCATTGTTATGAAAAAATATATAATCATGTTCATGCATATTGAAAATTATATCATGAGATACAACACATTACCCAACACATGGGTGTGCTATATAATTTCAGGTGCACCCATCAAATCATAACATTTACATATTCATGCATCCACATAGAACACATATCAATATTAGATGTAAATTAACCCATAGAAAGGAAATGGATATCATGAGAATTTCATAATGAATAAATTAATGAATAAAAATTGTGATTCCCAAAATAAAAAGTGAATAACATACATGGTATAAGAATAATCATTCTTTAGTGAAGTGAAAACAATCTCCAGAGAAGTAAAACATGTGTTTTTAGAAGGAAGAGTTTTTTTTGGAAAATTATTTTCATTTTTTCATAAAATAATATTGAAGAATTTATATACAAGAAATTAAAATATTATGACAATGAAAATATATTTGGTTCATAGTAAAAGAATATCCGTACTTAATTTTATAATGTAAGAAGAATAACCCAAAGAAAGAAATTTGGGTTTCAGAATCCCATTACCTTATATTTAAATGCGTTATTCACTATAATATCCTAGATAATAAAAATAGATTAATTAATTAATTAATAAATAACCTCTTTTACATTTATTTGATTCATTATAATTTATTAAGTTCATTTATGGTCATTTTGACGAGTCATAGTGTTCAATTTCATCAATCAGGAGTGTTCTGTTTCTTAATTTTTATGATTGGTTCACTTGTATACATGTATAGAAGATCATTTAAAATGGGGATAATTATCTAGAATTAAAATTATATTTTATTAATTAACTTATATAATTAATTCTTATTATATATTAGTTTGCTTCCTAATATGAGGATTATTCATTAAATACAATTTTAATGATAATAATTTAGATTAATTTTGGCAGTTTTAAATCAAAAAAAACTCATTTTTTATTATTTAATATTATGTATATAAGCTAGTTCAAGAACATAAAAAATTTTATAATGTACTGGATTTATTATGATACTTGGATGAGGGGATATTATGAGATAATAATAAAATAAAATAACTTGAAAAGAAATTGAATGAAATGGGAAGATGATTTTACTACTTGAACTTATTCTCCTTGAGGACATATTTAGGGAAATTATATATGATATTTTATTGATAAAAAAGGATCACGTACATGGGTAAGGGTCTTTAGGAATAATATTGTGTAGAAATTGGGAAATCTTTAAGGCTTTGGTGGTGTGAGGAGAAGGGGTGGTGAGGGGTGGTATTTAAAGTGGGATGAGATGAGTGATTTTGATTATTTTATTAATTAGTTTATTGTATTGGATCAAGAATATGAGTAGTTTTGATTCTTGTGACTAAATATAGTAAATGGAGAATTATTTTTCCATATTTTTGGTTTTCATCAACCATACATCATATTTGACTCAATAATTTATGTATTTGTTAAATACAGTAAATTACCTTATTTCATTATTCCTCATAAATCAATTATTTTCGAAAAATAAAAATGAATCCCCCTAACCTTTTTTTTGTTAGTTGAATTTAAAAATGGACCCCATTTTGTGAAAATAATTTTCCAAATATGAGAAATTTATTTTTTAAATAAAATCATCATTCATTCCAAAAATATTGATTTTAGAATTATAACTGATTTTATGTCACTTTGAAAAAATTACATAAGGTCTCATAAATATTTATTATAATCATAATACTAAATCATAGTAATTTATTCATACATTTAATAAATTAAATTTTCTTTTAAATAATTATATTATTGAAAAAATTGTAATTAAATATTTATAAATTACAAAAATACCAACACTTAATTTATCATTTATAAAACATTTATTTACGTATACCATGAAATAAATATATCATATTTTCATTTATAATATACCTAAATCTTATTTAAACCTACATAGTTGAGGTTACTATTATATGTTTCTAATAACTTTTCTTAATAGTCACATTACAATTCCAAATGTAAATGTGCTATTCCATTAGTATTGGTTCCTTAATTTCTAAAAATACCTCTTATTTATTTAATTATTCATTGATAAAGTTTTTATTATTTTATCGAATTGATTTTATGTGGTTTATATTATATGATATAATTATAAGAAGAAAATTTCCATCGATAAAATTATGGCTTGTTACAATATCCCCCCCTTATGAAATTTCACCCTTGAATTTTTTTTACATACAATGGTGAAAAAAAGTGAGGGAACTTCTCCTTCATCGCTTACTTTGGTTCCCATGTTGTCTATTTGTAATTATAGTTCCTACATAGTATATTGACTAGGTGATTCTTCTTGTTTCATAGAACATTATTTCTACAATCTCAGATCTTCACTGGCTACTCCTTGTAAGAGGGATAATTTTCCAAATTTACCACCACTGGATTAAGTAAATGTGATGGATCTCAAGAGGGAAACAAGTAATACATTACGTACTTGAGACACGATTTTTTAAAGTTCTAGTAGATAGTCTATCCCTCTAACATGATCAAGAATATTTAAGGGGTTGATATACCTATGACTTAGATTTCACCTCTTCCCAAATCTCACTATCCTCTTCCATGGAGATATGTATATGAATACCATGTCACTAACCTCAAATTCTATGTCTCATCGACGATTGTCTGCATAACTATTCAATTGAATTTGGCCTTCTTTGATGTGAATTTGAAGGGTTTTCACCTTTTCCAATATTTCTTCGACAATTTTAGGTGATATTAAGTTACGTTTGCTGACATCATCCCATATTTTTTGTGTTCTATATATTTTCCAATAAAGGGATTCATATGGATCCATTTTGATGCAAAAAATAGAAACTGTTGTTGTAAGAGAACTCAACCAGAGGTAGATGTTGGTCTCATCGTTCTCTGAAGTCTATAGAACATGCTATCAACATGTATTCTAGTTTCTTAATATTACACTTAAATTAGTCATCAATTTAAGGATGATAAGAAACATTGAAGTTCATCTCGGTGTTTATAGAATTTTAGAGAATTTTCCAGAACATGGAGGTGAATCTCAGATCTCTACTATATATAATTAATAGAAATATTACATGCAGACTTAACACTTATGTAATGTATATCCAAGGACCTTTATCCAGTGATAAGTCCTCTCGAATAATGATAAAGTTAGTTATCCTTCTAAGATGATCCACAACCAGCCAAATATCATTTATTCTTATGAGTTCCTTTGGAATTCTGGTGACAAGTTCCATGGTGATGTTCTTCTATTTCCATGTTGGTATGGGTGATGTTTGCATCATTCCCTTATACTTTTTTCATCCATCCTTCACATACTGGCATAGTAGGAACTTTCATGTATATTCATTGATCTTCGCCTTCAAGTTTTCCCACAAATATTACTCTGGGAGATCTCCATACATCTTTGTGCTCCATGGGTGAATAGAGAATGTTGAGATATATACATCACTCAAAATATATTTCATTATATCTGGATTGGATGGTACACATATTCATGACCCAAATCTTCTAACTCCTTCCTCAATAATTTTTACCATTTCGGATTTCCCTTTTCTGAGGGCTTCCAAATTCTTATGAATATCAATATAATTTCTTTGAGAATCCTTAATTTTATACAAGAAGGATGTTTTAGAAATAATTTGAAAAAGGATTGTTGATTTTCCTTCCTTAATGATTCCCATGTCTATCCTATTAAAATATAAGATTGGATCTATATAAATTCTCATCATTGATAATGTTGCAGGATCCTTTATACTCAAAGAATCCACCACATTATTTTCCTTATCAGGAGAAGTTATAATCCTTTATGATATCTAACCATATTCACTATAACATATTAATATTTTTATGTGAAAATAATCAATTAATTTTCTTATGATTAGTATATATTTTTCACTTCTCCCCATAGAGATAATGCCACCATATTTTCAACATAAAGATCACATCTTCCGACTTCCGATCATCCGTGGGATAGCTTTGCTCATGAATTTTTAACTTCCATGAGGTGTAGGATATCACTTTATCATTTTTCATCATTACATATCCTTGTACCTTCTTTGAAGAATCCCTTTATACCTCAAATATTTCTACACTTTTCTAAAGTGTTTTTACAGACATAGTGATAAGCCTCTTTTTTAACTCTTTGAAACATTGTTTGCATTCACTCATCTAGAAAAAAAATTCTCCCATCTGAGTGATCTTGGTTAGTGGGTTTGAAAATAATTTGAATTTCTTCACAATTCACCGGTAATACCCAGCTAGATAAAGGAAACTATAAATATCCATTATAGATATTGGCATGGGACACTCTTAAATTGACTTTGTCTTGGAAGGGTCAACAGATATTCTTTTCTATTGGTAACATGCCCCAAGAATAATACTTCTTCCAAACATAACTGGAACTTATTATACTTTGTATAAATTTTCTCCCTTCACAAATTCATTATCACAATATTCAAATACTCCTCATGTTCATCCTTTCTCTTAGAGTATATCCCAGTCAAATATCCAACTTAGAGAAATATTGGGCCCCACATAGCTGATTGAACAAGTCATTTATCCATGGAAGGGGATATTTTTTCTTTATCTTGATTTTCATTAGCTCACTGTAATAAATTTAGAACCGCATTGTTCCATCCTTCATCTAGGAAAGGAGGACTACTGCACCCCACTGTGAATCACATAGGGTTTATGAAACCATTTTCAAGCATCTCTTGTAACTTCTTCTTCAGTTCTTCCAACTCAATGGTGGCCATTATAAAACATCTATTTGATATAGTTAGAGATCCAATAATATGATCAATTTAGAAATCAACCTCTTGGTCAGGGGGTAGACAAGGTAATTCTTTAGGGAACACATCTGTGTAGTACCTCACAATAGGAATGTCTTCGATCATGATTCTCTCATGTGTCTCAATCATTTGATATAGATATGATTATTCATAAGTCCATAATATACACAATTGAGATAATTACTTTTAAAAGGATTCATCCTAATACATACACTTTTACAGAATTAGAGGATGCCTAAGTATGTAAACGGTGGTTTAACCTTCATGAAAGTTGATGCTGGATTTTTATAAAGATAGCCAATCCATTCCCAAAATATTATCAAACTCCACCAAAGATAGTAAGACCATATTTTTTGGGATGTTCAGTCCATAATAACTAACAAGGTAGGAGTTATATAATTTGGATACAATAACTACTCTATTTTCTATTATCATAGATAAATCAACCTATATATATGTTTAGGTGGTCTATGTATATTAGATAAATATAAAATGGCTCCCAAATCACCTGGATCCCCTCTCCCATATCATCTTCCCTCTTAGGTTTTCTGAATCACTCCCCAGTGATGATGGATACTTCTTCTCCTCCTCTATAATGGTTCATTCTTATCATGGTCTAATCTCTCTCTATTTTGGTGCTCAATGCTGTGGATTTTGTTCTGAATTTATTTTTGTCTTTTCATTTAAGGATGATTCCTTTGGAAGCCCTCGACTACTCAATCCTCGCTCTGGACTCAATTCCTCTAATCCTATTCTGGTCGGAGCAGGAGAAATGCTAACAATGTGGCTTTGGGTTATGATGATTAACGGTCGACGGGTTTATTGGAGCTACCAGATTCTGCTTGTTTTTTGTTCAATCTGCCATTGGTTTTTTGCTTCTTCATTGATGTTGGTGATTCAGAGTCCACAGTTGCTCAAAGATCTTCTCTGGCCTCACCTTCCCCTATACCATTCCAAGTCAGACATGGAGCAGTGGTTAATTAAGGCTTTGGGATGTGAGTATCGGTGGCTGTTCGTGCTCTTGGCGTGGCTTAAAATGGTGTTTGATGCTCATTCAGTGAAGTTTGTATTTTTTTTGGTGTTCTTTGTTTCTGGTGTGGTAATTTTTGGCTGACGACGACAAAGGTTTACGGTGGTTCGATGGTCTTTGACAGTCTCCGGTTATTCTAGTCTCTTCCTCTTCTTCATTTTCCTGCTCTGTTCTCTGCTCTGGATCCAGATTCCACCATTCTCTGTGAGATGGAGATGTGTGGTGGCCTTCAAGGGGTTTTTTGGCTCTGAGTCTAGATGGGAAATGTCGGGAGGAGGGCAGTGATGGCGTTTCGACCATCAACGACATGGTTTTGTTCAGCTTCGGTGAGATGGTGAAGGTGGTTGGTGTTGATGCGATTGAATATGATGGAGGCGAGGTATTCGATGGCGGCGAGGTGTTCGAGGGATGTTTTCTCTGGTGGAGGGTCATGGTTGATGGGTCTTGGATATTTGGGGGTGTGCGAATCAAGGTTCGAGGTGATGAATGGAAGTTGTTTTGGTTTTTTGAATTCTGAATTCTGAACAATGGTCTTTGAAAGTGTTTGTTGTGGTCTTTTTGGGTGTAAAAATTGTGGGATCATGTGGTTGTATTCAGGTTCGCACTTTCCCTTAAAAGTGTCATTTTAAAATACAAAAATATGGATAAAGGCCTATAGTTATATTAAACATTCAAGATAAGAAAGAATGCATAGAACTAGAATCAAATGGTAAATTCTCTATTCATGAATTAATAACCAACATACATATGAACACATCATTATTAGGATCCACCTCAACAGTAGTGTAATAACAAGCTTGCATTTTATCCTTTAGCTTTAGTGATTGCTGACACTGATTACCCTCATGGACTCATTATTTAGAGCAATGACCTGTATAGTGCCCTTGCTCCCTACCGTTGAATCATGGGACCATGGGTGGTTCTCTTCTTTCCTCCACCACATTTTCTAGCTTCCTCATATCTCATGGAAAATTATGAGCTTGGTGGCCTTCTCTACCACATTTGAAGCATTTCCCCATCCCTTTGAGGCACTTCTTGTGATTTTTCTTCCCAAATTTTTAACCTATGAGTTTTTGATTTTTCATTCCACCTTTTCATTACCTCCCCTAGCTTGAAACTCCATCTTTCTTTTTTTATTCTCTATAGTAATGGGACCATTCTCCAAACTCCTCCACTTTAACAGCACATCAAACAACTTCTTAATTATCCCCAAATTCTCTAATTTATAGTGCATTTCAAGGCGTAGTTTTAAACCACTAAATAATCTATCTATTTCACTATCATTGTTGATAACAAAAATTGAGGCGTACATTGAAATCCTTGTGAAATTATCTTCATAATCCATGATAAATTTTCCTTTTTTTTCTTTGGCTTATAAATTATGTATCCATCATTGTTCTAATATTTAGAGGGAAATACTTATTAGGAAATTATAAGTTTATAGACTTAGACATTAATCAATCTTTAGATAAGTCAATAATTTGAATTTAATTCACATTGTGGATCTTTTCAGGTTTAGAACTTTAGAGAATTAGGCTATAACTATTACATAACATCTCAAATATTACAAAGTAGACAATTCTACATGCTATAAACTTTTTTCATAAAACAAATACTATTAAAAGAAACATGGTTTCATTTCATGTTTAAACATCATCAATTTTCTTTGATCCCACCCATGACTCTATTCCCCTCTAAAATCCTACGAAAAAACAATTCAAAAATTGGGATGAGCATAACAAGCTTAGTAATGGATACACAAAGAAGGAAAAATAGTTAGCCTTATGAAAACATGTAAACCATGAATACATTATCATAAAGTAAAAATTTTCACCTTTATAAAGTATTAAATACTCATAACTGAATATAAGCTCATTGATTACCCTTTTTGTAACCAAAATATTTCCATAAAACCCATAGAAAGTGTAAGAACCTAGTTTTTTCACTTAGGTATGGATCCTTTAATTTATGTTCTAAATATTTACTTTGGACCTAAAATAGATGATTAATGAGTTAGTAAAGTGTATAAGGGTGTCCAGAGCATGTGTGGGGCCTAGAACCCATCTTTTTGGAGAAAACAGACTCTGCGCACAATTTAGAATAAACCATGCGGATTGTGTTTTTCAGAGAGAGCCACCTCGCATGCTTGGTGCATGGCCGTGCGGCCAAACTGTGTGAGTTCCCATTTTTCCCAAGTACCGTACATGGATTTTTCATGTTTTCATAAAACCATGTAGCCAAACTGTTCAGGCAAAGCCATCCTACATGGTTTCATAAACCGTGCGTAGGCTAATTTTCTTAGTAATTTTTCCAGTTTTCCTATAATTATCTATTAAGTCACCCCTTTCTCCCTAGTAAGACTTTATATGGGATTGAACTATTTCTCTCTCAATTTTGGGATTTTTTATGATATAAGCTTGGCATCATGATATCTATGTCATCTGAAATTTTATCAAGCTTCCGTTCATTATGTTGGATGCACAATGATAAGTACTTGAGTTCTCTTCATCCGTTCTTCTTCTGTCTTTCTCTTAACTTAGATATCTTCATGAGATAATTTTTCACCTTTTCTTAGATCGACTATAATTTTTGGAAAATCAATGGCCAATACTTGAGGATAAGGATCGTACAACCCTATGGTGTGTGGTCTATAGCTCATCCTAAATGTTTGTTGATTTCGGAATATTCGTGTGTGGCCCGCCGATTCCATTGGGGACCATTTCTTAAATTTACATTCCAAGATTATACTTGATATAATCTTATGGTTATTATATTTACAAATATGTGATTAGTTTTTAGTTGTTACAAACACAAGTCAATCTACCTTGTGACATAGGTTATGCCATAATTGGGTTTTTAGTGTTTTTACACATTTGAACCATCATTTGGGTGCGCCTTTGCTTAACCTTCTTAAAGGTGAGCCTTTCTAAAATAAATGAATTGTTGTTGATGAGAATTATATAATGGCATGTAACATTTATGCTCACCACTTGACTCGCCTAAGGTAAGTGCGTTCAAATTAACTATTAAATGTGAAATGTGGAATGGAAAGTATACTAATTATATATCTTGGACTTAAAAAAGAGTTTTAATTAAGGTTACATGTCTGTAGAACCCCTTTCCATGTTAATAGAAGTTAGCGTAGTGAACCTCTCTAATTGAAATTCCTTAATTATTAATTAAGTCTTAGCTAAACTATTGCAATTCTACATGGTCGATCGACACTAATGGAGGACAAGGCTTGGACAAAAAATAAATGGTTTCAACTCTACTTGACCTATCCACACTAATGGAAGGAAATAATTGAACCAAAATAATTACTACATGATTACAATATCAAATAGGAAGGGACAAACTTGAGGTTTCCATGTATTCCAAAAGGAGAATACCTTGGGTCTCGACAACCCCATTATGATTCAAGGATGTGGTTTTCTTAGGTTGATACCCACCTAGACATCGATTCTTGTCTATTCCTTGGATTCCTAGTATTCTACTATAGGGTCCTTTTCAATATTATAGGATACCTCCGATTCACTCCTTGGATCCAACATTGACAAGTAGGTTCCATGGTGAAATCCCATTGGGCCCTATCTTTTCTTATCCACGTTTTACCTTGGTCGATCACCTTGGACTCGATAGTCACCTTATTATAGAATACCATGGATTAATCCCCTGGAATTACACTCTTACCCCTTAGCTATACTCATAAAATACTAGGTTAGAAATTTGTGATATTTACATTACCTTGGTTATTTCTCTGGAACTCCCTCACTAGATATCTTTGTCAGGTTTCCCTGTCATGTATTGGGATCTACACAAATTATACTATCACGAGGTGATATTAGTGATGGATATGCCTCACATGACCTGTTAGCATTAAATGGAAATTTCTTAATTGATGAAATGGTTACATATTCAGACACCATACAAGGGCTGAAGCAGGTACTTGGGTATTTAGTTACATTTTACTACTTGCTTTACTTATTTATGCATGCACGCACACTACTATATTCCATTACACATGTCAAATGTTATAGACACCATTGGTGGTGGCCAACTGAGATTTATCTCACACCCTCTCTCGGTGCTGTTTGGTACCTGAAGTAGATTACATTGTTGCAGGTGATGACAAAGTGAAGCATACAGCTTCCAAAAGATGATTATATGCTGATTTGGATGGATCATGATAGCATATGACCAAGTTGGATCTTAGGATGCTCAGAGTATCCTTGTTTTATTTTACTTTTTGGAACATTTTATGCATATTGTCTTGTATCCATGCTTTTTTGTTTTCTAGTGACAAGAAATTACATTATCATTATTCCAGTTGATACAATTAGTATTATTATTCTCATTTATCTATTGTATTATTTTTCTTCCACTGTTTATTTATATCATTTATATTTCTTACATTGTTTACTATTACTTTATATTCCTTCTGTTGTGCTACACTCTGTTAATGAGGGTATAGTCCTCTAAAGGACACAACCTAGACCTCACTGCTAGTCGGCAGCCTTTGGTGTTTGGGAAGATGCACTTTAGGCCATGTGGCCCACCAGGATTTGGGTACCTGTTAAGTGCATCATGGTCTGGGTCATCACGAAGTGGTATCAGATGTGGTGTATTTTCTTGATTCGCTATTTGGATACAATGTATTTGAGAATAGGAATGCTTGGGACTTGGTCATAAGTCATGCTTGGGCGTTGTGAACCCATGTTAGGGGTAAAATCCAAGTTACCCAAAATGAAATTATTGTTCTATTTTTCCTATTACAATTGATATTATTTCATAGTTGGGTGACACACATGTTTTGTGTTGTTATTGATTATGAATCGGGTTGATAATTTATTTTATCCTTATCTCAATGATATGAGGGAAAGGATCATTATTACATGCGTCATTATAGACACCTAGAATTAACATTTCATGTATATTTCCATGTCGTGTAGGCGCGTTTAACTTCTTTTAATTACTTGATATACTTGTGATTATTGAGTGATTATGTGGTAGTTTACTTGTACTTGTGTTACTTTGGATATGATTGAGTGATTTACTATCTCAATTCACGATTTTTATGGGCCCACATGGGTTGGGATGAGTAATTTACCGAGTCAAACCATTATATCATAAAGAAATGGGTGTCGTTTATGGTGATAGGTGTATGGGAACAGATTCATTAGAAATGAATATCCATTATAAATTGAATCCTAAAATATAATATAAATTGGTTGAAAATCCTTATCCTGCCTATTAATGATTTTGAATAGTAAAGGAGTGAACCTGGTAATTAACTACAAAATGACATGAATCTTATACTTGAGCACTTACATATACCTAGCCGTCTATGTGGGTAGTTTGGTTTGTATGCCTTAGATGATGAGTTTTATTCAGTTTAGTTTTTTCTAGTGATGATATCTTATGTTCCTAAGCTTGTTCTAAGGTGAATTCTTGGAATTTGTAGACCAATACTTCCATAAATTCCTCATGTAGTTCTCTAGGAGGGTGGTAACGATCATCCTCCAAACATGGTGGGCCCTGAGCTGGAAGTCTTACCTCTAAGTGTTACACTTAATGCACCACCTGTTGTACCTGATATCATCATTGATTCTCATGTTAGTGATAGTTTTCTATGTCTGATGTAGTCTATTCATAGTGCTCTACAGGTCGCACCTATGATGGTTGATCTGACCCATGAGTTCCAATAGTTGCATCCTCCTACTTTTTCAGGGGGTGGTGGTTCTAAGTATAATGATCCATCTTATTCTTACATTACTATTATATCATTATAAAGATAAACAACATAATATTATTACACCATGAGGATCCAATGTTTTAGTGTCTTTGGAAAACTTGGACAAAACATAACTTTTACAACATCAACCATAAACATTTATTTAATTCCCTCTTCTCTAGTTTCTTACTAGATTTTGACCTCTACTTGGTACATGTAGTCACCAGAGGATATATATAAAAGAAGGGTGAGAAAAAAGACTAGTAAGGTGATAGATATGAAAAATGTAACAATGGGGGAGCATAATTATAACATAGTCAAAGGATGATGAACATGAGAGGAATCATTAATTAAATACTTGAAATGTGGAAATGCATAAAAAATGAAATATCATGTCTTAGTGGTAAAATACCACACATACTTGTGAAAAAATTATATATTCATTTTCATGCATCATTTCCCTTTAACTCATGAGATTCATCACTTTTCCTAATGCATTGGATCACTGTATAATTCTGGGCGCATTCGTCACATTCGAATATTCATTTTGTGCTTTATAATTCCGGGCGCACCCATCACATCATAACATTATCATTATTGTGCATTCCACATAGAACAGATATAAAAAAGGATCATAACTAAACCATGGAAATTAATGGGTTTCCTCTCATATGAACACATTCATAAACTTTGGGTTCCCTAAATAAAGATGGAATAACATACTTGATACAAGAACTATCAACCTTGAGTGATTAGTAAAACGTGTGTTATTAAAAGAAGAGTTCTTTTGGAAAACATTTTGTTTGAAATAAACTCCAATAAAAATAATTTATATCCTAGAAAAGGAAATAAAATGATGAAAAAATAATTTTTAAGGAGTAACCATATCAAAAATAGAGTGAAATAGGGAGAATCCGAAAAAGAAAGTTGGTTTCAAGAATTTACCCTTACCTTTTATCTGAATGCATTCATTACATTAAAGTCCTATATAAACACATTAGATAAATTAATAACAAATTAAAGAACCCTTTTTACATAAATATGGTTCATTATGATTTTATTAGGTTATTTTATGGGCCTTTGGATGAGTTATAGGGTTTGAATCAATTGTTTAGGAATGATCATTTTTATGGTTTTCTTGAACGGTTCCCTTGTATTCATAAATGGATGTTTGTGTAGAACATGGGCAAATATAAATAACTGATATTACATGTAATTAATGATATTATAGGATTTTAAATGATTTTATAATGATTTATTTAATATAACATGTGGATGAATCATTAGTTAAAATTTAATGATGATCGTTTGGGTTAATTCGGGCGGTTTTTTGATCACAACGAACATTTTTTCTTTTATAATTTAGTAATATGTACATAAGTTAGTTAAAAATCATGAAATATGATATAATAAATATTATATAATCTTTTTCAACCATAAAAATGGTTTCATGACTAGATCTTAAGGCAGTAAAGGAAAAAAAATTAAACATGTTGTTCTTGAAGTTGATAAATTAACACCTCATGAACGACGTTTTATTTTATTAAAATAAAAAGAAGACGAGAAGGGGTTGGATGATATAATATCCAATTAGTATCATAAAATTATATTATATGGGAGATAATGTAGTTAACATACCATGTGGATGAGGATAGGTGGGGAGATATTAAGAAAAGACCTTGAAACTGAAAGTAATTTAAAGAAAAATAGAGAGAGGTAAATTACCTCTTGAATCCTTCTCTTGAGATCCTCCTTAAGGAACCTTGGCTTGGTCTTTTGATGAGACCAAGAGCTCTTTGATATGAGAGAAGGGCTAGGGAATATTCTTGGGCAGATTTTTGACAAGGCTTGAAGATTGAGAGGTGTGATGAAATGAGGGTGTGAAGGGTCGTATTTATAGTGGAGGGGAGAGGGGTTTTCTTAATAATTTAATCATTAGTTTATTAATTTCCACCAAGATAAGAAATAGTGATGATTCCATGACCAATAATAGTAAATAAGGCATGTGAGTTAGATATTTTGAGGCTTACATCACTTGTTATGTCAGGAATAGTGGGTTTAAATTAAATGTATTTATACGGTAAATTAATGTATTTTACCATTCTCCAAAAATTCAAGTATTTTAGAAAAATACCAAAAATTTAATCTTTCCATTTTTCAAAATGCAGAATCCAAAAATGAAGTCCATTTTTCAAAAATAATTTTCTAAATATGATTAATTTAATTTTTAATTAAAATCATAATTTACAAGAAAAATATGATTCTTAAAACATTTGTTTACTTATTCCAAAACATAGGTAAATCATGCTTTCACTTAAATCCTACATATATACTATCATAGGTGAGGTTACTATTCATAAGGGTAACATTACTATTCATAATGATATGTTACTATTCACCAAAAATTATGTTTGTTCTATTAGACTCCAAACATCTTACTGATCGCAACTGCGTATGTCATATTTTCGAAATTCAACACATAGAAGTGGAAAAATTATGTTTAATGATCAAATATTATTTAATATCATGATATTTCATTGTGATTTATAATGTGATTATACTATATGGGATAATTATAAGATGGTATTTCCATTGAAAAAACATTGGGTCATTACATTCTTCCCCCCTTATGAAATTTTTCCCTCAAAATTTCATTTTACACAAACAAGTGAGGGTGATTCTCCTTTATCACCTCCTACGGTTCTGAAGTTCCTTCTTCAATATTATGGTTCCTCCACAACACTTTGACAAGGTTCATTGTCTTGTTGGATAGAACCTTATATCTCTATTCCATAATCTTCACTGGCTTCTTCTCATAAGAGATATCATCTTCTACTTGTACCACCTATGAGTTCAATACATTTGAGGTGTCTGGTATGTACTTCCTTAGGAGTGATACGTGAAACATATCATGAAATTGAGCCATATTCAGTGGAAGTGGAAGCCAATATTCCATGGATCCTATGCTGTCAATGTTCTCAATGGGGCCATTATACCTTGGGATTAGCTTCCCTTTCATTCCAATGTGCATTACTATCTTCTATGGTGATATTCGAAGGAAGACTTTATCTCTAATGTCTAACTCCAAGTCCCTTCAACGGTTGTCAACATAGCTCTTTTGCCAACTCTAAACATATTTTTTGTGTTTTTTGATGACATGAACTTTCTCTATCATCTCTTTCACAAGATTGGGTCCAGGTAACTTTCTTTCTCCAATATCATCCCAACTGGTTGGAGTTCTACGTCACTTTCCATACAAATCTTCGTATGGATCCATCTAAATACTCGAGTGGAAGATATTTTTGTAATACAACTCAACCAATGGGAGATTATGATCCCATCCACCTTTTAATTATAAAGAACATGCTCTTATAATGTCTTCAGGTGTCTGAATAGTCCTTTTAGATTGGCCATCAATTTGGGGGTGATAGGCCATGCTGAAATTTAATTCAGTACTCAAAGCATGTTGAAGGCTTCTCCAGAATTTAGATGTGAACATTGGATCACGATCAGAGACAATTGAGATTGGAACACCATGCAGTCTCACCACTTCTTTCACATATATCCTTACATGTTTCTCAAGCAAGATATCTTCCCAAATAGTGATAAAATGGGCAGTCATGGTGAGTCAATCGTCCATAACCCATATCACATTATTTACCTTCGACGTCTTCATGAGACCCATGAAAAAGTCAATAGTGACATTATCCCATTTCCACATGGTTATAGGCAACTGTTTCATCAACCCTTTGGACTTTTTTCCCTCTTATTTAAGTTGATGACATACCAAGAACCTTGATATATATTATGCGATCTCCTTTTTCATGTTATCCCACCAGAAGTGTTCACAGAAATCGTGGTACATCATGGTGCTACTAGGATGGATAGATAATGTAGAACTATGTGCATTGTCCAATGGATTCTTCTTTATCCTGGGTGATTAAGGCACATAAATCCTTGTTCTAAACCAAATCATGCCTTCATCATTGATATGGAACTCTTGCAGCTCCTCTTCCTTTACTATATTCACCCTCTTTTATAACTCTAGATCATCCCTTTGTTCCTCCTTTATCAAATCATGGATTGATGAATTCACAATAATTTGGGAAAGGTAGGATGTATTCCATACCCTTATAATTTCTAAATCCTTCATTTTCATATCCAATAAGATAGTGTCTTTCTTAATCCATAAAATGGATAGAGTAGCTGATTCTTTTCTACTTATAGCATCAGCTACCTTGTTCGCCTTTCCAGGATGATAGTGAATAGAGAAATCATAATATTTTATTATATCTAACCATATCCTTTGATACATGTTGTGATCATTTTGGGTGAATATATACTTTAGGATCTTGTGGTCGGTGTATATACCACACTTCTCACCATTAATGTAGTCCTGCCAGATTTTCAAGGAAAAAATCATAGCTTCCAGATCTAGATCCTGAGTTGAGTAGTTCTACTCATGGATATTCAACATCTGTGAGTCATAGGCTATCACATTATAGTTTTTCATGAGTATACAACTTAAGCCTTTCTCTGAACCATAGCTATGTAGCACAAAACAATCTCCAATTTTCGGTAGTGTGAGTACAGTTGCAGTGATCATACTTTTCTTTAGCTCCTTGAAGCTTCCCTCACATTCTTCCATCTAGACATACTTTACCCCTTTCCTTTAACATAGTTACCAGGCTTGACAATTGTGAGAAATTTCTCCCGAAACATTTGTAGTACCCAGATGATCTAAGAAAACTATAGATTTATGTTACACTAGAGGGATTGGGCAATTCTTCAATAACATTGGTTTTTGAAGGGTCCATAGAAATTCCCTCACTTGTGATCACATATCCTAAGAACGTGACTTGATTTATCCAAAAGTCACACTTTCTGAACTCGGCGTACAAATTATTCTTTCTCAATGTCTCCAACACAAGTCTTATATGTTCTTCATGATCCTACTTGATCTTTGAGTATATGATAATTTCATCGATAAAAACTACCAAAAATATGTCGAGGTAATGTCTAAAGACTATACTCATCAAATCCATGAAGATTTCAGGAGCATTTGTAATTCCAAAGGGAATCACCAAAAACTCATAGTGCCCAAACCTTGTATGGAAGGTAGACATATAAATATCTTCCTTCTTCAACTTTAACTAATGATATCCAGAACGAAGATCCACCTTGGAGAATTATTGAGATCCTCTTAACTAATCAAACAAGTCATCTTTCCTTGAAAGAGGATACTTGTTCTTTATGGTGATCTTGTTGAGTTCTCAATAATGAACACACAACCACATTGTTACATCCTTCTTAATCACAAAGAGAACCGGAACACCCCAAGGTTATGCACTTGGTAATATGAATCCTTTTTCTAAATGCTCTTGCATCTAATCCTATAACTCCTCGTGTTTGATAGGAGCCATCTGATAGGGAAATTTTGAGATATGAGTATCTTCGTGTATGAGTTATATTGAGAAATCTACCTCATGATATGGGAGAAGTCCGGGTAACTCTCCATGAAATACATAACTATATTACCTAAAAATGGGAATTTCTGTAAGTTTGTAACTTTCCTTTGACTCAACTATTTGGGAGAGGTATGCTTCTTCATAGGAAATCAACACCCACACAGTTGAAGGATTTTTCAAAGGAGATTTATGATCTTCTTTGCATTTGTAGAGGAGCATGGGATGGTTCAGAATATAAAAAGATATTTACTTTTCCTGATAGTTGATATGTGCTCTATATAACAAGAGTAAATCAATTCCAATTATAGCATAGAATTCCACCATGGGATGTGTTATCAGATTCATTAGAAGAATCTTCCCACATACTCCAATAGGAGAAGAGTCAAAAACTTGGGTAGAAATGATTGCACCACTTGGTGTTTTTAAAGATATATTCACATCAAGGTTTCGTGGATTCGATTATATCATTCTAGAAAACTTGAGAGATATAAAGGAATGAGTAGAACCAAAATCAAATAAGACTTTTTTCATTCTAGAGTGGATAGGAAGTGTACCTTGTACTACATCATTATCTTGCTCCACTATCACAGTAGTGATGGATTAAGACTTCCCTTGTGGCATTGTATTTGGTGGTATGTTATGATAATTACCCTCGAGGACTTGAGGTATAGTGCACTAGTTGGCATAGTTATGGAATCCCACCTTTTTATTACATAACCTTTCATTACATTTTACAAATAGAGGATATTTAACGTTTAGTGTCATATAAATAAGGAACAAATTAAATAAAACATTAAAAAATTATTATAATCCACCTTTAAGGATTCACCATAGGTTAATAATAAGTATAATTACTAAAACTCATAACCAGGAGACATACATCAAAGGAAAGGGTGAGCAGAATTCCCAGTAAGGAAAACAAGTGAAACAATTTACATGTGAACTTGAGAGATATCAATAAAACGTGAGGGATATCATAAATGAATGATAAAGAGGATTATAATAGAAATAAAAAATTTAAAAATAACTTGAAAATTTGGATACATAATTTAATTTAGACATTCATGAACATATCACCAAGGTCCATCCACAAGGTGTTATAAAAATTACCATGGTTATTTGCCAAGGTATCGTAGAACATGTCATCTCTAGAGATTAAATTTTTCACCCAATTCATTGCGGAGATATCAAGGAGCACCTTTAATAAGTTTTTATTTTCATGTGAGCCACATATATCATATTCATACATTTCATAAATAACCCATATAGAGTAAAAGTAATGGGTTTCACTCGTGACGTTTTAAAAGTGCTTAAAAACATGATCATTATGTCTTTTATAACCCTTGGAAAAGGAATGAGGGCTTAATGTATGTCAATTCCAGAATAATATAGATCAATTTTATGTCATTATTAATACCTCTATAAATGAAAATATATTTGGGTATTCACATAAATAAAACAAGACAATTACTTGAGAAAAATAGAGTGATTTTGAGATGAAATTTCAGCATCATAACAGCTATATAACAAGGTTTTAGAAAACATTAAAAAGATAGGGATAAAGGGTCCCCCGCTAATAAATAACTCATAAAAAGTATGGTTATGTAATAAAATTTATATAAGTTCATGTTATGGGGTTTTTAATGGCATACCACATAAGAATGAAATATGAAAGAAATGATATGATACAGTTTCTTTTATTAAAATTCATCAGCCTAACAACGTCTTTTAAAAATTAAGAAAACAAGTTGATGAGAGAGGAGATCGTCTCTCATCAATTTACCATGAAATGTAAATTAGTAGGGATATATAAGAACAAACCCCACATAATAAAATGGAAATTATAATACATAACATAAAAGGAATTCATGACTTAAAAGAGGAGGGTGAAAGGTTCCCTTACCATGAAGAGTAACATTGAAAGCTCAAAGTTTGGGACCTTGGGGGGCTTGAGGGAACCTTAGGTGGAATTATTGGGAGGCAAAAATATCATATCTTCATTGATGATGAACTTGGAATGAAATTAATGAAGGAATGGGTTGGTATTTATAGAAAAAGTGAGGGAATATTTAATTAATTTCCAAGGGACATCTCATCGGCGGTATTTGCAAACCCATGGGCTAGCCCATGGTATTTTACCTTGGTATTGGATGCTTGGGACACCTCATAACATATATTACTATTCACAGGTCAACTATATTTATTACATTATTATTATACCATTTATGATGTCATTAATCACACTAAAACTCAAAACTGTATTTTTACTACTCACCAAAAAACAAAACATTTTATAAAAATATCATTAATTCACCCTAACCTAATATATATGCTCTAAATTCAAAAATAAAATCTATTTTATGAAAATAATTTTTGAATTATGAGATATTTAATTTTTATTTAAAAACACTATTTACCTGAAAAAATACTAATACTTAACTAATAATTTATTAGACAGTTATTTACTTATGCTATTATATCACATTACCATTTAAGATGCCTAAATTATAATAATAATTTCTTAAGTGAGGTTACCATTCCATTGGTCACATTACTTTTCATAAGGTTAATATTACTATTTATACAATACAATTCACTAAAAATTATGTTGATCTTAATAGACTCTAAATTTATTACTGATCAAAATTTTCGAAGATTATTTTTTTTAAAATCATTCACATTATTAATTATTTAATGCATACAAAGTATTTTAAAATACAATTTATCCAAATTTCACCAATAATATGGAACTTCTATAAATTCATCCTATTTTAACATGTGAAATTCACAAATTTTACCATAATAAGAAATAACAATTTTATTTATACAAAATATTATACAAAGTAAATAATACCGTGTTACATAGCCCCTTATAACACTTGCATAGGACCTAAGGGCAAGATGTGCTATGGTGATAGAATCTTAGGGCAGTTTGGACAACATTGCCCGAGTGGTGATTTTTTTCAGTTTGAACTTCTCCCGAATGCGATTCTATTCTAGCCTCACGTGTTCAATATCATCTTAGGTTTGCTTCAGAGCAAAGCCTAAAGATGCTACCTCCTTCCCAAGCTCTAACCGACGAGCTTCTTATGGACCGAGTCTACTGGATGATGCCATCAACTCCTCTTTATTTATTAATTAACCAAGATCACTTGCATAATAAACAATAATCATAATGTTAAGATATAAGGCCCTGACCTTAAACCTTACTTAATATTGAATTAAATGAATAATTCACATTGAGTATCTTTTTAGGTTTAGTGTTTTAGATATTTAGAACATAACTATTACATCTCAAAAGATTAAAAAGTAGAAACTTATACTAAGTTTCCATAGAATAAAAAACTCTTAAAAAGAAACATGCCTAGTTCCATGTTTTATATAGTATGACTTTCCCTTGATCCCATCCTTGACCCTATTCTACATTAAGTCCTATGAAAAACATTTCAAAAAAACATGGGGTGAGCATAAAAATCTCAGTAAGGGAAACACAAAGAATGAAAACTATTAGTTTATCAAAACAATAAGTAAACCATGTATACATTATCAAATTAATAATTTTCACCTTTATGAACAGTAAAAACACTTCATTGAATAAAAGATCATTACTTACACTTTTGTAACCAAAAGATTACCATAAAACCCATATTAATATCACATAACATATAAAGGTAACTTGGGACATAAACATACTTAAATGGAATAACCATACGGTCGACTTCCAAACATATCACTTAATGGAATAGCCATACGGCCGACTTCCATACCCAATGCATTGGAGGTTATAACGTAACCACCCGTCCTGGTATTCACAGCACCACCAATCATATGGTTTATCACATAACCACCCGTCAAATGTTCAAGTACCATTATAAAATCATAAGACATAAAACAAATATAATGGAAAGAAAACATTTCCACACTTTGATCACAATATATCACTTAAGTATATTGACATAACAAATCCATTTTAAAAAGCCCTTTTCAATACCAAAATACATAAAACAGTATATGGTATTTATTTAATTTAAAAAAAAACATTGCAGCTTGTTGAGGAAGCCAAAGACCAAATAATACTCGTGGCGGCGGAGAAGCCGTTGTCGCCGCATACGTACGACAAAAACATTCACTTTTATCGGTTAGTAAAAAGCTTCATATAAAAAGATTCCTTTTTAATAAACGTAAAATTAAAATGTTTTTATACACCATATTAAAGAAAGTGGTGTATAAAACAAAAATATTCCTCAATGAAAGGATATTGAGACGAAGTCCCTTACCTCGGGTCCGACTTGACTCGATCGTTCTTTAACATCCTGAATAATAAACTTGAGTTAATTTCGACTTGCTTAAGAACCTTTTTCAAGATCATTATTACTTTTATATCTCTTATTACCATGTTCTAAACATTATTTAATCATTTAAGTTAATAATGTTTGTTTTGTCGATATTTGGTTCTTAAGTCGAAAGTGGACTTCTTACAATTACATGTTGTTCGTGTGGTCAAAGGTTCATTATATCCAAAATGATATTCATGATTTTGATATCATATATATCATATATATCCAGAATATAAATGTATTTATAATATTACATAATTATTTAGAGGCAAGAAATGAAATGCACCGTTCATGGAGACGGTAAGCCGTACGTACGCATGAACGCTACTTTCATTTCTTTGTCATATTAATGGAATTAAAAATAAATGAGAGGTATGTATATTTTAATTCCAGAATTATATTCATAATTTATATGTAACATACATCATATATAATAACTATAAATCCATCCTTTATATGTCCCATATATGGCATTAACGAATCAAATCACTATGAGGGGGCGGTTGTCCGCACTTCCTAAAATGAAGATATCACGTATACCCATAATGGAAGCCATGAAGGTGTGCCATAAAGGAAAAATAAATAAGCTTAAGAAAGACATAAACATATTATATATCATATATAAATATAGAGACATCTTAATGGCCACATTTGAAGGTTTTGGAAGAATATTGAACAATCATCGTTTCGTGAGGCAGAAATTCGCCATCCACGGAAGCAGTATGTTCTTTGACCATTAAATGTAGGTGTGTGTAAGTGTAGCTCGAAATAATCTTATAACAACATCCTAGTATATTTAAGATACTGGAGTTGTTACAAAAGAAATTAATAAAAAGAGTTTAGGGGGTTGGAGAAGCAAAATAAAACAAAAGGACACAAGTGAAGAGATTACCTTGAAATCGGGTAACTCTCTTAGATTTAAGCTCAAAGGCTTCCATGGGAAGATTTTTTCCCAAAGTGAGGCTTCTAATAGTTAGAGAGAGATTTGGAGAGACAAAATGGGCAGGGGTTGGCCGAGCCAAAGGCTTTTGAAGTGTGGGTAAGGTGGTAGAGGTGGGGGCCTTTTATAAGAGGAGAGGAGGGGCACTCTTGGAAATTAAAGAAATGTTACTTTATTTTAAAATGAGTTTCGGATTTAAAAGGTCCCACATTGATATAATTCAAGTATAAGGTGATAAGAGTTCTAAATATACCCAACAAAAAGGTTTTTTACAAGTTTAGGTCTTAGATTTTACATTATCATTTTATTTTATTTAAATCGTTAAATAATGAGGCAATCGCTGCATCATCATGGTGGCATAAATAATTTAATTTATTTAATGTATAAAAATTATAACAAAAATATCATGATGTAGGAAATATTTTTATATTTCTAATTAATATTTATATTCAAAAATTGGATTTGTATAACCCCATTTAAAAATTGGTTTAGTAAAACAACTCATGTTTGTGACATTTTTACTTTAACATTAAATAAAAAGATATTAATGCTATTTTCCTTACAAAGTGGCTCCATGGGGTCCCCAAAATCGACCCATGGGTTTTCTTGGTTGTCCATGACACATCAAATAAGGGTAGGACATGTTTCTAGGTCATTTCATATTATTAAAACATTATTTTTACCTTAAACTACACTAATTACCTCTAATCGCGATTAAAAACTTAAAAGTTACTATTCAAAAAAAATTATTTTAATCTCATTGAACCACATTTTACTTCTTAATGACAACCATGTATGTCATATTTTTGAAATTAAAAACACAGAGGTGGTAAAATTTCATTTAAACGAAAAATCAGTTTTTATAAGTACCACTTAGTGGTTTCACTATTCATCAAAAATTGAAGTTTTTCAGAAAAATACCAAAACATAACCCTAAGATATATTTGATATTCCAAATTCAAAAATGAAGTACATTTTACAAAATTCAAAACATATAAGTTGAATTAATTAATTTAATAATTAATTCCCACTGTCAGAGCAAATAGTGTGTTTTTATGAAACAATATATATCAAAAGATTGACACTAGTTTAAGTCTGATTTCAAAGTGAAATTAATTCAAACAACCACTATTAGATTTAATGGTAAAAATATATTCTAATTTCAATTTAAAACCAATTCAAAAGATAATCTAATCATATAAATAAATTATATTAAAAAGAGGTTTTGAATTAAAATACAACATTTTACACTATTCATTAAAAAAATGAACTTTTTCAGAAAAATACCAAAAATTTACACAGCGTAAATTTTGATTTCCAGATTCTAAAGAAGAGTTTTATTTGGTACAATAGAATTTATAAGAGTGAACAAAAACTATATTTAATGATGGTTCTCCATCAAAAGGCGATAAGTGATCCTTTAGTGAAAATTACGGTATATATGCCTAAAATTGAATTCTTTTCGTATTTTAAGACTTTATCTTTTATTAGATAAATGTAAAAACATTTAAAAAACATATATAATCATATTTTAGTTATTTATATCCTTTCTCGCCAATACAACGACTATATGTTAACTACCATTTAAAATAATATTATTTTATTACTAGTGTGCAACGTAAGATTTCAATGAAACTCTTTATTGCGTATCAGGTACACTATCAAACATAGAAACCCCTTTGAAGTAAAATTAATATTTAATTCGTAAATATTAATAAATATGATAATTTATTATTCTTTATTTACCTGGGATGTTACATCCTTCCCCCCTTTTGGGAATTGCGTCCTTGCAATTTTATTCACTTATCAAAATAAGTGGGGGTATTTATCCCTCATAGCATTTTCAGATTCCCACGTTGCCTCTTCAACCATATGGTTTTTCCACAAAACCTTTACCTGGTGAATTACCTTATTTCGAAACACCTGCTCTCTTCGGTCAAGAATCTGGACAGGTTGTTCTTTATAAGAGATATTCTCTTCCAACTGAACTACCTCTGGGCTCAAAACATGAGATGGATCTGGCATATACTTTCTCAACATCGAAACATGAAAAACAATGTGTACCTCAGATAAACTTGGAGGTAATGCCACTCATTATGAAACTGATCCAACTCTCTCCAGAATTTCATATGGTCCAATGAACCTTGGACTCAGCTTTCCTTTCTTACCAAATCGTATCACACTTTTCCATGGAGAAACCTTGAGAAAAACATGATCACCTACCTCTAAAGATAGATCCTTCCTCCGGTTATCCGCATAACTTTTCTGTCTGCTCTGAGCTGTTCTCATGTGTTTCTGAATAAACTGAACTTTTTCTGTCATCTCTTCTACCAATTCTGGTCCCATCATCTTTCTTTCACCCACCTCATCCCAAAAAGATGGAGTTCGACACCGCTTCCCATATAATTCCTCAAATGGTTCCATCTATATACTGGAATGAAAACTGTTATTATAAGAAAACTCAACCAAAGAAAGATGTTGGTCCCAACTTCCCTGATAATCCATAGAGCAAGCTCGTAGCATATCCTCCAAAGTCTGGATCGTTCGTTCTGACTGCCCATCTAATTGAGGATGAAAAGATGTACTAAAATTTAATTCAGTACCCAATGACTTCTGAAGGCCTTTCCAAAAGTTAGAAGTGAACCTGGGATCACGGTCAGATACAATGGAGAGAGGAACTCCATGTAACCTAACTATCTCTTTAAGATAAAAACGGGAAAGTTGATCTAGGGAAAAAGTATCTCGTATAGAAAGGAAATGAGCAGATTTAGTCAAGCGATCAACAATAACCCAGATTTCATTATTACCTCAAGGTGTCTTCGGCAATCCCACCATGAAGTCCATGGATATATTTTCCCATTTCCACTCTGGCACTGCTAAATGCTAAAGCATCCCTTTGATAACTTCCGCTCTTCTTTAACCTGTTGACAATTCAAACACTTCACAGTAAAATCAGCAATATCTCTTTTCATTCCATCCCACCAGTAATACTCCCACAGATCCCTGTACATCTTAGTACTGCTAGGATGAACTGAAAATGGGGAACTATGAGCCTCACATAACAACTCATTCTTCAACTGTGAATCACCAGGGACACATAATCTCTTCCCAAACCTCAAAACACAATCATTATCAATGTTGAATTCATGAAACTTACCCTTCTAAACCAGCTCTACCTTTTTATGCAACTCACTGTCTTCCCTCGGTGCTTGCTTAATTCTGTCTGATAGGGATGATCTCACTGATACCTGAAACAAAACAGAAGAACTTCCTGCACCAAAAACTTCTATACCAAAGTTCATCAAATCAAAAACCAAAGGATCTCGTTCCAAACGTAGCATGGTTAATGAAGCATTACTTTTTCGACTCAAAACATCGGCCACTTTATTTGCTTTTCCCGGATGGTAATGAATTGTACAATCATAATCCTTGATTAATTCCAGCCATCTCCACTGTCTCATGTTCAATTATTTCTGAGTGAATATATACTTTAAACTTTTGTGATCAGTATATATTTCACACTTTACTCCATACAAATGATGCATCTAAATTTTTAGAGCAAAAATAACAGCAGCTAATTCCAAGTCATGTGTAGGGTAATTTACCTCATGAGTTTTCAACTGACGTGAAACATATGCAATTACCTGATCATTCTGCATAAGGACACAACCAATTCCCTTCAACGAAGTATCACTGTAGATAACAAACTCACCATTCCTGGAAGGAAGTTCCAAAACTGGAGCATTCACCAATCTTCTTTTCAACTCCTAAAAACAATCATCACATTCTTTTTTCCAGATATAGTTAACACCCTTCTGAGTTAGCTTAGTCATTGGACTAGATAACCGTGAAAATTTTTCAACAAACCTTCGGTAGTAACCTACCAAACCAAGGAAACTACGGATATCGGATACATTTGTGGGTCTTGGCCATTCTTCAACAACTTTTGTTTTAGAAGGATCAACAGTTATGCCATTTTTTGAAACAATGTGACCCAGGAAAGAAATTTGTTGTAACCAAAACTCACAGTTGCTGAATTTTCCATACAGTTTCTTTCCTTTTAAGGTTTTCTAGATAACTCTTAAATGACTTTCATGCTCCTCTTTAGTTTTAGAAAACACCAAAATATCATCAATGAAAACAACCACAAACTTATCCAAGAACTCATGGAAAATTCTATTCATAAGGTCCATGAATACAGCAGGTGCATTATTTTATCCAAAAGGCATAACTACAAATTCATAATGGCCATATCTTGTACGGAATGCAGTCTTTGGAACGTATGCTTCTTTTACTTTCAACTAATGGTACCCCGACCTCAAGTCAATTTTCGAAAAATACTGAGCTCCCTAGATCTGATCAAACAAATCATCAATATGAGGCAAATGATACTTGTTCTTAACAGTGATATTATTCAAGGCTCTATAATCAATGCAAAGTCTCATTGAGCCATCTTTCTTTTTAACAAACAAGACAGGATCACCCCATGGTGATGTGCTAGGTCGAATGAAACCTTTATCTAATAACTCATGCAATTTCTTCTTTAACTCTAAAAGTTAAACTTCAGCCATTCGATAAGGGGGTTTTGAAATTGGCTTAGAATTAGGAACTAATTCAATAGTAAATTCAACTTCCTGATCATGAATAATGCCAGGAAACTCATCAGGAAAAACATCAAGATACTCATTTACCACTGGCACATCATTAATCTGAACATTTCCTTTATTTTCAACAATATGTGCAAGGTAACATTCATTTCCATCTTTTACTAGTTTCTCAACTTCCTGATATGTTATTAAAATCAAGGGTTCATTCTTGTACACAAACTAAAAATCTTTCTGAAAAGAAACCATTTTACCTCTACAGTCAATCTTAGCATGATAAACAGAAAGCCAATCCATGCCCAAAATAACATCAAACTCTACTAGAGGAAAAACAATAAGGTTTACTGGTATATTTTATCCGCACACAAGGATATGAAGGTTCTTATAATTCTTTTTTGTCTCAACGTTCCCTCTGTGTGTTTTTACCATAAGTTAAGGATTCATATCTTGAGATGGAATTTTCAATTTACTAAAAAACTTCTCAGAAATGAATGAATGTGTAGACCCTGAATCAAACAACACATTGGCATAATCTGAACAAACCAACAGTGTACCTGATACTACGTCATTCGATGGCCCAACATTTGCTGAAGTAGTTGCAAATTATTTCACCACCCCTTTCTTCTTGTAGTCTGGCTGCTTTCCCTCAGTTGAGTTCTTCATTAGACACTCATTTTCATAATGACCCATTTCATTACACTTAAAACATCTTTCCGTTGACTTTTCATTGCCTGCTTGATCATCTTCCTTACAGTTAAGAGCAATATGACCTAACTTACCACACTGAAATCACTTTCTGGACATGGATAAACATTCTCCAGGATGCATTTTACCACACATCTCACAAGATGGATATTTGGTTTTCTTACCTCCTTGCTACTTTGATGAATTCTTCCCCTTTGCCTGCAAACTGGACCTCTTATTCTGTCATTTGTCAAAGAACACCTGCTCGTCGGCAAATTCCATTTCTACCTTCTCTGCACATCGAACAGTTTTTTTATAACTTTTGAACTCACGAGAAGCTAAAGTCATTCGATACTTTGGCTTTAACCCTGAGTAAAAATGGTTTATTTTAATATCAAGATCTCGTACGAAGTTTGGAGCATACCTTTCCAATCGAGTGAACTTTGCTTCATAAGCAGCCACTGAGTCATCCTCCTGCCTCAATTCTAGGAACTGTTTTTCCATCCTAAGACGAAACACCTTAGGAAAATATTTCTCAAGAAACATACCTTTGAATTCATCCCAGTGAAGATCATCAATCTCATCACTATCCCGGATATTTTTCACCATCGACCACCACTGATCAGCTTCACCTTCAAAAAGGTAAACATCAAGACTAACCTTTTGATGTTCTGAACACCCCATGACATCAAAAATCTTCTCCAGTGCTTTAATGCACCCTTCATCTTGCACAGGGTCAGATGTTCCTCTGAATGATGGGGGATGTTGCCTCATGAAATGTTCCACCACTGACATGTTCCTTTACAGTTGATCTGACTGATCTCATGCATGGATAACACCACCATTTATAGCATGAGTCAACTATGCCATCACTGCAACAAACTGTTCAGTTCCGATTCCGACCATCTCAGGTTGCTGATTTGGAAGGTTGTCTTCCTCCTGATGTCGTACCAACATAGCTACTTTGTTTCCTCTGCGGAAAACCATTCTGAACACAGAAATATATTAGGAGAAGCAACATGGTAATCTTTAAATGCTATATCATTTCAGTCATACCCTAAATTAACGTATAATTTAACAATTTTCTAACTCCTAATGTTGTCTAAACTGACCTCTGATACAAACTATCAGGCCCCGACCTTAAACCTTACTTAATATTGAATTAAATGAATAATTCACATTGAGGATATTTTCAGGTTTAGAGTTTTAGAGAATTAGAACATAACTATTACATCTCAAAGGATTACAAATTAGACACTTCTATTAAGTTTCCATAGAATAAAAAACTCTTAAAAAGAAACATGTCTAGTTCCATGTTTTATATAGAATGACTTTCCCTTGATCCCATCTTTGACCCTATTCCACATGAAGTCCTATGAAAAACATTTCAAAAAAACATGGGGTGAGCATAAAAAGCTCAGTAAGGGATACACAAATAATGAAAACTATTAGTTTATCAAAACAACAAGTAAACCATGTATACTTTATTAAAGTAATACTTTTCACCTTTATGAAGTAGTAAAAACTCTTCACTGAATAAAAGATCATTACTTACCCTTTTGTAACCAAAAAATTACCATAAAACCCATATAAATATCACATAACATATAAAGGTAACTTGGGGCATAAACATACTTAAATGGAATAACCATACGACCGACTTCCAAACATATCACTTAATATAATAGCCATACGGCCGACTTCCATACCCAATGCATTGGAGGTTATAATGTAACCACCCGTCCTGGTATTCACGGCACCACCCGTCATATGGTTTATCACATAACCACCCATCAAATGTCCAATTACCATTATAAAATCATAAGACATAAAACAAATATAATGGAAAGAAAACATTTCCACACTTTGATCACAATATATCACTTAAATATATTGACATAATAAATCCATTATAAAAAAAACCCTTCTCAATACCAAAATACATAAAATAGTATATGGTATTTATTTTATTTTAAAAAAACATTGCAACTTGTTGAGGAATCCAAAGACCAAATAATACTCGCGGCGGCGGAGAAGTCGTTGTCGCCGCATACATACGACAAAAACATTCTCTTTTGTCATTTAGTAAAACACTTCGTATAAAAATATTACTTTTGAATAAATGTAAATTTCAAAGGGGTTTATACACCGTATTAAAGAAAGTGGTGTATAAAACAAAAATATGGCTCAATGAAAGGATATTGGGACGAAGTCCCTTACCTCGGGTCCGACTTGACTCGATCGTTCTTTAACGTTTGGAATAATAAACTTGAGTTAATTTCGACTTGCTTAAGAACCTTTTTCAAGTTCATTATTACTTTTATATCACTTATTACCATGTTCTAACCATTATGTAATCATTTAAGTTAATAATGTTTGTTTTGTCGATATTTGATTCTTAAGTCGAAAGTGGACTTCTTACAATTACATGTTATTCGTGTGGTCAAAGGTTCATTATATCCAGAATGATATTCATGATTTTGATATCATATATATCATATATATCCAGCATATACATGTATTTATAATATTACATAATCATTTAGAGGTAAGAAATGAAATGTATCGTTCATGGAGACGGTAAGCTGTACGTACGCATGAACGCTACTTTCATTTCATTGTCATATTAATGGAATTAAAACTAAATGAGAGGTATGTATATTTTAATTCCATAATTATATTCATCATTTATATGTATCATACATCATATATAATAACTTTAAATCCATCCTTTATACATCCCACATATGGCATTAATGAATCAAATCATTTTGAGGGGGCGGTAGTCCGCACTTCCTAAAATGAAGATATCGTGTATACCCATAATGGAAGCGATGAAGGTGTGCCATAAAGGAAAAATACATAAGCTTAAGGAAGAAATAAACATATTATATATCATATATAAATATAGTGACATCTTAATGGCCACTTTTGAAGGTGTTGGAAGAATATTGAACAATCATCGTTTCGTGAGGCAGAAATTCGCCATCCACGGAAACAGTATGTTCTTTAACCATTAGATGTAGGTGTGTGTAAGTGTAGCTTGAAAGCGTCTTATAAAAACATCCTAGTATATTGAATATACTATATTTGTTAAAAAATAAATTAATAAAAAGAGTTTATGGGGTTGGAGAAAAAAAATAAAACAAAAGGACACAAGTGGAGACATTACCTTAATATCGGGTAACTCTCTTAGATTTAAGCTCAAAGGCTTCCTTCGGAAGACTTCTGCCCAAAGTGAGGTTTCTAAGAGTTATAGAGGGATTTTTAAAGACAAAATGGGTAGGGTTTGGCCGATCCAAAGGCTTTGGAAGTGTGGTTAAGGTGGTAGAGGTGGGGGCCTTTTTTAAGAGGAGAGGAGGGGCACTCTTGGAAAGTAAAGAAATGTTACTTTATTTTAAAATTAGTTTCGGATTTAAAAGGTCCCACATTGATATAATTCGAGGATAAGGTGATAAGATTTAGAAATATACCCAACCAATAGGTTTTTGAGAAGTTTGGGTCTTAGATTTTACATTATCATTTCATTTTATTTAAATCGTTAAATAATGAGGTAATCGATGCATCATCATGGTGCCATAAATAATTTAATTTATTTAATGTCTAAAAATTATAAAACAAATATCACGATGTAGGAAATATTTTTAGATTTATAATGAATATTTATAGTCAAAAATATGACTTGTATAACCCCATTTAAAAATTGTTTTAGTAAAACAACTCATTTTTGTGACCTTTTTACTTTAACATTAAATAAAAAGATATTGATGTTATTTTCCTTCCAAAGTGGCTCCATGGGGTCCCCAAAATCGACCCATGGGTTGTCTTGGTCGGAAATGACACATCCAATAAGGGTAGTACATGTGTCTAGGTCATTTCATATTATTAAAACATCATTTTTACCTTAAACTACACTAATTACCTCTAATCGCGATTAAAAACTTAAAAGTTACTATTCACCAAAAAATTATTTTAATCCCATTGAACCACATTTTACTTCTTATTGACAAACACGTATGTCAGATTTTTGAAATTCAAAACACAGAGGTGGTTAAATTTCATTTAAACGAAAAATTACTTTTTATAAGTACCACTTAGTGGTTTCACTATTCATCAAAAATTTAAGTTTTTCAGAAAAATACCAAAACTTCACCCTAAGCTATATTTGATATTCCAAATTCAAAAATGAAGTCCATTTTACAAAATTCAAAACATATATGTTTAATTAATTAATTTAATAATTAATTCCCGTTGTCAGAGCAAATAGCGTGTTTTTATGAAACAATAAGTATCAAAAGATTGACACTAGTTTAAGTCCGATTTCAAAGTGAAATTAATTACAACAACCACTATTGGATTTAATGGTAAAAATATATCCGAATTTCACTTTAAAACCAATTAAAAATATAATCTAATCATATAAATAAATTATATTAAAAAGAGGTTTTGAATTAAAATACAACATTTTACATTATTCATTAAAAAAATGAACTTTATCGGAAAAATTACAAAAATTTACACAAAGTAAATTTTGATTTCCCGATTCTAAAGAAGAGATTTATTTTGTCCAATAGAATTTATAAGAGTGAACAAAACTATATTTAATGATGGTTCTCCATCAAAAGGCGATAAGTGATCCTTCAGTGAAAATTAGGGTATATATGCCTAAAATTGGATTCTTTTCATATTTTAAGCCTTTATCTTTTATTAGATAAATGTAAAAACATTTAAAAAAATATATAATTATATTTTAGTTATTTATATCCTTTCCCTCCAAAAAAACGGCTATGTGTTAACTACCATTTAAAATAATATTATTTTATTACTAGTGTGCAACGTAAGATTTCAATGAAACTCTTTGTTGCATATCGGGTATGCTATTGAACATAGCAACCCCTTGAATGTAAAATTAATATTTAATTCGTAAATATTAATAAATATGAAAATTTATTATTCTTTATTTACCTGGGATGTTACATAAGATCTTAACTTCCAATGGTCATATAAGAGTAGAACCCAACAGTATCATTTTAATTACACTCACTTCATTAATTAAAGGATATAGTTTTGTTGTTTACAAAATAAAATAACACACAAATTTAGGAGACAAATATTATTCAAAAGCCCAGTTCGTTACATTCTCCCCCCTTAATAAATTTCATCCCCAAAATTTTAAATCTTACCCTTAGAAAAGAAAAGGTGTGGGTACTTTTACCTCATAGACTCCTCTAGTTCCCACGTGGCTTCTTCGCATTTTTGGTTCCTCCACAACACCTTAACAAGATGGGTAATATTTTTCCATATAACCTTGTCCCTATAATCCATGATCTCGATTGTCTGCTCATAAGAGAGGTCATGTTCCAGTTGTAATACCTCTTGATTTAGTATATGTGAAGGGTCACGTATGTACTTCCTCAAGAAGATACGTGGATGACATCATGAACTTGTGCTAGATTTGGATGAAGTGCAAGCCGATAGGCCACAGCTCCCACTAGATCAAGGATTTCATAGGGGCCAATGTACCCAGGGATGAGCTTCCATTTCTTCCCAAACCGCCTAACTCTCTTCCAAGGTAAAATTCGAAGAAAGACCTTGTCACCAACATCAAACTCCAAGTCCCTTCGATGGTTTTTGGCATAACACTTTTTCTGACTGTGAGTGGCCTTAATGTGTTGCTGGATGGAATAGACCTTTTTTGTCATCTCATACACAATTTCAAGCCCAAGAAGCTTTCTTTCACCAACTTCATCCCAAAAATTATTAGTTATACATTTCTTCCCTTAAATATCTTCATATGGTTCCATTTGAATGCTCGAGTGGAAGTTGTTGTTGTAAGAGAACTCAACAAAAAAGAGATGTTGATCCCATCCACTTTTAAATTCTATTGATCATGTTTTTAGCACATACTCAAGTGTTTTAATAGTCTTTTCAGATTGAAAATCAGTTTGGGAGTGATAGGCCTTAAGGAAATTCAATTCAGTGCTTAGATCTTGTGGAAGAATTATCCAGAATTTTGATGTGAACCATGGATCACGATTAGATACGATTGAAAGTGGAACTCCATGCAGCCTTACCACTTTCTTCACATAAATCCTGGAAAGTTGATCAAGAGATAGATCTTTCTAAAGGAAGATAAAATGTGTAGACTTGGTGAAACGGTCCATAATAACCCATATCACATTGTTTCCTTTGAAATTTCTCGAGAGACCAGTAACGAACTCCATAGTGATATTGTCCTACTTCCTTGCTAGTATGGGTAGTGGTTGCAATACCCCTTTAAGAATTTGTCACTCTAACTTCACTTACAGATATACCAGGCACCTTGAAGTGTATTCAGTAATCTCCCTTTTACATTATCCAACCAATAGTGATCATGAAGGTCCCTATACATTTTTGTACTTCCAAGACGTATAGAGAAAGTAGATCTATGAGCTTCATCAATTAGCTCCTTCTTTATTTCAGAAAACAATGGAACACATAGTCTTGTACAAAATTTCAGTACACCTTCTTGATCAATATTGAACTCAGGAAACTTTTCATCCTTTACAGCCTCAAACATCTTCTATAATAAATGATCTTATTTTTAAGCTTTCTTGATCTTCTATAGTAATGATGGTTGATAAATCATTTGGGTTAGTGTTGATGGTGTCCCTTCCCTTATAAATCATATTGCAGGATTTACTAGGTCATTGATCAAAGGATCTCTTTGAATCCTAATCATGTAAAGAACAACTGGGTTTTCCTACTTAATGCATCATTGACTTTGTTTGATCTCCTGGGATGATAATGAATTGAACAATTGTAGTCCTTAAGAAGTTCCAACCATCTCATTTGTCTGCTGTTCAATTCCCTTTGTGTGAACATATACTTCAAACTTTGATGGTCTGTGTATATATCAAATTTCTCCGCATAAAGATAGTGCCTCTATATCTTTAGAGAAATAAAAACCACAGCCATCTCCAGATTGTACATAGTATAGTTAAGCTCGTGAGTCTTCAACTATCGAGATGCATGAGAAATTACTTTGTAATTTTTCATGAGGACACACCCAATCCCTTTTAGAGATGAATCACTAAAAATAATTAATCCTTTTAAACTTGAGGGTAGAGTTAACATAGGTGCAGTAACCAGTATCTTATGAGGCTCTTGGAAACCTTCATCGCACTTTTATGTCTAGATGAACTTGACCCCTTTTCAAGATAACTAGGTTAATTGATTAGAAAGTCATGAATAGTTTTTCACAAACCTCATATAATATCCCGCTAATACAAGGAAACTATGAATCTCAGTTAATGTTGTAGGATGAGTCCACTCTTCTATAACATTTTTTGTTATGAGGTCAATTTTGATTTCTTCATTGGTAACAATGTGCCCCAAGAAATGAACTTGTTGTAACCAAAATTCACATTTTCTGAACATTCCAAAAACCCTCTCCTTCTGTAGATTTTGAAAAATAACCCTTAGATAATCCTCATTCTCCTTGTGACTTTTAGAATATATCATAATATCATCAATAAAAACTACCACAAAGATTTCAAGGTAGTCCTTAAAGACTATATTCATCAAATACATAAAAATAGCAGGTGCATTAGTCAGTCTGAAGTGAATAAAAACAAACTCATAATACCCATATCTAGATCGGATGGTAGTTTTTGGAATATCACCTTTTTTTCACCATCAATTGATGATAACCAGATCTAGGATCATTCGTAGAGAAGAATTGAGCCCCACGAAGTTGGTCAAATAAGTCATCAATTCTTAGAAGAGGGTATTTTTTCTTCACTATGATCTCGTTCAGTTATATATAATGAATGCATAGCCACATCAATCCATCTTTCTTCATTGAAAAGAAAACATGTGCTCCCCAAGGAGACACACATGGTCGGATAAACCCATTGTCCAAAAGGTCTCAGAGTTTCTTCTTTAATTTCTCTAGTTCTATATTTTCCATCCTCTATGGGGTCCTTGATATCGGATGAGATCCAGGTATGATTTTAATTGACAACTCTACCTCACTTTCTAGGGGAGGTCTGAGTAACTCCTCAGGAAATACGTCAATGTATTCCTTGATGATAGGGACATTTTATACCCTTAAACTCTCATTTCCTTATTCTTCTATACCAATAAACTCCATAAAGAAGGATATAGGTGGTTATTCTAGAAAAATATCGGGTTGATATATCTCTCCATAGAAGATAACCATTGGTTTTCCATTAAATACTACTAAGATTTCATTACGTTTTCATTTGATCTTAGCATTATACTTTGAGAGCCAGTCCACCCCTAGTATAATGTCAAATTCTAGGATTGGAATGACTACTAGATTTGTGATAAGATTGTGCTCACTAAAGTATATACTAGTGTTTCTAAACACCAACGATGCTTGGATAATCCCACTAGGAGTCTTGACTGATAACTCTAATTTTAGCAAATTGGGGGTTGATTCTAAATTCATTGCAAACTTGTTTGAAATAAAGGACTACGTAGAACCCAAATCAAACAATGTAATTACTATATTTGAGATAAAAACAAGAGTAACTGCTACCACACCATTTGTTTCTTCAACTTTAGCTGCAGTGATTGCAAAAGTACAACCTTTCTCCCTTGGCCTTTGCTGAGGATAATGGTGATTCCCCTCCATTTCTCTCATATTTTGACAGTGATTGGAAATGTTCCCAAGTTGTCCACACTTATAGAATTGAACATAAGGTAGGTACTACACCATCATCCCCTTGTCTTTAGTGTTGGGAAGTTGAGGCTTCACCTCACTACGACAATTTCATGCAATATGTTCATCTCTTCCACACTTGTATCACTTCCTGCTCCAAAGCAGGTAGTTCCCTGAATGCTTCTTCCCACATTTATTACACGTGGGACGTTTCAATTACATGCCTCTTATTCCATGATCAAAATTACTCCCTAATCTTGGCTCCATTGATCTTTTTTTGTCTTTTTATTTATGAGACCATTTCATCTCGCCAAACTCCAGTTCGACTTTCATCGCACTCCACATGATTTCTTCATAGCTATCATAGTCTTGGTTGACTAGATTATTCCATAGATGAGGTCTCAGTCCAAAAAATAGTCTATCAACCTTACTATTTGGATCCATGACAAAGATATAGGTGTAATGTGAAAGCCTTGTGAATTTTATCTCTTAGCTTCCAACATATTCATTCTCCTTCTCTTTAGCTCGATAAACTTCTTCTCCATTATTATTCTCATAAAACGAGGGGAATACTTATTGAATAATATCCCTATGAACTCTTCCCACTCCATAAATTCAAATTCTAATCTTGGCCTCATGTTTCTAATTAGTTCCCACCACTGATCAGCTTCTCCCTCTATGTGATAGACAGCTAGGGTGACCTTCCCTTTCTTTGAACAGCAGAGCACAAAAAAGATCTTCTCTATAAAGCTGATCCAAAGTTCATTAATCAATGTGTTGGTCGATCCACTAATGGTTGGTGGTCATTGACGCATAAAGGAATCAACAAAATGTTGTTCCCTTCATGGTGAGATTAGTATCTCAGCTTGAATCAAGTTATTTTCCATAACTTGAGTCGGTTGGTTCATCATCTGCATGAAAGTTTCTATTCCGGATTCCCTTGGAGGGTCATCAGCACATGGTCCATTACGGTCACCATTTTCATGGTTCCTCCTATTGCATGCCATTTTCTAAAATAATAAAAACTTAGTGAGATACTTATTTCATTTACGTATCATTTAACTATAAATTATTTTATGTCTTACAAATTTATTCTTAAACAATTACATTTATCTACAAATCCTTCATAATGATTCATAAAAAGCTTGTGATTAACCAAACATATCCCACAAGAGTTACAAAACAGGAGTGCATTAAGGCCCATTGTCATGTACCAGGATACCCTAGGTCAAGATCGAAACTCCTTGTCAGAGTTTTCACTCATAGGTAAATCTGTGCCAGATCCACATCCACGTGTTCATATCCAGGCATGGATTTATTTGTTTGGAAACCACTTACATAATATTCCAACAAAATTAAAGGAAGTTTTCCTATATTTTAAATTTTCTTACACATTTCTTCATAAAGTTTTCATATCCTAATTTCCATAAATAAATAAACTATCCTTTGATACCAACTATGTCATAACGCCTTTTTATTACATAACTTTTCATTACATTTTACAAATAGAGGATCTTTAAAGTCTAATGTCTTGGAAATCAGGAAAAAAATACATAAAACATTATAAAATTATTCTAATCCAATTTTAATTCTTCACTATAGGTTCATCTTATGTAAAATTACTGCAGCTCCTAACCTAGAGACATACATAAAAGTAAACGGTGAGTAGAAGGCCCAGTAAGGAAAACAAGTGAAACGGTTTACATGTGAACTTGAGAGATGTCAATAAAACATGAGGGATATCATAAAGGAAAGTCAAATAGGAATTTAATAGAAATAATAACATTAAACATAACTTTAAAATTTGGATACTAAATTTAATTTAGACATTCATGATCATATCACCAAGGTCCATCCCCAAGGTGTCATAAAAATTACCAAGGTTGTTCACCAAGGTATCGTAAAACTTGTCATCTCTAGATATTAAATTTTTTACCCAATGCATTGGATCACTATCAAGAAGAACCATTATTATGTATTTATTTTCATTTTATGCACATATATCATATTCATAAATTTCATAAATAACCCATAAAGAGTACAATTAATGGGTTTTACTTCAAAATCATGATGTTTTAAAAGTGCTTAAGAACATGATCATTATGTCTTTTATAACCCTTGTAAAAGGAATGCGGGTTTCATGTATGTCAATTATAGAATAAAATAGATCAGTTTTATGTCTTGATGAATACCTCTATAAATGAAAATATATTTTGGTATTCATATAATTAAAACAATATAATTTCTTGAGAAAAATAGAGAGATTTTGAGAGGAAATTTCAACAGCATAACGACTATATAACAAGGTTTTAGAAACCATTAAAAAGAGGATGGAAAAGGGTCAACAACTCATAAATAAATAATGACACAGTGTATGGATATAATAAAAGTAAAATAAGATCATGTTATGGACGTTTTAATGACATAACACATAAAAAGGAAACATGATAGAAAAGAGATTATGCAATTTCTTTTACCAAAATTCAGCTATCTAACATCATCTTTTAAAATTCAGAAAACAAGTTGATGAGATCAGAAAGGGTATTTCATCAATTGAACGTGAAAATGGATAGTAGTAGGGATATATAAGAACAAACCCCCCTACATAATAAAATGGAAACTATAATACATAACATAAAGTAAGTTTTGACTTAATAAATGAGAGTGAAAGGTTCCCTTAACATGAAGAGTAACTTCGAAAGCTCGAAGGTTGAGAGCTTGGAGGGATCATTAGGAGGAGTCTTTGGGAGGTAAAAATACTCTATATTCTTTGACACTACCACAAAACAGGGCAAGGTAATCGATGCCCTTTATCTGCGCTAAACAGAAAGCACTGATAAAGGGGTGTGCCTTTATCAACGCTATCTAAAATCACTGATAAAGTTATCTCTTTATCAGGAATAAAAAAGTGCTGATAAATGAATGTTTTATAAGAACTTTTATTTTAGCACTGATAAAACATACCTTTATCAATGTTTTTAACGAGCGCTGATAAAGGTTCCGTCATTTTTTATTTAATAACCCTAACAGGCTATCCTCGCTCGCACACGGTCAAGCTTTCATGGAAGCTAAACCAGGCCCCTCACCACCGTGACCTCATCCTCATACTCTTCATCCTCCTCGTCCTTCCTTCTCCTCATTCTCCTCTGCCTCCACCGCCGGCTCCGCCCCCTCTCCCGCTGCTGCGACCGCCGCTTCCTCTGCCGCCTCCACCCTCGCTGCCGCGACCGTCGCCGCCTCTACCGTCGATGCTGCCTCCACCTCTTCCACCACTGACAAGGTGGGTGTGGTTAGATGCTTTTCTATGTTGGTTCTTCTATTTTTAGTTTCACTTCAGGAAACATGATCAATGTATGGTTTCTAATGCATGATTATATATCAATACCTAGGTGGTGTGTAGTCGTGTGTCTTATCTTGGTATGAGGAATATGCATTAATTCTGAAGATGAGAAATGAAAGTGCTATGGTTGGTTGGGACTAACATGATATAGGGGAATAGTTGATTGATTGTTTGTTTTAGCCTATTTCTTTTGTTGTCTGACTCATGTGAGTCTAATCCCAGCTTTTCATTCAGGTTTTATGAGGACCAATGAGAGGTTCTTGGGGATTCACTCTTCATTGAAAAGGATAGTGGTGGTGAGTAGTTGAGGATAAATGTCTAAGAATCCATATAGGGAGGAGTTCACCATTGTTCATTAGAGGCTGTGATCCTCAATATAAGAGGATTTTTGAACGTGTGGGATGTCATTCATGGTGATATGAGAATTGGGATTGGAAACTATTTTCATACTAATTCAATAATTTCTAATCATTCCATTCAGTTTTATATAGATCACATGTTGTGGGGGTTTATTATTTCTTCTATGGGGTGATGATAATGATATTCCCATGATGGGAAGAATAAATACAGTCCTGGATGAATGAACATCATGTTGGAAGTGTTGGGGTAACTTTGAGACTGGTTGTTTGATATTCAAGGTGGCATTTGATTTGATGGTATCTAAGGTGAAATCATGGATATTTTTTAATGTCCAAGGATTTTCATGTAAGATAATAATTATGGGTGAGGTTGTGCTAACCAACAATGTTATGGGTTGAGAAAATTGAGGGAAATTTGAAATTCTATTCCTATGTGGTTTTAAGACTTCTTGGTTTGTCTCATTACATTTTATGTGAAGTTTGTTTTAACATTTTTTTGCATTTTTTTGGTTGAGGAATGCTGTGAAAGGATTTGGAGGACACATGTATTGGTAAATTTAGTGTTCTTTAGGGAATTTTTAGAAACAAAACAACATTTTTTACTATATTCTGAGAAATTACATGACGTGTAAATAGAGTACATGACATGTAATGACCTCCAAAAATGACACATTAATTGGATACACAATGTGACAATTTTATAAACTTTGTAATGGTTACATATCATTAAAAAAATATAATGTTTTAAATAAAAAGTGACTTGTTTTTTAGTCAAGAGGATTACACGACGTGTAAAAGTATTACATGTAGTGTCAATGTCACCGAAAAGGTTTTTTTGGATCCATAGTGTACTTGAGGCTTCATATTTTTTAAAAAATTATCCTATTGGATAGATCTTTATCCTGATTATATTTTGGGTCACCCCCTCCCTTCTAGTTCACATTGTTCTTTGATTGATCACTATTATGGTTGGATTTCTTTTCTCTATGTATGTGATCCTTCTGATTCCTATTTTTCTTTTTTTGCACCTATGGTTTGGATAAAAATTAGTGATCAGATAGTGATTTCTATCAATAAATTTAAATTTATTTTCATGCATTATATTTTGGGGTTTGTGGGATGTGGTAAATGGTGTACTCAGTTTTAGATTATTTTATTCTCATGGGTTTCCCTTATTTTCTGTTTTCTTTTCAGTTGGAAATCTACTTTGCTGTGCGCCTCTCCTCTGCCACGAATGCTCCTCTGTCATGTGCCAAACGACACCTCCACGGTGAGTTTTCTCCGGTTACTCATTGGTTTCCTCTTGTTCTCATGTTATTATTTTTTGATATTTATGGTTATAATGTGAAATGTACGGGCTAAATGCCCAGCTTAAAATCGTGGTCGTTGGTGGTCCTTGTTTGTGAACTAAATTAATTGAATGTTGGTTGGTTCTTGTTGAACATTGGAATATATAAATTGGTAATTTATGTATACTTGACTTATGAATGACCACCCCAGCATGATAAAACTTCTGTGATAACCCCTGAATTAACAAACATAATTGAATAAGGGATGCTTTTTAAAATCTAAAATTTTGATTGTTTGGTTTGTATGGTGTTGTGATTGTGATCACAATTGTGTTTTTGTATGGTGTTGCGGTTGTTGGAATGATTGATATGCCATTTGTTTTCCATGTTGTAGTTCTTACACCATTAAATATAAATCCAAAATTTACCCATTAGAGTGGCACCACCACTTTGTTACTAGTTCAATTCCACTGAATCCTAGAAAACCACTTCTAGAGGACTCTATGTGACACTTTAAAATACATGGAACATGCTTCACCATACATGGATTTCTTATAGATTTTAATTCCACACAACATTTATCTCCAAAATTTACACCACATGACTAATCTTTTGACTCAAACATGGAATAAGTTTCATTTTAAATGTTACATGTCATGTGAACCTAGGTCACACACAATGTATCTACAAGACATATACTTCAGCATGAAACCATGTACATGCCATGAAATAATGGTAGAACCATATGAAATGTGTTTTACTTCACTCACACCATGTATAGATACCATAGATACTTGATGTGTATAGACTATACACCCCTAGTGGTCATTTAAGAACTACACACCGTGTATTCCACAAAAATGTGATGCATAGCTGGTGAGGTGACTGAATATGAATCTAAAGTACACGCCTTTAGCTCAAGTTGTTCTAAATGTCCTGTATTTTCAAAGGCATCATTCAGTCTTTGTAAGACTAACTTGGAATAAATTTGATATATGTCAGATTAAATTAGGTATCTTATACATACATGATGTTCACCCTACTGGACACACCATTTATATGGATTTCACATGTATTTAAAGGCATTTGTACCATGATTTGTTTTTATAAAACCCAAACAATGATACCTGATTAATTAAAACATAATATTAGGAATGTTCGAGATCAAACCCATAAAGATGATGAATATTAATAAAGAATGGATGAATTCCAATCGATTGACAAAAGAGTATGAAGATGGCATGAAAGAGTTTATCAAGTTTGCAGAAGATCATGCATGTGACCCTTCTCAATTCCTTTGTCCTTATTTACGCTGTTGTTATTCAAGACAAATTAGTCCAGAGGAGTTGGAAGAACACCTGATCTATCATGGAATAGATCGAAGTTATACATTTTAGAATAGACATGGGGAAAAAACAAATTTAGGTAGTGACTCAGAGAACACAACATTTTATAAATCATCTGATATGATTAGAAGCGTGAATAGTAAAGACGATCGTTTGGAGGGTGTGATTATAGATATGAATGATGATAACGATCATATTGAGGAAATGACAAGGACAGTTGAAGATGAACTTCGTGATTTCCCAAAATTGTTTGAGAAGTTAAAGAGTTGTGAAAAAACGCCATGGTATGCTGGTTGCGCGAAATATACAGCATTGTCAGCCATATTGAAGCTGTATAATTTTAAAGTAGGCAATGGGTGGAGCGATACCAATTTTACAGAACTACTTGCTCTCCTGAATGACATGCTCCCAAGAAGATAATGAACTCCCAAGATGAACATATGATGCTAAACGAATTCTACGATCGATGGGTATGATCTCTGAAAGAATACATGCTTTCCCGAATGACTGTATATTGTTTCGCAAGGACCACAAATCACTTAATAAATTCCCAAAGTGTGGTGCTTCCCGATACAAGAAAGATGATTATAGTCCTACAATAGTTGTATGGTACTTTCCCATGATTCTTAGGTTTAGACACCTATATGGGAGTGAGGAGACTGCAGTACAATTGACATCGCATGTAGATACAAGAATTAAATATGGAAAACTACGTCACCCGAAAGACTCTTCTCAGTGGAATAGAATTGATCACGAGTATCCTGAATTTGGGAACGAGCCGAGAAACCTTCATCTGGCGTTATCTACAGATGGGGTGAATCCTTTTGGTTTTCAAAGCAGCAGTCATAGTACATGGCTGGTTATGTTGGTAAACTATAACTTACCACCATGGTTATGCATGAAAAGAAAATACATCATGTTATCTATGCTTATATCAGGGCAAAAACAACCGGGTAATGATATTGATGCTTATTTGGCCCCATTGATCGAGGATTTGAATATATTGTGGGATTTAGGTGTTAGGGTGTATGATGCTTACAAAAATGAACATTTCACTTTGAAAGCCATGCTGTACGGGACGATAAATGAATTTCTTGCTTATGGAAATTTGTCAGGATATATCATTAAAGGAACTCAAGGGTGTCCCATTTGCGAACAAGGTACACAGTCAATTCGGTTGAAACATTCATCGAAAACCATGTTTCTAGGACATCACAGATTTCTACCTCGACGACATAAGTACCGATCGTGGACGACATCATTTGACGGAAGTTCATAAGAATATACAGCACCATCTCCACTAACAGGTGATCAATTTTTTGAGAAAGTAAAAGATTTGGGCACTACTTTTGGTAAACCGTTTTCGTAAAACCTTATGAAAACTGGTTGGAAAAAGAGATCAATTTTTTTTAATTACCATACTGGAATTTTCTGTATGTCGGACATTTTCCTGATGTTATCCATGTTGAAAACATTTTATGTGATAGTGTCATCGGCACATTTCTAAATGCACCCGGCAAAACAAGTGATGGAATTAAGGCTAGATTGGACATGGTTGAGATGGGAATATGAGAAGAGTTGCCACTAGTGGAGGGTGAAAAATGAACATTTTTTCTTCCTGCTGCTTACACTCTTTCCAGGTAGGAGAGATATCAGTTTTGCAACTTCTTGAATGACGTAAAGGTTCCAGAGGGGTATTTATCAAATATCAAGAATATCATGTCAATGGGTGAATTAAAGTTAAAGGGTCTGAAATCACATGACTTCCATGTTTTTATGCAAGATCTAATTCTTATAGCTTTATGTTGCATTTTTCCCAAGAATGTCTGCCATACATTAACGAATCTATGTTTCTTCTTGAAATCTATATGCATCAAAGTTATAGACCCGGCGAAATTTCCAACTATGGAAAGAGAAATTGTCCTCATATTATTGTGAATTGGAAATGTTCTTCCCGCTGACATTTTTCGATATGATGGTTCATTTGATGGTTCATTTGGTGAGAGAGATTCGACTATGTGGTCCCGTACATTATAGATGGATGTACCCCATTGAATGGTATATGAAGATTTTGAAAGGGTATGTCAAAAACCAAAGTCGGCCAGAGGGATGTATTGCGGAGCAATATATTTTTGAGGAAGCTGTTGAATTTTGTACCAAATACCTGTCTGGTGTGGAAATCGTTGGCCTACCAAAATCTCGTCACACTGAGCGGCTTGAGGGTGAAGGAATTTCTGGAAGATAGGTTGTCACAATCAATATTACAGATCGGGAGCATGCCTACCTTTACGTTTTGCATAACAGTTTCGACATTGACCCATATGTTCAAACCCAAAACGAAATTCTTAGGCGTTTGAATCCTTATAGGGATGAAAATTGGATATCAGATACACAAAATAGATAGTTTTTAGGATGGTTTCGAGACCATATTTTTAAGCAGTTAGATGAAAATATAGACTCAATTTCAGAACGAATTCAATGGCTAGCCGGAGGAGCAAGTGTGTACGTATTATCTTACAATGCTTATGCAGTTAATGATTATACATTATATACTAATGAGCATGATGAAGACAATACCATGCAGAATAGTGGGGTTACACTTGTGGCTGAGGTGATGCATGTTTCCAGTGCTATGGAAAAAAATCCAATTTATGTGAATATTTTATACTTTGTCATCATCAAACGAATATGGGAGTTGGATTATACGAAATTCAAAGTGCTGATTTTTCAATGCAAGTGGGTTGATAACAGGAGTAATGTTAAAATAGATGCATTAGGATTCATGAAATTTTATTTCAGTAAGGAAGTGGAGAAATATGAACCATTTATAATGGCATCACAGAAAGTACAAGTATTTTATGTTCTAGACCCCGCAAACCAAAATTGGTCAATTGTTCTGTTATTGACCAAAACAACTGATGGGTTAGATGAATGTTCAACGGAAGTTGACCCTTTTATAGGGACATCACAATCATTTCGTAGTGGTCCCAATGTAGATGGTGTTTTGTATGTCAAAGGAGACCACAATGAAGGGATTTACATAGTCGATAGAGGAGTCAAATATCTTCAGCCTTTAATGAAAAAAAAGAGAGTACAATAATCAGGTTATTTGTTTATTGTAACATACATTGTGTTACATTATGTTATTATATGTTCGCTGCTGTTTTTATGTAATCTAAATTAAATATTAAACCACTTATGCAGATAATGACTTATGCTCCTGCTAATGCACCCAATCCCAAGGCAAAAAAGGTCTCTCAACTAGCAGCTAGTGGTCCCACTACAGAGCAACAACAAGTTTCTCAACAAGATACTGGTGGTCCCAGTGCAGAGCAACAACAGGTTTCTCAACCTGTTATTGCTGGTCCCATTGCTGAGGTACAACAAGTTTCTCAACCTATTGCTTCTGGTCCCATTGCTGGTGCTAGAGCTCCAAGGGAAGATATTGATGCTACTTCTAAGGAAATGTTAGGAAATGAAACCCCGAAAGCTCAAAAAAAACAAGAGCGTCATAGTTTGACAGTGTTATCCAAAATCCTTAAGGCAAAAGAAAAAGGCATTAAATTTGAGGTGGGATGGAATAAGCGAGGCCAACATGTTAACCCCAACAGAGCCATCTTTAGTAGCTGCATTAGAATCATCACTCGGAAATGTGTGCCGATTGATGTACAGTCGTGGAACCATGTTGTCACCGGGCTGAAGACACAAATGTGGGAAGAGATTAAGGTAACATTATGATATCATTTTTTTAATTTATTAAAATAAAATAAAATACCAAAACATTGACTTAATCTTCATCATCCATTGAAGAGTGCATTTATAGTAGATGCCTCGCACAAGGAATATATATTAAGAGTTGAAGGAAGGATTCGTAGAGGTTTCCACACAATTTTAACAAAATATCATCTTAAAGATGCAGAAGGGAAAATCAAGCTGAACCCACCTCCTCTTTAAGCACACTTGATATCCCAATGAGCGTGGGATGCGTTTAGCAACCATCGTGGGGAGAAGACTTTTCAGGTACATTTTGTGGGGTAATACGTTGTTTGATGTTTTCTTGTATTCATCACTCAGATTGACAGTTTTTATTTATGAAACAGCTACTCAGTGCTGAAAATAAAAAATGCACAACAGAACCAGCGTACCCTTACCTTAAAGAAAGGATGGGGTATGCTGAACTTGAGAAAAAATTGGTACGTCTTTTAAATCTACCCTACTACTAGTATGTGACATAAAACAACACCATAACCATGTTTCTCTATTTATATGAATATTGATGAATCGAAATCAAAATCCATATCCATCCCATGTCATGTGATATGGAATGAGGCTCGTGTAAATAAAGAAAGAATACTGATAGTTGAAAACACACAAAAAGTGTGGGAAACATGTCTAAGTGTGACATAATATAAATTTGATTTTCTTTAAATCGCTATTACATTACAATAACTACTTATTTTTCTATATTTTCTATCTAACATAGTCACGAGAATAAACAACAACCACACCACATGCAGAAATACTTTCAACAGCCTTGAAGCAGCCAGAACAGTATGGCCGCGTCAGAGGTGCGGGTTTTGGGGTGACACTCAGAACATATTTTCAAAAAAAAAACAAGCGGAGGATCAAAATAAAAAAGTGAAAAAGCTGTAAGAACAATTATCTATATTTCAATAAGAATTACAATACCAGAGCGAGATGATAGAAAAATTGATAGGGGAGAGGACAAAAGAAGAAACAACTCAACAAAAACCCGTGCATGACGATACCTCCCCACCCCCACAAGCTTTGAGGTGAGCCATTCCCCTAAAAAACCTAACGTAGATGAGGTAATAAATGTTTTAATAATTGTTTCTGTGAAATGTTATTTACATAGAAATTGATACCTTTCCTATACTAATATTCCACAGGGTGAAAATGTATGTGATTTATATTTATCAATTCCACCTATTGCCTTGTAGTGAGGGCTACGGTGTTCAATACGCAAAACGACATGCTACACAACAAGCAGCTTCCAAAAGATCATCATAGAGTGTCAATTAACGTAGCTAATGATCTGAGTGCCGAGCTACCTGTTCCAAATGATGATGACGACATTCATATGGTTGAACAATCTATTTGAACATTCATCGCATGGCCGAAAGTTCTTGTAAACAAACATGTCAATAAAAAGGTATCCATTTCTAATTTATTTTTCAATATGGACCTTTAACATTTAATGGAAAAAGGTCTGAACCGATGAATGTTATTATAGAATGACAAAGACTGTGGGGTGAAATGAAATATCATCTCAAAACTCTCTCAAGGATCAACTAACTGATTGAAACAGTCTACTGAGAGCACCTTCACCCCGCCCGTTCTATATCCATATTTAATATCATTGCAGGCTCATGTGGATACAAAATTGAAAGATGGAAATACTCAACAAGTTTATTTTAAAAAAGATATGAATGGAGAGGAAACATCAGATTCCATTAGTGCTGAAAATGTAAATGAACTCCTCATGTATGAATGGCTAGGCGCCTCAGTTGTAAATGTATACATGAGGTATTTTTTCCTGATTTGATTTTATAAAAGGTGATATACTATGATTATTATGACTAAATACATTTTATATTTGTCGCAGGCATATATATGAAAAAAATTTGAAGGTATTTCCCCATGAAAAAAAATTTGGACTCGTTAGTCCTCACATCACCTCTTCAAAAGACAAAATAGATTCTGATAAAGAGGCTTCAATAATGTCATCCCTGCTCAAATCGTTTGAAAAAAAAATTACTGATGATAGAGTATTTTTAATACCAATGATGCAGGGGTAAAACTATACAATTTAATAATATCAACTATATTTTCATTTCTTTCTTTAATTATTCCTTTTTGTATTTTTAGGAACCATTGGATGCTGATTGCAGTCAATTTGGATACTCCAAAGATATATTTTCTGGATTCAATGCATGGATATCCAACAAACCGACCACGCATGATGGTGTTTGTTAATTTTTAAGAAACTAGATGCATCATTTTAAAACTAAACATCTAGTAATATAATTTATGTTATAGTTTAATGAGGATTCTGTTATGATAGGGCGGTTCATCGATATCGTCTAATGCATGGAATGAATCCAGGGCCTAAGGATAACAATGCCTACAAGAGCTACAACTAGAAAATTATCCTGGTATATATAATAACATTGCACTATCCAAACACATATCAAAACAAATTAATTATTGTTGTCGATGTTTCTGTAGTGTCCAAAACAAACAAACAGAAAGGACTGTGGGTATTATGTTTGTAAATTTATGAAAGAGATCGTATTTCATCAACAAACTAGCATCCCAGATGAGGTATTTTCAAAAATAATTATGAGTTCATTTAAAATATTTATTAATCCTTTGTGTATTTGTATTTTTTCAGTACTACCATGACTGTCACAAAAACACATATTCAGAAGATGATATAGATGTGTTTATAAATGAATGGGCAACATACCTGATGGAAGATTGTACACAAATAGGATAAAGGTGAATTCCTACTACTTATGTTATCTAGATATGATCATTTATTATCCTCCTACCTTCTTTGGTGAATTGAGAATGCTCCGATGTATTTAAATATTAATTTATTACTCAATGTTTTCTATCCCCGGATTCATATTATTGATCTTTGAACAAATCAATATTTAAGGCATGATGGTGTGCAGTGCGTATGGGGTGAACGACGAAACCACCGAGGATCAACAAAATCCATTTTCCTACAAATGATGGATGGAAACAAAAAATATGGTCTATATCCACCATTTTTAGTTATATATAGGACATATATATAAATATTTCTGAAATTAAAGTAGAGGGGTCAAATTCAACATGCAGAGATAGTATTTGAGCACATGTGTACCCCATGGTTCATTTTTAACAAATTTCAATGTTCTGTATTCATTTATTAGAACTTGTATTTTAGAACATGTGTTATTGTTTGACTTGCACAATTATGTCTAGGTAGATGCAAGAGATAATCGGTATCGTTGAGGGATTTTTTGGAAGCAAAAATATGTGTCTCAGGATAATTGTAGTAAGGGAAAGGCTGGTTGAGATGAAATCCAAGCTCAAATGAACAGTACATCATCAAAAGACTCAACCCTGTGATGCACCATCATGTAGAATCTGGTCCTCGTGATGTTTTGAGGTTTTTATGAAAGGTATGGGGAGTATGATGAGCCCCATGGCCACCATAAATAATATTTACAGACAGCTCCACATGTTTTTTATTCCTCGTGCCTGTTTACAAGGATCACTTTTTCTTCATGTCGTTCCCCTAGGCATTAAAAATCCCCATTTTCCTATAAATAGTTATCCCCCATCATAATCATCATTACCCTGACATTTCTCCTTCCAAGTTCCATTTTGTGGAGCCCTTAATCACTATGAATTCAATAGAAAAATGAATCCCCCAAGGTACTGGAGCATTGAGAAACCCCCTTTCCCTTTTCATATTTACCCCTTCCTATTGTAGGGATACCCTTCACTAAGAAGGAAGGAACTTCAGGGTACATCAAGATTTGAGAAACATTAATCATTCACAATGAAATGCTTTTACAACCCAGATCTCTACAACAAACAAGGGTTACCCTACTTCGTGGAGCTCTTATATTTACAAAGCCCTAACCTCAGCGAAGAACCTAAACACCACAAAGATACTCCCTGTGATCCCCCTATATTTACAACACCCAGACCGCTAAACATGAGTAATCCTCAAACCACCTAACTATAAAGGTTTTGATCCCTATATTCTAAATAGGTGCTTATGAAGCCTCACAGAGGTTCAATGATAACCATTGGTAAACCCTGGTTCCCTCCTCCTAGGGGTGCACGTCCTGGCTAACCATGCATAATCCCCAACCACATGTCCCATTTTTATTATGTGTATAACCATGTATAAGCCCCATATTCCCCTATAATAACTACATGGACATTGATTCCTAGCCAACTAGGGTGCGTCGGATGCCCCTCAAGGTTAAATCCCAACAATTTCATCTTCACTTCGATTCTATCTCATCCATTCCATTCCACTTTAATACTTCCCCCATTTCCATACTAATTTTACTCAGGCCACCACATCCTGGTAGGATCATGCCATTCACATGGTCCATCTTAGCACATATGTCCCATTCATCCCATTTCTACTCTTGGAAGAACATGGAAATCTAACAATGCATAAGCCCCACAAAACCTATACTCATCCAACCAAGAGTATTCCTAGTGTGAAGGGAAGCTGACCATGGGTAATACCCACACCATACCTCTTTTAAATATATGGGTTTTGATCATTGAATTCTAAATAGGGTAAGTAGGAAGCCTCCATGAGGTTAAATCCCAACCAATGGTAAACCATGGTGACCCCCTCACTAGTGTACACCTTCACTTATTTTCCCTCCTGTTTTTCCCTTTGTAGGGTCTGAATAAGTCTTAAAAATGAGAAACCTTACCTTTATGGGATGCACCACACTTGGGTCAGACCTCATTGGGCGTTTTGATCCATCTATCTGGTAAACATTCTAGGTTCTCCCTCCTAGAGATGTACCTACCTGATCCACCTTTATAAGTGTTTTGATCCACCCATTACATCTCTGTAAGACATTAAATCATGACCCACTATCCTTGTGGGATGTTAAACTCATGGAATACCACAAGTTAAACATGGGTTTCCATTTCGTTGAGAATCCCTTTGACGACGATGAATACATGTGACCAATGTTCTAGTGTACATACATTCCCCTGATTCCTAATGTGAATACTATCCTAACCGAAGTATTATGCCCTAGAATGACCCTTTGGAATGTCTTGATATAATCATTGTAATTAACCATCATCCATAAAGAGATAGAAATAGGAACAAGTTTCACGAACAACGTCTTATTCTATAAGGGAGACTCATACTAGGTAATTAATTCTGAGGAGGAATCCATGGATGGAATTAACGACATCCCATCACCCTATTTCAATCAAGGAGAAGACATCTCTTTATAAGTGATGAATGTCACTCACCTTTGTAACGAATGAATGTGTGGTACAATGCACCGCCATCGAATGTCAATATGCTCTAGGAAACGTTCCCCTGCAAAAAGTGTCAGAAACATATGTCATTCTCAATCATACATGGCATCCCATTTTCTCATAGGGACCTCTCCAAAAACAGGATGTAAAATGAGGTTCCCTATAAAAAACTATAGTAGAATTAAATCCATGTAAAAATATAATCTCAATTAAAAATAGAATTTTGATTTTCTTATAAATTTTTTCATATAAAATGTATATAAATTGAGATTATTTGGTCATCCAATTGATCAAAATCCATATTTAATTCTTCCATCGAGGGGTACACGAAAACCTAACCTAATATCCCACAGAAATCTTTTCCCACTTCCATGTCAGAACTAGAAGTAATTGAAGAAAACCTGAAGGTCTCTAATGCTTGGATTTAATGTATTTGTATGTATAATAATGAGATAAATTTTCATTGATATATAATTTAATACATGGACACAATAATCGTCATAGTATATCATATAACATCTGATTAGTACATTGGTACACTTCCAATGGGGAATTATGGAATTCCATAATAACAAAAAAATTCATCGAAAAAGGTACAATATACCAGTTATAATAGGTGTTTCAGACATATATTGGGGATATAGGGATGTCATTGGGTTTTGGGAGGATATCAAGGATGATTTGGGTAGTCATTCTATTTAAATATAGTAGCATTAGGCCACTCATAGTGTGAAATGGTAATTCACAACATGAATGCATTTAATACGGTGATAATGGTCGTGAATGGGGAAAATGGGTCAAGAAAGGGATTGGACCCAAAATATAGTGATGTCACCACATGGTTCATTTCATGTAACATGACTTAAAACTTATTTTTATGTGGGTGATGGTTTTATAAAGTATAAACCTCCTCAGGTTTCTTCGTTTGGGCACCAAGTTCTTAGGGGGTGGCCAAACCCCATTCCCCTCCTTCCTTCCCCTTATACCTGAGTGGATTATCAGTTGTTCGTCATTTCAAATCAATATGGTATCTTCACATACATCTTCCTTGCTTCTCTAACATCTTTCTCAAAAATTTGCATTCAGTTTTTAGGGTTCTAGGTGTAATTATTATACCATAGTATGGATAAATAATTATTCTTCACGGGACTTTTATATATGACTCTTAGAGCATGTCTCAAAATTTTATAAACTAGTAATCAATCATTATTTGATGAAAATTATATTTTGTGGAAGATTTATTTATGGTTTTTCAAAAAAAAGGCTTAATTTGTCATAAATTTAGTAATATAGATTAAGGATTTAGTTTTTTCTAGGCTTAGGGGTGCGTGAGCAGTGGATCACACCTAGTTTCTCAGTATTCTGACTTTGTTGGATTACACGATGAGTTTGGAGCCTATTATACCATACTGTATTTTTTGTTAAAATTAACTAATTATGTAATTTAATGTTGTTGGACATTAATACATGTGATCATGGGCTCAGTTGTGGTTGTTATGAACTGATGATAGTTTATTGGACTTCTGGTTAAGGTAAGGGCATTGACCAAATTGTGTGTCTTGGTTAATTGGTTATTTTATGTTTTGTTCCTCACTAGTATAATTCCATTTAGAAACCCCATTATTTATTTTATTATTGTATTACTAACATAATATTTGTTTTCTTATGTAGGTGAAATATTTTTTCTCATTTCAAATGATTTGTTCGGAAACCGCCGCCATGGACGGAGATTTTTTAGAGCAGACGGATTCAAAAGGGATGGAACATCATTGTTTTTTAACTGTGTTGGATAATTGTAATTGTAACCAAATTAAACATTGCTTGAAATGTAAATAGCTGTGTGTTGTTTTGTATTCATGATTTCAAGAAAATGTATGTAGCATTTTTGTTCTTCTGTGCTTTCTGTGTGGGTGTTGTTTGTGCTGCGTGCAGGTGTTGTTTGTGTTGTGTGTAGGTGCTATAATTTGTTCAGGTTCTATGCAGGTTTTGGTTTTGCACAGGATCTTTGGCCTTTATCAGCGCTAGTTAAGCACTGATAAATGGATAATATATTAGCGCTATTTTGATCGCTGATAAAGGTAGTTTTTATCATCGCTCAAAATAGCGCTGATAAAGGTAGTGTTTATCAGCGCTATTTTGAGCGCTGATATATTATACATTTATCTACGCTGAAAATAGCGATGATAAATACTACCTTTATCAGTGCTTGCTTTGCACTGATAAAGGAGCACTTTTATCAGCGCTTTTTTTAGCGCTGAAAAAGGGGACCCCCTTTATCTTCGCCGAGATTAACAATGATTTTTTAGTGCTGTTAAAGGAGGTTTTAGCCATATTATAAGACATATTTGTAGTAGTGTGAGAAGGAATTTGGAATTAAATTAATGAAGTAATCGGTTGGTATTTATAGTCAAAGTGAGGTAATATTTAATTAATTTTCAAGGGACATCTCATTAGTGGTATTTGCAAAACCATGGGCTTTCCCATGGTATTTTCCCATTATATTGACCACTTGGGACACCTGATAACAAATATTACTATTCATAAGTTGAAAAAATTTATTAATAAATTATTACATCATTAATGATGTCATTAATCACACCGAAACTCAAAAGTTTATTTTTACTGTTCACCGAAAAACAAAAAAAAATATAAATCTCATAAATTCACCATAACCTAATATTGATGCTCTGAATTCTAAAATGAACTCCATTTTATGAAAATAATTATCTAATTATTAGATATTTAATTTTTATGTAAAAAAACTATTTACCTGAAAAAATACTAAGACTTAACTAATAATTTCTGAAACAGTTATTTAATTAAGCTATTATATCACATTACCATTCAAGATTCCTAAATTATAATTATAATTTCTTAAGTGAGGTTACTATTCCATTGGTCACATTACTATTCATAAGGGTAATATTACTATTTATACTTTACTATTCACTAAATATAATGTTGATCATATTAGACTCTCAATTTCTTACTGATCAAAACTGTAGAAGGCCATTTTTTTGAAAATTATTTCACATTTATAATTATTTAATGTATACAAAAATATTTTAAAATGCCATTTTTTCCAAAATTCTCCAATAAAATCGATCTTCTATAAATTTATCCTATTTTAACATTTTAAATTCACAATTTTTATCATAAAAAGAAATAACAGATTTATTTATACAAAAATTACACAAAGTAACAAAGGACTCATTACATAGCCTTTAATAACACCTGTATAGGACCTAAGTGTATGATGTGATATGGTGATAGAATCTTGGGGAGGCTTAGACAACATTGCTCGAGTAGTGATTTTTATCATCTTGATATTCTCCCAAAGGAGATTCTGTTCAAGGATCACATGTTGAAGCTCAACTTGGGCTTCATCCAGAGAAAAGACTAGAGATGCTACCTCGTTCTCAAGCTCTGACAGATGGGATTTATACGGCCCAATTCTACTGGATGAGGCCATCAAATCCTCTTTTTGTATTAATAAACCAAGATCACTTGTATTAATAAACAATAATCATAACCTTAAGAGCATAGTTTCCAATGGTCATACTGACCAACAGTCATATAATAGTAAAAAAAACAATATATTTTTAATTATACTCACTTAATTAATAAAAGGATATAGTTTTATTGAGTATTAAATAAAATAACACACAAATTTAGGAGAAAAATATTATTCAAAAGTTCGGGTCGTTACAGTAGTTCCCTTTCTCCCTATAGTTATAGCATTGAACCATGGGTGGTTCTCTCCTTTTTTCACCCACAATATCCTTCAATTACATTTCTTTTGAACACTCTTGAGAATGTTGTCCTTATTTCCCCCACTTGAATCATTTACCCATCCTTTTGAGGCAGTTCCCACGATGTAACATCCCACATTTTTGGCGTGTGGGTCATTGTGTTTTCTTCCCACCGTTATCATTAGATCATCTGTCTTGAAACTCTATCTTTCATTTCTTATCACCATAGATGTGGGAACATTCTATAAAATTCATCACCACTTTGAGATCTCACTGAACAAATTATTTATAACTCCTAATGTATTTAATTTCAAGAGCCATTCGAAGGTGTGGTTTTAATCTACTAAAGAATCTATCAATTTTTTCTATCTTTATTGATAACAAAACCTGAAGTCTACCTTACAAGCCTTGTCAAAATTTCTTCATAAGTTGTAAAATATTATCCTTCCTTTTCATTCAGATCTATGAATTCTCTCTCCAACTTCGTGTGAAGAGTAATTAGGAAATACATTTTAAGAAACATTATCTTAATGTCTTCCCATTCCATCTCTTCAAATTTCCTCTCGTGGATTGGTGTTATTAATAAAATCCCACTATTGATTGGCCTATCCATGTAGGTGATAAACAACTAGTTTCAACTTCTCCATCTTAGAACAGTGATGCACATAAAATATCTTCTCCATGGAGTTGACCCACTGTTCCGCAACTAGTGGATTGGAAGATCCACTAAACATCGGTGGTCGTTACCGCATAAAACACTCAACAGCTAGTTGCTCCATCTTAGGTGAAGAAGGACGTTCTGAATTATTTTGGATATTGTTCATAACATGAGAAAGTTGGTTAATCATCACTATGATGTTTTTAATTCCACCTACCAAAACATTGGGGATGTCTTTCGGGCAATCGTTGCATTGGACCTCGCCAGAGTTGTTGCCCTGGTGTCTCCTTGTTCCCACCATTCTCTAAAATAGAAAAGGTTAGAAAAAAATATAATTCAACAACTCATTAATTAATAAATTATTCATTTGCAGAATTTTTTTTCAAATTAATAACTTATGGGATCCCTCTGTGCATATTTGAACTTAGTCTCATACTAGAGGTTTTCTGTAGGGTTTACTAATCGTAATTCCCAAATTAACTAAACCCTGCCTCTGATACCAACTATAACGACCCATCCATTTTATACATTACTATTACATCATTATAAAGATAAACAACATAATATTATTACACCTTGAGGATCCAAAGGTTTACTATCGTGGGAAAACAAGGACCAAACATAAATTTTACAACATCGACCATAAACATTTATTTAATTCCTTCTTCTATAGCTTCTTATTGGATCTTGACCTCTATTTAGTACACATTGTCACAAGAGGATATAAATCAAAAAAGGGGAGAGAAAAATCCCAGTAAGATTATATATATGAACAATATAAAAATGGGTGATCATAACTATAACACAAGAAATGGATCTTGAACATGAGAGGAATCATTAATAAAAGACATGAAATGTGGCAATGCATAAAAAATGAAACATCGTGTCTCAATAGTTAAATACCACACATTATAAGGCCCCGGCCTTAAACCTTACTTAATATTGAATTAAATGAATAATTCACATTGAGGATCTTTTCAGGTTTAGAGTTTTAGAGAATTATAATATAACTATTACATCTCAAAATATTACAAAGTAGACACTTTTACTAAGTTTCCATAGAATAAAAAACTCTTAAAAAGAAACATGTCTAGTTCCATGTTTTATATAGCATGACTTTCCCTTGATCTCATCCTTGACCCTATCCCACATTAAGTCTTGTGAAAAACATTTCCAAAAAAACATGGGGTGAGCATAAAAAGCTCATTAAGGGGTACACAATGAATGAAAATAATTAGTTTATCAAAACAACAAGTAAACCATGTATACTTTATCAAAGTAATACATTTCACCATTATGAAGTAGTAAAAACTCTTCACTAAATAAAAGATCATTACTTACCCTTTTGTAACCAAAATATTTCCATAAAACCCATATAAAGATCACATAACATATAAAGGAAACTTGGGACATAAACATACTTAAATGGAATAACCATACGGTCGACTTCCAAACATATCACTTAATGGAATAGCCATACAACCGACTTCCATACCCAATGCATTGGAGGTTATAACGTAACCACCCGTCCTGGTATTCACGACACCACCCGTCATATGGTTTATCACGTAACCACCCGTCAAATGTCCAAGTACCATTATAAAATCATAAGACATAAAACAAATATAATGTAAAGAAAACTTTTCCACACTTGATCAAAATATATCACTTAAATATATTGACATAACAAATCCATTATAAAAGCGATTTTCAATACCAAAATACATAAAAGAGTATAAGGTGTTTATTTCATTTTAAAAACATTACAGCTCGTTGAGGAAGCCCAAGACCAAATAATACTCACAGAGGCGGAAAAGGTCGTTGTCACTGCGTACGTTAAAAGAAACATTCTTTTTTGTCGTTTAGTGAAACGATTCGTAGAAAAAGATTCCTTTTGTATAAAAGTAAAATTAAAAGGGTTTTATACACCGTATAAAATAAAGTTGTGTATAAAACGAAATATGCCTCAATGAAAGAAGATTGAGACGAAGTCCCTTACCTCGGGTCTGACTTGACTCGATCGTTCTTTAACATCCTGAATAATAAACTTGAGTTAATTTCTAATTTCTTATGACACTTTTTCAAGTTAATTATTACTTTTATATAATTTATTACCATGTTATAAACATTATGTAATCATTTAATTTAATAATGTTTGTTTTGTCGATATTTGGTTCTTAAGTCGAAAGTGGACTTCTTACAATTATATGTTGTTCATGTGGTCAAAGGTTCATTATATCCAGAATGATATTAATGATTTGGATATCATATATATCATATATATCCAGAATATAAATGTATTTATAATATTACATAATCATTTAGAGGTAAGAAATGAAATGCACCGTTCATGGAGACGGTAATCCGTACGTACGCATGAACGCTACTTTCATTTCTATGTCATATTAATGGAATTAAATATAAATGAGAGATATGTATATTTTAATTCCAGAATTATATTAATCATTTAGATGTAACATAAATCATATATATCCATTATATATATGTACTTATAATAGTACATTACATTTTGGGGTAAGAAATGAAATGCACCGTTCATGGAGATGGTAAGTCGTACGTACGCATGAACACTACTTTCATTTCTATCTCATACTTTAAAGGAAATATATAATAATGATATAAAGGTATAATATAATTCCAGTATAACATCATATATAATAACTTTAAATCCATCCTTTATACGTCTCACATATGGCATTAATGGATCAAATCACTTTGAGGGGGCGGTAGTCCACACTTCCTAAAATGAGGATATCACGTATACCCATAATGGAATCCATAAAAGTGTTCCATAAAGGAAAAATATAGAAGATTAAGGAAGAAATAAACATATGATATATCATATATAAATATAATGACATCTTAATGGCCACCTTTGAAGGTGTTGGAAGAATATTGAACAATCATCGTTTCGTGAGGCAAAAATTCGCCATCCACGGAAACAGTATGTTATTTAACCATTAGATGTAGGTGTGTGTAAGTGTAGCTCGAAATATTCTTATAACAACATCCCAGTATATTTAATATACTGGAGTTGTTACAAAAGAAATTAATAAAAAGATTTTAGGGGGTTGGAGAATCAAAATAAAACAAAAGGACACAAGTGAAGACATTACCTTAAAATCGGGTAACTCTCTTAGATTTGAGATCAAAGGCTTCGTTGGGAAGACTTCTGCCCAAAGTGAGGCTTCTAAGAGTTATAGAGGGATTTGAAGAGACAAAATGGGTAGTGGTTTGACGAGCCAAAGGCTTTGGAAGTGTGGGTAAAGTGGTAGAGGTGGGGGCCTTTTATAAGAGGAGAGGAGGGGCACTCTTGGAATGTAAAGAAATGTTACTTTATTTTAAAACGAGTTTTGGATTTAAAAGGTCCCACATTGATATAATTAAAGGATAAGGTGATAAGGGTTCTAAATATACCCAACCAATAGTTTTTTGACAAGTGTAGGTCTTAGATTTTACATTATCATTTCATTTTATTTAAATCGTTAAATAATGAGGTAATCGCTGCATCATCATGGTGCCATAAATAATTTAATTTATTTAATGTCTAAAAATTATAAAAAAATATCATGATGTATGAAATATTTTTAGATTTCTAATGAATATTTATAGTCAAAAATTTGACTTGTATAACCCCATTTAAAAATTGTTTTAGTAAAACAACTCATGTTTCTGACATTTTTACTTTAACATTAAATAAAAAGATATTAATGTTATTTTCCTTCCAAAGTAGCTCCATGGGGTCCCCAAGTTGACCCATGGATTGTATTGGCCGGCCATGACACATCCAATAAGGGTAGGACATGTTTAAAGCTCATCTCATATTATTAAAACATTATTTTTACCTTAAACTACACTAATTACCTCTAATCGCGATTAAAAACTTAAAAGTTACTATTCACCAAAAAATTATTTTAATTGCATTGAACCACATTTTACTTCTTAATGACAACCATGTATGTCGGATTTTTGAAATTCAAAACACAAAGGTGGTAAAATTTCATTTAAACGAAAAATCAGTTTTTATAAGTACCACTTAGTGGTTTCACTATTCATCAAAAAATGAAGTTTTTCAGAAAAATACCAAAACTTAACCCTAAGCTATATTTGATATTCCAAATTCAAAAATGAAGTCAATTTTAGAAAATTAAAAACATATAATTTGAATTAATTAATTTAATAATTAATTCCCGCTGTCAGAGAAATACCGTGTTTTTATGAATCAATAAGTATCAAAAGATTGACACTAGTTTAAGTCCGATTTCAAAGTGAAATTAATTCCAATGACCACTATTGGATTTAATGGTAAAAATATATTCTAATTTCACTTTAAAACCAATTAAAAATATAATCTAATCATGTAAATAAATTATATTAAAAAGTGGTTTTGAATTAAAATACAACATTTTACACTATTCATTAAAAAAATGAACTTTATCGGAAAAATACCAAAAATTTACACAAAGTAAATTTTGATGTCCCGATTCTAAAGAAGATTTTCATTTGGTCTAATAGAATTTATAAGAGTGAACAAAACTATATTTAATGACGGTTCACCATCAAAAGGGGATAAGTGAACCTTTAGTGAAAATTAGGGTATATATGCCTAAAATTGAATTCTTTTCATATTTTAAGACTTCATCATTTATTAGATAAATGGAAAAACAATTAAAGAACATATATAATCATATTTTAGTTATTTATATTCATTTCCCACCAATACAACGGCTACGTGTTAACTACCATTTAAAATAATATTATTTTATTACTAGTGTGCAATGTAGGATTTCAAAGAAACTCTTTGTTGCGTATCAGGTACGCTATCGAACATAGAAACCCCTTTAAAGTAAAATTAATATTCAATTCGTAAATATTAATAAATATGAAAATTATTTATTCTTTATTTACCTGGGATGTTACATCCTTCCCCCATTTTGGGAATTGCGTCCTCGCAATTTTATTCACTTATCAAAATAAGTGGGGGTATGTATCCCTCATATCATTTTCAGATTCCCACATTGCCTCTTCAACCAGATAGTTTTTCCACAAAACCTTTACCTGGTAAATTACCTTATTTCACAACACTTGCTCTCTTCGGTCAAGAATATGGACTGGTTGTTCTTCATAAGAGAGATTATCTTCCAACTGAACTACCTCTGGGCTCAAAACATGAGATGAATCTGGCATATACTTTCTCAACATTGAAACATGAAAAACATTGTGTACCTGAGATAAACTCGGAGGTAAAGCCACTCGGTAAGCAACTGATCCAACTTTCTCCAAAATTTCATACGGTCCAATGAACCTTGGACTCAACTTTCCTTTCTTACCAAATCACATCACACTTTTCCATGGAGAAACCTTGAGAAAAACATGATCACCTACCTCGAAAGAGAGATCCTTCCTTAGATTAACCGCATAACTCTTCTGCCTGCTCTGAGCTGTTCTAACGTGTTTCTGAATCAATTGAACTTTTTCTGCCATATCTTCTATCAATTCTGGTCCCATCAGCTTCATTTCACCCACTTCATCCCAGAAAGATGGAGTTCGACACCGCTTCCCATATAACGCCTCAAATGGTTCCATCTGTATACTGGAATGAAAACTGTTATTATAAGAAAACTCAACCAAAGAAAGATGTTGGTCCCAACTTCCCTGATAATCCATCGAACAAGCATATAGCATATCCTTCAAAGTCTGAGTTGTTCCTTATGAATGCCCATCTGATTGAGGATGAAATGTTTTACTAAAATTTAATTCAGTACCCAATGACTTCTGAAGGCCTTTCCAAAAGTTAGAAGTAAAACTGGGATCATGATCAGGTACAATGGAGATGGGAACTCAATGTAACTTGACTATTTGTTTAAGATACAAACGGGAAAGTTCATCTAGGAAAAAAGTATCTCATATTGCAAGGAAATTAGCAGATTTAGTCAAGCGATCAACAATAACCCAGATTGCATTATTACCTCGAGGTGTCTTCGGAAATCCCACAACGAAGTCCATGGATATATTCTCTCATTTCCACTCTGGCACTGGTAAAGGCTGAATCATCCCTTTCGGTAACTGCCGCTCTACTTTAACCTGCTGACAAGTCAAACACTTCACAGTAAAATCAGAAATATCTCTTTTCATTCCATCCCACCAGTAATACTCCTACAGATCTTTGTACATCTTAGTACTGCCAGGATGAACTGAAAACGGGGAACTATGAGCCTCACATAACAACTCATTCTTCAACTTTGAATCACTAGTCAAACATAGTCTCTTCCCAAACCTCAAAACACAATCATTATCAATGTTGAATTTAGGAGACTTACCCTTCTGAACCAGCTCTACATTTTTCTGCAACTCACTGTCTTGCTTATGTGCTTGGTTGATTCTGTCTGATAGAGAAGATTTCATTGATACCTGAAACAAAACAGAAGAACTTCCTTCACCAAAAAATTCTATGCCAAAGTTCATCAAATCAAAAAAAAGGATCTCATTCCAAATGTAGCATGGTTAATGAAGCATTACTTTTTCGACTCAAAGAATAGGCCACTTTATTTGCTTTTCCCAGATGGTAGTGAATTGTAAAATCATAATCCTTGATTAATTCTAGACATCTCCTCTGTCTCATGTTCAATTCTTTCTGAGTGAATATATACATTAAACTTTTTTGATCAGTATATTTTTCACACTTTACTCCATAAAAATGATGCCTCCAAATTTTTATAGCAAAAACAACAACAGCTAATTCCAAATCATGTGTAGGGTAATTTACCTCATGAGTTTTCAACTGACGTGAAGCATATGAAATTACCTGATTATTCTGAATAAGGAAAAAACCAAGTCCTTTCAATAAAGAATCACTGTAGATAACAAACCCACCATTCCTGGAAGGAAGTTCCAAAACTGGAGCATTCACCAATCATTTTTTCAACTCCTGAAAATAATCATCACATTCTTTTGTCCAGATAAACTTAAAACCCTTCCGAGTTACCTTAGTCATTGGACTAGATAACCGTGAAAAATTTTCAACAAACCTTTGGTAGTAACCTGCCAAACCACGAAAAATACGGATCTCGGTTACATTTTTGGGTCTTGGACATTCTTCAACAACTTTTGTTTTATCCAGATCAACAGTTATGACATTTTTTGAAACAATGTGATCAAGGAAAGAAATTTGTTGTAACCAAAACTCACACTTGCTGAATTTTCCATATAGTTTCTTTTCTTTTTAAGGTTTGCAAGATAACCCTTAAATGTATTTCATGCTATTCTTTACTTTTATAAAACACCAAAATATCATCAATAAAAACAACCAACATTTTTCACCTGAGTCAACTGAGCCATCACTGCAACAAACTATTTAGTTCTGATTATGACCATCTCAGGATACTGATTTGAAAGGTCATTTCCCTCTGTATGCCTTCCCAGAAAATCTTTTCTGTTCCCTCTATGAAAAACCATTATTAACAAACATGTCTCAGATGAAGCAACATGGAGATCTTCAAATACTATATCATTTCAAAAAAATATTTTTGGATAATCATTTAATAGAATTCTAACTCCTAAAGTTATCTAAACCGACCTCTGATACCAACTATAAGGCCTCGGCCTTAAACCTTACTTAATATTGAATTAAATTAATAATTCATATTGAGGATCTTTTCAGGTTTAGAGTTTTAGAAAATTAGAACATAACTATTACATCGCAAAATATTACAAAGTACACACTTCTACTAAGTTTCCATAGAATAAAAAGCTCTTAAAAAGAAACATGTCTAGTTCCATGTTTTATATAGCATGACTTTCCCTTTATCCCATCCTTGACCCTATTCCACATTAAGTCTTGTGAAAAACATTTCAAAAAAACATGGGGTGAGCATAAAAATCTCAGTAAGGGATACACAAATAAGGAAAACTATTAGTTTATCAAAACAACATGTAAACCATGTATACTTTATCAAAGTAATACTTTTCACCTTTATGAAGTAGTAAAAACTCTTCACTGAATAAAAGATCATTACTTACCCTTTTGAAACAAAAATATTACCATAAAACCCATATAACGATCACATAACAAATAAAGGAAACTTGGGACATAAACATACTTAAATGGAATAACCATACGGTCGACTTCCAAACATATCACTTAATGGAATAGCCATACGGCCAACTTCCATACCCAATGCATTGGAGGTTATATCGTAACCACCCGCCCTGGTATTCACGGCACCACCCGTCATATGGTTTATCATGTAACCACCCGTCAAATGTCCAAGTATCATTATAAAATCATAAGTTATAAAACAAATATAATGGAAAGAAAACATTTCCACACTTTGATCACAATATATCACTTAAATATATTGACATAACAAATCCATTATAAAAACCATTTTCAATACCAAAATACATAAAATAGTATATGGTTTTTATTTCATTTTAAAAACAATATGGCTTGTTGAGGAAGCCAAAGACCAAATAATACTCACGGTGGCGGAAAAGGTCGTAGTCACCACGTACGTTAAAAGAAACATTCCTTTTTGTCGTTTAGTGAAACGCTTCATAGAAAAAGATTCATTTTGTATAAAAGTAAAAAATAAAAGGGTTTTATACACCGTATAAAAGAAAGTTGTGTATAAAACGAAATATGCTTCAATGAAAGGAGATTGAGACGAAGTCCCTTACCTTGGGTCCGACTTGACTCGATCGTTCTTTAACGTCCTGAATAATAAACTTGAGTTAATTTATACTTGCTTAAGAACCTTTTTCAAGTTCATTATTACTTTTATATCACTTATTACCATGTTATAAACATTATGTAATCATTTAAGTTAATAATGTTTGTTTTGTCGATATTTGGTTCTTAAGTCGAAAGTGGACTTCTTACAATTATATGTTGTTCGTGTGGTCAAAGGTTCATTATATCCAGAATGATATTAATGATTTGGATATCATATATATCATATATATCCAGAATATACATGTATTTATAATATTACATAATCATTTAGAGGTAAAAAATGAAATGCACCATTCATGGAGACGGTAAGCCGTACGTACGCATGAACGCTACTTTCATTTCTATGTCATATTAATGGAATTAAAACTAAATGAGAGATATGTATATTTTAATTCCCGAATTATATTTATCATTTATATGTAACATAAATCATATATATCCATTATATATATGTACTTATAATAGTACATTACATTTGGGGGTAAGAAATGAAATGCACCGTACATGGAGACGGTAAGCCGTACGTACGCATGAACGCAACTTTCATTTCTATCTCATAATTTAATGGAAATATATAATAATGATAGAAACTTATATTATAATTCCATTATAACATCATATATAATAACTTTAAATCCATCCTTTATACGTCCCACATATGGCATTAACGAATCAAATCACTTTGAGGGGGCGGTAGTCCGCACTTCCTAAAATGAAGATATCGCGTATACCCATAATGGAATCCATAAAGGTGTTACATAAAGGAAAAATACATAAGATTAAGTAAGACATAAAAATATTATATATCATAAATAAATATAGTGACATCTTAATGTCCACCTTTGAAGGTGTTGGAAGAATATTGAACAATCATCGTTTCGTGAGGCAGAAATTCACCATCCACAGAAACAGTATGTTCTTTAACCATTAGATGTAGGTGTGTGTAAGTGTAGCTCGAAGTATTCTTATAAAAACATCCTAGTATATTTAAGATACTGTATTTGTTACAAAAGAAATTAATAAAAAGAGTTTAGGGGGTTGGAGAAGCAAAATAAAACAAAAAGACACAAGTGAAGACATTACCTTAAAATCGGGTAACTCTCTTAGATTTGAGCTCCAAGGCTTCCTTGGGAAGACTTATGCCCAATGTGAGGCTTCTAAGAGTTAGAGATGGATGTGGAGAGACAAAATTGGCTGGTCTTGGCTATAAGGCCCCAGCCTTAAACCTTAATTAATCTTGAGTTATTACAAGATTACACATTGAGGATCTTTTCGGGTTTAGAGTTTTAGAGAATTAGATCATAAAACATGCATTACATTCTACATATAAACAAAGTGCTTACATAAAGATAGTATTATTCTTTCCCATCAATGGAAACATATTTAAAATAAAACATGGATTCTTTCTTGACACTTCCTTGACACTATCATCATATCATGTACCTTTCCCTTGACCTGTGAAAAACATTTCAAAAAAAAACTTGGGATGAGCATAAAAATCTCAGTAAGGGATATAAAAATATGGAAATGAAACATGGGTACATATATACATAATAATGTGATCATACTTTACCCATAAAACATAAGCATTTTAACATACCTCATCAAATCATGAATAAATCATAGAAATCATAAGACATAAAGGTAACTTGAGGCATTCATAACATCCTTATGTTTGGAGTAACCCTCTTGGTTACGTTTGGAATACCCATCACAGTATATTCCCTAAATCTCTTTGGAGAAACCTTAACACTTCACTCCTTCGCGTTACCCAATGCATTGGAGAGCTATATCGGGCTCACCCGCACTTAGTCTATCACGGAACCACCCGTCTTCATAATAATGCCCAAGAACCTCAACATAATCGTATCACATAAAACATGCATAAAGGAAACATAAAATTTCCAAATTTCAATCACAATATATCAATACAACACATTGATATAAAAACATTATGAAAACAATTTTCAATACCAAAATAAAAGAAAAGTAAAACATGGTATTTTTTTTTAAAAAAGGTATGGCTTGTAGAGGAAGCCGAAACTCAAATAATGGTCATGGCGGCGGAGAAGTCGTTGTCGCCGCATACGTACGACAAAAACATTCCCTTTTGCTGTTTAGTAAACGCTTCATATAAAAAAGATTCTTTTTGGATAAACGTAAAATTCAAAGGGGTTTATACACCGTATAAAAGAAGGTTGTGTATAAAACAAAATATGCCTCAATGAAAGGAGATTGAGACGAAGTCCCATACCTCGGGTCCAACTTGACTCGATTGTTCTTTAATGTCCTGAATAATAAACTTGAGTTAATTTCTACTTGCTTAAGAACCTTTTTCAATTTCATTATTCCTTTTATATCACTTATTACCATGTCATGAACACTATGTAATTATTTAAGTTAATAACGGTCATTTTAACGATCATTGGTACTTGAGTCAAAAATAAAAACTTTATAATTACAAGTTGTTCATGTATCCATTATATCCAGAATTGTATTCATGATTTATATATCATATATGTCATATATATCCACTACATGCATGCATTTATATTATTATATAACATTTAGAGGTAAGAAATGAAATGCACCGTTCATGGAGACGGTAAGCCGTACGTACGCATGAACGCTACTTTCATTTCTATTTCGTATTTTATAGAATGGAATCATAATGATATAAAGGTATATTATAATTAAAGTATAATATAATATATTATATCATAGTACCATCCTTTATACGTCCCACATATGGTATTTAACGAATCAAATCACTTTGAGGGGGCGGTAGTACGCACTTACTTAAATGAAGATATCGCGTTTACCCATAATGGAAACCATAAAGGTATGAACAAAAAGAAAAAGAAGAATATTAAGGAAAAAATAAACATATTATATATCATATATAAATATATTGACATCTTAATGGCCACCTTTGAAGGTGTTAAAAGAATGTTGAACAATCATCGTTTCGGGAGGCATAAATTCACCATCCACGAAAACAGTATGTTCGTTAACCATTACATGTAGGTGTGTGTAAGTGTAGCTTGAATAAATATTATAAAAACATACTAGTATATTTAAGATACTGGATTTGTTACAAAAGAAAAGAATAAAAAGTGTTTAGGGGGTTGGAGAAGCAAAATAAAACAAAAGGACTCAAAAGAAGACATTACCTTAAAATCGGGTAACTCCCTTTGGTTTGAGCTCAAAGGCTTCCTTGGGAAGACTTCTGCCCAAAGTGAGGCTTCAAGGAGTAAGAGAGGGAAGAGGAGAGACAAAATGGGCAGGTTTTGGCTGATCCAAATTATTTGGGAGTGTGGGTAAGGAGGTAGAGGTGGGGGCCTTTTATAAGAGGAGAGGAGGGGCACTCTTGGAAAGTAAAGATAAGTTACTTTATATTAAAATGTGTTTCGGATTCAAAAGGTCCCACATTGATATAATTCGATGATAAGGTGATAAGGGTTCGAAATCCACTCATCCAATTGGTTTTGGACATCTGTAGGTTTTAGATTTTACATTAAATTTCCATTTTATTTAAATCGTTAAATAATGAGGTCATCGATGCATCATTATGATGTCATAAATTATTTAATTTATGTAATGTCTAAAAATTATAAAAAAAATACTATGATGTAGGAAATCTTTTGGGATTTCTAATTAATATTTATAATAAAATATCTGACTTTTATAACCCCATATAAATAATGTTTTAGTAACATAACTCATGTTTGTGTCATTTTTACTTTAACATTAAATAAAAAGTTATTTATGTCATTTCCCAACCAAAGTGGCTCCATGGGGTCCCCAAGTTGACTCATGGCTTTTCTTGGTCGGCCATGACATATCCAATGTGGTTAGGACATGTTTCAAGCTCATCTCATACTATTAAAACATTATTTTTACCTTAAACTAAACTAATTACCACTAATTGCGATTAAGAACTTAATAAGTTACTATTCACCAAAAAATTATTTTAATCCCATTTAACCACATTTTACTTCTTAATGACAACCATGTATGTCGGATTTTTGAAATTCAAAACACAATGATGGAAAAATTTCATTTAAACGGAAAAAATCAGTTTTTATAAGTACCACTTAGTGGTTTCACTATTCATCAAAAAATGAAGTTTTTCAGAAAATTACCAAAAATTCAACCTAAGCTATATTTGATATTCCGAGTTCAAAAATGAAGTCTATTTTACAAAATACAAAACATATAAGTCACATTAATTAATTTAATAATTAATTCCCATTGTCATGACAAATAGCGTGTTTTTATGAAATAATAAGTATCAAAAGATTGACACCAGTTTAAGTCCAATTTCAAAGTGAAATTGATTAAATGACCACCATTGGATTAAATGGTAAAAATATATTCTAATTCCACTTCAAAACCAATTCAAAAGATAATCTAATCATATAAATAAATTAGATTAAAAAATAGTTTTGATGTAAAATGCAGTATTTTTCACTATTCATTAAAAAATGAACATTGTCTGAAAAATACCAAAAATTCACACAAAGTAAATTTTGATGTCCCAATCATAAAGAATAAGTTTATTTTGACAAACACAGCTTATAAAATTGTCAAAATATATCTTTAAAAATGGTTTTCCATCAAAAGGTAGTAAAACAATCTTTTAAAAATATTAGTGTATTCCATGCTTAAGATTGGATTTATTTTCATTTTAAGCCTCTAAAACACTATCTAATTCATTAGTAGACATATATAAAAATATCTATTATTCATTACTTACTTGGGATGTTACATCCTTCCCCCCTTTAGAAAATTGCGTCCCCGCAATTTATTTACTTATCGGATAAATGGGGGTACTTATCCCTCATCGCATTTTTAGATTCCCATGTTGCCTCTTCCATCATGTGGTTTTTCCACAAAACCTTTACCTGCTTAATCACCTTATTCCGTAACACTTTCTCCCTGTGGTCAAGAATCTGGACCGGTTGTTCCTCATAAGATATGTTCTCTTCCAGCTGAACTACCTCTGGACTCAAAACATGAGATGGATCTGGCATATACTTTCTCAACATCGAAACGTGAAAAACATTGTGTACCTGAGATAAACTCCGAGGTAAAGACACTCGGTATGCAACTGATCCAACTCTCTCCAGAATTTCATATGGTCCAATAAACCTTGGACTCAGCTTTCCTTTCTTACCAAATCTCATCACACTTTTCCAAGGAGAAACCTTGAGAAAAACATGATCACCTACCTCGAAAGATAGATCCTTCCTCCGGTTATCTGCATAACTCTTCTACCTGCTCTGAGCTGTTCTCATGTGCTTCTGAATCAACTGAACTTTTTCTGCCATCTCTTCTACCAATTCTGGTCCCATCAACTTCCTTTCACCCACTTCATCCCAGAAAGCTGGAGTTCGACATCGCTTCCCATATAATTCCTGAAATGGTTCCATCTGTATACTGGAATGAAAAATGTTATTATATGAAAATTCATCCAAAGAAAGATGTTGGTCCCAACTTCCCTGATAATCCATAGAGCAAGAACGTAGAATATCCTCTAATGTCTGAATTGTTCGTTCTGACTGCCCATCGGATTGAGGATGAAAAGCTGTACTAAAATTTAATTCAGTACCCAACGACTTTTGAAGGCCTTTCCAAAAGTTAGAAGTGAACCTGGGATCACGATCAGATACAATGGAGAGGGGAAATCCATGTAACCTGACTAACTCTTTAAGATACAAACGGGAAAGTTGATCTAGGGAAAAAGTATCTCGTATAGCAAGGAAATGAGCAGATTTAGTCAAGAGATCAACAATAACCCAGATTGCATTATTACCTCGGGATGTCTTCGGTAATCCCACAACAAAGTCCATGGATATATTCTCCCATTTCCACTCTGGCACTGGTAAAGGCTGAAGCATACCTTTCGGTAACTGCCACTCTGCTTTAACCTGTTGAAATTTCAAACACTTCACAGTAAAATCAGCAATATATCTTTTCATTCCATCCCACCAGTAATACTCCCACAGATCTCTGTACATCTTAGTACTGCCAGGACGAACTGAAAACGGAGAACTATGAGCTTCACATAACAACTCTCTCTTCAACTGTGAATCACAAGGCACACACAATCTCTTCCCAAATCACAAAACGCAATCATTATCAATGTTGAATTCAGACAACTTACCTTTCTGAACCAGCTCTACCTTTTTCTGCAACTCACTATCTTGCTTCAGTGCTTGGTTGATTCTATCTAATAGAGATGATCTCACTAATACCTGAAACAAAACAGAAGAACTTCCTGCACCCACAACTTCTATGCCAAATTTCATCAAATCCTTAACCAAAGGATCACGTTCCAAACACAACATTGCTAATGAAGCATTACTTTTTCTACTCAAAGCATCAGCCACTTTATTTTCTTTTCCCGGATGGTAATGAATTGTACAATCATAATCCTTGATTAATTTTAGCCATCTCCTTTGTCTCATGTTCAATTCTTTCTGAGTGAATATATACTTTAAACTTTTGTGATCGGTATATATTTCACACTTTACTCCATACAAATGATGCCTCCAAATTTTTAAAGCAAAAACAACAGCAGCTAATTCCAAATCATGTGTAGGGTAATTTACCTCATGAGTTTTCAACTGTCGTGAAGAATAAGAAATTACCTGATCATTCTGCATTAGGACGCAACCAAGTCCTTTCAATGAAGCATCACTGTATATAACAAACTCACCATTCCTGGAAGGTAGTGCCAAAACTGGAGCATTCACCAATCTTCTTTTCAATTCCTGAAAACAATCATCACATTCTTTTGTCCAGATAATCTTAACACCCTTCCGAGTTAGCTTAGTCATTGGACTAGATAACTGTGAAAAATTTCTAACAAACCTTCGGTAATAGCCTTCCAAACCATGGAAGCTATGAATCTCAGTTACATTTTTGGGTCTTGGCCAGTCTTCCACAACTTTTGTTTTTGCAGGATCAACAATTATCCCATCTTTAGAAACAATGTGACCAAGGAAAGAAATTTGTTGCAACCAAAACTCACACTTTCTGAATTTCCCATACAATTTCTTTTCTTTTAAGGTTTGCAAGATAACCCTTAAATGTCTTTCATTCTCTTCTTTACTTTTATAAAACACCAAAATATCATCAATAAAAACCACCACAAACTTATCCAAGAACTTATGGAAAATTCTATTCATTATGTCCATGAATACAGTAGGTGCATTGGTTAGCCCAAAAGGCATTACTACAAATTCATAGTGGCCATATCTTGTACGGAACGCGGTCTTCGGAACATCTTCTTCCTTTACCTTCAGCTGATGGTACCCCGATCTGAAGTCAATCTTTGAAAAAATACTGAGCTCCCTGGAACTGATCAAACAAATCATCGATATGAGGCAAAGGATATTTGTTCTTATTAGTGATATTATTCAAGGCTCTATAATCAATGCAAAGTCTCATTGAACCATCTTTCTTTTTAACAAACAAGATAGGAGTACCCCATGGTGATGTGCTAGGTCGAATGAAACCTTTCTCTAATAAATCTTGCAATTTTGTCTTCAACTCTAAAAGTTCAATTTGAGCCATTCGATAAGGGGGTTTTGAAATTGTCTTAGCATCAGGAACTAATTCAACAGTAAATTAAACTTCCCGATCTGGTATTATTCCAGGCAACTCATCAGGAAAAACATTAGGATACTCATTTACCACTGGCACATCATTAATCTTAACAGTTCCTTTATTTTCAAGGATGTGTGCAAGGTAACATTCATTTCCATCTTTTACAAGTTTCTCGGCCTCTTGATAAGTTATCAATAGTAAGGGTTAATTCTTGTACACAATGTGAAAGTCTTTTTGAAAAGAAACTTCTTTAGCTATACAGTCAATCTTAGCATGGTAAATAGAGAGCCAATCCATACCCAGGATAACATCAAACTCTACTAGAGGTAGAACAATAAGGTTTGAAAGTAGGTTCTTTCGACAGATAGGGATAGGATGATTCTTATAAATTATTTTTGCCTCAACATTCCCCCAGGTGTTTTTACCAAAAGTTCAGGAGTCATTTCTTGAGATGGTATTCCCATTTTACTAGAAAAAGTTTCAGAGATGAAAGAATGTGTAGACCCCGAATCAAACAACACACTGGCATAATCTGAAAAAACAAACAAAGAACCTGATACAACTTCATTTTATGGCCTGACATCTGCTGAAGTAGTTGCAAAGGATTTCACCACCCCTTTCTACTTGTAGTCTAACTGCTTCCCATCACTCAAGCTCTTTGTCGGACACTTGTTTTCATAGTGACCCATCTCATTGCACTTATAACATTTCACTAACTGTAAATCAAATTTGGTCTTACCTTCACCTTGATCCTTTTCAGTGCAATCACGAGCCTTATGTCCCATCTTATCACATCGGTAGCACTTTCCAGAATTCAGAAGACATTCCCCAGCATGCCTTTTTCCACATTTATCACAAACTGGAAACTTAGTTTTCTTACCATCAGACTTTTTTGAAGAATTCTTACCTTTCTCCTGCCACCCCGGTCTCTTCTTCTGTTGGTTGTTATAGAACACTTGATCATCGGACAACTCCATTTCCACCTTCTCAGCACATCGAACAAGCTTTTCATAACTTTTAAACTCCCGAGAAGCTAATGCCCTTCGATATTTTGGCTTTAATCCTGAGTAAAAATGATTGATTTTACTATCAAGGTCTCAGATAAAATTTGGAGCATACCTTGCCAATCGAGTGAACCTTTCTTCATAGGTAGCCACTGAGTCTTCCTCTTGACTCAATTCCAAGAATTGCTTTTCTATCCTAAGTCGAACAGCCTTCGGAAAATACTTTTCAAGAAACATACCTTTGAATTCATCCCAGTCAAGAGCATCAATCTCATCGGCATCCCTGATATTTTTAACCATAGACCACCACTGATCTACCTCACCCTCCAAACGGTAAATAGCAAGACTAAACTTTTGGTTGTATGAACACCCCATGACATCAAAAATCTTCTCAAGTGCTTTAATCCACCCTTCAGCTAGCACAGGGTCAGATGATCCTCTGAATGATGGGGGATGTTGCCTCATGAAATGTTCCACCAATGACATGTTCCTCTGCGGTTGATCTGGCTGATCTCGTGTATGGATACCACCGCCATTTATCGATTGAGTCAACTGCGCCATTACTGAAACAAACTGTTCAGTTCCAATTCCGACCATCTCAGGATGCTGATTCGGAAGGTTATTTCCTTCTGTATGCCTTCATAGCCTTGCTTCCCTGTTTCCTCTGTGGAAAACCATTCTGAGCAAACATGTCTTAGATGAAGCAACATGGTAATCTTCAAATGCTATATCATTTAAAAAAAATATTTTTGGATAATCATTTAATAGAATTCTAACTCCTAAAGTTATCTAAACTGACCTCTGATACCAACTATAAGGCCCCAGCCTTAAACCTTACTTAATCTTGAGTTATTACAAGATTACACATTGAGGATCTTTTCGGGTTTAGAGTTTTGTAGAATTAGATCATAAAACTTGTATTACATTCCACATATAAACAAAGTGGTTACATAAAGATAGTATTATTCTTTCCCATCAATGGAAACATATTTAAAATAAAACATGGATTCTTTCTTGACACTTCCTTGACACTATCATCATATCATGTACCTTTCCCTTGAACTGTGAAAAACATTTCAAAAAAAAACTTGGGATGAGCATAAAAAGCTCAGTAAGGGATATAAAAATATGGAATGGAAACATGGGTACATATATACATAAGAATGAGATCATACTTTACCCATAAAACATAAGAATTTTAACATACCTCATCAAATCATAAATAAATCATAGAAATCATAAGACATAAAGGTAACTTGAGGCATTCATAACATCCTTACATAGGGAGTAACCCTCTTGGTTACGTTTGGAATACCCATCACAGTATATTCCCTAAATCTCTTCGGAGAAACCTTAACGTTTCACTCCTTCGCGTTACCCAATGCATTGGAGAGCTATATCGGGCTCACCCGCCCTTAGTATATCACGGAACCACCCGTCTTCATAATAACTCCAAAGAACCTCAACATAATCGTACCACATAAAACATGCATAAAGGAAACATAACATTTCCAACTTTCAATCACAATATATAAATACAACACATTGATATAAAAACATTATGAAAACAATTTTCAATACCAAAATAAAAGAAAAGTAAAACATGGTATTTATTTTACTTTTAAAAAAAGGTATGGCTTGTAGAGGAAGCCGAAACTCAAATAATGGTCACGGCGGCAGAGAATTCGTTGTCGCTGCATACGTACGAAAAAAACATTACCTTTTGTCTTTTAGTAAACGCTTCGTATAAAAAATATTCCTTTTGGATAAACGTAAAATTCAAAGGGGTTTATACACCGTATAGAAGAAGGTTGTGTATAAAACAAAATATGCCTCAATGAAAGGAGATTAAGACGAAGTCCCATACCTCGGGTCCGACTTGACTCGATCGTTCTTTAATGTCCTGAATAATAAACTTGAGTTAATTTATACTTGCTTAAGAACCCTTTTCAAGTTCATTATTCCTTTTATATCACTTATTACCATGTCATGAACACTATGTAATTATTTAAGTTAATAACAGTCAATTTAACGATCATTGGTACTTGAGTCAAAAAAAACCCTTTATAATTACAAGTTGTTCATGTATCCATTATATCCAGAATGGTATTCATGATGTAGATATCATATATGTAATATATATCCAGTACATGCATGAATTTATAATATTATATAACATATAGAGGTAAGAAATGAAATGCACCATTCATGGAGACGGTAAGCCGTACATACGCATGAACACTACTTTCATTTCTATTTCGTATTTTATAGAATGGAATCATAATTATATAAAGGTATATTATAATTCCAGTATAATATCATATATAATATCATAGTTCCATCCTTTATACGTCCCACATATGGTATTTAACGAATCAAATCACTTTGAGGGGGCGGTAGTCCACACTTCCTTAAATGAAGATATCACATTTACCCATAATGGAAACCATAAAGGTATGAACAAAAAGAAAAAACATAAGCTTAAGGAAAACATAAACATATTATATATCATATATAAATATAGTGACATCTTAATGGCCAACTTTGAAGGTGTTAAAATAATGTTGAACAATCATCGTTTCGGGAGGCATAAATTCACCATCCACGGAAACAGTATGTTCGTTAACCATTATATGTAGGAGTGTGTAAGTGTAGCTCGAATCCATATTATAACAACATACTAGTATATTGAGGATACTGGATTTGTTACAAAAGAAAAGAATAAAAAGAGTTTAGGGGGTTGGAGAATCAAAATAAAACAAAAGGACTCAAAAGAAGACATTACCTTAAAATCGGGTAACTCCCTTTGGTTTTAGCTCAAAGGCTTCCTTGGGAAGACTTCTGCCGAAAGTGAGGCTTCAAGGAGTAAGAGAGGGATGTGGAGAGACAAAATGGGCAGGGGTTTGCCGAGCCAAAGGCTTTGGGAGTGTGGGTAAGGAGGTAGAGGTGGGGGCCTTTTATAAGAGGAGAGGAGGGGCACTCTTGGAAAGTAAAGATAAGTTTCTTTATTTTAAAATGAGTGTCAGATTAAAAAGGTCCCACATTGATTGAATTCGATGATAAGGTGATAAGGGTTCGAAATCCACTCATCCAATTGGTTTTGGACATGTGTAGGTTTTATATTTTACATTAACTTTCCATTTTATTTAAATCATTAAATAATGAGGTCATCGCTGCATCATCATGATGTCATAAATAATTTAATTTATTTAATGTATAAAGATTATAAAAAAAATACTATGATGTAGGAAATCGTTTTGGATATCTAATTAATATTTATAGTCAAAAATCTGACTTGTATAACCCCATATAAAAATTGTTTTAGTAACATAACTCATGTTTGTGTCATTTTTACTTTAACATTAAATAAAAAGTTAATTATGTCATTTCCCAACCAAAGTGGCTCCATGGGGTCCCCAAGTTGACCCATGGCTTGTCTGGGTCGGCCATGACACATCCAATGAGGGTAGGACATGTTTCAAGCTCATCTCATACTATTAAAACATTATTTTTACCTTAAACTACACTAATTACCACTAATCACGATTAAGAACTTAATAAGTTACTATTCACCAAAAAATTATTTTAATCCCATTGAACCCCATTTTACTTCTTAATGACATCCATGTATGTCGGATTTTTGAAATTCAAAACACAATGATGGAAAAATTTCATTTAAACGGAAAAATCAGTTTTTATAAGTACCACTTAGTGGTTTCACTATTCATCAAAAATTGAAGTTTTTCAGAAAATTACCAAAAATTCTCCCTAAGCTATATTTGATATTCTGAATTCAAAAATGAAGTCTATTTTACAAAATTCAAAACATATAAGTCACATTAATTAATTTAATAATTAATTCCCGTTGTCATGACAAATAGCGTGTTTTTATGAAATAATAAGTTTCAAAAGATTGACACCAGTTTAAGTCCAATTTCAAAGTGAAATTGATTCCAATGACCACCATTGGATTAAATGGTAAAAATATATTCTAATTATACTTCAAAACCAATTCAAAATATAATCTAATCATATAAATAAATTAGATTAAAAAGTAGTTTTGATGTAAAATGCAGTATTTTTCACTATTCATTAAAAAATGTACATTGTCTGAAAAATACAAACAATTCACACAAAGTAAATTTTGATGTCCCAATCATAAATAATAATTTTATTTTGACAAACATAGCTTATAAAATTGTCAAAAGATATCTTTAAAAATGGTTTTCCATCAAAAGGCAGTAAAACAATCTTTTAAAAATATTAGTGTACTCCATGCTTAAGATTAGATTTATTTTCATTTTAAGCCTCTAAAACACTATCTAATTCATTAATAGACATATATAAAAACATATATTATTCATTACTTACTTGGGATGTTACATTGGCCGAGCCAAAGGCTTTGGAAGTGTGGGTAAGGTGGTAGAGGTGGGGGGCTTTTATAAGAGGAGAGGAGGGGCACTCTTGGAAAGTAAAGAAATGTTACTTTATTTTAAAATGAGTTTCGGATTTAAAAGGTCCCACATTGATATAATTCTAGTATAAGGTGATAAGGGTTCTAAATATACCCAACCAATAGGTTTTTGACAAGTGTAGGTCATAGAGTTTACATTATCATTTCATTTTATTTAAATCATTAAATAATGAGGTAATCGCTGCATCATCATTGTTCCATAAATAATTTAATTTATTTAATGTCTAAAAATTATAAAAAAAAATATCACCATGTAGGAAATATTTTTAGATTTCTAATGAATATTTATAGTCAAATATTGGACTTGTATAACCCCATTTAACAATTGTTTTAGTAAAACAACTCATGTTTGTGACATTTTTACTTTAACATTAAATAAAAAGATATTAATGTTATTTTCCTTCCAAAGTGGCTCCATAGGGTCCCCAAGTTGACCCATGGATTTTATTGGTCGGACATGAAACATCCAATAAGGGTAGGACATGTGTCAAGCTCATCCCATGTTATTAAAACATTATTTTTACCTTAAACTACACTAATTACCTCTAATCGCGATTAAAAACTTAAAAGTTACTATTCACCAAAAAATTATTTTAATCCCATTGAACCAAATTTTACTTCTTAATGACAACCATTTATGTCAGATTTTTGAAATTCAAAACACAGTGGTGGTAAAATTTTATTTAAACAAAAAATCAGTTTTTATAAGTACCACTTAGTGGTTTCACTATTCATCAAAAATTGATGTTTTTCAGAAAAATACCAAAACTTAACCCTAAGATATATTTGATATTCCAAATTCAAAAATGAACTCCATTTTACAAAATTCAAAACATATAAGTTTCATTAATTAATTTAATAATTAATTACTGTTGTCAGAGCAAATATCGTGTTTTTATGAAACAATAAGTATCAAAAGATTGACACTAGTTTAAGTCCGATATCAAAGTGAAATTAATTTCAATGACCACTATTGGATTTAATGGTAAAAATATATTCTAATTTCACTTTAAAACCAATTAAAAAGATAATATAATCATATAAATAAATTATATTAAAAAGAGTTTTTGAATTAAAATACAACATTTTACACTGTTCATTAAAAATGAACTTTATCGGAAAAATACCAAAAATATACACAAAGTAAATTTTGATTTCCCGATTCTAAAGAAGAGTGTAATTTGGTCCAATTGAATGTATAAGAGTGAACAAAACTATATTTAATGACGGTTCTCCATCAAAAGTCGATAAGTGAACCATTAGTGAAAATTAGGGTATATATGCCTAAAATTGAATTCTTTTCATATATTAAGCCTTTATCTTTTATTGGATAAATGTAAAAACAATTAAAAAACATATATAATAATATTTTAGTTATTTCTATTCATTCCTGCCTATACAACGGCTACGTGTTAACTACCATTTAAAATAATATTATTTTATTACTAGTGTGCAACGTAAGATTTCAAAGAAACTCTTTGTTGCGTATCGGGTATGCTATCGAACATAGTAACCCCTTTAAAGTAAAATTAATATTCAATTCGTAAATATTAATAAATATGAAATTGCTTTATTCTTTATTTACCCGGGATGTTACACACATACTTGTGAACAATTATAGCATCATGTTCATGCATAATTTCCCTTTTACTTATGAGAGTCATAACTTTACCCAATGCATTGGAGTGCTGTATAATTCTGAGCGCACCCATCACATTCAAACATTCATTTTTCCCTATATAATTCCGGGCACACCCATCACATCATAACATTATCATTATCGTGCATGGCACATAGAACATATATAAAAAAGTATCATAACTAACCCATGTAAAAGAATTAGGTTCATATCATAAGAACACATTCATAATCTTTGAGCGCCCAAAAGAAAGTGGAAATAACATACTTGATATAAGAACTATCAACCATGAGTGAGAAGTAAAACATATGTTCTTGAAAGAAGAGTTCTTTTGGAGAACATTTTGTTTGACATAAAATACAACGAAAAAAATTTATATCCCATAAAAGGAAATAAAATGATGAAAAAATTATTTTTAATGATTAACAATAGAAAAAATTGAGGGAAAGAGGGAGAACCCGAAGAAAGAAAGTTGGGTTCGAGAATTTCCCCTTACCTTGTATCTGAATACTTTCTTCACTTTACAGTCTTGTATAACAACATTAGATTCATTAATTATCATTTAAATAACTTTTTTAAAATTAATATGGTTTATTATGGTTTCATTAGGTTAATTTATGGGCCTTTTGATTAGTTATAGGGTTTAAATCCATTGTTCGGGATTGTTCATTTTTGTGGTTTTCTTGAACGGTTCACTTGTATTCATAAATGGAAGTTCGTGTAGAACAAGGGTAAACATACAGAACTAATATTACATTATATTACTTATATTAAATTATTTTAAATGATATTATAATTAATTATGTTATATACCATGTGGATGAATCATTAGTTAAAATTTAATGATGATCATTTGGGTTAATTCGGGCGGGTTTTTGGATCACAATGAAAAAGTTTTGTTTTATCATTTAGTAATATGTACATAAGTTAGTTACAAAGTAAGAAATATGATATAATACATATAATTTAATATTTTTCAACCAAAAAAATGGTTTCATGATCATATTTGAAGGTGGTAAAGGGAAAAAAGAAAACATGTCATTCTGGAAGTTGATAAATTAACACCTCACGAACAATGTTTTCTTTTCTAAAAATAAAAAAAAAGAGGAGAATGGGTTGGATGATATAATATCCCATTAGTATCATAAAATTATAGTATATTTGATATAGTAGAGTTAACATCACATGTGGATGAGGATAGGTGGGGATATATTAATAAAAGAACATGAAATTGAAAGGAAGTTAAAGAAAGAGAGAGAGAGGGAAATTACATCTTGAATCTTCCTCTTGAGATCCTCCATATGGAACCTAGGATTGGTCTTTTGATGAGAACATGAGCTCTTGGAAGTGGGAGAGGGGACATAGAAGTTTCTTGGGAAGAGTTTAGACAAGTCTTTATGCTTGAGAGGTGTGAGAAATGAGGGTGTGAAGGGTGGTATTTATAGTGGAGGGGAGAGAGGTTTTCTTAATATTTTATTCATTAGTTTATTAATTACCACAAAGATAAGAAATAGTGATGATTACATGACCAAGAATAGTAAAGAGGGAATGTGAGTTTGATATTTGGGTGCTTACATCACTTGTGATTATAGGAATAGTGGGTTTAAATTATAATGTATTGATACGGTAAATTAAGGTATTTTACTATTCACAAAAAATTCAAGTATTTGAGAGAAATACCAAAAATTCACTCTAACCATTTTTTGATGTGTATAATACAAAAAATGAAGTCCATTTTTCAGAAATAATTTTCTAAATATGATTAATTTAATTTTTAATTAAAATCATAATTTACTTGAAAAATACAGTTTTTAAAACATTTGTTTACTTAGTCCAAAACATAGGTACATCATTCTTTCACTGAAATCCTACATATATAATATCATAGTTGAAGTTACTATTCATAAGAGTATATTACTATTCATAAGGGTAACATTACTATTAATAAGGGTATGTTACTATTCACTAAAAATCAAGTATATTCTATTAGACTCCAAAAATCTTACTGATCATAACCGCATATATCATATTTTCAAAATTCAACATGTAGAAGTGGAAAAATCATGTTTAATGATCACATAGTATTTAGAATCATGATATGTCATTGTGATTTCTAATGTGATTATTCTATAAGGAATAATTATAAGATGGGAATACCATTGACAAAACATTGGGTCATTACACAAAGGCTATTGAGTCTTGGCTAGAGGCCATGATATCTATCTTTGAGCATTTGAAAACACCTCTATAGGGGATAGTCAAGAATTCTACATACATACTTCAGGATTTGGACAAGCGTTAGTGGAATGTGGTTTCCTAGGCGAGTTGTCATCAAGGCGTGTTATGGGATGACTTCCAGACTACCTTCTATGATCAGTTCTTTCCTCAGGCATTGAGTGCTGACAGAGCTAGAGAGTTTAAGCATATCATGAAGGGTTCAATGTCAGTTATGGATGATTTAGAACGTTTCACTGATTTACAGTGCTTTTCACCTCTTCTACCCGATGATGAGCTATCGTGTGCTAGACGTTTTGATGATGGGATCCAGAATGCCATCTGAACTCAGGTGAATGTATTTTTCCTTCCGACTTTTTATGCAGTAGTAGATCAGGACCTTATCACTGAGCATAACCTAAGGGATGGACCGAGTACAAGGTTTAAGGTACTAGTGCCATGTTAGGCCAATATTAATTTTTGTGGTAGGATACTTTCTCTTTAGGTTTTTTGTCTGGGTAGTGGCAGCCAGAGTATCTAGTTTGATAGTTCTGTGGTGTGCCATCAGTGTGGAATATCAGGGAATAAGAAGCCCCAATGTGGTAGAGGTCCCATGGAGTGCTAATCCTGTGTCCATATGGGTCATCTTCAGTGCTTTTACAGGATCTTTAAACCATATTTGAGTGGAAGAGGATATGTTCTAGCTCCACCTTTAAGAGTGATTTCTTTGGAACAACGTCAGTTGGGGAGTTGGAATAGAACCAACAGGTCTGGCCGAGGAGGAGGTCGTGGTTGTGGTAGTCTAATCCCTAATCACCACCAGCACCAGAATAGAATTCATGATCGTGGTAGTCTATTTGTTTCATAAGGTCATGAATCAGGCCAGTTTCATGCCTTACAGCCGATTCTTGAGGATCAGACTGTGGGGCCATCTATAGTATGAGGTACTATTCTAGTAGCCTTTACTATTGTCAATGGTTTGTTTGATATAGGTGCTTCAAAAACATTTATTTTTTATCAATATTTGAAACTCTTGGACTAGAGATACAGTATCACTATGGTGTAATGACCCTCAATACATTGCTGGGAAAACAGAGAGATGGAATACGCTAGTGCAAGGACATTCCCCTTGGGGTTGGCAGTTACTCTTTCTTGTGGAATCTCTTTGTTCTCAAGATGATGGGATATTGCGTCATTCTCAGGATGGAATGGTTAGTCCTCTATCATGAATTTGTAGACTGATATTACAATAGGGTTTCTTTTACATAACCAAATGGCAGCAGTTATCTTTCCAAATGTGAGTGGGATGTTTTGTTTTGGAATGCTAGACCAAAGCATCATGGTCTAGGTGAAGTGACCACCCATATTGAAAATATTTTCTTAGAGGATCAGGGTTTGCTTCAAACTAATTTCCCTCAAGTAGTTGATCCTTTCAGGGAAGTCTTTCTCGATGAATTTTCAATATTACCTCCTAAGAGAGAGGTAGAGTTTACAATTGAGCTTATTCTAGGAGCACCTCTAGTGTCCATTCCTCCTGTACATAATGACACCTACTGAGCATTAGGAGCTCAAGTGATAGACAGGGGAGTCAGAGGCCAAATTTTTATATGAACTTGTACTTATTCTTGGGTTTCACCAGTGATTTTTTCTAAGAAGTTGAATGGAACCTTACATCTATGCGTAAATTATAGATGGTTGAACGAGCTTACGATCAATAATTGTATTCCACTTCCTTGAATAGATGATCTATTTGACCAGCTTCGAGGAGAAAAGGTGTTGTATAAGATCGAACTGAGACTGGGATATCATCAGGTGTGAGTCAAACCATTAGACATACCTCGTACATATTTCCATAGCAGGTATGATCTGTATGAGTATCTAGTTACGCCGTTTGGTCTTATGAACACTCCTTCCATTTTAATGGCTTTGATGAATAAGGTTTTCCACCACCATTTGGACTCTTTATTTTGTCTTTGTGGGATACATCTTGGTTTATTCTCACACTCGTAATAACCATGCCAAAAATCTTGAGATCACTCTGAATATACAGAGAGAGAATCATCTATATGCCAAGAATGCTAAGTGTGACTTCGGGGTTGAAAAATTACACTTCATGGGTCATATTATTTCACAATTAAGAGACATAGTTGACCCTAAAAGGTTAGTGTTGTAGTTTATTGGCAGAATCCAAATAATGTGTTTGATATCAAGAGTTTCATAGGGCTCTTTAGATATTACATACATTTCATATAGGACTTCTCACATCTTTCTTCACCTCTTAGTATACTTAAAATGAAGGGTGTTATGTTCCAGTGGTCAAAATCATGTGAAAAAACCTTTCAGGAGATGAAAGAGAGGCTTGTATCAACACCAATTTTAATTTTTCTAGAACCAGGTAAATGTTATATCATCTTTTGTGATGCATCAGGCACTGGTCTTGGAGCAGTGTTGATGTAGGAAGAAGAAGTCGTTGCATACGAATATTAGCAGTTGAGGTCTCATGAGATAATTTACCTGAAACAAAACCTATTGTTTGCAACAATTGTCCATGACTTAGGTTTCTATAGACATTATTTGTTTGGTGAGCACTTTTTGGTGTATACAGACCACAAGAGCTTCAAATATATCTTTCTGCAGTTTGACATGAACCTCAGACAATGGAGCAAGGTCCAATATATGCAATGCTTTGATTTTTAGCTTTCCTATATGCTTTGAAGGGGAAATGTGGACACTGATTCATTGAGTCAGAAAACTCAAACACATGACATACAGGAATCCAGTGATGAATGGAAGGTAATGAAACTATTTTTTGAACATTATTTGAAGTTTCATGATGGTCACGATCAGTCTTACCTATCATCCTTAATAGTTACCTCTCTTCTCCTTGATAAGGTGAAGTGTATGATGTTTTCAAATCCTGAAGGTTTTTTTATCCATGAGAGTGTATCAGGTGATAACCCACCTATGAATTGGTCTATGTACATACACACCATCCTACATCTATGTGGACATGTCCAGGTTCCTGCAGATATGAGAGAGGTGTTGACGAAAGAGTCCCACACTTTTCAGTGAGAAATTTATCTAGGAATATCTAATATGTATCGAGATATGAAGTAACAGTATCGGTGGCATGTAACGAAACATCATATTGTAGGTTTTATCACTAGGTGTTACACCTATAAGTAGGTGAAGGTGGAGCACCATTGACCTGTAGGATTTTTATAGCCGCTTCCAATCCCAAAATGGAAGTGGGAAGATGTGGCTATGGATTTCGTAGTCAGATTACCTAGGTCGGCAAGGGGTAGCGATGCTATCTGGGTTTTCATTGAATGACTAAAGAAATAATCCCACTTCATTATTATATGGGATACTTTCTTAGTTGATGAATTGAGAAGAGTATATATCTGTGAGATCGTATGACTACACAGAGTTCCATGTACTATCATTTCAGATAGGGATTCTTGTTTCACTTCAAAATTCTGGCAAAGTTTACAGAAACCTATGGGAACTCAAGTTATTCTTATCACATCTTTTCACCCTCACATTGATGGAAAATTAGAACAGATGATACATGTTCTAGAGGATATGCTCCAAGCATGTGTCATTTATTTCAGCGGTTCTTGGGAGAATCATATCCCTCTCATCAAGTGCTCTTATAATAACAGCTTTTAAGAGACAATTTAGAAGGCTCCTTTTGAAGCATTATATGGTAGGTCATGCCATTAAACCTTGTGCTGGATAAGGGTATGTAAGGAAGCCCTACTAGGTCCTCATATCGTTTAGGAGACTTCATAACAGGTTCAACTGATCAGAAAGTGTACAACTACTGCTCAGTCTAAACATAAATATTATGTCGATCGCCATTGAAGGCATCTTGATTTTTAGGTTTGGGATCATGTTTTTCTTTAGGTATTGCCCAGGATAGGGCATAGAGGGTTAAGGAAGCAAGGAAACATGTCACCTCGTTACATTGGTCCGTTTAAAGAGTGGTAGGCTAGTAACCTATCAGTTGTTACAACCTTAGAGGTAACATGCCATGCATGACATCTTTCATGTATTATAGCTTTGCTAATATCATACTAACCCATATCATACCTTTGATCTCGTGGAAGTTCTATTGGATTTCGATTCTACCTTTGAGGAGTATCTAGTATGCATCGCTGACCGAAGTACGAAGGCTCTCTGTGGAAATTCTATCCCTCTCGTACGGGTGCTATGGAAGCATGGCTGGGTACAGGACGAGACATGGGTGGGGGGAGTCGATGTACATGCTCAGTGGCCAGAGTTGTTCTTAGATAGTGTTTCTTTACCCTTTCAAGGATAGATCTGGGGCATGTTCTTTTAAGGGGGAAGATTTTAAGAACTTGGTTTTTCACTCAGGAATGGATCCTTTAATTTTCAGTCTAAATATTTACTTTGGACCTAAAATGGATTATTAATGAGTTAGTACAGGGTCTGAGGGTGTCTGGGGCTTGTTAGAAGCCAGGAACCCATATTTTTTGAGAAAATAGACTGTGCACACAGTTTAGAGTAAACCGTTTGGAATTACGCAATGTTTAAAAAATCGCGTAGATGGAGTTTTTCTGACAGAGCCCCATGCATGGTTGGCGCATGGCTGTGCTGAAAAACCATGTGATCGCCTGTTTTTTCCTGGTACCTATGCATGGGTTGTGTACATTTTGATTAAACCATGCAGTCAAACCATTCGGGCAAATCCGTCCTGCATGGTTTTCACATGGTTTGACAAACCGTGTGGACAAACCGTGTGGAGGCTAATTTTCTAGGAATATTTTCTGGTTTTCCCTTAATGATCTATTAAGTCACCCCTTTCCCCCTAATCCGATTTTATGCAGGATTGAACTATTTCTCTCTTAATTAATGGATTTTTAAAGATCTAAACTTGGAATCAAGAGATCTTAATCATCTTACATCTAATCAATCTTTGGTTTGTCACATTGGTTGCACAATAAAAAGTATTAGTTTTCTTTTCATCCGCTCTTATTCTCTCTTTATTTCAACCTAGATATTTCCATGTGAGATTTTTAAACCTTTTCTTAGATCTTCTCTGATCCATGGAAAATCAAGGGCAAATACTGGAGGATAAGGATCGTACAAACCTAATGTGGGAGGTCTATAACTCTTCCCTAAAGTTTATTGATTTTTTAATATTATAATGGTGGCCTCCAATTCCATTAGGGACCGTTTCTTAAATTTAAATTCCATGATTATACATGATAGAATTATATGGATATTATATTTCCAAATATATGATTAGTTGTTAGTGGTTACACCCACAACTGAATCCACCTCATATTGAAGGTTATGCCATAATTGGTTATTTAGTGTTTTTGACGCGTTTGATCCACCGTTTGGGGTTGCCTCTGCTTGACCTTACTAAAGGTGAGACTTGCTATAATAAATGAATTTTTATTGATGATAATTGTATAATGGATTATACCATGTATGCTCACCACTTGAACCGCCTAAGGTAAGTGATTTAAAATTGATTATTAAATGTAAAATGTGGAATGGAAAGTACATTAAGTATATATGTTGTCCTTAAAAAATGAGTTTGAATTATGGTTACATGTTTGTAGTACCCCATTCCATGTTAATGGAAGGTAGTAGAGTGAACCTCTCAGATTGATATTCCTTAATGGTTAATTAAGACTTGGTTAAATGGTTGAAACACTACATGGACTATACACACTAATGGAAGACGAGGCCTCGATCAATAAATAAATGTTTTCAACTCCAGTTGAACTATTCACACTAATTAAAGGAAATACATGAACCCAAAGAGTTACTACATGATTACAATATCAAATAGGAATGGATTGACTTGAGCTTGCCTTAGATTCTGAGAGGAGAATACATTGGGTCTTGGGAACCCCATTCCAATTCATGGATACCGTTTTCTTAGGTTGATACCCACCTAGACTACAGTTCTTTTCTATTCCTTGGATGCCCAGTATACTACTGTAGGGTCCTTTTCATTATTACAGGATACTTGAGATACACTCCTTGGATCCATCATTGACTAGTAGGTTCCATAGAGAAAGCCTATTGGGCCATATCTTTTCATAGCCCCATTTTACATTGGTCGATCAACTTGGACTTGGTAGGAACCTTATAGTGGAATTATTTGGATTACACTCATACCCCTTAGATAGCCAAATATACTACTGTCTTAGCATTTCATGAGATTTACGTTACCTTGGTTATTACCTTAGAACTCCCTCACTATATATCTTTGTTAGGTTGCCTTGTAATGTCTTGGGACCTTCACTACTTATACTATCATGAGGTGATGTTAGTGATGGATATTCCTCACATGACCTATTAACAATAAATGGAAATTTCTCAATTGATGAACAAGTTACATGTTTACACACCAACCGAGGGCTGAAGCAGGTACTTGGGTATTTACTTATATGTTACTAATTTCATTACTTATATATGAATTCCTACACACTGTTATATTCCATTTCATGGGCCCGATGTTATAGAAACCATTGGTGGTGGCTCACTGAGATTTATCTCACACTCTCTTCGGGCGCCGTTTGGTACCTGAAGAAGATTACATATTTGGAGGTGTTAACAAATGGAAGCATAGAACTTAAAACACTTGATTGCTTACTGTTTATGATAGATCTTGATAACATATGACCGAGTTGGATCTTGGGATTCTAAGAGTAGCCTTGTTTTCTTTTAAATTGTGGAACAAGTTATGCTTATTGTCTTGTTTCCAAGCTTTCCAGTTTTCTAGTGACATGACATTATGTCAAAAAATTTCCAGTTGATATAGTTGTTATTATTTTTCTTGTTTTTCAATTGCATCAGTTTGCTTATATTGTTTATTTATATCATTTATATTTACTTTTCTATTTAATATTACTTTGTATTTCTCCTTTTGTGCTTCAATCTTCTAATGAGGGCGTAGTCTTCCCATGGACACACCCTTGGCCCTTAGTGCTAGTCGGCAGCCTCTAGCATTCAGGAAGATTCACTAGAGGTCATGTGGACCACCAGGCTCGAGGCACCCATTAAGTGGCATATGGGTAAGGGTTGTCACAAAAATCACATATAACATATAAAATTTAACTTGGAACATAATAGTATTTAAATGGAATAACTATACGGTCAACTTCCACACATTTCATTCTTATAAATAGAATATCCATACAACCAACTTCCAAACCCAATGAATTTGAGGTTATAATGTAACCACACACACATGAATTATCATGAAACCACCCATATTTGGTATATTATATAACCACACATCTTTATTTTATCATGTAACCACATGTCACATGTCCAAGTACAATTATATAATCACAACACATAAAATCTTGTAATTATCAACATTTCACTAATAAAATTTCATTTTAAATCATAAGAAATAATTTTAAGACATTGAAAAATTAAATCCTTGTTCAAAATCATTTTCAATACCAAAATATATAAAAATGAAAATAATTTATTTCTTTTTTCCTTTAAAAAAAACATTTCGTCTTATAAAGGAAGCCAAATATGATATAACGGTTACAACAGTGGAGAGGTCACTGTCGCAACATACATTACAAATATTCTTTTTATCATTTAGTAAAACACTTCATAGAAAAATTTCCATCATAATGAAATTAAAATTCAATGGGGTTTATTATATGTTTCATAATGAAGGAGATGTATAATTAAAATATGCCTCAATCAAATAAGATTGAGACGAAATCCTTTACCTTGAGTTAGACTTATCACATACAATAATTATGTTCTTGAATAATAAACTTTGGTTAATTTATAAATTCTTGAGAACATTTTTTATGTTTATTATTTTTTATTTATCACTTATTACCATGTTATAAAAATTACATAATTATTTAAGTTCATATCATACATTTTGTCAACATTCGGTACTTGAGTCAAAAATGTACTTTTTGAGATTTTTTTGATATAAATTTTCCATGTGGTCATAAACCCATCTCCATAATATTATTCATGGTTTAAATACCATACATAACCAGTATATATGTATTTATAATAGCCATAATATTTGGAGATATGAAATGAAATGCACTGTTCAAAAAGACGGTAGGCTGTACGTACGCATGAATGCTACTTCCATTAATTTGTCATATTAACTTAATGATAAATAAATGAAAAATAGGTATATTATAATTAAAATATAATATATATGTTATATATGCTATATAAGTTCATTAAATCCATCCTTTATATGTTCCATGTATGGTATGAAAGAGTCATATCACTTTGAGGGGGTTGTAGTCTACACTTCCTCAAATGACATTATCATATTTACACATTATAGAAAGAATAAAGGTATCTTATAATAAAAATTACATAAGAATATATAAAATATATATATAATATATTTCATATAAAAATATATTTCGATTATAATTTCTACCATGAGAGGTAGTTGGAGAAATTGAACAATCATCGTTCTGTGAGGTAGTAGTTCATTGTATATAGAAATAATATGTTATATATCTATTAGATGGAGGTGTGTGTAAGTGTAGGTTGAAACATTAACAAAAAAACAACCTAGTATATTGAGTATAATTGTGTTGTTATAAAATAATAGAATAAAAAGGGGTCAGGGGGTTGGATAAGGAAAAAAATAAATGAATGGAGTTTGAGAGAAGACATTACCTCAAAATCGGGTAACTGATTTTTATTTGAGTGAAAAGGATTTCATGAATAGACTTATTTCCAATGTAATGATTCTATGATAAACATGGTGATGTTGGGAGCTTATTTGAGAATAATTTTGATGATAAAATGGGGCTTCAGAGGTGTGAGTAAGTGGGTAGAGGTGGTGGCCTTTTATAAGAGGGAGGAGGGGCACTTTATGAAAGTCTTGAAATATTATTTTATCATTAATTGATTTTATAATTATAATAGATCCAAAGTGATATATTGATAGACTAAAACATGTATGGGTATAAATCCACTCTTTTTTATCTTTTATACAACTTTAGGTTAAAAATTAAACATTATCTTTTGGTATTAACCCTTGGTTAAATAATTTAACTTTTACCATGTCTCTTTGTATTTTTACATTATATGGTTAATATAGTTACTATAGAATTACAAGATAACATCAAGTGGATAATTAATTACATTTTTAACATTATATAAGTCATTTTTAAAAATATTAAATTTTTATGACTATTATATCGTTTAATAAAATAATATTTGTTTTAAAAAAGTCATTTATATCAATATTTACACTATTTAGTAATTTATTTTTGTTAAAGTCATAACAACATGATTAATTAAAAAATGATATTAAATAAAATATAACATGTCATAGTAATCTATAAAATTTATTTTTGGCATAAAATTTTCAAATTATATTTATTTTATTATTTATAATATCATTTATTCAAATCATTCATTAATAAAGTAATCATTGGATCATCATTGTGTCATAAGTAAATTTATTTATTTAATGTATAAAAATTATAAACAAAATACCATGATATATGAAATATTTTCATATTTATAATGAATGTTTATAGTTAAATATATTAGTTACATAACACTCTATTAAAATTATTTTAGTAAATTGATAAATGTTTATGTTATATTTCTCTTCACTTAAAATTAATTATGATAACATGTCATTATCACACCCAAGTGGCTCCTAAATGCCAAAAGTTCAGCCTAAGGATATTTTTTTAGTCGTCGAGGACTCATCTAATAATATTAGATCATTTTTTAAGGTAGTTTTATATTATTATAATATTATTTTTACACTTATTTACCTAATTTACCCTTTAACCATGGAAAATAAAAATAATTATTGAATTCACTATTCATAATGTCAAAAAATAAAAGGTACATATTTATATGATTTTGAACATATGATTATAAATATGGAATGAAATTTTTAAAATTCAAAACATATAAGTTGAATTAATTAATTTAATATTAATTCCTATTGTCAAAACCAGAAAGTGAGTTTTTAAGAAGTAAAAACTATCAAAAGAATGACAGGTGTTTATTTCCAATTTAAATGTGGAATTACTTCCAATGACCAAAATTGGATTAAATTTTAAAAATATAATATAAATATACTTTATAACCAATTCAAATGATAATATATCAATACAAATAAATTAGACGAAAATGCAGTTTCGAATTAAAAATACAGTATTTTTCAGTATTTGTTAAAATATGAATTTTATTAGAAAAATACCAAAATTTCCACCAAAGTAAATTTTGATGTCCTGATTCCAAATAAAGAATTTTATTTTGTCAAGTTCAATATAAAAAAGTTTCAAAAAAATATATTTATGAATTTTTCTCCTTTAAAAGGCTGTAAAATGACATATTAATGATATTTGAGTATTTTATGCTTAAAATTGGATTCATTTTTATTTTAAGCCTATAAAATTTATTAGATAAACATAGAAACATTTGAAAAACATGTTTAATAATATTTTAGTGAGTTATTTTAATTCCCTCTAATAAAAAACTAGTTGTTAACTACCATTTAAAATAATTATAATAATATAATATTATTATTTAGTATAACTGAGTGTTGTGTGCTACGTAAGATTTCAAAGAAACTCATTGTTGTGTGTCGAGTATGCTATTGGAAAATGTTTCCCATTTATCATAAAATTAATATCATATTCCTAAATATTAAATGATATGAAAATTTATTATTCTATAAATACCTAGGATGTTACATCCTCCCACATTTTGAAATTGTGTCCCCACAATTTTATTTACTTATCAAATAAGTTGGGGTATTTCTCCCTCAAAAAAATTTCAAATTCCCATGTTGTGTCATTAATAAAAAAAATTCCACAAAACCTTTACTTGATGAATCACCTTATTCCACAACACTTTCTCTCTATAGTTAAGAATATGTACTGGATTTTCCTCAAAAGAAAGATTATTTTCAAACTAAACTAAATCTGGACTCAAAACATGAGATGGATCCAGCATATACATTCATAAAATTGAAACATGAAAAACATTGTGTACATGGGATAAACAAGGAGGTAACACCACTCAGTATGAAACTGATCTAACTTTCACTAGAATTTCATAGGGTCCAATAAACTATGGACTCAACTTACCTTTCTTACCAAAATGTATCACACTCTTCCATAGTGAATCATTGAGAAATACATTATCACTTAACTTGAAAGAAAGATCATTCCTCCAATTATATGCATAATATTTCTACTTTCTCTGAGCTATCCTCATCTGCTTCAGGATCAACTAAAATTTATCTGCCATATCTTGTACCAATTCAGGTCCCATCAACTTCTTTTCACCTACTTATCCAAAAAATCAAGAGTATGACACCGCCTCCCATATAATGCCTCAAATGTTGTCACATGTATACTGGAATGAAAATTGTTATTATAAGAAAACTCAAACAAATAAATATATTGATCCCAACTTCCTTGGTAATCCACTGAACATGCACCTAACATATCTTCCAACATCTAAATTGTCCGTTATGACTGCCCATCTGATTTAGGATGAATTTTTTTAATGAAATTTAATTCAATACCCAACGACTTCTAAAGGCCTTTCCAAAAGTTATAAGTGAACCTTGGATCACGATCAGATACAATGAAGATAGGAACCCCATGTAACCAAAATATCCCTTTAGTATAAAATCAAAAAAGTTTATCTAGAGATATATTATATAAAATAGGTAGAAAATGAGTACATTTAATAAATAGATAAAAAATAACCCATATTTCATTATTACCTCAATTTGTCTTTGATAATCCCATAATGAAGACCATGGATATATTTTACCATTTCCACTCTAGAACTGGAAAAGGTTGAAGCCTCCCATTTGGAAATTTTTGTTCTACTTTATCTTATTGAAAATTCAAACATTTCGTGGCAAAGTCAATAATATCTCTCTTCATTCCATCCCACTAATAATAATCTCAAACGTCTCTATATATCTTAGTGCTTCACAAATGAACTAAAAATACAGAACTATGATCTTTATAGAATAACTATTTCTTCAACTTTGAATCATATTCACACATAATCTCTTCCCAAATATCAAAATATTATCTTTATCAATTTTGAATTTAGGAAACTTAGCCTTTTGAAAAAATTCTATATTTTTATAAAAATCACTATCTTCCTTCTACACTGGATTAATTATTTCTCATTGAGATGATTTCACAAACAACTAAAAAAACAATGTAATTTCTTGCACCAACAAATTCCAAGCCAAAATTCATCAAATCATTAACTAATGGATCTCGTTCCACATGTAAAATGGTCAACGTAGAATTTCTTTATCGACTCAAATCATCATCCACTTTATTTTCTTTTCATGGAGGGTAATGAATGATGAAATTATAATCCTTGATTAATTCTATCCATCTCCTCTGTCTCATGTTAAATTCTTTTTTGTGAATATATATACTACAAGATTTTTTGATCAGTATATAATTCACAATTTTCACCATAAAAATGATGCCTCCAAATATTTAATACAAAAAACAATAGTATCTAATTCAAATCATGTGTAGGGTAATTTAACTCATGAGTTTTCATCTAATGCGGAGTATAATAAATTACCTGATCATTATGTATTAGAAAAAAACCATTTCCTTTCAATGATACATCACTATAGAAAACAAACTCACAATTCTAGGAAGGCATGGTGAAACCTAGAGCATTTACAAATCTTCTTTTAAGTTCCTAAAAACAATCATCACATTCTTTTTCCCAGATGAACTGAAATCCCTTACATGCTAACTTAGTTAGTGTGTTGGATAACTGAGAAATGTTTTCAATAAAACTTTAGTAATAACCCACTAATCCAAGAAAACTATGAATCTTTTTGATATTAGTAGGTCTTGGACAATCTTTGACAAATATTCTTAGAAGGATCAACAATTAATCCATCTTTAAAAATAATATGACCAAGGAAATAAATTTTTTGAAACCAAAATTCACCCTTACTAAACATTACATATAATTTATTTTCATTTATGGTTTTGAAAACAATTCTTATGTGGATTTCATGTTCCTTATGATATTTAGAATATAAAAAAACGTCATCTATAAACACAACCACAAAATGATCTATAAACTAATAAAAGACCTCATTCAATAAATTCATAAATATATAAGGTGAATTATATAACTCAAAGGGAATAACTAAAAACAAATAATTCTCATATCTTGTTCAGAATGTTGTCTTTACAATTTCACCCTCCTCCACCTTCAACCGATGGTACCTAGACCTCAAATAAATTTTCAAAAATTAATGAACTCACTTGAGCTATCACAACTTTATTTAATGGTCCCACATCAACAATAGTAGTAACAAATGATTTTTTAATACCCTTCTGCTTTTGATATTGATGGTTTCCACCCTGGATAATCAACTTTGGAGACACATTGGCATAATGTCCTATCTCATTGTTACTAAAACATCTTATAGCTGGTTTTTAATTGACAGATTGATCATCTTTCTTACATTTATGAATAATATGACCACTCTTACCATATCGTAATCACCTCTCAGACTTTGAGATGCATTCTCTTGGTTTATTTTTACAACACTTCTCATAATATGGAAATCTGACTTTCTTACCTCCAGACTTCTTTAATGAATTATTTCCCATTGCCTACCAACTGGATATCTTCTTTTGATTGCTTTTTCAGAACACATGATCATTAGAATACTCAATTTATACCTTCTCAGTATATAGGATAATTTTCTCATAGATTTTGAACTCGTGATAATCTTTCACCCTTCGTTATTTATACTTAAATCATGGGTAAGATCGATTTATCTTACTATCAATATCCGGGATAAAATTTGGGACATACCTTGACAAAAGGGTGAATTTTTTTTCCTATGAAGTCACAAAATCTTCCTCCTTTTGTCTCAATTCCCTGAATTTCTTTTCCATCCTAAGTCAAACAGCCTTAGGAAAATAGTTCTCCTCAAAGATATTATTAAATTCATCCCATTCCATGGTATTGATCTCTCACTTCCTCTGATATTTTTAACCATTGACCACCACATATCTAATTCACATTCAAAATGGTAATCATAAAAACTAACCTTCTGATTGGTTGAACACCCCATTAAATAAAAAAAAATCCAATGCTTTAATCCACCCTCTAGCCTACACAGGGTCAGATGATCCCATGAATGATGGGGCACGTTGCCTCATTAAATGCTTCACTATCAAAATATTCCTCTATGGTTGGTATAGTTAATCTTGTGCATGTAAAACATCACCATTTATTGTCTCAGTCAACTGATCCATCATTGTAACAAACTGTTCAGTTCTAATTCTGGCCATCTCAGAATGCTAATTTGGAAATTTATTTTCCTCTATATGCCTTCCCATAATAGTTACCCTATTTCCTCTGAGGGAAACCATTATAAAAAAACATATTTTAGAATAAGAAACATGGTAATATTCAAATTCTATATAATTTCAATTTTTCTATAAAGTAAAAAATATTTTATGGATATTCTATTAACAAATTTCTAACTCCTAAAGTTATCTAAACAGACCTATGATACCAACTATAAGTCCCTGACCTTAAACATTACTTAATATTGAGATAAGTCAATAATTTAAATTTAATTCACATTAATGATATTTTCTTGTTTAAATATTTAGATAATTAGGCCATAACTATTACATAACATCTCAAATGTTACAGAGTAGATAAGTCTACACGCTATCAATTTTTTTTTCATACAATGAAAACTATTAAAAGATATGTGGTATCATTTCATGTTTAAACATCATAAATTTTCTTTGATCCCATCCATAACTATATTATCATTTAAAATCCTATAAAAAAAATTCAAAACTTGGTATGAGTATAAAAATCTCAGTAAGGAATACACAAAAAAAGAAAAGTTGTTATCCTTGAGAAAACATGTAAACCATGAATACTTTATTATAAAGTAAATCTTCTCACCTTTATGAAGTAGTAAATACACATCACTAAATATAAGCACATTACTTACCATTAATTTAACCAAAATATTACCATAAAAGACATATAAATAATATATAACATGTAAAAGTTTACATGGAACATTATCATACTTAAATAGAATAACCATACGGTCAACTTATACACGTATCGTTCTAAAAAATGCAATATCCAGATGAATAACTTCCATACCCAATGCATTAGAGGTTATAACAGAACCAAAAATCCTTGGATTATCATATAACCACCTATATTTGGTTTATCACATAACCACCCATCTTTGGTTTATTATCTAACCACTCGTTAAATGTCTAAGTACAATTATATAATCACAACACATAAAAGATTACAATTATCAACATTTCACTCATAAAATTTCATTTTCAATCATAAGAAATAATTTCAAGATATTGAAATATTAAATACCTATTCAGAACCATATTCAATATACAAATACACAAAATGGGAATAAGTGATTTATTTTTCATTTATAAAAACAACAAGGATTATGGGGGAAGGCAAATATGAAATAACAGTTACAGTGGAGGAGAGGTCGTTGTCGCCACATATGTTAAAAACATTCCTTTTGTCATTTAGTGAAACAATTTGAAGAAAAAGATTCATTTTTAATAAAATTAATATTCAAAGGGTTTTTTTACACCATATAAATAATGTCGTGTATAATTAAAATATGCCTCAATGAAAGGAGATTGATACGATTTCCCATACATTGAGTCTGACTCATCATGTTCAATTGTTATGTTCCTGATTAATAAACTTAGGTTAAATTATAATAAATTGAGTACCTTTTCAAGTAAATTATTCTATTTATATAACTTATTAACTTTTTTAAATATTACATAAATATTTAAGTTCCCATCGGACGTTTTGTTGATATTTGGTAATTGAGATGAAAATGAACTTGTTGAACTTGTTTTGAGGTAAATTGTCCATGTGGTCAGAATTACATATCCATAATATTATTAATTATTTAAATACCATATATACCCATTATATATTTATTTATAATATCCATAATATTTTGAGATAATATATGAAATTCACCCTTCATGGAGACAGTAGGCCATACGTACGCATGAACGCTACTTTCATTTCTTGGCCATATTAAAGGAATGAAAAATATATGATACATATGTATATTATAATTATAGTATAATATATATTTTATATATGTTATATAATTTTATTAACTAAATCCCCTATATGTACCATGTATGGAATGAACAAGTCATATCACTTTGAGGGGGCAGTAGTCCACACTTCCTCAAATGAAATTATCGTATTGACAAATTATGGAAAGAATAAAGGTATGTTATTAAAAAAATTACATAAGAATAGATAAAATATAAATATAATATATTTAATATATAAATACAGTTCCATCATAATGGCCACCCTGAGATGTGGTAAGAGAAAATTGAACAATCCTCACTTCGTGAGGCTATAGTTCACCGTACACAGAAATAATGTGTTCTATATCCATTAGATGGAGGTGTCTGTAAGTTTAGGTAGAAACCTTAGCATAAAAACATCATAGTTTATTGATAATATTGTTTTTTATAATATAATGGAATAAAAATTGGTTATAGGGTTGGATAATGAAAAAATAAATGAGAGGATCTTGAGAGAAGATGTTACCTCTAAATCGAGTAATTCCTTTTGATTTGAGCCAAAATGATTTCTTGAATTTTATTAATCCCAGGGTATGGCTTCTAGGAGTAATTTAAGGATGTTGTGATCTTATTTTAGAATAATTAGTATGATCCAATGTTATTGAGAGGTGTGATTAAGTGGGTAGATGTGGTGGCATTTTATAAGAGGGATGAGGGACACTTTAGGAATATCTTGAAATATTATTTTAGTATAAATTGATTTTAGAATTATAATAGCTCCAAAGTGATATAGTTTGAGGATAATATGAGTATGTGTCAAAATCCTCTCATTTAGTAGGTTTTATAAACATTTAGGTTAGAAATTTAACCTTATATTTTGGATTTAACACTTAGTTAAATAAATTAACTCTTACCATGCCTTCTTTTATTTTTACACTATATGGTTAATATAGTTACTATAAAATGACCTGAGAACATCATGTGTATCATTAATGATATTTTTAACATTATATAAATAATTTTTCCTAATCATATATTTTTATGAATATTATATCATTAAATAAAATATCATTTGTTTTAAAAAATCATTTATGTCAATTTTGATACTATTTAGTAATTGATTTTTATTAAAGTCATAAAAAATTGATTCTTTAGAAAAAATAAATTAACTAAAATATAAAAATCCATAATAATCCATGAAATTTGTTGATGGAATTTAAAATTTTAAATTTCATTTATTTTAATATTTATAAAATCATTTATTTGAATCTTTAATTAATACGATAAGTATGACATTATCATTGTGTCATAAATAAATTTATTTATTTGGTTTCTAAAAATTATAAATAAAATAATATAATATATAAAACCCATTTATTTTTAAAATGAATATTTTTAGTCAATGTGATCTTTTATATAACCCTATATTAAAATTTTAATAGTAGAAAGAGACATGTTTTTGTTATATTTCTCTTTACTTTAAATTAATTATTACAACATGTCATTATCAAACCCAAGTGGCTCCCAAATGCCAAAAGTTTGGCCTGTGGATTTTTTTGTATCCCATGACTCATAAAATAATATTAGGACACATGTTACAATATTATTATATTATCATAATATTATTTTTACCCTAATTTACCTAATTTACCCTTTAACCATGGTAAATAATTTTTTTTATTGAAGTCACTATTCATAATGCACAAAAATAAAAGGTACCTTTTTACATAATTTAGACCTTATGATTCTAAATATGGAATTGATTTTTTTAAATTCAAAATAGAGAAGTTTCATTAATTTATTTAAAATTAGTTCTCGTTGTCAAAACCAGAAAATAGGTTTTTTAGAAGTAAAAACTATCAAAAGAATGACATGTGTATATGTCCAATTTAAATTTTAAATTACTTATAATGACAAAAATTGGATTAAATAATAAACAAATAATCTAAATATATTTTAAAACCAATTCAGATGATAATCTATCAATACAAATAAATTAGACAAAAAGAGAGTTTTGAATTAAAATGAAATATTTTTTATTGTTCATTAAAATATGAATATTATCATATAAATTCCAAAATTTCAACCAAAGAAAATTTTTATGTCTTGATTCTAAAGAAGAAGTTAATTTTTTTCAAATATAACATACAAAAGTGGAATAAACTATATTTAAAAATGATTCCTTATCAAAAGGTGGTAAAACAACCTTTTCAAAATATTAGAGTATTTTATGCTTAAAATTGGATTCATTTTTATTTTAAGCCTTTGATTTTTATTAGATAAATATAAAAACATTTAACAAACATTTTTACTCATATTTTAGTTATTTATGGTCATTACTACAAGTAAAACAACTATGCGTTAACCACCATTTAAAATAATAATAATAATATTTTATTATTTTTTTAGTATAACTCAGTGTCGTGTGCAACGTAAGATTTTAGAGAAACCCATCGTTGCGTGTTGAGTATTCTATCAGACAATTCATCCCCTTTAACATAAAATTAATATCTAATTCATAAATATTAATATATATGAAAATATATTATTCTATAAAAACTTGGGATGTTATAGAAATATTTTCTTAATATCTTACCACTTTTTCTCTTCAATTTCAACCTTCATATCGGTGTTAGTAACAAAAATCCACCATTCATCATAATCTACATCCAAATGGAAAATATCTAGAGTATCCTTCTCCATCTCTAATAGTGAAGAACAATAAATATCTTCTCCATTGAGTTGACCCACAATTTAGTGGCTAGTGGATCTGAAGATTCACAAAATGTCAATGGTCATAGCCTCATAAAAGTCATGATAGCCGGTTTCTCCCTCTTAGGTAAAGTAGGAAATTCAAAATTATTCAGGTTATTATTCGTATCCAAATATAACATGGTAATCATCACTAATAAATTTTTAACTCCACCTTCCATGGCATTGGGGGTGTAGTACGTGAAATCACTACATTGTCCCTCAGACAGATTCTTTACCTGATTTCTCCTCATTCTAACCATTTTCTAAAATTAGAATGGTTTTTGAAAAACATAACTTAACAAGTTAGGAATAAATAAATTATTACCTTGTTAAATTAACTCTAAAGGCATATCTTGTGGCATCCGTACATTAATATTTTTTCTAAAACAAATATTCATGGGTTATTTCATATACTTAGTCTCATACTAAGGGTTTTCACTAATCTTCTCTGATACTAATTCTCAAATAATATAAAACATTATCTTATGTCGACTATAGTGACAATACTTTTTCTTACATAACAATCACATCATATAAAATATAAAAAAAATAATAGAATTAAAAAAATAAGATCCAAAGGTTTAGTATCATGGAAAAATTAGGACCATATGTAAATTTTACATAATAAAACAAAAAAATTATTTAATTTCATCATCTCTAGCTTCTTATTGTCCCTCAGGTACTCCTTAGTAAATTTATTCACCAATGGATATACATCAAAGAAAGTGGTGATCTAAAATCCTAAGAAGAGGATAAATAATAACATGAATCAATATGACATGGGTGAGAATAATCATCATCATTATAATATAAACATGGAAACATTTTCATAATTATTATAGGAATCATTAGGTAATGGCATGTAATGTGGAAATTTATAAAAATGAAACATCATCTCTTAGTGGCCAACTACCACTCATAGTTGTGAAGAAAGATACCATCATGTTCACAAATAACATATGTGAATAATCATAATGTCTTCATTTTGAAGAAATAAAGCATCATGTTCATTCATATTGCACATTATCTCATGAGATACAGAAAATTACCCAATTCATTGGGGCATTATATAATTTTGGGAGCACCTTTCACTTTAAAACATTTACATAATCATCCATGCCACGTATGACGTATATCAATATTAGACATAAAATAACCCATTAAAAGGAAATTGGATTCATGAGAACTTCATAGATAATAAATTCATGAATAAACATTCTAGTTCCCAAAATAAAAAATCAATTACATACTTGGTAAAAGAATCAACAATCTTGACTGAATAAGAAACAATCTTAATAGTAGATAATTAGATTTTTAGAAAGAAGACTTCATTTGAAAAAATAATTTTATTTTTTAAAAAATGAGATTATAAGCATGCATATACTAGGAATGAAGGGTTAGGGAAATTAAATTATACTATAGGAATATTAAAAGAACATTTATACAGAAATTCGGAATGAAAGAGGAATAACCAAAAGAAAGGAAATTTGGTTTGAGAATCTCCTTACCTTATGTATGAATGATTTGTTCAGTATAATATCCTAGATAATAAAATTAGACACATTAATTAATAAATAATTAATCTATTATACATTTATTTGATTCATTATAATTTATTATGTTCATTTATGGGCATTTTGATGAGTGGTAGTGTTCAATTTTATCATTGGGTGTGTTCTTTTTCTTTATTTTCATGATTGGTTCACTAGTATATTTGTATGGAAAATCATTTAAAATGGGGGTAATTATCAAAATTTAAATCATATGTTATTAATTATGTTACATAATTTTATGTTTTCTTATATATTATTTTTTTCTAGATATTAGGATGATTCATTAAATAAAACTTTAATGATAATCGTTTAGATTAGTTTTTCCTTTTTCTGATCACAACAAACTTGTTTTCTTTTATTATTTAATATTAGTAATATAAGATAGTTCTTGAACATAAAATATCTTATGAAATAAATTTTAAAATATTTTTGAACAATTATAATTGTTTTATGACCAGTTCTTATGGAGTTGAAGGAAAAAAACTTGTCGTCCCTAAAGGTGAAAAATCAACACCTCACAGATGATGTTTTCTTTCCTGAATAAAAGTGGGAGAAGAAAAGTTTTGATGGTGGATTATTATATAAAAATAATAAAATTAAATCATATATAAGATAAAGGAGTTATAATTCTACATGGATGAGGGGATAAGAGTATAGAATAAGAAAATAAAAGAACTTGAAAAGAAATTAAAAGAAAATGGAAGATGATTTTACCTCTTGAACTTCTTCTCCTTGAGAACCTCCTTAGAGAAATTAGATTTGGAATTTTATTAATAAGTGTACATCAAACATGATTAATGGTCTTTGTAAGATTATTGTGTAAAAATTATACATCCTTTAAGCCTTTGGAGGACTGAGGAGAATGGGTGGTGAGTGGTGGTGTTTATAGTGGGAGGAGATGAATGTTTTTATTATATTATTCAGTAGTTTATTATTTTGGCTAAAGAATATGAATAAATTTGATTACCATGACTAAATATAGTAAATATAGAATTATTTTTGGATATTATGGTCTTAAATCATCCATACTTAATCTATGACTCAATAACTCAAGTATTTGTTAAATACAGTAAATTACCTTATTTCACTATTCACCAAAAATTCAACTATTAGAAAAAATATCAAAAAATTAACACTAACCATTTTTTGAAGTGTAGAATTAAAAATTTGACTCCATTTTATTAAAATAATCTTATAAATATGAGGAATTTATTTTTAAAATAAAATCAACAATTATTCAAAAAATATTGATTTTAAATTTATAACCATTTTTATGAAACTCTGAAAAATTACATAAGGTCTCTTAAAATTATATGAAAATAATAAGAAAATAACAATAATTTATGAATACATTTTATGAAAATAATCTTTCTTTTATATCATTATATTAATTATAAAATAGTAATTAATTATTTATAACTTACAAAAATACCAACACTTACTTTTTCATTTAGAAAATGTTTATCTATGTATACTATAAAATAAATTTATCATATCTTCATTAATAATATTCCTAAATTTTATTTATGCTTAAATAGGTGATTTCACTCTTCTATTGACCTAACTACTATTCCTAATGGTCACAATACTATTCCAAAGGCCAATTTACTATTCAATTGGTATTGGTTTCTTAACTTATAGAAATACCTTTTATTTCATCCATTAATCATTTATAAAGTTCTTGTTGTGTTATCAAAGTGATTTTATGTGGTTTATAATATTTGAAATAATTATAAGAATAGAATTTACATTGATAAAATATTGGATTTTTTACAATGAGGAAGGATGGATTCATATGTTTTTTCACCATTTCACATGAGTTAAAATAATCAGTAAATATATTTTTCTATTTTAATGAAATTTGATGAAATTAGAGAGTTATGGGTATGTAATAATTAATTATTTTTCTTGTGGTAGTTTTTTGATGATTTTGGAGATAGTTTATACCTTGCTATATGAGGTTTCAGTGATTTTACATTACTCTTTATGTTTCCCACATTATGTTTAATGAAATAAATTATGAAATAATTATTAAATTACTTATAAATGGTTTATAATTAATTTTTTGGGATTGTGTATGGAATAAGGGACTTTTTGTGGTGGGTATTGATTGATGATGGCCTTATTGAAGATGGATAATGCTTGGTTATATGAAATCACTCTTATAAAAGATATATAGTCCTGAATATTATAAATTTTATACATTATTTTTTTAATTATGTGATGTGTAAGTGAGGATATGAGGGTTTGACATACCTGAATGGTATTTTTGTGAGGGGATAATTATGAAAAACTTGGTACAATATAGTAGGTTCATAGTAGGGATCCCATATATACATACCCATATTTTCAGTTACTATAAATCCAAATAGGGAAATGATCTTATAATATAGGTTGTGGGACACCATGAAGAGTTAACAACTTTATGAATAACTGGAGTGTCCTAATGGGGTTTCAAATGAGTTTACATGACACTAGTTGGGGGTGATGTGTTGTGAGTAAGAAAACGGAAGTATATCTAGAGAAATATTTAAAAAATTGATTTATCCCAGGATAAATAACCTATGGGTTGAGATAAAAAGGATTGAGAGTGGAATTATACAACCAAGTAATATTAGAAGTGGCTTCCACCAAGTTTGGGTTCGAAATATGAATGTAAAGGATCATTTTTACCAAGGGATTAATGTATGGAATTGGTTAGTGGTGAGTCTTAGGGCTATGTCACTTTTTCATGGGTGACTTGTAATATTAGAGTTGTAATTTTATAAAGGATCAGTGGTGGTATTGATTTATATGAGCAGTGGCCTATAAAGGGTAGGATATCAGGTGGATTACTAATAATGGGTCTAAACTATGTCCTTGGTCATGGAAATTATGATTTATGATTAAGGGGATACACCTACAATATAGGTGACTTCTTAGTGTGGTTATTTGAGAGTAGGATGGTTGATTCCTATCGAGAATATTAGTTTTCGTGAAAAAAGGAATTTATTTGGTGATACTCTTTAAGGGAGAAAAGTTTTTAACTTAATGATGTATTTAATATAAGATTGTTTAGGTTATAGTTGGATTAAATTCATGTTGGGTGATGCCCATGATTGGGATTTTTATTATTTTTAATGGTTTTTTATTTTTATCTGATATAACATTTTTATAAGGTATTATAATAGAGAATTTTGGTTTAATATTAAAATGTTATGAAAGTTATGATATGTAGATCCCAATATAATGGTGGTGAAAGAACTTTAATTGGGTGCACTACATTCTAGTGGGTTTTAGATAGGTGTCTTATAGGTTAGTCAAGTGAGTATATATGATGTGATTCACAACCCATTGAGATTATGAGAGTATTCCAAGTGGGATGTACTCCCACCTTGGATTGATTGAATATTCATGTTGGGATGTATAACCCCATGAGATCATGTGACTATCCCGAGTGGGATGAACTGCAATCCTATAGTTTGATCAAATGATTAACCTAAGTGAGATGCACTACCCTCAAATTTATGTGATTATTATAGTTTAGACACACTACCATTATAGATTGAGTGATTATATCTAAGAGAGACAAATTTATACCTAAGAATTAGTGATCCTTTACAGTTTAGATTCACTATTGATTTATGCATTGTGGGGTTATTTTGGGTAGGATTCACATCAAACTCATGACCAAATAATGATTCTAGGTTAATATAAATATAAAAATCAATATAAGATGATTTTTTAATAATACTTACTATACTATATTAAGGTATTTACACCCAAAAATCACAATTAATATTAAAACCACATACTATAACTTATCAAAATAGGTATGATTCTATCAATTGGGTGGATTCTTGAGCACCAGTATGACTATTATGTGAAAGATATATTTACATATTTATTTTTTATTCAATTAATTAAGGCACATATATATATGGATATTATTATTAGATGTGTTGGTGGTTTACTCTAAATTTTTTATACACACACCCTATACATGCATCATGGTGGACTTGTAGACATTATGGTTGGTATAAAAGTAACAACACATACCCTAATTGAAAATGAGTGAGTTGGAGGATCTAATAAGGGATGTGAAGATAGGTATGAGGAGAGGACAAGGACTAGTGTATTAGTCTCCATTATTGTTTTAAATTCATATTACTTATTTATTATATTTTATTTTCCCTTTAGTTGATCTCTATCAGGATATATGACTATATTATCATCATTGGTTTCATTATGTTATATGATGGTGACGTTATTTATTATAGAATATCTTCCACTATAATTCCATATTGTACTCTAATGTTATATCAATTATAATTTATTAAATGGTTTTCTACTATAAATTATTATAATATTTAGGGTATAATCTCTTCACATGGTATTATTTAACCCTCACCACTAGTCTAAAGACTATGTGATAAGGAAGGATTTTTTGAGGTCACATAAAGATCTATATGGACCTATAAAAATGGGTTCCATATCAAGACATTAAAAATAACTATTTGGTCATTTTTTATTTACCTTAGACTTTTGGATATGATATTTATAAAGAGGAATGATCATAACATTGTATTGAAATCATATTTTTGTGTGGATAAAAAAAGTATTTATCTAAATCCAAGTATCCACAGAGTTGGGATTGATGTTCATTATTTTTCTTATTATAATTGAGACGATTTTGATAAATTATGATTATTCTAAGTTATGTATTTTTATTATACTCTTTTATTGGTGTGGAAAGAGACATCGGTTCATGAATCATACTTGGCATGTAAGTTCACATGACATCATTAATCTTATATATAACTAAGAAATTTTTTAAAAAGAATAAAGAGGCATTAGTTCTTTAAAAATTTCAATAATAAATTATTTTATTCTCTCCAAAATAACATATTGTGTGGGATATATTTAATGGAATCTGACATTGATGAAATCCATTATATGGATTTCTATTGAAATATGTTATCAAGATGAGCATGGATATAATTACTATGACCATATAGTGTGTATTATGGGTATTATAATACTTGATATAAACATAAACCCTAATATAAGTGCATTGGCACATTGATTTCTTAATGGTATTCAAGAAGGATAATTTATTCTATTTCATGAGGTTTGACCATTATATGATATGGTCTATAGAAAAGGGAAGTCTATCTATAGATGATGAGATAAAATTTATAATGTTGGAGAGTCGAGTATATTAGTATAATAATATGGTGATTTTAATTTTATTACTCAATGTTGGTGGTGTGATATAAAGGTATACCAAGAGAGGGGTTATTCAGGCACATAGATGAGAGATAAAAATCATGGGTAGATTCTTTGTGTGATAGGAATGACACATGGGTAGTGTAGTCATGTGCTTTATAAGAGGCATAAAAGATTACCTAGGGAGGTATTAGGAAAAATATCCAAAATAGTTCATAATGTGTGGGATTTGATTGATATTAATGGTGACAAGGTTATCTAATTAGTGATTAATTTGTGCCTATAACCAACTAAATTTTACTAATAATTATATGTGTATGGTTGTGGGGTTTCACCTGATATACATGGGATAAGGGTTGATATGCCTTCTGTTCAACTTGGTATGGAGATCTTAGTGAATAATGTGGTGATATTAGCATTGTATATCATGTGAAACATATTTATTAGAGGATGATGACAAATCTCATTTTAAGGGATATTGTGATAGAATGAGGAATGATTAATTCTTTCAATGGAGAATGTTGTGGGACTTCAGTGAGACTTACTAAGTGATTAAACATGGACTATGATTGAGTACAAGGTGAATAGGGAAAGATCTAATCCACTTTGATTTGATTGATAAATGGGTTAGGATGTTATCTCATTAATTTGAAATCATTTTTAGTCAAATAATAAGTTTCTTTGTGTTGGTCATGTATTGATTGACTCGTGAGAAATAAACTATTTAGGCATGAATAGTGAGATAGAATATATTTCTTGATGATCATAAATGGTGTTCTTAGTTAACCAATTAATTATAGGAAACATATATGGGATGAGTGACTAGATATGATTTTCAATAGATTTGGGAGAGATCATCCACTATAATGGGTTAATAACTTGTGAAATTGGAAAACTATTAGTGGTTTGATAAATAATTTGTGTCTAGAATGAAAGTGTAATAATAAAGTGAGTAAGGTTAGTGGGTTTAGAGAAATATCTATTAAAATTAATTTTTTTGGTGATTGTTCTTCCTTTGGGTTGGGTAGCCCTAGAGTAGAGAACCATGGAGATTATAAACACTAAAGGGATGATTATGGAAGTGGAAAATTATTATTAAACAAGTGTTGTCATGATTTGTGGAATCTGGTTAATGAAAAAATATAGATGGATTGGTTCTCATTAAGAATGGATAATAGAAATCCCATAGTGGGAATACTATTATTGATTACTCAAGGTTTTTCCCCTCATTTTGATATAAATTTGTTAAACATCTGAAATAATGTGAGTAATGAAACAAAAACAATGGTGGTAAATTTTTTGTGTCAATTCTTGAATGAAATCAATATAGATGATTTTTTGATGAAAAAAAACCTAAGTGTGGGTATTGATCAATATTATTAGGCGATTAATTACTTTATTCAACTAATTGGGTATGAGGCTTATGATATGTATTGTTATGGTGATTGAGGATTAGATATTTTCATCACACTAAATAAAATACAAAAAAATACATTCAATGGAGAGATTGTTATTAATATAGACATAGAATCATGTGATAAATTGTGAAATTTGATGTGAATTATCAGGATATAAAAATATATTCTTATCATGTATGAAGAATTTTCTATTGGGAAGTTTTTAATGATTTTTATTATAGGGTTTTTTGGAAATGGATAAAAGGAAAAATCTTATAAAACAAGATCCATGATAAATTTTATTTTTTGAATTCATATTAAGAATGAAAATTTGTGTGCATGTTTAAAATATTTAAAATGAATTTATCTCTATGAAAGTAAATGTGGAAAATACCTAAATGAATTTAGGTTTTTTAGTAAATATAAAGGGAATAATAGGGTTGTTGTATATTCCACTTTGTACTTGGTAGGGTACCACTAGGTACCTTGTGAGAGGCCAGTGGTGTTGTACCACTACCCAAGCCATTAGGTACCTAGTATAGGTTTTTGAGGTACTTGGTATGCCCAATAATCCTTTCCAAAATGTATGTGTATAATTTTCATTTCACGACAGTCCCCCCATCATATTTACTATAATGAGGTAAATAAAGAGGTTCATTTGTCTTATCCCCATTATCTTCTTCCTTCATCATTCCTGCTTTGCTGGGGATTATTTCGGTGGTGTTTTTCACGAAAAATTAAGGAAAAATCCTCACACTCAACTCTTTATTCTTCCTATCCTCCCTTCTCTTGATTTATGGATTCTATATCTTGGTATTAAAATTCGATTTCACTAGATCTGGATGAAATAAAATTTTTACGATGGGTCTTATGGATCAGACAGTTGGTGGATTTATATGAAGGGTAGATACACATTTAATCTCACCAATTCAATTGAGATATAATTTATTGTGGTTTTGTTTTTGAATTTTATAAAAAATGGATGAAATTGGAAAGTAATTGGGGGATAATAATTGGCAGTTTTTCTTATAGTATTTTCGGAAGGGTGATGGGGATGATCCACTAATTTTTGTATGATCTTATATCGATTATATATTTAGTAGTTATTTTTTAACCTATTATGACAAATTAAATAAATTTTATATTAATTATAAATAGTTTATAATTAATTTAATTAGGCTTATGGATGACATATGGTCTCTTGGTGGTGGATGATAATTGATGATCAATCAGTCATGGTTATAGTGGGATTTTATAAAGGGTACATCACTTCTTAGAGGTACGTTTTCCCTAATATTATTTTGATTATATGTGATTATATTAATTGTGCGATGTTTAATTGGGGAGAAATAGGTTTGACCGGATCGAGTGAGAGATAATGGGAGAATGTGATTATGAAAAATTAGGATAGTTTATTAAGGCATTATTGATGATACCTCATTCATTTACTTGTATTTTTCATTTGTTTATGACCCAATTGGGTGAAGATATATGGATATAGAGTTTTGAAAATCATTTTTGGTTCCTAGACTTGGGAATTACTTGAGTGACCTAGGGGATTTAAAGTGTGGTGACATAAAATCCTTTAGGGGTGATGGGATATTATTGAGGCAAAAAATTGTAGATTCAGAAATATGGTGTGAATTTAGTTCTCTAAGGTTGAATAACATGTGGGCTAAGTTGAGAATAATTTAGTGTCCTTATGTTGCTAAGTTAAATCATAATTGAGTTTCACCAAGATTTGGTTAGTATGCTAATCAATGGGGATTGTTTTTTATTTAGGGTAAATATATGGAATGGGTTAGCAATGAGTCTCTAAGATAATTCACCAAAAAAGTGGTGACTAGTCAGAAGAACATTGTGCTTTTATCAAAGAAAAAGAATCATGACCTACACTCATTTAGGAACCACTTGGTCCAACAACATGTTTGAGTGTGACCTTCAAAGACAACCTTCTATATGATATGGGTAGGAAACTTGAACCAAATGCATATCTTCATATATTATATTTGGAAGTAATTATCCATTATAAATGAGAACACTATATCATAATTAATAATACCATTATTTTTCAAAAAAAAATAAATGAATAATTTATGTAAATAAATTTTATGTCATATTAATAGAAGACATAAAATAAAAAACAACCACCAATCTAGAAGATCCTATATACCTTAATAAAGTTATAGTTTAATACTCCACTACAAAAATATATTATTTCATGATGTAAGGTAACCAAAAACCACAGCTAGCTTTACCAAGATAATTAAGACAACATTATATATAAAGTATGGGTGAGAATATAAATATACTATGTAGGATCCTTCCTATAACACTTATGATTCCATGTGAATAAAGAACATTAATTCATTCGTATATCGAATAAATATAATAAAAATAATAAAAAAGTATTTCCCAATAATCAACCATCTAATTGCTTTCATTTTATACCGCATAATAATCTCACTTTGAAAAAAAAATATTCTCCCCATCACACATCACCACAAAACCAATGTCATAACAATAACTCTCACTAAACCACTTCTCAAAAAAACTAGTTTTCCACCCATAGAGACCTCACTATAATGCCCTTGGGTAATTTTCCATTTATAGAGACCTCACTAACATATTACCTTATTAAGTAGATATTCACATGCTAAGAAATTACTAAACCATAATCATTAATATTTTTTTATCCACCCATAGGTAACTCATTAACTTCTCTACATCTCTATGTAGTTAAATACTTGTAAGAAACATACTAAGTCCATAACAATAACCAATTAGTTAACCACCCATAGGGAAATCTTCATTATATCTGCATTCATTAGTTGGGTAATTGTATACCCATAGATACTCTCAATGGATTTTTTAGTGTTGATCCTTAAATAATATATCAATAATATTCTAAAGTGTTTGGGTAGCTATCAACCCTTGTGGACTCTCACTATATTACCCAGTGTCCACCCTTATTGACTCTCCCCTCCATAACTTATATCATTGTTGATACCACATTTTAATTTTTTTTAATTTTTTATCGATGATTCAAGGAGTGGATAAGTTATGATGTCAATATGTTCTAAAGAAGTGATATCTTGAAATAATGAAGGATTTCCCAATAATGTTGTGAATAAGGATTGAGTTCATAAACAGTGAATTATATTATGTAATGAATTATGAATATCACCATAAGGGTTGATAATTTACCTTCAGACTTGGAAAAAGTGTTATATTATTTTGTTAGTATATGTTAAATGTATAATTTGAATCATTACAATGTATAAAGGGTAAATAAGATAATAATTTGTACATATTGGAAGGAAATTGGATGTTCCAAAACGTGTGGTTGAAAATGTTTCTTTGAATTCTATATGTAGATATATTTCAATAAAAAAATTTGGAATATGGTTTTGATACATATAGTGTGGGTAATGATGAATTATATATCTATATGATGTTCTTGAGATGATTTAATAATTTTTAAATCTATTCATACTACAATGAAAATATGTTTAGAAGATGATTGAAGGGGGTGGAATTATATTTGAGAAGTTGAAATATTGAGTAATAGATTGTATTAAATTACTCAGGCTATATAAAGGCATATTGATACTTGCATAAAGTTAATGATGAAATGAAAGACCTATGTAAAAGTTAGTTGATCAATGTATAAATGCAGTTTTTTTATTGCATAATGTCCACCTGAAGTACTTAATGGCTATATAAAGGAAACATCATGCATTTTCTACTTATATAAAGGTAGTTACGTAAAGTTAATCTGCTATGTAAAGGTAATATGTGAGTTCAATGAGAAAAATGGGGATTTAGAAGATGGGAAAAGGTACCTCAATGTTAAATTAACCTAGGTAAACTTAAACTAAGAAAAAATAGGTAAATAGATATTATGAGAATTATAGAGTTTATATTCAGTGAATATTATAAGAAAAATATAAGAAAAATGGGGATATATTTAGAATAAATTTTATCAAAAAAAGATAATTCATGTGATCATTTGTAAACTTTTTTTCATTGTAAAAAAATCAGGAATCCTTATTATGTGTCATGATTCCAAATAATGTTAAAATGAAAGAATTAGAAATAAATTAAATTTGTGATCCTTTGGTGTTCCTAAAATATTGGACATAATGACTTTATGGTATAATCATGATTCAAGAAAAAATAATTGAGATGGAAAATTATTGTAATTGATGCCTATATGAAAACTCAAAGAGATTAATCCATTGAAAATAATATCAGGGTATCTTAAAAAAATTTAGATAGAAGACACCACACCATAGTTGAATCCATAGTGCATGTGGAATGGAAAATGGTGGGAGGATACATCACAATTGTCATCATGGTTATTTTACAAAGAAGGTTAAATTACACAAGCTACAAATTGGAAGGAAAATTACATGAGGATATACACCATGTTGTCGTATTGATCATTTCATGAAAAGTGTTCTCCTCTAAGGAATGATGACATGTTTATGATGGGGTATGACATGTTCACTTCATATTTCATGGAAATGTGGAATCACAATACGAAATTGTAGAAGTATTGAATGAGAGAAATAACACCATGATTTTGTTAGATATCATGAAGTATTTGGCTAAATATTTTTGAGAATTAAATAATAGAATATCTTTAATATAACAAGGGGCTAAAATATGAGGAATTTTTAATTCCTAAGTTTCATAGAAATAACATTGTCTATTCATAGAGATATATTCATATTGTTTTTCTATGAATATATATATGATAAATAATCCATGAAGATTTTGGATCTATGGGTTAACAAGATCCGAGACATCAAAAACATTTATAATAGAATAATAGAGATTTAATTGATCTTTTATTTGTGATGATAATGTAAAAATTGAAGACTGAGGCTAGAGAAATTTTAAAAGAAAAAGTTCCCAATAGATTTAAAGTGATGATATTTTGGGAAATTATTCACCTAGTTTTATTAAAATATTTGTCTCAATGTAAAATGAAGAATATGGGGCTTAAATAATACATCTAGAAAGACATATATTATCTTTAAAAAAATAGATTTTGATTGCGTGCTACCAAATATCTCTATAAGTAAAAGAGAGAGAGAGAAAAATAATTTCTACAACAACCTGTTTCATATCATGTTTATTAAAGATGGAAGATAAACTTAGTGTTATTACATGTCACTAGAGAACAATAGTAAAGGGGAAGTGAGTTCAATAATTTTTTAGTTGGTGAATTACAAGTAAAGAGATCAAGTATCCATCCTATAGTATATACTTATATTTTAAAATCCTGAAGATCACTTAGTTATCCCAACTTATTACTGAAATATTGGAAAAAAAACACTCATGTAGTCCAGGAAGGACATTATCTAATATATGTGATATTTCTTTACAGAATTAAAAGTCCATTATCTTATTAAAAAGGGAAAAAATCCCTCAAATTATTTTTACCTAGTTTTTTCTAGGATAATGAGTTCAATTCTTTTCCCTTTCTTGTTCTTTCAATGATAATAAGGAATAATTCATTTGTGGGTAGGATAAAAACCACCTTACACTAGGGATATATTCATCTTTAGAGAGGTGAACCACATCAAAAAACTATGGTTTTCTCTTATGATATATTACTAATCAATATGTTCAGGTATACCGACCAATATATGGATAGGGAGATCCATTAAATGAATTTTTAAAGAGGTTAAAAAGGGGGAAATTGAAATTGAAAAAAAATACCAACATTGTCCCCCCAATGTTAGAAATATCCATATATAATCATAACAAACATTATCACCGTGTGTAACATATCCACTATAGAAATACATCCAATCACTTTCATCATAATCATAATGTTATCATAAATATTTTATATCATAAAAAACTATTATATTATTAATCATAGATTATATATTTCTATCATATATTGTAAATGGATTTAATATACAACTATACATTTATTCTCCCACCTAGGTCATCACACATATGAATGTCCTAGAGAATATAATCACACTATATAGATTTAACGTGCTCCCACAAGGGTATACCACAATTCAGATCATTGAGAGTAATTCATCCAAAATACTACTTATATATTTGGTATACATAAGTTTTGCAATGTCATCACATTGAAAATTAATATCAGATATAATTTTTAATCAAGCCACACCAATCTTCATAACATTTCCCATATCACCTATATCTATCAACATGATAGAGGTTATTTTGGGGTTTATACTAAATTTAACTGTTGCCTATATATCTACGTTTAATAATAAACTCTCCTCACTTGAGTCTAGAAACATATACTCAATATATTTCAAAAGGTATATTTTCCATAGTGGAATGATCCTATGCTATGGTGGCACGCCCGATGTAAAAACACACTAAACTATATAAGTTGCACCCAAAATATCATCTAACTCAATAATGATTCATTTTCACATGCCAAAGTGTTTTGGCCACCATGTAACTCTATAAAACTTTTTGCCCTTTTATCACCAACACTTTTTCACATTTTCCCAAATATTTACATAACCCCGATGCTGAGTTGTAATAGCCAGTGTAAATTTTTCAAAAACAAACCAAACTTATTCTTAAAGTATTTTTTAGAATGTAAAATCTTATAGACTCAAAATTAATATTTGGAATTGAGTGAATATTGAATAAATATTCATAATCAACAATGCAACGACAAAAATATATTATAAAAAACTTATAAATAGTTGTAAAATGAATTATAATCAACAGTCAACACCAAATAATTAATTTCATGCTCATATACATTATTCTATATATTTCCACCACATATCTATTGTTATCTCAATTAACTCAAATTTTATTGTAAATGAATTATTTTTCTATCCATTTTCACATTCCAATTATATCATTATCAGTTTAAATAATAATATTCGAATTCATAACTCATCCCATTTAAATTATTTCATTATAATAATAATCCCATCAATTTTATTTTTATTAATAATTTCCAATTTAAATTTATAGAATTTCAATTCATATGGATCATTATTAATTATATATCCATTATAGAAAATCATAATCAAAGTTGATTAACAAGGACTGTAAAAGATATTATAATTTTTAGTCACCTACCACGATTCCATGAAGAGAATCATGAGAATAGATAACGAGTCTTCCATAAAAAATGGTTTCATTTAAAAATGAATTCTTATTATTAATTCCTCTAGTTATCCCAAAAATTCCAACAATAACTTCCCTCTATCTCTCTCTCACATTAACCCATACATAACCATACATTAAATCAATTATTAATACTAATTTAAAACCCCCATTTTATTTTCTCTAACATGAATTTACATCAACATATAATATTTTTTATGTCATCATGTCATAATTGTATAATATATGATATAATTTCGAGGTTTTTTTAATGTTTTTAAGGTTTCCCTTGTTTTATGGGTGTATAAGATATATTGGGAGGCTGAAAGTTTGGATTGTAGTAGTTTGTTCCATGTAGTGGGTTATTGTGGCATGATTAAACCTTTTCCATTATAAAATTGTGGCATGTGGATGTGTCACATCATGGTTGAGGAATTTCATGTTGCAACATGACCCAGGAAATGGAGTCATTTTCTATGTGAGGCGAATCACACCATGATACGGAAAGGTCTTATTCTATCTATCATTCATGGAATTTCATCACGCTATAATGAGGATCATTAAACCATGATTTATTCTACCCATTTTTTACAACATCAATTTCATATTTTTCCCTATTAATTTTTTTGGCATTATACCCCTCTTTTATCTCCATTTCACTTGATAAATCATGGGGTATGTCATATAGTTCTATCCCTCCATTCTCTTTTATTTTGATCCACTTTTACACCAATTTCATGTGTATATAAAAGGTAATAAACCAATTTTATCTTACTATTACCCCATCCACGCTTCTACACCCATTGTTTTTAGTTTGGTCATATCCCATGAACCCTTGAGGATATGTTAGTCTTGATTAGTGTATATAGTGTTCCTGATTTGGGATTTTTGGTGTTTAGGGATTTTAGGGTATATATCTGTTCATGGTTGTGCCTTATCTATCTAAGGAGGATCTTGTTGACTTGATTTCTTTTTATTTTGGTAGTTTTTTTAATTCTATTAAATCAAAATTTCATTAATTTTTGATGTTTTATAACACCTTTTTTTCTAAAATAATTATTATATGTGAAAATAAAAATATATTTTCAATTTATTTATATGTTTCTCACACTTGGTATAAAGTATTCATTAAGTATATATAATTTCTAATGTGATTTTCAATTCCAAGTGTTATCCAAAATTCTTATATGGATTGTTTCAAATGAATTTGGATAATAAAAAGTCAGTTTAACCCATTTGGGTCTCGATGTGGGGGAAAGAGTGATTTTCAAATAAAGGTTTGAAAAGAAATTTGTGTTGTGGACTTTTAAATGGTTTGAATAAAAAGGGTTATTGGTTCCTCAATTGATTTAATGTGAGGGTTTTCTTGGTTTATTTTAAAAGGATGTTTTAAAAAGTCAATTTCAAATGGTGGAAAAGGACATGGAATCTCAATTCAATTTAAAATCGATATTTGGCACCTTATAAATGATTTTTTTTATAATTATTATGAGGTCCTCGATTGTACACCATGTTTTGGAGTATGATCAATTTTAATTTCGTCCCCTATGGGGGGCAGGGGTTTATATATTTATTTGTGATATGGATGGTTTGAAAAGGTGATTTTCTTTGGGATGGATTAAGATGTTACATGATATTTATGATCATATCATTATTATTGATTGATGTAATAATTATGTGATACATTTTTCTCTCTCCTCCAATTGATAACTTTATTAAGAACCCTATTATAAGATATTTGTTTAGATTTATTCTACAATATTTATCCTACTGTATTGCTAGTGAATTTTTGTTTTATACTCTATCGTGGCTAGGGGAGTGCCCTGATGAGGCATGTGTGGAACATTTAGGTGGATTTTTTTAATTTTGGATACAACATACACAACATCTATTCCCATGTATTTTTTATCTTCAAATAATACTTCAATATAATACCTAGTGATTTTCCCATTATACCTAGTTAAGATTGATAATGTTATAATGGATTCCCATCTTTTATTTTATTTTCTCCCTTATATTTATTGGATTATGTGGAACCATTGTGAGGTTGTGTTTGTTTGTTTAATTTTATTACATTGATGATATGGTGCCTTATTGTGTTATATTATTATTCTTATAATTTTTATTATTTATGAAAATTGATTTCAAAAGAATATTTAGGAAGAATATTACAATGATAGAATATGATTTGTTTTGTATGTGGTTTTTTAGAAAAAAAAATTAAATGGAAAAGGAATTTTTTTTTGAGAAATGTAAAGAATCCTTTATTTAATTTTTATGTTTTTATCTATAAGAGATTGATTCCACAATTTTTTCCCTTAAAATGGATAGATGGTTATAAAAATGGATATAGAATTGTATGTGTTTTTTATTGTTATGAAAAATTTATTTTCTATTTATGGTTCAATATAGAATTAATGAATCATTTTTTAAATGTAATTTCACAAAATCATTGGTGAAATAATAGTGGCCCATTTTATATAACACCCTATATATACCCAGATGGGTGTATGTAGCTCCCACGTTTACTTTTAGGTTTCAAATCTATGATATCTTTATTGATTATTTTTCTAGTTGATCCTATGATGTATGGTATGAGATTTAGTTGGAGACTATGGGAACATGGAGGTAGTTGGTATATGTTCAAGTTCATGTATATATTTGGGGATGATTATGTATCGTCCGAGTTGTCCCAAACCTTAAATTTCTTTTATTTTTTATTTGAGGTTTTTATTATAATTTGTTGTTCATCTTATGTGATGGTGTGGTTTTTGAGTTATTCTAATTAATTATGTTATGTTATAATCCATTTGGTCATTTTATCATTAATGATTTTATTTTTTTGTATGGGTTTCTAATATAGAGATGGTTCATACCAAATTTCTGGGTGGTTTCTAGGATGTGGTTATATAGATTTTGAGTGTGAAATAATTTCTAGTTTATTTTATTTTAATACCCCAAATCTTTTCAACAACCAATGGTGTACCAATTTAAACACAATTTTTCCTTTATTTTATTATTTTTCTTATGTTGAATCATTCAGTGGAGTTTAAGGTTGAGTTTTCAGAGATATTTTTGGAATTTTGGTGGTTTTGGGTAGTCTTTAGACCTGTGCATGGTTTATGTGCACAGTTTGGTGGTTAATTGTGTGGCTTGTTAAGGTGGAAGGTGTTTCATGTTCAATTAGATCTTTCAGAGTTTGAATTTTATGACTTGATAATGTTCTTGTATAAAACAATGTGAATCCTACTAAAAACCATGTTGCTCCTTTTAGAGTCTGGGTCAAGGAGCATAACTTGCGCATAGTTTGGAAAACCATGGGGAAAGTGTGTGAGGGGTTCTACAATTTTTGATATTACAGTGGAACATAGTTGGAGCACAACTTCTAAAAATTTTCAACCAAACCATGAGGGTTTCACTTCTCTCTTGTAGGGTAAACATGGATGGTGCATGGTTTTTAAAACAGTGCATCCAAAAAGTATAACTTGCCTAGATGTTTAAAAAGTTTGACATTCCACATTTTACCCTCCTTATTTTTAACCCATTTTTCCATTTAGTCCTTATTTCTTGACCTAAGATAAAGAAAGGTCCTCCCAATATCCTCTCCTTTATCCCTCGTCCCTCCATGGTTTCCTCTCAATACTTCTAAAGTGAGTATCATTAAGTTTTGGGCCAATTTTCTCCTCTTCATCTTATATCCTCTTTGTTTCTTGATTCTTATTTAGTTTGATCTCTATTGTCCAAAAACCTAGGGTTAAAGTTGATGTGTGGATTGTGTTTCTTAGATTTTATGGTGTCAGTATAATTTCATGGGATTAGTTACTCACTTTTTTGGACTTTCGTTGCATTCTCACACTATTAAGGTAGGTGTTTGGTCCATTTCCTTTCTTTCACATTACATCGATGCATTATCTATCCTTAAATGCTTTTATAATGATATAGTATTTATTTTTATGTATTAGTGTAACTATTTTAAGGATTTAAATGTTGGAAATGGGATGAAAATGTGTTTTCAAATGTTTACTTCATTTATGCCTCTGTATATGATTATGAAAATTGTTTGATAAAATGAAACTTAACCTTTGAAGATGAAATTGGGTACTTTGGATTGTTTTTTCCTAAGTTCGGTTTTAGTAAAAAATTATTTATTTATTGGTATTTTTATCTGTTTTTAATCCATATTCATGGTTTAGTTCTTATCTATGAGTTGTGATTTTAGAGGTAAAGTTAGTGGTGACTTTTTTAATTTGTTTTTTTTGTACTTATATGGTTTCCAATGGGTGTTACATTGGATGTGGGCATATCCATATGCGAATATAGTGCATATATGGGAAGGAACATAAGTGATAATGGCTTTCTAATGAAATTTATATCTTTAAACACTATATTTGAAAGTAGTTTTTCTCCACCCCTTCTCTCTTCCACTCCATCTTCTAAATATTTTACCGAAAAAATATAGTTATTTCTAAATGGTCTCTTGGTTTCCAAATGGCCTAAAAAATATAATTTCAAACGTATCCTACAAATATTGGCATATTTTACACTTTGCATGATGGTTTGGTAACTAAAGGAGATAAAGGCATGATTGGAACTTGCCATGTTAAATGGTGTTTATACCTTGGAATTGGAAGTCATTTTGAAAATGGGTTTCATTTTGGAAATCTTAAATCCCCAATTGGTACCTTTTGGTGTTTAAATTTTATTTTCAAAGTGACATGTTGTGTAGGAATGGTTTTCACTTTATGATTGACTTTATGTGTGATGGGATCCTCTGTGGTGGTCCCTCCGAGTAGAGTTTCATTTCATTGGTGGGGTCGGTGTTTGGGTTATGCAAGAATGGTGGGATATGTGGGTTATTTATTTATTCCACATGTGTGAAGACATATCCATTCACTATTTTATATTTTCATTTGATTCATGGAAATCATCTATAGGGTCAAGTGATGGTTTCTTATATACCCTAATTAGACAAGTCAGTACCCATTGGATTTTCTAAGAGGCAAGGTTGGATGTGTTACTGATGATTCTAGGGTAGAGTAACCAGTTGGTTATTAAATATGAAGATACATATTACACCAGTAGGTGAGTCCAAACTGAGTATGTATGGGGATTTATTCTATATTTTTTAAGGAAACTCTCATGATTATCTATCTATATGTTATGTTTTACTTCTGCTGCACTTTGGTTATTAGCCCTTCTATTTTATTCCTTTTTTCAATTATCTTTATTTTCATCATATCCCCTTTTGATCATCTGGTTTGGATTCTTGTTCAGGTTTTGGTTTTGTAATGTGAGTTCTGAAATAGAAAACTATTTATGGAATTAAAATAATCATTTTGTAATTTAAGATGATAAAACCTCATTTTCATAAATATATATCAAACAATTTTAATGGAAATTTTTTGAAAAGTAAATGTATGGACTCTATGGTGATTACCTACTGAGTTCTTTGTGATCACACACTACTTGTGCCACTCAGATTTGGTAGTCCCAATATTTTTTGATGGTTTATGTTTCAGGTTCGTGTTTTCCTTGCGAGCAAGTTAGTCACTTAGTGGGTGGTGACCAAGAAGTCATGCAGATATCAAGTTAGTTGTGGTTTGGTTTTTGGTTTATTTTTAGTTTCTATTTTGTTCATCTATAGTTGTATATGGATATTATTATGTATTTATTAATGTTTCATTATTTTTGTGTCTATTGTGTTCCTTTTTTGGTTATTTTATCTCGATTTTTATTGGGACAAATTTTTTCCATCAAGATTATATTGATTCCCAACACTAGTCTCCAGTCTAGGAGAATTAGGAACGCCTCTCATGCCTTATCTTAGGATGGATCGGGTGTTAGGTTTGATGGAAACCCACATTGTTTCCTGAAAAAATGGTTTTAGAAAAGCCTTTTTCATTTGGGGCATTAGGTAGTTTGGATATTAGTACTATTAGAACTCGAGAGGTTGGTACGTGAAGAGTTTTATGAACTCTTACTCATCTGGAGCCTCATGTTTCCAGGGGTAGTCCATGATTTGGGTCTTCTATCATGTTTTTTGGGTTTTTTTATGGGGAATAAAAATGGAAGGGAGTTGGTTTTGTATTGTGGTCTCACATTGAGTAGTGAACCATGTAAATACTGAGTGTATGACTCAAGATATTCCTATTCATTTATGTTTTCCCGAGGCATGACTCAGTAACCATGCCACCAAGTTATTCATGGTCACTAGTTACCTATTCATGGAATTAGTGTGAGTTATGTTCTGGATTATTTTAGTTGGTGTGAGTGGATTTTGAAATGAAAATGGATTTATTTTATTTTTTTAAAAATAAAATAATGATTTTGGGGTTGGTTCTGTTTAAAAGGTGGGATTTGGTGTTTGAAATTGGATTTGGATACTGATTTTTGGTATTTGAAAAGCATCTCGGTAAAAGGTTGGTTTTGGAAATTTAAATGGAGGTGGTATTTTTTACTGTTTATTTTGGATTTGTTTTATTATTTTTGGTTTATGATACATGTGTTTTATTTTAGAATTACCTATTTGGTTGATTTTTTTTTGATGTTGATTCAAGTTTTTTTGTATAGAGTATGCCTCCCAGAAAGGTCCCAAAGGATTGAAGTGGGTCTCCTATAGTTATCAACCATTCCCAGGCTCCTAGTGGGGTTTCAGAGCCATGTTCTTCTTAGTTGGTGCCTATTTTTCATGGTGATCAAGGTTTGTTAAAGGCTATGAGGAGTCTTCATAAAGTCTATAATGTCTTCAGGTCAATGGGAACTCATGAGTATATGAGAGTGTATTATCTTCTATGTTCATTTGAAGGTCCATGTTTTGACCAGTGGAAGGTTTTCATCCTAGCATATTTCCAGGATGAGATGTCATGGTAAGTGTTTAAGATTACTTTTTTAGTATGGTTCATACCTGAAGAGGTGAAGGTCAACAAATTGGTAGATCTATTGGGTGTTCAATAAGGTCAACAAAAGCGAAGTCCTATGTGGACCACTTCAAGGAGTTGGGATCCTCTTATTAGGATATTGCATTATAGGATCAACTGTAAGCTCATATTTTTGTTTGTGGTCTTCATCCAATGATCAAAGAGTAATATATATCATTTGGGGAATTTCGGTTTTAGATATTAGTGGATGAGGAATTTCTAACCAAGTTGGTTCGAGGAATGTTGTCAGTGGTGGTTGATGAAAGAATATTTCTCAGTTTTCATCAAGGTTACCATCTGGTGAGAAGTGTGTACTAGAGGAACCCTCTTGTAATAAGTATCCTTCATTAATCCCAACTTCTTTTTCATCAAACCATTCACTCGTGTGCTTCTAGTGTGGTTAGTTTAGGAATTCAAATTCATCTTGTTCTAATCCTCAAAAGGTTTATAATAGATATTTTCATCTAGTTCATCTGGAGAAATTATGAAAGTGGAATTTCCCAAAGCCGGATTTTTTATCAGACGGTTTCATCTCCATGATATGGGGTAGTGTATGATTTAGGACATTAGTTATTTAGCCATAGGGCATGGAGTGAATCTTTTCATGCAGTCAAGAATCTTGGGGTGTGGTGGAGTTATTGACCTAAATTTTGACTCTGATGTCAGAGTGGATTTGGTTATGATTTTCAATTGATGTTTTCCTTCTTATTGTAAGTTCTAATAATGGTGAAAATATTGATGGTATATTCTTTCTCATAGTTTTGTGGTTTTTTTATCTTGTAATTCTAATGGTTGTGCTATATTTTGAGAAAACCATGTGGTTAGATTTATGGATTGGTTTTGGTTTCTAGTTGTCCACCTTTTTAATATGGTCATTTCTTGAGGAAATGATGAATTGTGGTTTGGGTCACCATTTGGCTTGAGTTTCTTTTGTGAGTTCTTCCTGTGGGTGGAGTTCAGGTTGTATTGGGAGTTACTATGGTGGTGTTTTTGGGAGTTTTAGTGCTAGTCTTTTTATCCTACTTCTTATGGTGGGGATAACTTTTAATTACCTCCATGGATCTTCTCATTGAGGGTTTTTATATAGAGATATCCGGGTGTGACTTGTGGAGATAAATGGGTCACGCTAAGGTTCTTGATGTATTTCAATTTCATTCACTTTTGGGTTTCACTTCTAATCTTCATTCAATCGGGTGACTTTTGGGGTAGAAAGTTATTGTGTTAGGGAGAATTGTCTCACCCTGATCATGGGTTTTCCTTTATTTTATTATTTTATATATTTTTAATCTTTATTTTGAGGTTTGGGTCAATTTTTCCATGAGAGTTTTTTATTTTTGGAGGTTTTTGTTTGTCTTTGGCCCTATGCACGGTCTGTATGCATGTCTTGGGTGTTAACATTGAAGCATACTAAGGATAAGGGTGTTTTGTTTCAAATCCTTATTTCCAAGTCTGAATTTCATAGTTTGATCAGTTTTTGATCGAAAACCATGAGAGTCCCAAGAGACATTGGGTGGCTCCTTTTGGTGTGTGGGTAAAGGAGAATAGCTTGAGCACAGTTGAAAAAATGTGTTGAAATCATAAAATGGATTCTGAAATTTTTCACAGAACCATGGAACATAGTTTCCACATGGTTTTTCAAACATTGTGGAAAAATTTTTTGAGTTTCCTTTCTCATTAGTAGGGTGAACTTGGTTGGTGCATGGTTTGGAAAACTGTGTGACATTCCTATGTCATTAAAAAGCTATAAATTCCTCTTCCCCCTCCCTCTTTTTAAACCATTTCTAGTTTTCCTCTCCCTTTTCATACTAGGAACATGAGAGGGCCTCCCAATATCCTTTTATTGGGTCCTCCTACCTCAATGGTTGCCTCTCAAAGAATCTAAGTTGATTTTTTTAGTTTTTCACAAATTTGATCATCTTTTTCTTCTCTCCTTATTGTTTCTTGATTATTCCTTGGTTATTTATCTCTTTTCATAACCTAAGGGTAAATTTTAATGTGTGGCTTGTGTTTCATGAATGTTAGGTTTGTAGATCATACCTCATAATTATTTCTTATAATTATTTTAGTTTTAATTCATTCACACACCGTTGAGTTCGGGGTTTTGTTTTATCCCATTCCATTGATGCTTGAGTTTTACTCAAATTATTTTAAAATAGTATAGTGTTCCTTTTGATAAGTTAGTGTAAATTATTTAAGTATTTAAATGATTTCAATTGGATGGAAATATTGTTTCAATGGTTTACTTTAATTATATTTATGCATATGTGTATCCAATGTTTTTGATAAAATTACACTCGGCCTTTGAAGATGAAATTGGGTGCTTTCAGTTTTTCTTATCCTAGGTTGGGTTTTAGTAAAAAAATAATTTTGAATTGGTATTTTTATATGTTTTTAATGCATCTCTATGGTTTAGAACATATGTGTGAGTTGTGCATTTGGTGGAAAAGTTAGTGGTGACTTTTTAAATTGATTTTTAGTTACTTATATAGTATTTATAGGTGTTCCATTAAATTTGAGAATATCCAAATGGGAATAGATTGAACATATGGGTAGAAAGAAAAGCGATAGTGAACTTTTAATGAAATGTTCATCTTAAACCCCAAGATATCAAAGTACTTTTTGTCCACCCCATTTATCTTTCACTCCACCTTCAAAATATTTTATCTAAAACTATTGGTTCATTCTAAATGTTTGTTTAGTTTCCAAATATCCTAAAAAAGGTGGATTCAAATGTGTCCTCTAAATATTGGCTTGTTTGGAACTTTGTAAGGTATTTTGGAAACTAAAAGTGATAAGGTCCCATTTGGAACCATTAAATTGGAATTAGAAGTCAATTTGGTAATGGGTTTGGTTTTGGAAATATTAAAATCTCGGTTGGTATCTTGTGGTGATTTAAAAGGTTTTTATAAAGTGACTTGATGTGTAGGCCCATATTTCACTTTAGGGACTACATGGTGTGTGTTCGAACCATCTATGATCGTCCCTCTAAGGAGAGGGTGATCGTATTGGTGGTGTTAGTGTTTGGGATATGCAAGAATAGTAGAATCTGCATGTTAATGGTTTATTCCATGTGTCTGAAGACATCCTCATTCTCCATATACTAATATCATGGAATTCTTGGGTATCATCAAGAGGGTTGAGTGATATCTTCTTATTAGCCCGGCTTAGAGGGGTTGGTACTCCCAGGATTTTCTTAGAGGCCAGGTTGTGTAACAACCCAATGTTTCATTAATGGAAATCCCTCTTGATCTAATTAAATGTCTCTTTATGTAAACTATTTATATAAACTGTCAAATTCTTTGGTTTTATGTTAAGAATTGTGACTGTTTCTTTTATAGATGTTGAACAGTGATCACATGATTAGTATAAATATAGGGCTTTAACAAACCCAATTTAATCAGAAAAAGGAAGCGATGGCCTCATCCAGAAGAATTGCTCCATACGAAGCCCATTTTTCGGAGCTCAGAAAAGAGGTGGCATCTTTGGGCTTCTTTCTTGACCAATCCAAAGCTTAGATTCATCATGTCAAGCTCGAACGTGACTGTCTACGAGAAAAGTGGAAGTTCATAGAAATTACCACTCGAGCGATGTTATCCAAGCCACCCCAAGAGTCTGTCACCATCGCACACCTTACCCTTAGGTCTTATGCGGCTGTTTTAAGGGGTTATGTAACAAATATCTAGTACTATGTTCATGTACATTATTTTTTTTATATAATAATGAATATACATTCTTTTCATTATTGATACATTGTAAATAGTTTTTAAAGTGAAAATAGTGTTTCTAGTTATTATTTAATTAAGAATTCTATTTTATTAAATTAAAGGATTTTTGAATTAAATAATATTTTAATAAAATATTATTATTTTTATTATTAAATTAAATTTATTATATATAAATTATCATATAATTTTATGAATTCAATTTTAATTTTTATTAAGGTTTGAAATCCATTTTTGTCAAAAACCATGAATTTCCGATAAATATCAGTTTTTATTTTAAAAGTGAAAATTAACATATTTAGAAAATTATTTAGATTAAATAAATGTTATTTCTGGAATCATAACGTCGAAATTATCCAACGGTGAATTTTTCATAATTTTCTGAGAGAGCCAATTTTTTGGTTAAAAATTAAATATTGTTTAAATATATAATATGTTTTATGACATCATAATGACCCAATAGTGATGTAATAAAATACTATAAGCTGTAATTTTGGCCAATATATGTTTTAAAATTAAAATAATGTGATTTTGGGTTTTTTTGACTTACTTTTAAAAGCATTAATGGACCCTTCAAGACTTATTAAACACCTTGTCTTTTTAAATTGTTTTCTATGGGAGTGTGACTCACCTCAACATAATAAACCCTATTATTTTAAGAATTTCAGACTTTGGCCTTATAAAATATTTTTTTCCTCTTCCCTTTTCCAAAAACCATGGGAAAAAACCATGTGATGGTTTGTGGTTTGGATTAATTTAATATAAGGGGTCCCAAACCTAAACAATAAAGAATTACCTCACCTTTCCTATATAAACCCACCCAAGATCCCACTTCATCCTCACTCAAATACTTTTTAGTTTTTCAAACCTCTGATCTAATCTCTCTATAATCCTCTCAATGTGCCCCAAGCTCCAAATAATCCTCTCTCAAGCCTCTCTTAAGCCTTTGTAAGCACACTTCCAAGTAAGGGTTTTTTCTTCCATTCTCATTTTTGTCTAATTTTCATTATGTTGTTTTTCCCTTTTAATTTCAATTATGCATATTGGGGTATGGTTTCACACCTCCCTCATACTTCCCTATTAATGTTTGAATGATGTGAGACCCCTTTCTCTGTCATTAAATGCCTCCCATGTACACCCGTTACTATGTCGAAATTCTGAAAGGAACTTCTCCCTCCTCATTTACATTCAAGTAACACTTTTGAATCATAAACCTAAATTCCATTACAATTATTGTGAAATGTATCTATATGAGCTCCTTACTGTCCATTACATGTAAATAGTATGAGAAACCCCTTACTCTCTCATCAACCTTTTTATGAATTCTTACGTCACGCCGTTACGTTGCCGAAATCACACCAATTTTCTAAGCCAATGCCATTGTGTAGTGAATACCATGCCCATTTATCCATCAAGGGTATTCACCTTTATGAAAATTTACTTATTGATTATAAAGTTTCATTTATTAATTCCAAATTCCTTTATCGTGGAATAAATGATTATGTTTTATGAATCCATGTTTTATGATCCATGTGGCACACTTATGCATGAAATGAAATGTTTAAGAAGGATGCGCCCTTATAGCGCTCCAATGCATTGGGTAAAGTATAGTATCATGATACATCATGTGCAATGAGTTTTCAATCATGCTAATTCAAGTGCAAAGAGGGTTTACTCGTTCTTCATGTGCAATAAGTATTTACTCATTCTCTATGTGCAATGAGCCATGGCTCATGCTAATTCCATGTTAAGTGTTGTTGCCACATTTCCATGTTATGATTATCATACTTTATCATGCATTTATGTTCATGTTTCTCTTGTGATCTATTGATATGCCTATTTTTTAACATGTATTGTACTCTTCATGTATTCCATGTGTATTCCCTTATTGGGCTTTATAGCTCACCCCTTTTCTTATGTATGTCCTCAGGTTATCCCATGCAATGCTAAGTACGAGGGAATGTAATGTTCATGTAAAGGAAGTTTTCAATAAAGATATTGTATTTCATGTTTTAAGTTGTTATGTAATGATCCAAAACTCTAAAGAAACTATACCTCTCGATCATCCATGTTTAATCAAGTGAATAGTTTATGTAATAAATCATGTTTAAGTTTGTAATAAAAGTCGGGTTGTCATAGTTTGTATCAGAGGATACGTTTAGTTATTTTTGTGGTTAGGATAAGAAAACCCTAGTAAATCCTTAGAGAAAAGACTAAGTATAGTAAAAACATCCCTAAGTTTTGATAAGTACTGAGTAAGTGGTTTATCAAACAAATACATCCCTGTCTGGATACGAGCAGGTAGAGGCGGCTCTGACACAGATGTACCCTAGGAGAAAAACCCGAAAACACCACTTTGAGCTAGACTTGAACGGAAACTGGTGCACGAAAATGGGCCTTGCTGCACTCTTGGTTACGATACTCTTGAGGGATATGTTTTGATAAATTGACAAGCTTAGTACGAACCCTTATTAAAGTAATTAAAAAAAATTCCCCTATGATTATATGTAAGAAAATAGATCATGAAAAGCCTAGGTTGAATCCTATAGACTCATGAGTTAAGGAAATAAAATTTATTTTTAAGTCATCAACTTTTGCCTTTGGTTTACCCTTTATGTGTTACCCCCTAACTTTCCTTTTATTCCATCTAATCGCTGAAAAATGGATCAACTCCATTGAAAATATCTTCTCCATCCTTCAATGTTCTGAACAAGAGAAGGTTCTCCTAGCAGCTTATCATATGGAGGGTGAAGCTGATCAATGGTGTAAGTTGATCAAAAATACTAAGCCTGATGAGGAGATCGAGGCATTGGAATGGAAGGATTTCTGGAATATGTTTTTTCGATAAATATTTTCCGTGCACCCTCTGGCTTAAGATGGAAAGGGACTTCCTTTCCCTCAAGAAATAAGAAGAAGAATCTGCTAGAGAATATGAGGCAAACTTCACAAGGCTTGCGTGATACGCTTCCGACTTTGTCGTTACCCCCGAATGCAAGGTTGACCGCTTCTTTGGTGGGCTGAATCCTAGCCTGTGGAAAGCATTAGTGATCCGTGACTTCGACAGCTATGAGGAAATTGTCTGATGTGCCCTTAAGGCCGAAATAGAGATCAGGGAATCACAGGGGTATCATGGGGACAAGAAGCGTAAGGTGGACTTCAATGCTGGTGGTCCGATGGATAAATACAACGGTGCTAAGAAGATCCAGCACCCCACTTTCCAAAAGTGTGGAAAGAAGCACCCATGAAATTTCCTCAAGGGGACGAGGAAATGCTTTAGGTGTGGAAGAGAAGGGAATCTAGCTTTTAAATGTAGGAAATAAAGACCCACGACTACGAAAGAGGAGAGGAACGCTCCGTTCGAACCTCAACGCATTTCTCATTGCTACAAATGCAAAGAACTGGGGAATCTTGCAAATCAGTTCCCTAATCCAATGGTTTTCGGAGGCAACCAATAACCTCCAAGGCAGCAAGGAAGAGCTTTTTCCATCACTTCTGCCAAAGTGAACCCTGAAAACGAAGTGGTGACAGGTACGCTAGTTATTCATTTAAGAATATAGAACGTACTTTTTGATTCAGGTTCTACGCATTCTTTTATATCTCAAAAGTTTAGTAGAACAATCCCAGCACCACCACAAACCATGGAAGTGAAGATGTCGGTGAGTAGAAAAAATGGGGCAATCATTGCATCCCATGAATATATGTCCTCCCTTGTTATAATATGTGGATTGAATTTACCAGAGAACCTCGTCATACTCCCCCTGGTGGAATTTGATGCAATTCATAGCATGGATTGGCTTTCCTTGTATAGATCCAACATAAATTGTCGGGAGAGGGAAATCACACTCCATATGAAGAATTGACCCCCAATTCTTTACAAGTGTAAGGAGGAAGATGAATCTTCTTTAGCTCCATCATCTCAAGCATGGATATTACTGCCCTATGAGCATGCGTATCTGGCTCAGTTGACTGAGTCTAATGAAGAAACCATCCTTGAAGAAATGTCTATTGTGTGGGAATTCACTGAAGTGTTTCCCGAGGAACTACCTGGTCTTCCTCCTAGAAGAGATGTTTAATTCTCAATTGAACTTTTACCAGGGGAGCTACCAATATAAAAGACTCCATATAGAATGGATATCATGGAACTTGAAGAGCTGAAGAAATAACTACAGTAGAATCTGGATAAAGGGTTTGTATGCCCAAGTGATTTACCATGGGGTGCACCAGTCCTCTTCATCAAGAAGAAGGATGGGTCAATGCAGCTTTGCATCGATTATCGTGAACATAACAAAATCACGATAAAGAACAAGTATCCTCTACCATGGATCGATGACTTGTTCGATCAGCTACATGTAGCACAATACTTCTCCAAGGTAGATTTGCAGTTGGGATATTATCAAGTAAGGGTGAAGAAGGAAGATTTCCCCAAGACTGCTTTTCGAACAAGATACGGTCACTGTGAATTCATAGTAATTCCTTTCAGACTCACCAATGATCCATAAATATTCATGGACTTTATTAATAGTGTATTTAGAGATTACCTAGACAAATTTTTGGTAGTCTTTATAGATGATATTTTAATATACTCCAAAACCAAAGAGGATCATGAGGAGCATTTAAGAACTGTACTGGAGACATTGAGCAAGGAGAAGATCTATGAAAAGTATAGCAAGTGTGAGTTCTGGTTGAAGGAAGTCTCATTCTTGGGCCATATCATCACAAGCAATGGGTTATCTGTGGATCCCTCCAAAATAGATGCAATCGAGAGATGGCGGAGGCCAACATCGGTAATGGATATTCGTAGCTTCTTGGGGTTAGCCAGATATTATTGACGATTTGTGAGAAATTTATCATGATTTTCCAACCCTCTTACTAAGATAAATCAAAAGGGAGTAAAGTTTTCTTGGAGTGATGAATGCGAAGAAAGCTTCAAGGAGTTGAAAAGGAGGCTTATCACTGCGCCCGTGCTCACTTTACCAACAAGTGGGGAAATTTTTGTGTTATTCAGTGATTCTTAGAAGAATGGCTTAGGCTGTGTGCTAATGAAGAATGATAAAGTGATATACTATGACTCAAGGCAGTTGAAAATCAATAAGAGAAACTATCCAACACATGATCTGGAGTTGGTGGCGGTGATCTTTGCCTTGAAAATCTGGCAGCATTATCTCTATGGGGAGAAATGTAAGATATATACTGACCACATGAGTCTTAAATATATATTCACATAGAAATAGCTTAATATGCACCAGAGAAGATGGATAGAGCTCATCAAGGATTAGGACTATTCAATACATTACCATCCTGGGAAAGCGAACAAGGTGGCAGATGCCCTATGTAGAAAGGACCAAGCGATTCTATCAATGATGAGAATTGAGAAGGATCAAATCTTCTTAGACTTGATGAAAATGGGCATGGGAATCATAAATAAGGGAACATCATCAATCATTTCACAAATGATTGCTCAACCATCCCTTTTATAAAGGTTAAAGGATGCTCAAAAGGATGATGTGGGAATTCCGAAAAAAGTGGAAGCTATCAAAAAAGGGAAATCCTCAGAGTTTAATGTTAATGAAGAAAAAATTGTGTGATTTGGGAAAATACTATGTGTTCAATCAAGTCCGGAGCTGAATAAAGAACTTTTGGAAAATGCACATAGTTCAAATTTATCTATTCACCCAGGGAGCAAAAATATGTTTCGAGATATCTGAGAAAACTTTTGGTGGGATAATATAAATAAGGAGATCGATGAATATACATCAAAGTGCCTGGTGTGCTAGAAAGTGAAGGTAGAGAGGCAGAAGTTTAAGGGGATGATGCAACCATTGCCCATACCAGAATGGAAATGGGATAACATCGCCATGGACTTTGTCACCAGACATCTGAGGACATACAAAGGCAACAATGCAATCTGGGTTGTTATGGATCATCTTACAAAGACTGCACACTTCATTGCTATTCGGGAGGATTTCTCTTTGGATCAAATGGCACTGATATATATCAGGGAAGTGGTAAGGCTGCATGAAGCGCCACTATCTATTGTGTTTGACCGAGATCCAAGATTCACCTCTATGTTTTGGAAGATTCTTTAAAAATCTATGAATACTGAACTGAACTTCAGTACGGCCTATCATCCTCAAACTGATGGCCAATCCAAGCGAACTATCCAAACACTTGGGGATATGTTGAGAGTGTGCTCAATGGACTTTAGAGGAGGATGGGATCAATATCTTTCTCTGGTTGAGTTCTCTTATAATAACAGTTTCCACTCGAGCATCCAAATGGCACCATATGAAGCCCTATATATAAAAAGCTACAGAACACTGGAATGTTGGGATGAGTTCAGTGAACGTAAGCTTCATAGACCATAAATGGTCGAGGAAATAGTAGAGAAGGTGAAAACCATTCAGTAGAATATCAAGGCAGCCTAGAGTTTACAGAAGAGTTATGTAGATAATCATCGACGAGACCTTGAGTTTAAAGTTGGAGACATGGTTTTTCTACACATATCTCCATGGAAGAAGGTCATGAGGTTTGGAAAGAAAGGGAAGTTAAGTCCAAGGTACATCGGCCCCTTCGAGATTCTTGATCGTGTCCGGGCTGTGGCATATCGACTAGCAGTTCCACCTACCATGGTCAAAGTACATGATATCTTTCATGTATCCCTCTTAAGGAATTACATACCGGACCCTTCACATATACTCTCTTCTGAGGTGGTACAGTTGGAGGATGATCTTTCTTATGAGGAGCAACCGGTGAAGATCTTAGATTGTAGAGAAAAATTTCTACGAAATAAGACAATGCCACTCATCAAGGTGTTGTAGAGAAACCACAAGTTTGAAGAAGCGACATGGGAATCAGAGGAAATGATGAAGCTGAGTTACCCACATCTGTTTTAGTGTGGGAAAAGGAAATTTCAAGGGCGAAATTTCTTAATGGGGGAATATTGTAACAACCCAAAGATTCATTAATGGAAATCCCTCTTGATCTAATTAAATGTCTCTTTATATAAAATGTTTATATAAAATGTCAACTTATTTGGTTTTATGTTAAGAATTTTGACCATTTCTTTTATATCTATTGAACAGTGATCATATGATTAGTACAAATATAGGCCTTTAACAAACCCAATTTACTCAGACAAAGGAAGCGATGACCTCATCCAGTAGAATAGCTCTATACGAAGCCCATTTTCGGATCTTGGAAAAGAGGTGTCATCTTTGGGCTTCTCTCTTGACCATGCCCAAGATGTGCTTCATCATGTCAAGCTCGAACGTGATCGTCTATGAAAAAAGTGGAAGTTGATAGAAATTACCACTCGAGCGATGTAATCCGAGCCACCCCAAGAGTCTGTCACCATCGCACACCTTACCCTTAGGTCTTATGCGGCTGTTTTAAGGGGTCATGTAACAAATCTATAGTACTATGTTCATGTACATTATTTTTTTATATAATAATGAATATACTTTTTTGTCATTATTGATACATTGTAAATAGTTTTTAAAGTGAAAATAGTATTTTTAGTTATTATTTAATTAAGAATTATATTTTATTAAATTAAGGGATTTTTGATTTAAATAATATTTTAATAAAATATTATTATTATTATTAATTTAATTTTATTATATATAAATGATCATGTAATTTTACGAATGCAATTGTAATTTTTATTATGCTCTGAAAGCCATTTTTGTCAAAACCCGTGAATTTTTGATAAATGTAGGTTTTTATTTTAAAAGTGAAAATGAACATATTTAGAAGATTATTTAGATAAAATAAATGTTAATTTTGGAATCAGGATGTCAAAATTATCCAACGGTGAGTTTTTCATAATTTTCTGAGATAGTCAATTTTTTGGGTAAAAATTAAATAATGTTTAAACATAAAATGTGTTTTATGACATCATAATGACCCAATAGTGATGTAATAAAATACTATAAGCTTTATGTTCGGCCAATATATGTTTTAACATTAAAATAAGGTGATTTTGGGTTTGTTTGACTTACTTTTCAAAGCATTAATGGACCCTTCAAGACTTATTAAACACCTTGTCTTTTTAAATTGTTTTCCATGGGAGTGTGACTCACCTCCACATAAGCAACCCTATTATTTTAAGAAGTTAGGAATTTTTACTTATAAAATATTTTTTTCCTATTCCCTTTTCCAAAAACCATTGGCAAAAACCATGGGATGGTTTGTGGTTTGGATAAATTTAATATAAGGGGTCCCAAACCTAAATAATAAAGAATTCCCTCACCTTTCCTATATAAACCCACCCAAACTCCCACTTCCTACTCACTCAAATCATTTGGAGTTCTTCCAACCTCTTCCCTACTCTCTCTATAATCCTCTAAATGTGCCCCAAGCTCCCAAGAAGCCTCTCTCAAGCCTCTCTCAAGCCTTTGGAAGCACACTTCCAAGTAAGGATTTTTTCTTCCTTTCTCATTTTGTCCAATTTTCTTTAAGTTGTTTTTTCCTTTTAATTTAAATTATTAATGTTGGGTTATGGTTTATAACCTCCCTCATACTTCCTTATTTATGTTGGAATGATGGTATACCCCTTTCTCTCTCATTAAATGCCTCCAATGTACACCTGTTTCTATGCCGAAATTCTGAAGGGAACTTCTCCCTCCTCATTTACATTCAAGCAATACTTTTTTATCATGAACCTAAATTCCATTAAAATTTTTGGGACATGTATATATATGACCTCCTTACTGTACATTACATGTAAATATGATGAGTAACCCATTTATATCTCATCAACCTTTTTTATGAATTTTTACGTCACGCCGTTACGCTGTTGAAATCACACCGATTTTCGAAGCCAATTCCATTGTGTAGTAAATACCATGCCCATTTATCCATCAAGGGTATTCACCTTTATTCACATTTACTTATTGATTATAAAGTTTCATGTATTAATTCCACATTCCTTTATCGTGTAATAAATTATTATGTTTTATGAATCCATGTTTTATGATCCAAGTGGCACACTTATGCATGAAATGAAATGTTTAAGAAGGGTGTGCCCTTATAGCGCTCCAATGCATTGGGTAAAGTATAGTATCATGATAAGTCATGTGAAATGAGTGTTGACTCATGATAATTCAAGTGAAAAGAGGTTTTACTCATGCTTCATGTGCAATGAGGATTTACTCATGCTCTATGTGCAGTGAGCCTTGGCTCATGCTAATTCCATGTTAAGTGTTGTTGCCACATTTCCATGTTATAATTATCATGCTTTATCATACCTTTATGTTCATGTTTCTCTTGTGCTACATTCATATGCCTATTGTCTAACATTTATTTTACTCCTCATGTATTCCATGTTTATTCCCTTACTGGGCTTTATAGCTCACCCCTTTTCTTATGCATGTCCTCAAGTTATCCCATGAAATGCTAAGTACGAGGGAATGTAGTGGTCATGTAAAGGAAGTTTTCATTAAAGATGTTTTATTTCATGTTTTAAGTTGTTATTTAATGATACTAATCCCTAAATACACTAGACCTCTCGATCATCCATGTTGTATCAAGTGAATAGTTTATGTAATAAATCATGTTTAAGTTTGTAATAAAAGCAGGGTTGTCAAAGGTGGGACGTGCCATTAGTGAGGATAGTTTAGAGCATTCAGTTTTTTATTAACTGTATAATTTCACTATATTTTTATAGGAGTGTCCAAAATAAGTATTTAATAGGTTTTCTTTAATATATGTTTAATAAATTGACATTATTATCTATCAATATTTTTTATTTTACTTATATATCACTTTGGTTATTAGCCTTACAAGTTTATGACTGTTTATTCTATTTTATTTATTTTCAGATTATCCCCTTTTGATCACCTATTATGTATTTTGGTTTGGGTTTTTCTTTTACAAACTAGGTTTTAAAATTGAAAACTATTTTTAAAAGGAATTCATTCTTCATTTCCTTAAAATGATAAAACTATATTTTTATTAATGTATTTAAAACATGTGTTTATGGAATGTTTCAAAAAAGGTGATGTATGGGCTTTATGGTTATTACCTACCAATATATTTAAGCCCACATCATACTTGTTCCACTTATCATGGGTAGATCCAACCAATTTTGGACGATCATGTTTATGGTTTGAGTTTTCCTTTGGAGTAGGTTGGTCTCTTGGATGGTGGTGACTCAGAGGTCACATGGTGATCATGTCAATTTCTGTTTGGTTTTTGGTTCAATTGAAGTTTCTATTTTGTTCATATTTATTTCTATAATGATATGGTTATGTATTTATTGATTTTCAATTTTTATTGTGACTTTCATGTACTCGGTTTGGTTATTTTATCCGTGTCTTTATTGGTCTAAATCATTCCCATCTAGATTATCATGATTCCCAACACTAGTTACTTACCTAGGAGGATTAAAAATGCCTCATAGGACTTCTCTGAGTTTGAGTCAGGTGTCAGGTTGGATGGTAGTCTAGCCTGGTTTGTGACACATGGCGATCAAGGACATGAATTGGGCCTTTTATAGAGTCGAGTTATGTTAAGTTTCAGGTCAACCTAGGATGTTTTATTACAATATCTAACTTCAAAATATCATTTAATATATCTATATCACTTCCACCATCCAAAATAACTCACATAATTCATAATTTATTTTGTAAAAATAATCTTGAAATATGAATTATTTTATAAACATAATCATAAAATATAAATTATTTTATAAAAATGATCATAAAATATAAATTATTTTAATAAATCATAATTTTTGAAATTCCACCACTAACTGATAGTTATAGGAAAATAAAACCTCATAAAAAATTACCAAATTACCATCCAAGGGTAATCATTTCATCCCAAATCCAATTTTGTGCATAAAATTTCATTCTAAGAACTGAAAATTTTCCATTTTACACTTAGTTAAAAATATATAAAAAATTATAAACTTTAAAAATGTAAATTGTTATGCCTCTATATTAGAGATGGTCCAGAGTGATAGGGGTGATGATCTACCAATGGTAAATTATCGAGTGTTTTTTTATGACGATTCTCTACTATAATCTTGTTCATATAAATTTTGAGTTATGTATAAGGGGTTGCACCACGAATGGAGGTGGGTTTCTAGAGTAATGTGTTGAGGGATACCTAAATCCTACCAAGTGTATTGGTTTCAGTGACATGTGAAATTTGGTCAATGATTCTAGTTAGGGGATAAAAGATAGTTATTTCATGATACATTTGATATGAAGTGTGATGGGTTACAACCAAGGGTTGGGATTTTAGTGGGGAAAGTATCATGATTATGATTGTGGTTGTTTTTTATTAATATCTCATACTGGTTTGATATGCCCATTTCCCAAGGGATTTTAGTGAAAATGTTATTTATTCTATTCAAAATTCAACCAAGTGGTGTATATATTTAATACACATATGAAATGTTGACTATACCCAATATAGGTAAGCCACTAGTCTATGGATTTTATAAAGTTTTTTTTAGGTTGGGTGCTCCACTGAACTATGATCTGATCAAGTGTGTATCTCAAGTGGGATGAAGTACCCCTAAAATTGACTTAATATAAAAGGTGGGATGCATTGTTCCTTAAGATCATGTGAGTATTCCATGTAGGGAACACTCCCCCCCAATGATTAGGTGAGTACTCCAAGTGGGATGCACTACCCCATGATATATGTTGAGTACCCCAGGTAGGATGAACTACTAACCTATAGTCCAATTGAGTTAGAATGTCAGATGGGATGTGTTGGAGCCGGTTCCTTAGAACCAACTACTATTTAGTTACCAAAATATTCATAGTTTTTTTATATTAATTTATATCTTATCAAATGATGATTTTTAAATATTTTTGATAATGAGCTAAAGGTATATGTTACACTAAAAGGTCATAACAGTTACATGGTATGATGAGAACCTAGAAGTCCCATCATAGTTTTTTTAAACACATGTTCTATGGACCAATGATATTGTATTATAGGACAAAGATAATATAGTCTCTTATGGGGATTGGATTATAATAATTTGACACTTCTTCTCTTGAATTTCATCATTGGTAATATCCAAGATACTTATCTTATGATAACATGACCCTCAATTAATAAATCCACAATTATATGTGCCGTTGGATATTTCTATCTATATACATATGTAAGGGTCGTCATACATTATATCTTGAGTGGTTTACTTCTATGAATTCACAAAAAACCATTTTGAAATTCTTTATGGAAAATTTTGGTAACTTGGGTGTGTCACGAATGATATTTAATTAATTATTTATGTGAGAAATGATGTTTCACTTATTTATTTAATATAAATTGATATCCCAAACCCTTTTTAAGTAAATATTACTAATTAAATCATTTTCCTTGTTTTCCTATAATGAATTTCAGTTATAGAAATTTTGAGAAAAATGCATTGAGCACATTGATTGATGAAACAAGTTTACAACCTTACTAATTAGATATATTGAGATTATGGGATTATATTACACAATATAAATTTGTATTATGTATTATATAATTTTCTCATAAACATGTTTCTCTATGGAAGCCATGACATGTTGATAGATGAAAACCTTAGACTTTAGGTGGTGTATCCCAATGCCACTAAGAAAGGGACCTAGAGGGTTACACACTATGTGTATCCAAAAACTTAGTTAAAATATATATGAATTTCAAATGTTTAATAAATATAATTCCCATAAATGGTTTAATAAATATTTATGTTCTATTTATTGAATATATTCAGTCACCAATTGTTCAAGATACTATTATGTCTGTTGAATATTTAATAAATATTTACTCACAGAGTAAATAATTATTCAATTAAAAAAATAAATTATATTTTTTTAACCTTGGTATATTCACAAAGTAACAAATATTGATTTATTTGGTTTTGAGAAAATTTAATAAATATTTATTCACTATTTTAGTGAATATAATATTTATTTATTTATTATAAAATAATATTTTTTTATTTATTTAGATAAATAAAAAATTTCAAAGTCCAATAAATATTAAGGAGTAATATAATATCGAGATTAATTTTTTAATGATACATTATCTATTAAATATTATTTGAATAAATATTAACATATTTATTCATCGAAATCATTATTTTATCTACAAGTTTAGTGCATATAAATAAAACAATATTGTTGTTTTTATTTTAATACGGTGTACTTCAGGGATTAAAAGAATAATAAGGTTTCATATGCAATTATTTATTCTCTAACCCTGATTTATAAATACTTGGTTATGTCATTATCTAACCCTAGACAGGACAATCTGCTATTATGCATAATGATTTATAGAGTGAATTATATCAAGCCCTATTTAGATCATGATACTGGAATAAAATCAACCACCATTACCCTATTGAGTCTAGAGAGAACCAGAGTAATTCCTTCTCACAATAAAGGATCCTATTTTGATCAATGGTGAGCGATAAAAGTACTAGAATCATCAATTCTTGAATATAAATAATTATATTGCAATTATCAATGGTTCTTGTAAAACATATGGATCAATAATAGAGGTAATAAACCCTTGATTCCATGGATGAAAAAAAGGTACGATAATTGGCCTCAACTAAATAATCGATAAATAAATATTTCCAATGAGATGTATTTCTTAATATTTACTCAAATTTATTATATATTATATGTGATCATCATTTCATAAGGATTATAGGGTTTCTATTGCTGAGAAAGTTTTGTTTTCAACAGTACTCTATAATGTTATGATTAGAAGAGATTATTGAGCATGTATTGTTTCAACAATAATCTATATTTTTATGATGAGTTTGATGATAAAAATACCCTTTTTTATTATTTTGATGATTTTATTTTGAGCATATTTTAGGAAATTAATATTCTTTATATTTCTATTTTGGAATAATATTAAAGCATTTAATTCATATGTAATATTTGAAAAAGTGTTCGGAAATCATTTTATCATGTCCTAGAAACAATTTTCATACCCTATGTCGAAGACTGTAGCGTAAGGATAAAATTATACGTTTTCTTTATGAGTGTTCAGAAAAGTATGGTAAAATAACCTTACGTTTGGAAAGAACCTTATGTTTGGAAGGAACCTTAAATTTGTAATATCAGAAAAGTACGAAAGAATAACCTTATGTAAGTATGGAACCTTAAATTTTATTTATGAGAGTATGGATCATTGACCTTACTTTTCTAATTAACATTACATTATATCAAAAAGTATTGATCACGTATCTTACATTTTTCTAAAGAGTAAAGTATGTATAATCTATCATACCTTTGAAAGTTGAAGAGGAAAGTATAGATAATCTACCATACGTTTGAAAGTTGAAGAGGAATGTAAGGATAATCTACTATATGTTTGTAAGTTGAAGATGAATGTATGGATGGTCAACCTTATGTTTGAGATCAACCTTATGTTTAAAGAATAGATCATCAACCCTATGTTTAGCATTAGAGATTTATAATATTACTTTATTGATAAATGGTCTTTATGCCGAATATGAGGTTGATTTCAAGACAGATTCAAATCCTGACATTAAAACCCATATTTGAATGTTTTAAATCTATTTATTTTTTATTCAAAAGATGGATTTAAGAGGAGGATTTTATGCCAATTATTAAGGGAAGTTACATCTAATATATTATTCAAAATTTTGAATATCATGATTCTTTAGGCGGTATTTGTGGATCTAAATTTAAAAGGAAAATTCCCATCTTTATTCTTTATATATCTATGTTATTTTGTTTTAAAAAGGTAGAGATGAATCATCATGAAAAATAGATATACGAGTCACATAGATCTGCTGCTATCAAGATCTATTAGACTCTATTTTTCAGAAGAAAAGGAAAAGTGTTAAATAATCATATTCTACATTGAATATCTATCGTGAATCGATAGTTGTCAAAGTTTCTAATTTTATTTAAAGATATATTTGTGACTGGATCTACTCTGAACTGCTCTTACATGAAGAACAAGTTTTTTGAATACGATCCATCTACTATCAGGTGTGTGCTACTGCAACTATGAAGAATAACTGGAATGTTTTTTAGAAAAATACTCTTTTAATTTTGAGTTACCAACTTCTCATACTAAGGTGTGTATTAAATTTTGTGCATGAACCAGAAGGCTCTGTTTTAGCCATAACATGTAAAGGTGTAAATTTCCTGTACTTAGTTATGGACGATCTGTTGATAAGGGGACCAGATAGTGAAAATCATCAAACTTGTGGAGTAGAGCGTTGGTGGAGTGTAAAATGGGCCTTTTGTTCCCCGAACCACTATACATCTATGTGTACTTCAATCTATTTATTTTACACTGAATAAACATTCTAATAAAGATAAATGACAGATTTTTCCATCATCCTAATTCTTAAAGAAATTTTAAAGGACACAATTCACCCCCCCCCACTTGTGCATATTTATTATAACTCGATCCAAAAATTGGTATCAGAGGAGTTCTTTTGGTAAATATATAACAAGATTAATGTTTCAAAGGATTATACTCAGAGATCTCAATGGATGATACATAAGGGATAATTTCAGTGGTTCGAGCTCTGTACTTTAATGGTGAAAACTATGGATGTTGGAAGTCGAGGATGATCATCTATCTGAAAAATCATGGATAAATTGTCTACTCAAAAATTCTTACTCTTTATGAAATTCCTAAGAAATATGAAACATGGATTGTAGCTACTGAATAATATTATGACATAAATTTAAAATCTATTAATTCTATCATCTTTGGTTTAGGAACATATGAATTTAATCGAGTATCTCAATACCCTACTTCATATGATATGTGGAAGACAATTGCAGTTTCCTTTTAAGGAACTGACAATGTCAGACAAATGAGGTATGCCACATCAAAAATAAAATTTGATACATTCATAATGACTGATGGTGAAATTATTACTCAAATGAATGGAAGTATTACAAAAATAGTCAACAACATCACTAACTTGGGAGATCCTATCAATGAAGCAGATCAATCCGTAAAAGTACTGAGAGTACTTCTATCCCAATGGAATGGAATATTGACTTCCATTAGGGAATTATCACAAGTCAAAGATCTAACTATGATAGAATTAATTGGAAACGTCATGATATATGAAGTTGAGATGAAAGATGAAGCAAATGAGCATAAAGTCTTGATCAAGACAAAAATTACTACTTTGAAAGTAACATCTAAGGAGAAGAACAGAAATATGAAGCAATAGATCAAGAGAAAACCAAAAAGGTCTGATTCATAAGATTCAGATGTGGAATAGGATCATCTATCTAGGAAATTCAAAAAATTCTATAGAAGGAAGAAGGGATTTAGAAAATCCTTCAAGAGATATGTTAAAGAACCAAAGGAAGTCGGATTCTATGAATGAAAAAAGATCGGTCACATAAATCATGACTATTATGAATTAAAAGGTGAAAAGAAAAAGAAAGTTTTCAAAAACAATGATTATGAGTAGAAAGACAAAAGAGCAATGAAAGCTACTTGGAGTGTTTCTGAAGACTCCAACAACACAACAATGTCTGACTCAAAAAAGGTAGAATCAAATCTAAAAGCAATTATGTACTTTATGGTAGAAGCTGATGAGGTATGATCTTATTACTCATCTTATTCTAATTATACATCTAGTAGATCAAATGATAAATTTATAGCCTACTACAGTGTGCTGGAATAGAAATATGAATCTTTATTTAAGAAATATAAATCATTGAAAAATATTCACACTCTTGTTTTAGGAGAAAGAGACACTCTACTAAAACAACATCAAGAGTTAAGTAAAAAATATGACTCATTAAACATAAACTGTACAAATAATGAAACTAAAATAAAAACACTACAAACATAAGTAGATATATACAGAAGTGCAGTTCATTTTTTTTAAAAAGTAGAAAATTCTCTAAATGAAATTCTTGGAAAGAATGTGGTTAAAAATGAAACATATGGAATAGGAAGAAGAGGTGAGAAAGCCAAACTATATAAGAACTATTTTGTTCCGAATACAAAAGGTATAATTTGAAAATACTATGGATCAAAAGGTCACCTATCTAAAAACGATAATTTAAGGAAACCTCAAATAAGTGGGACTAAGAAAGCCGTTTTTCTAAACAGTTTGTATGATTATATTGATTATAGACAAACGAAGCATGTTTGTATTCCTAGATCTTTTTTATCTAACAATGCTGGACCCAATAGAATATGGGTACCAAAAAAATATTTTGTTTGAATATCTTTACAGGAAGCGGGTCACAGAAGCCAAATTTTAATATGGTATATGGATAGTGGCTACTCTAGGCATCTGAGTGGGAATTCATGAGTTTTTAAAACATAAACTCAAAAGGATAGAGGATTAGTCACATTTGGTAATAATTACAAAGGTAAAATTATTGGCGTTGGAACTATTGGAGATCCAGAAACTTTCTCAATCAATAAAGTACTATATGTACAAGGATTGAAAGAAAACCTGATAAGTATCTCTCGAATATGTGATGATGGTTATTTTGTTGATTTTTACAACAATTTATGTTATGTTTTTAAAGATAAAATTATTAAATTTAGAGAACCAGAACTGATAATGTTTATACTCTAGACTTAAATTCCTTATGTAAAAAAAAGTAAATTGTTTAACTTATAAGATAAATGAATCTTGGATCTAGCATATAAGTCTTGGACATTGAAATATATATTCTTTAAATAATTTATCTAAGAAACAACTAGTTTTTGATTTACCTAGTCCTAAATTTGATAGTGAATGATTTTTGATGCATGTCAACTTGGAAAGAAGAACAAATCATCCTTAAAATCTGTTAACAAAATTGCTACATCTAAACCTCTAGAACATATCCACATGGATCTGTTTGGACCTTCAAGAGTAGAAATTTTGGCTGGTAAATTATATTTATATTTTTTAGTTGAAAACTATTCAAGATTTACATGGTTATATTTTCTAAAATATAAAAATGAAGCTTTTACTATATTTGATCATTTTTGAAAGGCTATTCAAAACGAAAAATATTTTTAAAATAATTTCATTAAGAAGTAATCATGATGGAGAATTTTAGATTTTTTAATTGAATTCCTTTTACTCAAATTTAGGTATTAAACACGCCTTCTCTACACCAAGAACTCCTCAATAGAATAGGATTGTTGAAAGAAGAAATATTACTATTCGAGAAATGGCTAATACTATGCTAAATGAAAGTAGAATTCCTACCTATTTCTGGGTAGAAGCTGTAAGCACATCCTATTATATAATGAATAGATTTTTAATTATACCTATTTTAAAAAAGATACCCTATGAACTTTGTAAAAACAGAAAACTTAAATTTAAATACTTTAATGTTTTTAGATGCAAGGTTTATATCTTGGACACCAAGTACATGCTTGGTATGTTTGACCCAAAATCTGATGAATGTGTTTTCTTAAAATATTCTACTTCTTCCAAATCTTATCGAATTTTTAATAGAAGTCAAGGATTGTTGAAGAATCAGTTCATGTGAAATTTTATGAATCTGATCCTCTTGAGAAAAAGAAAGATCAAATTGATGAATCTAATTCTAAATATAACATGGGACTTGAGAATATTAAAGATTATTTTGAAAAAGATATAAATAAAATTCAGTCCAATTCATAAGAACATGACACTGATGAACTTAGAATTTTATTACCTATAAAATCTAGATCCCTATTGAATCATACTTTAGAAACTGTTATTGGAGACATAGATAATGGAATAAAAACTAGAAGAAATTTAGGGAATCTTATTGAGTTTTTTTCCTTTCAATCCCAATTAGAACCTAAGACATTAGAAGAAGCCTTAGCTAATGAAATTTGGATGATTGCAATTCAAGAATAATTAACTTAGTTCAAGAGAAATGAAGTTTAGAATTTAGTTGAAAGACCATAGAAAAATCTAGTTATTGTAACAAAATGGGTCTTTAAAAAGAAACAAGATGATCAATGAATAATAACTAGAAATAAAGCAAAACTAGTAGCTAAAGGATATAATCAGAAAGAAGGTATAGATTATAATGAGACCTTTGCACCGGTTTCTAGACTTGAAGCTATTATAATCCTTTCATACTATGCATCTCATATGAACTATAACTTATTTTTTATAGATGTTAAGTATGCCTTTTTAAATGGTTATTTAATGGAGGATGTTTATGTTGAGTAACCTCCTGGTTTTGAAAATTCTCAAAAACCAGATTTGGTTTTTCAACTTACTAAATCTCTTTATGAACCTAAACCATCACCAAGAGCTTGGTATGAAAGACTGTGTTATTGTTTTTAAATGATTTTACATTAGGAATGGTATATCCAACATTATTTAAGAAATTTTTTAACTCTAATATTTTATTGGTTCACATTTATGTTTATGATGTAATTTTTGATTCCACAAACAAACAAACTTGTCATGAGTTTTCCAAGTTAATGCAAAAATAATTTTAAATGAGTATGATGGGATAATTAAATTTCTTTTTTGGACTTCAAATTTTTCAAAAATATTTTGGAAATGTTTTGAATCAAATAAAATACATTACTGATTTACTAAAGAAGTTTGGACTTAAAAACAACAAGACATATAAAACTCCTATGCGTACTAATATAAAACATGATTTGGATGAAACTAGGAAATCAGTTGCAACAAGTTATATAGAGGTATGATTGGTAGTTTATTATATATTACTATTAGTAGGCCATATATAATGTATTCAGTATGTATTTGAGTAATATTTCAATCAATTCCTAAATACTCTCACTTGAGTGCTGTCAAAATAATTTTTAGATATTTAAAAGGAAGTATTTTTCAATCTCTTATCTATCCAAAAAACATTTTAGTTTAATTTAATTTCATATTCCGATGATGACATTGGAAGATATAGATTAGATATAAAAAACATCTCAGGGAACTATCGATTTTTAGGAAAATCTTTAGTTTCATGGTCTAGTAAGAAACTAAACTCAGTTTCCTTGTCAACAGTCAAGGCAGAATATGTTTCTGCAGGAAGTTGATTTACGTAAGTGTTGTGGATAAATAACACCCTTATGGAATTTGAACTAAATTTTAATAATACTCCTGTTTTATGTGATCATAAAAATGCAATAAATATTTAAAAAACATATTAATCATTATAGGACTAAGCATATTTATATCAAACATCATTTTCTAAGAGATCATGTTCTTAAAAAGGATATATTCTTAGAATTTGTAATTACTGACGTTCAATTAGTTGATATTTTAACTAAACCAATTTTTACTAAAAGGTTTTATTTTATAAGGGGGAGATAGATTTATTTATTTTTAAATGATTTTTTTAATTCGTACTTTATTTTAATCTTCACTGTTTTAAATAATTTAATTATTTGTTCTTAGAATAATTTACAATTTCATCTATACTGATAATTTTTATTTTTATTTTGTTTTTCCACATACATTATTACTTTATTTTAAATAATGATTTTAAATACTTTAATGTTTCTTATATATGTAACGACTTAGAAATCAAGGTTTTCAGAAACCATTTCAAATTCCAAACTCATTTATTTTATTAGAAACTTTCAAAACACCGAAACCCTTACCGCCTCTTTTTACCTTTGACAGAACCTTTGAAACCTTAAACCTTTGATTCTTTATAACATTGAGATTGAAATGGACAATACAAAGAGAATTGAGGAAGGAGAAGCTAGTAACACCAAGCATCGATGTTCAGTAGGAAGGAAGATCTTACAGGGAAAAGTAATTGATTTGGAATGGATATTCCAGACCAATTTAATGCTGAAGAATGCTTTGGATCATTAGAATCTCAAAAAAAAATCTGTGATAAAAACATAGAATTTATGTACAAGTTAGAGTTGAGAAATATCTTTAAAACATTTCAGTTCTCTCTTGGAGATACATAGGACTCTATATTCATGAAAATAAATGATTGGGATTTTTCTATTTGGACTGTGGAAATAGATATGATCTTTAACTGCCCTCATGAGGGAGTTTATCACTTTTATTTGAAATCCAATGGATATAATGAACATAAGTAATAAAACATTATGTCATTCTTATTTGGTTCTACATATATCAGAAATATGTTAGTCAATGATCTAGAGCCAGATCAGAAAATTCTTTTAAAATTTGTTCAAACAAGAATTTTCCCAAGGATGTATGAAATGGAGAAGATTTTATTTCCTGATATGTATTTTATGTTTCTATTTTTGAGTGACATAATGTTGAATTTTCCTCATTATATGATAAGGTATTTAAACTAATACTATAATCCAAAGGTAATAATGAACTTATATCCCTATGGGAGGTTCATTTCAAAATTATAGTTTAAGTCTGATATGGTGAGATTAGTAGATTCCAGAGTGTGATTCCATCACAATAACGTGTTCAATGCAAGAACTTTAAAAAAATATAATTTTTCTGCAGCACTTTTAAAGGAAATATTATGCCTGTTGGTGTTGATGAAGATTAAGAGTCACCTTAGGGAGTGAAAATAGGGAAACCCAAAGATGGAATAGAAAAATCAAGGACCATTGAAGTTTTAAAAACATAAATAAGAATTATATTTGAAGCAATAATTGCACCAACTAATAAGGAAAGTCAAGAGGGGCTTCAGAAGAAAAGACATAGTGTGAATCAAGCTGCTGAAGAGCCTATTCAAACAGATGCTATTAAAACTAGAGATCTTTTAATCTATAGATTTTTAAGAGATGATTTTCCTAAGATTGAGGTGGTACCTAAAATTGAAGAGTAGGATGTACCTCAGAAAGAGGCAGAGCCTGGAGAAGTTGAAGTGGCTTGACATGAATCTGTTCGAGAATAGTCTTCACAACCTGCTGAAGTGATTCAATATGAACCTATGTTATAAGAAGTAAATGAGGATGCTCATGAAGAGAACAAACCTTATGAAAATGTGAACAGAAGAGATAATATATCTAAAGCTAATACTGAAGTATTAGATGAAAATGTTTCTGTGGATGATTCAGCTCATGACTTGGAGGAAAAATTGGTTGAGAAACAAGTGGAGAAGGATACAAATTAGAGATTTGAGGATTAATCATTGCCTTTAATTTTTTTAAATCATTTTGAGTCTCCAGAAAAGGGTTCCTCTAATTCTGAGAATAATCATGTGGAGGAGATAATCAAAAAAATTTATATAATTGAATCTAAAAATTATTCTTTGAGAAGAGCATTATATAAAGAGAGACATATGTTTTAGAACTTGAAATAAAATTCAATTTTAAAAAGAGAAGTGAAATATTTTAAGAATGAGATGTTAGTCAAAGTTGGAAAATTAAAATATGAAATTGTGCTAAAATCTGATTTGGAAGACTTAAAAACATTCATGGAGCAACAGTTGGAAACTATCAGGGGTAGTCAAGCAAGTACATCAGGTACTTCACCTGATCTGATCAATAGATTCTAGGCCATTACAACTACAATGAGAAATATGAATGATAGGTTGTAAGACTTATAATGTAATAGTGCTCCACTGCCTTTTCTTCTGTATAATCAAAAGCATATTATTGGACACCTTACATCAGATGAACTAGGGGTAAGAGAGTTACTGAACAGGTTCACTGACAAGCTAAATCAGTTCATGGAAAAGGAAGAAATATTGAATGAGTTTTTCACAATCAATTTTATTGAAGATATTAATTTGACTTAGGAAGGAATAGATCTGATAATTCAGTTAGGATATGGTCTCATGAAGAGGTTGAAAATTCATTTAGCAGAGCTAAGGGAAGTTGTTCAGAGGCATTGAAATACCATTTTCAAACCCTTTTTATCCCAAACTTTATTCGTGTATCAATTTTGTATTTAAATTTTCAATACACTATTTTTGAATCTCATTTTTATACATTTTTAATTTTTTTACTATTATGTCTATGTTAAAATTCCAGACTCTAGATTCAATTATTGATAAATAGTTTATGATAACATTTACTAATGTTCAGTGCTATCATAAATGTGTTATATTCCTTTTTCTATCATTCTTGTTGATATCACAAAAGGGGAAGAAATTTGGATGCAATACAGAATTTTATATTGTTTTTATATTTTACCATTATAGGAGAAAATCGGATAAATGAAAAATATTATTTTCTTTATTTTAATTTCAAAACGGGGAAAAATTTCTAAAAGATTTTTTTTTAAAAAATCTTTTCTTTATAAGGAAGAACTATATATTACACTTTATTTATTTCCTTTTGAAATAATTCTGTTAAAATAAAATATTATTTTATACTTGATAAATTATAAATTATATGAAATTAATTTCATGGGTTATTTCTAGGGGTTTTTTATCATTAAAAATGGAGGAGATTGTTGAGCAAGTGTTGTTTTCAACAATACTCTATACTATTGTGATTAGGGGAGATTGTTGAGCATGTATTTTTCAAAAATACTTTATATTTTTATGATGATTTTTATGTTCACAAATACCCTTGTTTGTTATTATAGTGATTTCATTTTGAGTATATTTCAAGAAATTAAAATTAATTATATTTCTATTTTGGAATAATATTAAAGAACTTAATTCACATGGAATATTTGGCAATGTGTTCGGAAATCAGTTTAGTGTGTTCTAGAAACATTGTTTATACACTGCGTCAAAGAGCATAAAATATGGATAAAATTATACATTTTCATTACGAGAGTTCAGAAAAGTATAGTAAAAGAACCTTATGTTTGGAAAGAACATTATGTTTGAAAGGAACCTTACATTTGTAATATTATAAAAGTATGAAATAAGAACCTTACATAAGTATGGAACCTTATGTTTTCTTCACAAAAGTACGGATCATCAACCTTACTTTTCTAATGAAACTTATGTTCTATCGAAAAGTATGGATCATGTATCTTATGTTTTGATAAAGAAGAAGGTTTAGATAATCTACCTTACGTTTGAAAGTTGAAGTGGAAAGTATGGACAATCTACCATATGTTTGAATATTGAAGAGGAGAGTCTGGATAATCTACCATACGTTTGAAAGTGTAAGAGGAAAGTATGGATGATCAACCTTATGTTTGAGATCAACCTTATGTTTGATGAATAGATCATCAACCCTACATTTAGTATTGGATACTTAACATACAAATTTATTGATAAATGATCTTTATGTGGAAAATTAGGATAATTTCAAGCCAGATCTAAAGCCCGATATTAAGGAACGTCTTTCACTATTTTAAAGTTGTTTATTTTTGATTCAAAGGATTGATTTAAGAGGAGGATTTCATGCCGATTGTTAAGGAAAGTTATATCTACTATGTAATTCAAACTTTTGAATATCACGATTCTTAAAGTGGAAATTATGGATCTAAATTTAAAAGGAAAATTCTCATCTTTATTCTTTATATATCTATATTAATTTTTTTTACAAAGGTAGAGACAAATCATCTGAAAAAAGAGATATATGAGTCCCACAGATCTGCTACTATCAAGATCTATCAGACTCTGTTTTTCTGGAAAAAAAATGAAAAGTGTTAAAGATTTTAATTCTACATTAAAGATCTATCATGAATCTATTGTTGTCAAAGTTGCAGATTTTATTTCAAGATCTATTTTCTATTGGAGTGACTCTGAACTACTCTTACTTGAAGAACACCTTTCTTGAAGAGGATCCATCTACTATCAGTTGTGTGATATTGAAACTATGAAGAACAACTAGAAAGTTTATTCATACAAATATTCTTTTCATTTTGAGTAACCCGATTCTCATATTAATATGTGTATTTGGTTATATGCTTGAACCAGAAGGATATATTTTAGCCTTAACTTATAAAGGTGTCAACTTTCTGTACTCAATTGTGGATGGTATGTTGATAAGAGGACTAGATAGTGAAAATCACCAAGATCATGGAGTAGAGAATTGGTGGAGTGGACTAGGGGCCTTTTATTCCACAAACCACTATAAATTCATGCATCCTTCAATCTTTTTATTTTCTGTTTCATAAACATTCTGATAAAGATAAAGGACATATTTTCCAATCATCATGATTCTCAATGAAATTGTAAAATACACAATTCATCCCCTCTTGTGTATATTTCGTATAACCTTATCCAACATCTATGTCATCTATTTATGGGGATAAATATAAAGTAGTTGATGAAAAACATTATTAGACATTGGACCAAGTACTTCAACTACACCTCAAATACTTCAAGTAGTATTAGAACAGACACATAAAAATTTATAAATATTTTTATTCATTGATTGATATTTATGTTTATTATTTCTATTTAATTTCTACTGATTAATTATTTTAATTTTATAATAAATATTACAGGTTCTTTCACCTTCATGTTATATTGAACACATGAAAAAACAGATGAAGAATGACAGGAGGAAAATTTAGAGGTGTTAAGGGTTCTTGCTGAATGAAATATTTAAACAATTTATAGTTGAAAAGTACACATCAAGTGATCTACTTCACAATTTCAAGATGATTCATGAGATACATGACTCACCAAATAGGAATCAACTTGGGGGAAAAGTAATACACCACATGTTGACAATCTAGAGAGGTACATGAATATTGGGACTACATTCTATGGATCCTTCCAATATACCATGTACTTTGACATGGTTCACCCAAAGATTTTTATAGAAACTGTGTGGTCAACATACATTTCACATGAATCATAAAGACCTAATGTCAGTCAACCTATAGTTAATGATATTACAAGTGATGTATCCCATATAAAAGTCATGTTATTCATTAATACCTGAATGATGTACACTCCCAACAACACAATCATTTGTTGTGGAGACACAGAAAGAGATTCACACATCATGTGTCATAGAAGTACAAGCCCTATAATCATCCATTATTCAAAAGAATAAATTTATGAGAATAAAACCAAAATTTATAGATAACAGCTAGCATGTTACTATATAATATTGATTAAAAATTATTTAAGTACTTAATTAATTTTGAATAATTAATTCCCTATAATTGTAAATGTATTTACTATACACATTAAGAGCGGTGCATGCCTTATGGATTAACTTGTATCCAATTTTCATAAATATTTCATTTATTTTGAAATATTATGACATGCATAATTTTACATTACTTAACCATTTGAATATTCATATACTCCAACATTCCATGTGATTATTTAATAGATAAATAAAATGGTGAATTTGGTTATATGTTTTGTTTCCACTAAGTACGCACTATATACACATATAATTTAAAATGAAATTAATCTGTTTAACTTTTTTAAATTAAAATGATGGAATTTATAGGTCTATTTGGGTGAGATAAAATTAATACATTAAAAATATAATTAATTTAAATATCTTGAGGACATGTTATCTTAATAAAATAATAAATTAAATTAAATGATATCTAGTGTACAAATATATATCTTTTACATGTATTTTGATGACCATGAAGCTATAATAGCCTATGTATGTGATTATTTTGTTTAATTTATTATTATTTCATTATTTTTTATAAAATTTTAAATTCAATAATGGAATGTGTAAAATTATCCTTCTCACATTATGAAAGGTCATGTGTTCCCATGAATTATTTAATGTAAGACCATTAACCTATCATTTGTTTCCCCTAACCTATGTGTGAGAAAATATTATGTATTGGATGCAAATCATATGTGAGGGGTGGAATTTAATGTTTATATTTGAGGTGAAACCAATCTAGGAGGTATATAAGAGTGTATGTGGAATGCTACAACTCAAACCAGAAATGGTTCAAGGAGTTTATTCCCTAGGTTCAAGGGTTGTTTTATCAACTGGTAGATAAACCAACCATTTGAAAAGATCATAATTATTATATTATATTTATTTTATTTAGGTTAGTTTCATGGATATTTTTCTTATAGATTTTTAGTTATTAAATAAATTAATTCACAGGCATGTAAGATATAATTAAAATAAAATTTCAATATCAATACGGTTTATCTCGAATTTTTTAATCACTTAACTAAAATCAAATCAATATTAAAAATCATGAAATAAGATAAAATGGGTAGTTTACACATAAAGATAAAAATATATTGAATCAAATACTAAGTTAAATAAGCATTCCATTGGTTGAATAAGAATTCAACCATAGAACTATGTGTTTTCATGGAAAAATTATATATAGATAATTTTATCAAAAACTTATTTTGAGTTTTTTTGGGTCAAATTAACCAAATTTTTAAAATCTAAAATGACTAATGACTATCCAATACCATTTTGGCATAATTGTTTAAGGAAACCCAATTTTAGGATTTCAGGATTGGGTGGTCCAATCAATGGATCATGGAGATTCAAGTTAATGTAGTTGGTAATTTATTCCTATATAAAATTTTTCAAGTAATTTTCATATATAAAGTATAGGTTATGAGAAGTAATGGATAGATCCTTAACACTAAAATATCAACATGTTTATTGAATTAGAATATCAGTTATGTTTGGAGAACTACTAATAAAATATAAGGAAATGTATTCATATACCATGATATATCATCTCTTTGAGAAGGAGAAATATAAGATTTAAAAAAACGATACTTTCAATACACCATGCTAGTGTAAACTAGTAGAGGGTACATAACTATTGATCTTGTATCCAATATACATAAGTGCATTGATCGGTTACTAATGTTTGTGATTCTATAATGTGTAATAAATTACTCATTAACCTTATAAAATCATCCTTACCTTATAGGTTCTCTTTATTCATCTAGTTTATATGATTAAAATTATGGAAGAACATGCCAAGAATCATTTGACTATGTTTCCCTAGACAAATAAAAGATGTGGGGAAATTAGATCTATAAAAATTTATATAAGAAAAGTAAATGATGGGAAATCCTGTGAATTTTTTAAAATAACTAGTTCATTTATAACAAATTTTAATAGGAAAAAATATTTATATGTAGTTTGGTGAATAGTGAGATATTTTCTACCCATGTATATTGTAAGGTCATATAAAAAGAAACTGTAATGAATTGAATAAGAAGTGGTCATTTTAATGCAATTTAGGAATATATTCATCATATTTTCTAATGTTTCTATCTCACACCATGAGTATTTGATGCATTTTTATTTTAATAAAATATCAAAAGAAGTAAGTTATGTTCTCATAGTGTTTGAGAAAGTGTGATTTCAATGTTAGTAATGAGAAGCAGAAAAAATCATTATATGATGTAAGGTGTATTCTCCCAATATATGATCAAGTTTGGTTCCATTTTTAGCAGTGAGAATCACATGACTTCAAAATAAAGGTGTTTTTTAGTGGTTGATAAATGTTTATTCCTATATCAATAATGATAATCACATGAGTTTTTATTTCCCATTAGATTGATTCTGGTTGAATATTTATTTTTTTCAAGTGTTAACAAACATTTTTCTCTAGGATTTATTGAATAAAATATGAAATTATTCTTTTAAATTTGATATTTTTGTATCAAAAAAAACTTATTAAATCTTTTAGTAAAACATTAATAATAAATATTCAACATAGGAAATAAATTATGTGTATAATTCTACAACTCATACCCAATAGTGGAAAGATAATTCATTGTAACATAAAACAATATTTTTTATATATATAACCAAAAATGATGTTTATATTCTTAGGAGATAAAAATATTTGGTATCTGACATACTTAGGTTAAATGCAGGAAAACAATTAGATATAATGTTAATCCATAAATCTTATAGAGTTTGTTCATTTAGATAGTGTGGGTTCTTCCATGGATAATCTAGAGGTAAATTCGAGTACTCCATGAGATTCATTAATAAATATTAAGAATTATTATTTAAGTAATGAATCCACTAAGTAAATAATATAGGATCATCTAGGTCAGTATGTGAGATTACATCTTAACCATATATTTATAAATCTTTTAATATAGAGTGATTGTTTTCCTAAACTCACATTTTCTTATTCATATATAAGTATAAGTAAGATCGATGAGGACTCTCATATATATATATTGTATTATTTCAAGATTAGTTTATAGATATGTCCTAAAAATATAAGTGTAACGACTAACCATATACAAACTATATTGACTAATGTGTATATTATAAATTTTCAGTATGATAAAAATTCATTATGTCATAGCCTCAGGTTTTTTATCTGATTCATTTATAAAGTTAGTGAAAATTTTAAATGTACATCATGAAAACACAAGGTTCATCTCAATTAATGATTTTATTACTGCTAATGATATTTAAATCCCTATGATAGAAATGCTATAAATCATACTAATTTTATTTATATAAAGAAATTACATCTATTTTGATATAATATGAGTAATAAAGACTTCATTAGACTCGTATCTCTTATTACACAACTTGGCATAAGAACATTTAACTCCCTAAGTGTTAATGGGAGGAATTTTTATAGAGACAAAACCTATGTAATATGGTTAAAACCATAGTTTGGGTTTTTATTCCCCATGGTGGGTGATATATTATTTGATAAGAATAATCACTCATATAGAGAGTGGTGAGTTTCAACTATTTATGTTTGAAATGTTCTTATGAATTCAAAATATGATTCCATGAACCAAGATTCATTATATATTTTTTGGCTGAGGTAAATTCATTATTGAGTATTCAATATAAACAATAAATGGATAAAAAATAAAGGTACTAATGAGGATTTACTACTTGCATGAGGAAATCATGATTGAATACATTTGAATTCTAATTTTCATAACTTATGTAAACATTATATTAGGTATCAGATATAAGGGAAACCACCCTTGGTGGTAACATTATTGAACATGTTTATATTATGTGACCAAGATGGTAGACGTCATCGAATAAATCTAATATGTATTTAAAGTATCAAGGATTAATTTATGGGTCAAAACCATTATAATTATTATAGTATATTCATTTGAAATGATATGTTTCAATCTATCTTCAAAAGATTAGTATAAGTGATACAATTTCCCAAGAATGGTATATTTAACAAAATATTGATGAATATGTGAATAGTCTCATGGTTATGTGAGACTAAATAATATATCCAAAAAATGACATACTTAGGAACCCAAATTATAAGAAATGGGTTCTTTGATCTTAGATTGGTGACTCTCTTAATTTAGGTCATAATACACAGTTGAAATGGTATTGAAAAAACTAATATGACAGGGTGTACCTGGATTGTTTCTAATTTCACATGTTCTTATTATGATGTATTGAAGACATATTATTAAGATTAATTTGTAAATATATCTAATGCATAATGATAAGTGTATATGTTTTATATTTCTTATTAATAATGAATATAATGAGAATCTAAAACTAGTTAAGGAGAACTATATTGGATAGTAGTCAGAACTATCTTATGGGTCTTTAGGGGGGAAATTGGATGAGTTAAGTGTAATTAGAGAAATGAGAGTACTATTTTTAGGTAAAATAAAACTATTCTTCTTTTCATCATATAGATCTAGTATCACGGTTATGTTGAGATCATATACAAGGTGTTAAATCTTATTATAGTCATTAATTTTGATATCTATATTAGATCGAGTATTTTTTCACTTCTAATGTATCTTAATAATTATGTTTAGAAATGATTTTTTTAGATTTGGGAGTAGTTATTATATAGTAAAATTCAATCATAACATGTTGAATTTTAATTGTGGTATTATACATGATTTATAGAATTACAGAGGATAAAATATATACACTTAGTGATATCACATTAATGGGGATTTTCTCAAGGACTGTGATCATAGTTACTATAACAACCACAGGTAGTATGGTGGGATTAAAAAATATATTTATATCTAACCAAAATCATGTTTTTCATGTGAATCTAACCATTTAAACTAATATCGATTGAATCTAGTGTATGTTCAAGTCTATTGGGGTTGTTTCACTAGAACCAAATTTTATTCAATTACTAAAATATTCATATTGATGAATATTAATTTATATATTATCTCATGATGATTTTTCTTTGACATGGAACCCATGTGTTAATGTATAAAGGGAATATGTCCCATTGAAAATTCAAAGGAGTTCCCCACTATGATGTGAACCAAGAAGTTCAATGAAAACATTATTAAATACATATTATATAGATGAATGATATTTTCTGATTCGATATAGATAATAAATTCTATATGTGGTAGGGATTTCATAATTCATGGATAATTCTCCTCATAAAGTATGTTCTTGGTAATCTCTAACATAAAGAGGTTATGAGAACATGAACTGCCAGTAGTAATTCTAAATTTATATTTTTTTAATGGATATTCCTTTCCATAGATGTGTGTAATAGTCATTCGAGTATATAGTTAAAATATATAATGAGTCATTTGATTTTATGTTTTTCCCTAAACCATGATAACATTTGTTTGTTGTGAATTTACGTGCATTGGGTGCGTCACAACAGATATTTCATTAATGGATAATGTGATAATGGTTTTTCCATCTGTTTTTAATGGATATTTATATATACAGATCTTTTATGGTAATGT